>FR990099.1:0-725000 GCA_905404275.2 Hedya salicella
TCACCCTCTGTAACCGGCGGCACGGTTTCCGGCTCCTGTGGCTCCTCCCGTGGGACGACCATGCGCGGCGGGGCGAACACCGGCGCAGGTGGAAATAACCCCCCCCACTACCCTGTCAAGGAGCTCCGGTTCTAGGGAGTCCATGCCGGGGGCGTGCCTCATCTTATTTCTTACTAATTTGTAAGGCCGCCCCCATGGGTCCCTGTCCAGGGTGGCCAAGAACTCCTCGTGAGCGGAGTCCTTGGCCTTGGCGATTGCCATGGACAGGGCTCCCTTGGCCTCCCTAAGTGCTTCGTGAAGGAGCTCCTCTTCGGCCGCGGTATGATTTCTCCTTCGCCTGCACCGGGTATATTCCCTGCGCGCCCTATTACTAATTAGACGGAGGGCCGCCACCTCCTCCGTCCACCAGTAGACCTGTTTCCTCCCCACAGGTCGCCCCACCCTACGCATCGCCGCGTCGCACACCGAGGTGAGCGACGCGCGAAATTCCGAAGCCCTAACCTCAACGTCCGCAGCCCTGTCTGGTGGAGGGGCCCGCCACACCTCCACCATTGCAGCCTCTTCGGCTCTGTCTCTGTCCAAGGTGGCCAGGCTCCACCTTGGGAATCTATCCCCCCTACCCCGGACCCCCTGGCATGGTAGGCTGGGCCTGTGTCGCTTTGGAGACCCTCATCCGAATGTATAGATGGTCGGAGAGGGTCTCGACGTTTCCCATTACCCTCCACCCCGAGGTCCTCCTCACTACGGCAGGGGTAGCGAACGTTACGTCCACTATGGACCCCCCCTGCCGTCGCACACAAGTGTTGTCCGTGCCCCTATTGAGGACCCCAAGCCCAGCCGCCACTGCCCAATCCCTGAGGGCTGCACCTCTCGGGTCTGTCGTTTGAGACCCCCAAGCCGAGCACTTCGCGTTAAGGTCTCCCAGTAGCATTACGGGGGACGGCACAGCCCTCGCAACCACCCTCCCGAGCTCGACGAGGTATTGCTCGAAAGCGAACAGCGGCCGGTTTGGGGAGAAATACACGGCTATTAGCGTGATATCCCCCCATTTGGCCGCCACATACCCATGTCCGCTTCCGAGCTTTGTAAGGGGAGGGTGGTTCCCTATCGGTGGAGCCATCATGGCTACCAAACCGCCCGTATCCCCAACCCAATTAGGCTGGGGAGGCACAAAATATGGTTCCGCGACTACGCAAACGCTTATGCCCCACTCCGCCACGTTTTGGAGCATCAGGTCCTGTGCTCTGGCGGAGTGGTTTGCGTTGCATTGCAGCACTTCCAAAGCTTGGGTTGGTTGTGCTGACATTTATGTTTCCATATTCTGACCCTCCCCAGCCTGTGACCTACTAATCTGACGGGCGTCCTGTGCTCTGGTGGGCGCCCGGGCTCCGGTGGGGGCCACTTTACCTCTCGTGTGTGGGGGGGTGCACGACTGTCCCCCCCATCACGTGGTTGGCCGGCAGCTTGGCGTGGTGGCATACCGCACACCACGCCTTTTCGGCCAGGCAATCCACCATCATGTGGCCCTCTTTGCCACATCGGTGGCACAAATGGCTCCGGTCCACCTGAGATGGACAGAGGGCCCTGGTGTGCCCCGTTCCCATGCACCTATAACACCGCATGGGGAGCGGGTCCAGGGCCTCTACGCGGGCAGATGTCCAACCCACCATTATTCGGCCCGCTGTTATTATTATACGTGCCGCCGCTATTGGGCACTTAACAATCACGGCACCAGTGCCATTTTCCATCCACCTAATGGTCCCTATCTTAACCTGTTCCGGAGAACACTTTCCCTTTACTGCAATCTCCGTCTTGACGTCATCCTCGGACACCGACTCATCCAGGCCGGAGATTCTTAAATCCGCCGTCCTGAATGGTCGGCGAACATCCGCCACCTCCCCGACAAGCGTACGCAGCTTCTCCGCTAGGTTGTCGGCGGCTGTGCTGCTGTCCGCTCCAGGCACCTCTATTATTCGGGCCCCCGTGGCCGACTTCCTAACCTTGACATGATCAAGGCCAAACTCCGCCAACTTAAGGCTTGTAGCCTTTTTCATTACCGCGGCGTAATCCATTTCCACCTCAGGCTTCAATGTGATTACCACCGCGGTCGATTTCGGCACTGCCGGCAGCTTGGTCCTTGGTGCCGGCTTGGGAACTGCCCTGGTTTCGGTTGCTGCGGACTTGGTTGGGGAAGTTTTGGCCTTCCCCTTACGCCTCACAACTTCCGTCCAACTCTGCTCCCTTGCGGGTGGGGGCCGTCTTTTCCACGCTATTACGTGGGGCCGGTACAGGTGCAGGGGCGCGGGAGGGGGCAGGACTGGCCACAGCAGACGTGGGCCTTGCAGCGGCTTGCGCTGTCGGCCTTTTCGTCGAAGAGCGCCCTTGAGGGGCTCCGATTGCCGACAGTATCGGCTCAATGGCAGCAGCAGCAGCAGGACGCGGCGCTTTTGCAGTCCTCAATGTGGACTGACTTGCTGCCTTTGGAGCTGTCACCTCCGCCTTTTTGTCCGCCGCCAGAGGGGGGCGGAGTCTGGGCTCTGGTGGGAGCCGTTCTTCCAAGTTCTCCAGGCGGGTGTTGACATAATTAGCCAACGCTCCCACCTGGAGATCAATCATTTCTCCCAGACCAGACAGGAGCTCTCTTTTAAGTTCTCCAATTGCCTCGGAAAACTCATTGGCAGACGAGGAGGCTGGCTCGGGAGTCGAATCATTGTTTTTTCCTCTCGGAGAAGGCCGTCCTCAAGGCCTTTGTCTCGGTTTGGAGCGCCGCCAGTTGCTCCTGCATCCTCTTATTATCGGCCCTGAGGATCCGGACCTCCTCCGATTCACCGCGGGACTCCAAACGGCTTGCGGCCTCTAATATGTCCCTACAGGCCGTATTCATCCGGCTCCAGATTGTCCCCTTCAGATTTTTGCATTTCGCAGCCTCCTCCAATATTGTTTCTGCCCCTCGCCTCGCGCACTCAATTAGGTCGTGGCTGAGAGCAACTGCCGCTTCGTTAGGGTCACACTTAGTTGCTCTATTGAGCTCCCCCTTTTTTCCCCCCTTTTTGCCCACATTGCTGGGCTCAACGTCTCTAAAAACGAGGCGGGTACCCCGAAGTTGCGTCAGCTTCTTCCTCATATTCCGACATACCGGAGTCCTTCAGCTGGGCTCTGGCCGCGCTGATGCCTACGTAAGCTCCTTTGGAGCCACGTCCCCTACGCGCAGTATTTACTTTTGCCCCTGATCTGAGCGTTAAGCCGGAATCCTCTGCTTCGTCCACCTCATCATCACCCTCGGGGGTGGGTACCCTAGTCCTTTTAATTGTCCCTAGAGACCTCCTAGGATCCGTCTGGCTGTCCAAAGACATCTCAATGTCCTCAAAAATCTCCTCATCGGACGAATCCACCAATTGTAAGAGCGGACCTTCCGCTTGGGGGGGGGGTTCATCCCCCTCCTTCATTTCCCCTAGTTTTTACCGCACTTTTCCGGTCAAAAACACGAGAAAATAAACAAAAACCAAAAATATATACAAAAACGGTCAAGACCGAACCGTCAGAATATTTACAAACTTAAAAAATTAACAGCTGTTTTGAGATAACTCACGCTTAGTTTATCTTACAAACTAGTTTGAGGTGTCCCTAGACGCCGCTTCCTACCCCCTATTTAGCACAACAATCCGTTTATTGCTATCCTATCCCGAACCGACGCCACGAATTTTTAAACGTAAGTACAAACTTACGTTTGCGGTCCGAAGCGCCTGTTGAAATAAAATAGCAATAAAAATTCGCCCCGTAACTTTTGAACCGTAAGTCCGAAAATTACGGGGAAAACTAATATGGATAGAGCTCCCCGAATGCAACTAACCTACACAATAAAAATTTACAAAATACCTAACCAAAAATATTTACAAAGCTTTTAAAATATTTACACTAAAACACACAACTTTTTTGGGTTTTAACAAAAACCACGTTTTGTCTAATAACTTTTGAACGGAATGTCCAAAAGCTATGCAACAAACGGGAGCTTGTAGAACCCAACGAAGTCTAATTTTTAAAACAAAAAACGAATCAAAACTTCCCAAAACAAAAAAGATATTAATTATTTACAGCCGAAAAATTAACCAGTCAAAAAGCCAAAATCGAAATTTCCAAAAAAGAGTGCCAAGTCGTAAGAATAAGTGGATTCAGAGTCAGTTGTAAGATTGCCGGGGTCAAATTACGTCTAACTTCCAAAAATCACTCAAATCGCACAAAATTCACCCTTTCAAAAACCTCAACCTAACCTAACCTAACCTAACCTAACCTAACCTAACCTAACCTAACCTAACCTAACCTAACCTAACCTAACCTAACCTAACCTAACCTAACCTAACCTAACCTAACCTAACCTAACCTAACCTAACCTAACCTAACCTAACCTAACCTAACCTAACCTAACCTAACCTAACCTAACCTAACCTAACCTAACCTAACCTAACCTAACCTAACCTAACCTAACCTAACCTAACCTAACCTAACCTAACCTAACCTAACCTAACCTAACCTAACCTAACCTAACCTAACCTAACCTAACCTAACCTAACCTAACCTAACCTAACCTAACCTAACCTAACCTAACCTAACCTAACCTAACCTAACCTAACCTAACCTAACCTAACCTAACCTAACCTAACCTAACCTAACCTAACCTAACCTAACCTAACCTAACCTAACCTAACCTAACCTAACCTAACCTAACCTAACCTAACCTAACCTAACCTAACCTAACCTAACCTAACCTAACCTAACCTAACCTAACCTAACCTTTTTTTTTTTTTTTTTTTTTTTTTTTTTTTTTTTTTTTTTTTTTTTTTTTTTTGACGGAGTGAAAACGCATTACGCGTCCCCCCCAGGGCCCGGGGAAGGCCATGGCGGGGGGGTATGTGGGACTCACCCCTCAACGGGAGGGGCATACCCACTAAAAACACTCCGGCGCTACCATCACTGCCGTTTTGGGGGTGCCATGGGGTCGCGACCATTCGACCACGACGCCCCCCGGCGGCTCCGACTCAGATGCCGAAGCACCCGCGCCACAGGAGGGAAGAGTCAGTAACGCTTGACCCTCCCCCCAGACGTGTAGGTCCGTGCACTGTGGGTCCCCAACCCACTGGCCCTACGGGGGGAGTGCACGGTTTACGGCAGCAAACCGCGCACGTGCCCTCCCCCTCCGTCTACGCCGGAGCGGGTGCGCATCTGCGCTATTTTCACGCTCCCGCTCCGCGGCCTCTTTCTGTGCGATGACTGTCTCGCAGAAGGAGGCCACCGCCTCCCAGGCGTTTTCACTTCCCAGCATCTGCGCCACCACGTGGTGCAGTGGGAGACCCCCTCCCGCAGCGGTCCCAATGACCGAGACTACGGCTCTCCTCTCGAGGTCCCATTGGTTGCACACCTCGAGGGTGTGCTGGGCCGTGTCGTCGGGATCCCCACAGTGCGCACATCTCGTGCTGGGCTCCCTCCCGATGTTGCACAGGTAATGACCGAAGCACCCATGTCCAGTCATTACCTGTGCAACCCTATAGCTGACAGCTCCGTGTCGTCTGTCAAGCCACTGGTCCAGCGACGGGAGGAGCGCCACTATGGTGCGGACTCCATAGGGGGACTCCTCCAGGTCCCCTTTCCAGCGGTCCCTCATGCGCATTTGCGCAGTTCGCCGGGCCCCCTCGACCTCCTCCGGAGCAAGGACAACTCCCCGTGCCCTGCTCTCCACCCTCACTTTGTGTGTCTCGGCTAGAACCTGGGCGTCTAGTTCCCAGGGGGGAGTGCCAGCCAAGGCACACGCCGCCGCCCATGCCACTGTTATGTAGGCCCTCACAATTCGGAGGGCCACTATCCGCTGCGGCCTCCGCAGTTGGGCTTTATTGGCAGCGCCCAGTTTGTCCCCCCAGATTGGCGCCCCATATAACGCCATGCTGCGTGTAACTCCCGCATAGAGGCGACGACACGGGGCACTCGGGCCTCCCACATTGGGCAGTAGGCGGCTTAGAGCCGACGCTGTGCCCACGATTTTCGGAGCCAGTCTGCGGAAATGTTCCTTAAAATTCCACTGGCGGTCCAAGGTTAGGCCCAGATACTTAATATTGGCCTTAACCTGGACCGCCTCCCCGCTGACCCGCAGTACTGCCCCGGCTGGTGGCCTCCACCCCCTCCCCCCGAAGACAATTGCCTCCGTTTTGGTGAGGGCCACCTTTAATCCTAGAAGGCGGATGCGGGTGACCATAAGGTCGGCCGCAACCGCCGCCCTGCGTAGCGCCTCTTCCATTTGTCTTCCTCGCACGGCCACCATAGTGTCGTCCGCATAGCAGAAGATGGCCATGCGGGGAAGCAGTGCCACCCTTATCACCCAATCGTACCCAATATTCCATAACAGGGGTCCTAGGACGGACCCCTGGGGTACACCGCAGGCCATGATGCGCTGTCGTATACGGCCGCCCTCCTGCTGGTAGAGCACTACCCTGTCCGCCAAGTAGTGCCCCACCAGCCGCCGCAGATAGGATGGCACCCTGTGATACTTGAGGGCCTCCTCAATTACTGAGTACGGGAGGGACCCAAACGCGTTGGCGATATCTAAAGACACCGCCACTACTCCCTCACCCTGTCCCTCCGCGTATTCAACAAATGCCCTCAGGGCCCCGAGAGCGTCTATGGTCGATCGACCGGTGCGGAACCCATATTGGCATTCGGACAGATTGGGGCCCGCACCCTCAAGATGCCCGACGATCCGGGAAGATATTATGTGCTCGAATATCTTCCCGGTCTCGTCGAGCAGTACAATCGGCCGCCATCCATCCGGAGAATCTGCCAGTCGGTCTGCCTTCCTCAGTAGGCAAAGTCTTCCCTCTTTCCAGGCGCGAGGGAACCTCCCAACCTTCAGGCAATCGTCGAAGAGGTCCCTCAGTTGGCACCCCAGGTGCTTCAGTGCCAGCGGCAGCACCCTACCCGGGACCCCGTCTGGACCTGGGGCCTTCCGGCAGGAGCGAAGGCGCTGCACCGCTGGTACCAACTCCCCGTCCGTAACGGGTGGTCCCTCCAACGCCTCATCCTCTACATTATCCAAGGGGCTCGTCATCCTCGGGGGATCAATGTACGGCGCCTGCGGGAAGAGGCCCTCGACAACTCTTGTGAGGAGTTCTGGTTCCAGGGACTCAATGGTGGGGCCGTTCCGCATTTTATTCCGCACCATTTTGTACGGTCGCCCCCACGGGTCCCTGTTTAGTGCGGCCAGGAACTCCTCATGCGCCAAATCCTTTGCCCTCCCTATCGCCTTTTTGAGGGCCTCTTTGGCCTCTCTAAGAGCCTGGTGGAGGGCCTCCTCCTCCTCCCGAGTGCGTCTTGCCCGGCGGCGGCACCTGGTGTAGGCACGGCGGGCATTGTTACTGGCTGATCGGAGGGCCGCGACCTCCTCCGACCACCAGTAAACGTGCCGTTTCGCCGGTAACCTCCTCACCCTTGACATGGCTGCGTCGCATACGTCCGTTAGGGTGGCGCGGAAACGGACAGCCCTTACTTCCACGTCAATGGACCGGTCAGGTGGGGGGCTCCAAGCTGCCACCATGGCAGCTTCCTCCACCATATCCCGGTCCATGCTAGCCAGGCTCCACCTGGGGAAGGCGCTTACGGGTCTTTCAGGGAGAGGCGCCGGGGCCCTCGTTTCGGAGACCCTCATCCGGATGTACCTGTGATCGGAGAGGGTCTCTACCTCCTCCAGGACACGCCAGCCTGAGACGCGTGCGGCAATAGGGGGGGACGCAAATGATACGTCCACTACGGACTCCCCCTGTGGCCGCACGCAGGTGCTGACGTTGCCCTGGTTGAGGACCTGCAGCCCTGTGACCGCCGCCCAATCCCACAGGGCCTCCCCCTTTGGGTCCGTCTCCCGGGAACCCCAAGCCACGCATTTGGCATTGAGGTCCCCTAAGACCATTACTGGCGCCGGTGATGCCCTCGCGATTGCCCGCCCCAAATCCACCAGAAATTGCTCGAAGGCGAACAGAGGCCTGTTGGGGGAGAAGTACACTGCGAACAGTGCAATATCTCCCCATTTGGCCGCTACGAAGCCCGGTCCGCCTTCGATTTTGGTGATTGGGGGGCTGTTCCCCGCGGCAGGCGCCACCAGCGCCACGAGTCCGCTATTGTCGCCGACCCAGTTTGGCTGGGACGGGACAAAATATGGTTCGGCGACCGCCATCACCTCTATCCCCCACTCCGCCATGTGCTGCATGAGCAGATCCTGAGCACGGGCGGAGTGGTTGATGTTGCTCTGCAATAATTCTCGGTGATGGTGTACTGGCATTAGCACTCCATATTTTGTCCCGCACTATGTGTTCCCTCAGCAACAACGCCTGTGGGGGGGGCCGACTGGGAGGTCGCCTGGTAAGCCGATCGGGCCCCTCTGGGCACCTGCATGCCTCTTGCCTGTGGAGGGTTACAGGCAGGCCCGCCCATAATGTGGCCCGTCGGTCGCCGAGCACTGTGACAGACCGCACACCATGGCTCTGCACTGCACTCCCCCGATCGGTGCCCGGGCTTTCCGCACCTGAAGCATAGTTCGCTTCGGTCGACCGGGGATGGGCAGAGAGCCCTAGTGTGGCCCGTGCCCATGCATTTATAGCAGCGCATGGGCAGCGGGTCTAGTGCCACCACAAGTGCTGAGGTCCACCCCACCGTTAATCTGCCCGCAGTTATTAAGGTACGTGCCGCCGCTACTGGACACTTGGCGATCACCGCACCGGTCCCGTTCACCAACCACCTTATGGCCCCTATTTTTATTTGATCTGGAGAACACTTTCCTTTTCGTGCGATTTCCGTTTTTACTGCCTCTTCGGTCGCCGACTCATCAAGGCCGGAGATCCTTAGATTTGTCGTTCTAAATGGTCGGTGTACGTCTGCCACATCACCCACTAGGGTCCTCAGTTTATCCGCTAGATTATCAGCGGCTGTGCTGCTGCCCGCTCCAGGCACCTCTATTATGCGGGCCCCCGTGGCCGTTTTTCTGACCCGCACATGCTCGAGGCCCAGCTCCGCAAGCTTAAGGCTTGTCGCCTTTTTCATGACAGCGGCGTAGTCCATGTTGACCTCTGGTTTTAATGTGACCACCACCGCGGTTGATTTCGGCACCGCTGGAAGCTTTGTCCTCGGTGCTGGCCTAGGAGCGGCCCTGGCCTCAGTCAGTGCGGGCTTGGTTGGGGGAGTATTTTTCTTCCCCTTCCGCTTCACAACCTCGGTCCAAGTTTGTTCCCGAGCTGGCGGGGCTTTCTCTGTCGCATTACCGCGACGTGGGGCCGGAACGGGAGCGGGAGTGCGCGAGGGAGCAGGGGTGACTGCAGCAGAGGTTGGCCTTGCAGCAGCCTGCGCGGTCGGCTTTTCCGCCGAAGGACACACCGGAAGCGCACGCGGCGACAGGGTGTCAGCTGGCATCGGTGTCAGTTGAGAGGTCGCAGGGCGCGGTAACTTGGTGGCCTTTGGTGCGGGCCTACTGGCCGATCCGGAAGCAGCCTCTACGCTCCCGTCTGCGGCCAGCGGAGGACGGAGTCTGGGCTCGGCCGGGAGTCTTCCCTCCAGATGCTCAAGGCGGACATTAACGAAATTGGCTAGGGCCCCCACCCGAAGCTCGATCATGTCCCCAACGGTGACGAGCAAATCTCGTTTTAGCTCTCTGAACAATTCGGAGAGCTCTGTCGCCTCCCGTGGAGCCGTCTTGGAGGTGATCGCAGGAGGATTCGTTCGCTCCGAGAAGGCGGTCTGTAGCGCCCTGGTCTCCGCCTGCAGGTGCGCTAGCTGTACCTGCATGCGCTTATTATCCGCCTTTAAAATGCGGACCTCCTCGGACTCCCTGCGGGACTGCAGGTGATCCGCGGCCTCCAAGATCTCTCTGCAGGCCGCGTTCATCCGTCCCCAGACCTCACCTTTTAGACGACCGCATTTGGCGGCCTCGTCCATAATTACTTGAGCGCCGCGTCGAGCACTCTCAATAAGTACGTCGCTCGGTACCCCCGCCTCATACCGGGGACGCTGCTCCTTCGCACCATTTCCTGTCCCCTTTTTTGTCCACTTCTTTTTTTTTGCCTTTTCTTGGGGCTGGACGTCTCGGTATATTAGGCGGTACTCCTCCTGCTCGGCAGCACTCAGAGACTCTTGGCCTTTAGCCGTCGGTGGGCGGTCTTTGCCGCGTTGCTCAGCTGCCGCTGCCACCAATTCCTCCTCCTTTTCCTCTCCGGATAGCGGAGATCCCTCTTCGTTGACTCTTTGCCTTTTCAGGGCGCGAGCTTTGGCAATCCGGCGTCTAGGTGCAAGGGCACTACGGCCAGCAACATTTATTCTTGGCTCCTTATTGAGCTCCTTTGAGGCCACCGTCACCATGCTGGCAACTGAGGAGTCTGACTCAGATAGCCGGGTATGGCGCATACAATCGCTTTGCGGTGTCAAACCTATGACTGGCGCTTCGAAGTTGACTCCAAGCGCCGTCTGATCCATGTTTTCGAGCCGTGTCAGCTCAACTCGCAATTGCGGTTGCACCGACTGCTCGCTCTTGCCGCTGTCACAGGTATTGGCTTGCGCCATCGGGGCGCCCGCCGCTACCGCTATTTCGTCCTCGTCTTTATCGTCATGCATCAGTGTCCTTGTCATTGCCAGGTCGTCGGTGAGAGAATCCAAAAATTTAAGTGCCATTTTTATTCCCACGAGTATGGGGGATAGACGGTCCACCCAGGCGGTGCCCCCTGCACCTGGGTAACCCTATTACCACTGGGGGGTCGGGCAGTGCCCCAGAGTTGGCCATTAACGACTGGATACCCTCCAGCCACTCTCAGAAGGTGACAACAGGCACAGGCTCAAGCACGCGCAGTCCAGACAGGCACTCCCACTCCGACACAAGCCTATCCAAGTAGAACCCCCCGCTGTGCCCCGGATCTGTGCAACCTCCAGGAAAACGATTCCCCCACTCCCCCGACACTAACCACGACCCAGAAAGATTATGAGCGCTTTCCATTTGCTCAGCAAATGGAAGAACGCAATCTACCCTAGGTCAGTGAATAATGCCTGGCGGGTGGGGGTTCGTCAGTCCAGAGGCTGCTCACATCCACAGCACACGGGAGGCCACTCGAGCAGACTACGGTTGTCAGAGCGGATGAACCGGTCCAAGCTACGCGCGCAAGAACCTGTTCCTGTTGACACCCTCCATCGAGTTTCCCGACGCCATGTACCGCAACGTCGGGAATTGGGGTTTTTTATAGAGGTTTTCTCCTCGCAGTCCAGCCAATGAAGGCAAGACCCTCGCTCCCGTCCAAGCCGCGAGACGTGTCCACGACACTCGGAACGGGGTTGCGAGTCCAGCGGTGGCACGGGCGGGATAAGCCCCCCAGTGCCTGCCCGACGGCAGGGTTAGTGCACGCCGGGCCCGCCCTCCCTCGGCTCATCCACTGCGCCCTCTGCTCAGTCAGAGGGACGAGCGGAGAACCATCTCTGGCAGGCCTCTGCAGGCCCCGCCGGGTTGTGCCGCTCTTCGTCTGGTCCCTCCCCCCTCGCCTTTCCGGTATGGGTAGCCCTGTCCGGTATAGCCTTGGGGATCACAGGAACACGCAAGCCCCCCCACCACGACAAGGTGGCAGCACGTCGGGAGGGAACCTAACCTAACCTAACCTAACCTAACCTAACCTAACCTAACCTAACCTAACCTAACCTAACCTAACCTAACCTAACCTAACCTAACCTAACCTAACCTAACCTAACCTAACCTAACCTAACCTAACCTAACCTAACCTAACCTAACCTAACCTAACCTAACCTAACCTAACCTAACCTAACCTAACCTAACCTAACCTAACCTAACCTAACCTAACCTAACCTAACCTAACCTAACCTAACCTAACCTAACCTAACCTAACCTAACCTAACCTAACCTAACCTAACCTAACCTAACCTAACCTAACCTAACCTAACCTAACCTAACCTAACCTAACCTAACCTAACCTAACCTAACCTAACCTAACCTAACCTAACCTAACCTAACCTAACCTAACCTAACCTAACCTAACCTAACCTAACCTAACCTAACCTAACCTAACCTAACCTAACCTAACCTAACCTAACCTAACCTAACCTAACCTAACCTAACCTAACCTAACCTAACCTAACCTAACCTAACCTAACCTAACCTAACCTAACCTAACCTAACCTAACCTAACCTAACCTAACCTAACCTAACCTAACCTAACCTAACCTAACCTAACCTAACCTAACCTTTTTTTTTTTTTTTTTTTTTTTTTTTTTTTTTTTTTTTTTTTTTCGAGGGGAAATGCGTTACGCATCCCGTCCTTAAGGTGGATGTAAAGGACGGGTATGTGGGACTCCTGGTCTGCAGTCTACCCACTAAAACCCCTCGGTGCGACCTCGCTCCGCCTGGAGTGGGGCTAGGGGAACGCTTTGCGCCTACCCCGGCTCCCACAAATGGCGTTGTGCCCTTTCGGGCCCGGCTCTGCGGGCTTCTGAGCCCACCCCCTCACCATGAGGCGACCTCACCTAAGGCCGCCTTTCCACCTCGGGACGTTACTCGTCGGGCAGCCAATCTCCCAATCAGCTGCCCGAGGTCCCGGTTAGGGCGGTATAAGGCGGTCGTAGGCGGCCCGCCTTCGCCCTGGTCTTCTTCGGCGGATAGGTAGTGCGAGGGGGTCGTCCTCTCTCTCTCTCTCCGCCGCCTCCTTCTGGGACATGACGGCGTTGCAAAATGCAACGACCGCCTCCCATGCGGTCCTGCTGCGTGCCATCGCGCCAGCTATGGCCGGCAGCGACAGGTCTGCCCCGATGGCCGCGATAAGTTCGCGTCGCGGTGCTTCCCACGTGGGGCACACGGCGCGGGAGTGCTGCGCCGTGTCCTCGTCTCCGCCTGTGCAGTGTTTGCACACTGTGCTGTCCTCGCGGCGGGCCACCTGACACAGGTATTTGCCAAAGCATCCGTGCCCGGTCAGTACCTGTGTCAGGTGGAACGTCATTTCTCCAGAGTCGCGGCCTAGCCAGTCCCTGAGGACTGGCCGTACGGCGCCCACCACCTCCCGGCTTGCGCTTGGGGCCTGCAACCTTTCATCCCACTTCCGGAGGAGATCCTCCCTGGCTTCGTCCCTCCAGAGCTTAATCTCCTCCGGATGTGGGCGAGTACCCTCCGCTCTCACTGTTGCTACTCGCCAGTAGACCGCCGCAAGGACCCCGGCTTCGAGGTCCCACGGCGGGCTACCAGCCAGAAGGGTTGCCGCTTCGAACGAGATTGTTCTGTACCCTCGGATTGCCCTAGTGGCTATAACCCGTTGGGGTCGGTGCAACAGGGCCACGTTGTGGGCGTTCAGGGCCTCTGCCCATATGGGAGCCCCGTACATCGCCATAGAGCGCACGACTCCCTGGTACAGGCGACGGCATGCGCTGCCCGGCCCCCCGATGTTTGGGAGCAGCCCCCCGAGTGCTCCAGCTGCAGCCACCAACTTTGGCGCCTTGCGGGCAAAGTGCTCCGTAAACCTCCATCGCCCATCGAGGACAATGCCTAGATAGCGAAGCGTCGGCTCGATGGCGATGGAGGTGCCCCCCACAACGATCGCCAGGCCAGGAGGCGGCGCGTTTCGAGGCCCATGGAAGAAGAGGGCCTCAGACTTGCTAACCTAACCTAACCTAACCTAACCTAACCTAACCTAACCTAACCTAACCTAACCTAACCTAACCTAACCTAACCTAACCTAACCTAACCTTTTTTTTTTTTTTTTTTTGTTGACGAAGTGGAAATGCATTTACGCATCCCCCCCAGACCCGGGGCAGGCCAAACGGGGGGGTATGTGGGACTCACCCCTCAACGGGAGGGGAATACCCACTAAAACCACTCCGGCGTTACCGTCTCTGCCGTTATGGGGACGCCATGGGGTCGCGAGCATTCTACCACGACGTCCCCCGGCGGCCCCGGCTATACTATGCCGGGGCACCCGCGCCAAAGGAGGGGAGAGTCAGCAACGCTTGACCCTCCCCCCAGACGTGTAGGGCCGTGCCATGTGGGTCCCCAACCCACTGGACCTACTGGGGGAGTGCTGCGGCGGCGTACCGCGCACGTGCCCTCCCCCTCCGTCTACGCCGGAGCGGGTGCGCATCCGCCCTGTCTTCGCGCTCCCGCTCCGCAGCCTCCTTCTGTGCGATGACCGACTCGCAGAAGGAGGCCACCGCATCCCAGTCATGCTGCCCCCGCAGCATGCCCGCCACCACATGGTGCAACGCCAATCCCCCCCCGGCGTCCCACCCGATCGCGGCGACCACGGCCCCCCTCTCGAGGTCCCAACGGTTGCACACCTCGAGGGTGTGCTGGGCCGTGTCGTCTCGATCCCCACATTCTTGACATCGGGCGCTTGGCTCCCGTCCGATGTGGCACAGGTAATGACCGAAGCATCCGTGTCCGGTCATTACCTGTGCCATCCTAAAACTGACCTCCCCAAATTTGCGGTCGAGCCACCCGTCCAATGATGGGAGGAGTGCCCCTATGGTGCGGACTCCATAGGGGGACTCCTCCAACTCCACCCTCCACCTTTCGCGAGCGCGCGACTGGGCCTGTCGGCGCTCTTCCCTTATTGTTTCGGGAGCGGGGAATTGATTAAGGGCCCTACGCCTCACCCGCTCCCTGTGGGCCTCGGCGAGCACCTGGGCGTCCAAGTCCCAGGGCAGGGTACCCGCCAAGGCACAAGCCGCCGCCCCCGCCACCGTGCAGTAGGCCCGTACTGCACGGATGGCCACCACTCTTTGCGGCCTCCTCAACTGGGCCCTGTTTAGTGCACCGAGCCGGTCCGCCCAGATCGGTGCGCCATACAGGGCCATACTCCGCGCAACTCCTGCGTAAAGGCGGCGGCACGCCATGCTAGGCCCCCCCACGTTGGGCAACAATCTCCCTAGCGCCGACGCCGCCGCCACGACCCGGGGAGCGAGCTGCGCAAAATGTTCTTTAAACTCCCACTTGCGGTCCAGGTGAATGCCCAAGTATTTTAGGTGGGCCTTCACCTGGACCGCCTCTCCCGCCACTGGGATGACCGTTGCGGCAGGCGGCCGCCACCCCCTTCCCCCAAACACTATGGCCTCCGTCTTCTGGAGGGAGACCTTAAGCCCTAATAAGCCTATACGGCGGACCATCAGGTCCGCCGCAACCGCAGCCCTTCGCAGGGTCCCCTCAAGCTCTGCTCCCCGGACGGCCACCATCGTATCATCGGCGTAGCAGTACACCGCCATCCGGGGTAGCAGGGCCCCTCTTATCGCCCAGTCATAACCGACATTCCATAAGAGGGGCCCGAGCACAGACCCCTGTGGTACCCCGCACCCCATCGGTCGCGTCCGCCGCCTCCCGTTCTGGTCCTCGTAGAGCACTACCCGTTCGGTCAGGTAGTGCTCTACAATGCGCCGTAAGTATGGAGGCACTCCGTGGTACCGGAGTGCCTCCACGATCACCCCGTATGGGAGGGAGCCGAAAGCGTTGGCTATGTCCAAGGACACCGCCACGACCCCCTCCCCCCGCTCCGTTGCGCTCTCGCAGTATGCGCGGAGGGCCCCCAGCGCATCCATGGTGGACCGCCCAGTTCGGAATCCGAACTGGCGGTCCGAAATGTTGGGGCCCTCACCCTCCAAATGTTGGACGATCCGGGAAGCAATGATGCGTTCGAGCATCTTCCCGGATTCGTCCAACAACACAATCGGCCTCCATCCGGATGGAGAATCGGCGGGACGATTCTCCTTCCGGAGGAGGCAGAGTCTACCTTCCTTCCATATTCTTGGAAACCGCCCCACCCCCAGACAATCGTCGAATAATTCCCTGAGGCGGTTTCCAAGATGTTCTAGGGCCACCGGCATCAGGCGACCGGGCACTCCGTCAGGGCCAGGGGCCTTTTTATAGGCCCTGAGCCGGTGTATGGTTACACCAAACTCACCCTCTGTAACCGGCGGCACGGTTTCCGGCTCCTGTGGCTCCTCCCGTGGGACGACCATGCGCGGCGGGGCGAACACCGGCGCAGGTGGAAATAACCCCCCCACTACCCTGTCAAGGAGCTCCGGTTCTAGGGAGTCCATGCCGGGGGCGTGCCTCATCTTATTTCTTACTAATTTGTAAGGCCGCCCCCATGGGTCCCTGTCCAGGGTGGCCAAGAACTCCTCGTGAGCGGAGTCCTTGGCCTTGGCGATTGCCATGGACAGGGCTCCCTTGGCCTCCCTAAGTGCTTCGTGAAGGAGCTCCTCTTCGGCCGCGGTATGATTTCTCCTTCGCCTGCACCGGGTATATTCCCTGCGCGCCCTATTACTAATTAGACGGAGGGCCGCCACCTCCTCCGTCCACCAGTAGACCTGTTTCCTCCCCACAGGTCGCCCCACCCTACGCATCGCCGCGTCGCACACCGAGGTGAGCGACGCGCGAAATTCCGAAGCCCTAACCTCAACGTCCGCAGCCCTGTCTGGTGGAGGGGCCCGCCACACCTCCACCATTGCAGCCTCTTCGGCTCTGTCTCTGTCCAAGGTGGCCAGGCTCCACCTTGGGAATCTATCCCCCCTACCCCGGACCCCTGGCATGGTAGGCTGGGCCTGTGTCGCTTTGGAGACCCTCATCCGAATGTATAGATGGTCGGAGAGGGTCTCGACGTTTCCCATTACCCTCCACCCCGAGGTCCTCCTCACTACGGCAGGGGTAGCGAACGTTACGTCCACTATGGACCCCCCCTGCCGTCGCACACAAGTGTTGTCCGTGCCCCTATTGAGGACCCCAAGCCCAGCCGCCACTGCCCAATCCCTGAGGGCTGCACCTCTCGGGTCTGTCGTTTGAGACCCCCAAGCCGAGCACTTCGCGTTAAGGTCTCCCAGTAGCATTACGGGGGACGGCACAGCCCTCGCAACCACCCTCCCGAGCTCGACGAGGTATTGCTCGAAAGCGAACAGCGGCCGGTTTGGGGAGAAATACACGGCTATTAGCGTGATATCCCCCCATTTGGCCGCCACATACCCATGTCCGCTTCCGAGCTTTGTAAGGGGAGGGTGGTTCCCTATCGGTGGAGCCATCATGGCTACCAAACCGCCCGTATCCCCAACCCAATTAGGCTGGGGAGGCACAAAATATGGTTCCGCGACTACGCAAACGCTTATGCCCCACTCCGCCACGTTTTGGAGCATCAGGTCCTGTGCTCTGGCGGAGTGGTTTGCGTTGCATTGCAGCACTTCCAAAGCTTGGGTTGGTTGTGCTGACATTTATGTTTCCATATTCTGACCCTCCCCAGCCTGTGACCTACTAATCTGACGGGCGTCCTGTGCTCTGGTGGGCGCCCGGGCTCCGGTGGGGGCCACTTTACCTCTCGTGTGTGGGGGGGTGCACGACTGTCCCCCCATCACGTGGTTGGCCGGCAGCTTGGCGTGGTGGCATACCGCACACCACGCCTTTTCGGCCAGGCAATCCACCATCATGTGGCCCTCTTTGCCACATCGGTGGCACAAATGGCTCCGGTCCACCTGAGATGGACAGAGGGCCCTGGTGTGCCCCGTTCCCATGCACCTATAACACCGCATGGGGAGCGGGTCCAGGGCCTCTACGCGGGCAGATGTCCAACCCACCATTATTCGGCCCGCTGTTATTATTATACGTGCCGCCGCTATTGGGCACTTAACAATCACGGCACCAGTGCCATTTTCCATCCACCTAATGGTCCCTATCTTAACCTGTTCCGGAGAACACTTTCCCTTTACTGCAATCTCCGTCTTGACGTCATCCTCGGACACCGACTCATCCAGGCCGGAGATTCTTAAATCCGCCGTCCTGAATGGTCGGCGAACATCCGCCACCTCCCCGACAAGCGTACGCAGCTTCTCCGCTAGGTTGTCGGCGGCTGTGCTGCTGTCCGCTCCAGGCACCTCTATTATTCGGGCCCCCGTGGCCGACTTCCTAACCTTGACATGATCAAGGCCAAACTCCGCCAACTTAAGGCTTGTAGCCTTTTTCATTACCGCGGCGTAATCCATTTCCACCTCAGGCTTCAATGTGATTACCACCGCGGTCGATTTCGGCACTGCCGGCAGCTTGGTCCTTGGTGCCGGCTTGGGAACTGCCCTGGTTTCGGTTGCTGCGGACTTGGTTGGGGAAGTTTTGGCCTTCCCCTTACGCCTCACAACTTCCGTCCAACTCTGCTCCCTTGCGGGTGGGGCCGTCTTTTCCACGCTATTACGTGGGGCCGGTACAGGTGCAGGGGCGCGGGAGGGGGCAGGACTGGCCACAGCAGACGTGGGCCTTGCAGCGGCTTGCGCTGTCGGCCTTTTCGTCGAAGAGCGCCCTTGAGGGGCTCCGATTGCCGACAGTATCGGCTCAATGGCAGCAGCAGCAGCAGGACGCGGCGCTTTTGCAGTCCTCAATGTGGACTGACTTGCTGCCTTTGGAGCTGTCACCTCCGCCTTTTTGTCCGCCGCCAGAGGGGGGCGGAGTCTGGGCTCTGGTGGGAGCCGTTCTTCCAAGTTCTCCAGGCGGGTGTTGACATAATTAGCCAACGCTCCCACCTGGAGATCAATCATTTCTCCCAGACCAGACAGGAGCTCTCTTTTAAGTTCTCCAATTGCCTCGGAAAACTCATTGGCAGACGAGGAGGCTGGCTCGGGAGTCGAATCATTGTTTTTCCTCTCGGAGAAGGCCGTCCTCAAGGCCTTTGTCTCGGTTTGGAGCGCCGCCAGTTGCTCCTGCATCCTCTTATTATCGGCCCTGAGGATCCGGACCTCCTCCGATTCACCGCGGGACTCCAAACGGCTTGCGGCCTCTAATATGTCCCTACAGGCCGTATTCATCCGGCTCCAGATTGTCCCCTTCAGATTTTTGCATTTCGCAGCCTCCTCCAATATTGTTTCTGCCCCTCGCCTCGCGCACTCAATTAGGTCGTGGCTGAGAGCAACTGCCGCTTCGTTAGGGTCACACTTAGTTGCTCTATTGAGCTCCCCCTTTTTTCCCCCCTTTTTGCCCACATTGCTGGGCTCAACGTCTCTAAAAACGAGGCGGTACCCCGAAGTTGCGTCAGCTTCTTCCTCATATTCCGACATACCGGAGTCCTTCAGCTGGGCTCTGGCCGCGCTGATGCCTACGTAAGCTCCTTTGGAGCCACGTCCCCTACGCGCAGTATTTACTTTTGCCCCTGATCTGAGCGTTAAGCCGGAATCCTCTGCTTCGTCCACCTCATCATCACCCTCGGGGGTGGGTACCCTAGTCCTTTTAATTGTCCCTAGAGACCTCCTAGGATCCGTCTGGCTGTCCAAAGACATCTCAATGTCCTCAAAAATCTCCTCATCGGACGAATCCACCAATTGTAAGAGCGGACCTTCCGCTTGGGGGGGGGGTTCATCCCCCTCCTTCATTTCCCCTAGTTTTTACCGCACTTTTCCGGTCAAAAACACGAGAAAATAAACAAAAACCAAAAATATATACAAAAACGGTCAAGACCGAACCGTCAGAATATTTACAAACTTAAAAAATTAACAGCTGTTTTGAGATAACTCACGCTTAGTTTATCTTACAAACTAGTTTGAGGTGTCCCTAGACGCCGCTTCCTACCCCCTATTTAGCACAACAATCCGTTTATTGCTATCCTATCCCGAACCGACGCCACGAATTTTTAAACGTAAGTACAAACTTACGTTTGCGGTCCGAAGCGCCTGTTGAAATAAAATAGCAATAAAAATTCGCCCCGTAACTTTTGAACCGTAAGTCCGAAAATTACGGGGAAAACTAATATGGATAGAGCTCCCCGAATGCAACTAACCTACACAATAAAAATTTACAAAATACCTAACCAAAAATATTTACAAAGCTTTTAAAATATTTACACTAAAACACGCAACTTTTTTGGGTTTTAACAAAAACCACGTTTTGTCTAATAACTTTTGAACGGAATGTCCAAAAGCTATGCAACAAACGGGAGCTTGTAGAACCCAACGAAGTCTAATTTTTAAATCAAAAAACGAATCAAAACTTCCCAAAACAAAAAAGATATTAATTATTTACAGCCGAAAAATTAACCAGTCAAAAAGCCAAAATCGAAATTTCCAAAAAAGAGTGCCAAGTCGTAAGAATAAGTGGATTCAGAGTCAGTTGTAAGATTGCCGGGGTCAAATTACGTCTAACTTCCAAAAATCACTCAAATCGCACAAAATTCACCCTTTCAAAAACCTCAACCTAACCTAACCTAACCTAACCTAACCTAACCTAACCTAACCTAACCTAACCTAACCTAACCTAACCTAACCTAACCTAACCTAACCTAACCTAACCTAACCTAACCTAACCTAACCTAACCTAACCTAACCTAACCTAACCTAACCTAACCTAACCTAACCTAACCTAACCTAACCTAACCTAACCTAACCTAACCTAACCTAACCTAACCTAACCTAACCTAACCTAACCTAACCTAACCTAACCTAACCTAACCTAACCTAACCTAACCTAACCTAACCTAACCTAACCTAACCTAACCTAACCTAACCTAACCTAACCTAACCTAACCTAACCTAACCTAACCTAACCTAACCTAACCTAACCTAACCTAACCTAACCTAACCTAACCTAACCTAACCTAACCTAACCTAACCTAACCTAACCTAACCTAACCTAACCTAACCTAACCTAACCTAACCTAACCTAACCTAACCTAACCTAACCTAACCTAACCTAACCTAACCTAACCTAACCTAACCTAACCTAACCTAACCTAACCTAACCTAACCTAACCTAACCTAACCTAACCTAACCTAACCTAACCTAACCTAACCTAACCTAACCTAACCTAACCTAACCTAACCTAACCTAACCTAACCTAACCTAACCTAACCTAACCTAACCTAACCTAACCTAACCTAACCTAACCTAACCTAACCTAACCTAACCTAACCTAACCTAACCTAACCTAACCTAACCTAACCTAACCTAACCTAACCTAACCTAACCTAACCTAACCTAACCTAACCTAACCTAACCTAACCTAACCTAACCTAACCTAACCTAACCTAACCTAACCTAACCTAACCTAACCTAACCTAACCTAACCTAACCTAACCTAACCTAACCTAACCTAACCTAACCTAACCTAACCTAACCTAACCTAACCTAACCTAACCTAACCTAACCTAACCTAACCTAACCTAACCTAACCTAACCTAACCTAACCTAACCTAACCTAACCTAACCTAACCTAACCTAACCTAACCTAACCTAACCTAACCTAACCTAACCTAACCTAACCTAACCTAACCTAACCTAACCTAACCTAACCTAACCTAACCTAACCTTTTTTTTTTTTTTTTTTTGTTGACGAAGTGGAAATGCATTTACGCATCCCCCCCAGGCCCGGGGCAGGCCAAACGGGGGGGTATGTGGGACTCACCCCTCAACGGGAGGGGAATACCCACTAAAACCACTCCGGCGTTACCGTCTCTGCCGTTATGGGGACGCCATGGGGTCGCGAGCATTCTACCACGACGTCCCCCGGCGGCCCCGGCTATACTATGCCGGGGCACCCGCGCCAAAGGAGGGGAGAGTCAGCAACGCTTGACCCTCCCCCCAGACGTGTAGGGCCGTGCCATGTGGGTCCCCAACCCACTGGCCCTACTGGGGGAGTGCTGCGGCGGCGTACCGCGCACGTGCCCTCCCCCTCCGTCTACGCCGGAGCGGGTGCGCATCCGCCCTGTCTTCGCGCTCCCGCTCCGCGGCCTCCTTCTGTGCGATGACCGACTCGCAGAAGGAGGCCACCGCATCCCATTCATGCTGCCCCCGCAGCATGCCCGCCACCACATGGTGCAACGCCAATCCCCCCCCGGCGTCCCACCCGATCGCGGCGACCACGGCCCCCCTCTCGAGGTCCCAACGGTTGCACACCTCGAGGGTGTGCTGGGCCGTGTCGTCTCGATCCCCACATTCTTGACATCGGGCGCTTGGCTCCCGTCCGATGTGGCACAGGTAATGACCGAAGCATCCGTGTCCGGTCATTACCTGTGCCATCCTAAAACTGACCTCCCCAAATTTGCGGTCGAGCCACCCGTCCAATGATGGGAGGAGTGCCCCTATGGTGCGGACTCCATAGGGGGACTCCTCCAGCTCCGCCCTCCACCTTTCGCGAGCGCGCGACTGGGCCTGTCGGCGCTCTTCCCTTAGTGTTTCGGGAGCGGGGAATTGATTAAGGGCCCTACACCTCACCCGCTCCCTGTGGGCCTCGGCGAGCACCTGGGCGTCCAAGTCCCAGGGCAGGGTACCCGCCAAGGCACAAGCCGCCGCCCCCGCCACCGTGCAGTAGGCCCGTACTGCACGGATGGCCACCACTCTTTGCGGCCTCCTCAACTGGGCCCTGTTTAGTGCACCGAGCCGGTCCGCCCGGTGCGCCATACAGGGCCATACTCCGCGCAACTCCTGCGTAAAGGCGGCGGCACGCCATGCTAGGCCCCCCCACGTTGGGCAACAATCTCCCTAGCGCCGACGCCGCCGCCACGACCCGGGGAGCGAGCTGCGCAAAATGTTCTTTAAACTCCCACTTGCGGTCCAGGTGAATGCCCAAGTATTTTAGGTGGGCCTTCACCTGGACCGCCTCTCCCGCCACTGGGATGACCATTGCGGCAGGCGGCCGCCACCCCCTTCCCCCAAACACTATGGCCTCCGTCTTCTGGAGGGAGACCTTAAGCCCTAATAAACCTATACGGCGGACCATCAGGTCCGCCGCAACCGCAGCCCTTCGCAGGGTCCCCTCAAGCTCTGCTCCCCGGACGGCCACCATCGTATCATCGGCGTAGCAGTACACCGCCATCCGGGGTAGCAGGGCCCCTCTTATCGCCCAGTCATAACCGACATTCCATAAGAGGGGCCCGAGCACAGACCCCTGTGGTACCCCGCACCCCATCGGTCGCGTCCGCCGCCTCCCGTTCTGGTCCTCGTAGAGCACTACCCGTTCGGTCAGGTAGTGCTCTACAATGCGCCGTAAGTATGGAGGCACTCCGTGGTACCGGAGTGCCTCCACGATCACCCCGTATGGGAGGGAGCCGAAAGCGTTGGCTATGTCCAAGGACACCGCCACGACCCCCTCCCCCCGCTCCGTTGCGCTCTCGCAGTATGCGCGGAGGGCCCCCAGCGCATCCATGGTGGACCGCCCAGTTCGGAATCCGAACTGGCGGTCCGAAATGTTGGGGCCCTCACCCTCCAAATGTTGGACGATCCGGGAAGCAATGATGCGTTCGAGCATCTTCCCGGATTCGTCCAACAACACAATCGGCCTCCATCCGGATGGAGAATCGGCGGGACGATTCTCCTTCCGGAGGAGGCAGAGTCTACCTTCCTTCCATATTCTTGGAAACCGCCCCACCCCCAGACAATCGTCGAATAATTCCCTGAGGCGGTTTCCAAGATGTTCTAGGGCCACCGGCATCAGGCGACCAGGCACTCCGTCAGGGCCAGGGGCCTTTTTATAGGCCCTGAGCCGGTGTATGGTTACACCAAACTCACCCTCTGTAACCGGCGGCACGGTTTCCGGCTCCTGTGGCTCCTCCCGTGGGACGACCATGCGCGGCGGGGCGAACACCGGCGCAGGTGGAAATAACCCCCCCACTACCCTGTCAAGGAGCTCCGGTTCTAGGGAGTCCATGCCGGGGGCGTGCCTCATCTTATTTCTTACTAATTTGTAAGGCCGCCCCCATGGGTCCCTGTCCAGGGTGGCCAAGAACTCCTCGTGAGCGGAGTCCTTGGCCTTGGCGATTGCCATGGACAGGGCTCCCTTGGCCTCCCTAAGTGCTTCGTGGAGGAGCTCCTCTTCGGCCGCGGTATGATTTCTCCTTCGCCTGCACCGGGTATATTCCCTGCGCGCCCTATTACTAATTAGACGGAGGGCCGCCACCTCCTCCGTCCACCAGCAGACCTGTTTCCTCCCCACAGGTCGCCCCACCCTACGCATCGCCGCGTCGCACACCGAGGTGAGCGACGCGCGAAATTCCGAAGCCCTAACCTCAACGTCCGCAGCCCTGTCTGGTGGAGGGGCCCGCCACACCTCCACCATTGCAGCCTCTTCGGCTCTGTCTCTGTCCAAGGTGGCCAGGCTCCACCTTGGGAATCTATCCCCCCTACCCCGGACCCCTGGCATGGTAGGCTGGGCCTGTGTCGCTTTGGAGACCCTCATCCGAATGTATAGATGGTCGGAGAGGGTCTCGACGTTTCCCATTACCCTCCACCCCGAGGTCCTCCTCACTACGGCAGGGGTAGCGAACGTTACGTCCACTATGGACCCCCCCTGCCGTCGCACACAAGTGTTGTCCGTGCCCCTATTGAGGACCCCAAGCCCAGCCGCCACTGCCCAATCCCTGAGGGCTGCACCTCTCGGGTCTGTCGTTTGAGACCCCCAAGCCGAGCACTTCGCGTTAAGGTCTCCCAGTAGCATTACGGGGGACGGCACAGCCCTCGCAACCACCCTCCCGAGCTCGACGAGGTATTGCTCGAAAGCGAACAGCGGCCGGTTTGGGGAGAAATACACGGCTATTAGCGTGATATCCCCCCATTTGGCCGCCACATACCCATGTCCGCTTCCGAGCTTTGTAAGGGGAGGGTGGTTCCCTATCGGTGGAGCCGTCATGGCTACCAAACCGCCCGTATCCCCAACCCAATTAGGCTGGGGAGGCACAAAATATGGTTCCGCGACTACGCAAACGCTTATGCCCCACTCCGCCACGTTTTGGAGCATCAGGTCCTGTGCTCTGGCGGAGTGGTTTGCGTTGCATTGCAGCACTTCCAAAGCTTGGGTTGGTTGTGCTGACATTTATGTTTCCATATTCTGACCCTCCCCAGCCTGTGACCTACTAATCTGACGGGCGTCCTGTGCTCTGGTGGGCGCCCGGGCTCCGGTGGGGGCCACTTTACCTCTCGTGTGTGGGGGGGTGCACGACTGTCCCCCCATCACGTGGTTGGCCGGCAGCTTGGCGTGGTGGCATACCGCACACCACGCCTTTTCGGCCAGGCAATCCACCATCATGTGGCCCTCTTTGCCACATCGGTGGCACAAATGGCTCCGGTCCACCTGAGATGGACAGAGGGCCCTGGTGTGCCCCGTTCCCATGCACCTATAACACCGCATGGGGAGCGGGTCCAGGGCCTCTACGCGGGCAGATGTCCAACCCACCATTATTCGGCCCGCTGTTATTATTATACGTGCCGCCGCTATTGGGCACTTAACAATCACGGCACCAGTGCCATTTTCCATCCACCTAATGGTCCCTATCTTAACCTGTTCCGGAGAACACTTTCCCTTTACTGCAATCTCCGTCTTGACGTCATCCTCGGACACCATCCAGGCCGGAGATTCTTAAATCCGCCGTCCTGAATGGTCGGCGAACATCCGCCACCTCCCCGACAAGCGTACGCAGCTTCTCCGCTAGGTTGTCGGCGGCTGTGCTGCTGTCCGCTCCAGGCACCTCTATTATTCGGGCCCCCGTGGCCGACTTCCTAACCTTGACATGATCAAGGCCAAACTCCGCCAACTTAAGGCTTGTAGCCTTTTTCATTACCGCGGCGTAATCCATTTCCACCTCAGGCTTCAATGTGATTACCACCGCGGTCGATTTCGGCACTGCCGGCAGCTTGGTCCTTGGTGCCGGCTTGGGAACTGCCCTGGTTTCGGTTGCTGCGGACTTGGTTGGGGAAGTTTTGGCCTTCCCCTTACGCCTCACAACTTCCGTCCAACTCTGCTCCCTTGCGGGTGGGGCCGTCTTTTCCACGCTATTACGTGGGGCCGGTACAGGTGCAGGGGTGCGGGAGGGGGCAGGACTGGCCACAGCAGACGTGGGCCTTGCAGCGGCTTGCGCTGTCGGCCTTTTCGTCGAAGAGCGCCCTTGAGGGGCTCCGATTGCCGACAGTATCGGCTCAATGGCAGCAGCAGCAACAGGACGCGGCGCTTTTGCAGTCCTCAATGTGGACTGACTTGCTGCCTTTGGAGCTGTCACCTCCGCCTTCTTGTCCGCCGCCAGAGGGGGGCGGAGTCTGGGCTCTGGTGGGAGCCGTTCTTCCAAGTTCTCCAGGCGGGTGTTGACATAATTAGCCAACGCTCCCACCTGGAGATCAATCATTTCTCCCAGACCAGACAGGAGCTCTCTTTTAAGTTCTCCAATTGCCTCGGAAAACTCATTGGCAGACGAGGAGGCTGGCTCGGGAGTCGGATCATTGTTTTTCCTCTCGGAGAAGGCCGTCCTCAAGGCCTTTGTCTCGGTTTGGAGCGCCGCCAGTTGCTCCTGCATCCTCTTATTATCGGCCCTGAGGATCCGGACCTCCTCCGATTCACCGCGGGACTCCAAACGGCTTGCGGCCTCTAATATGTCCCTACAGGCCGTATTCATCCGGCTCCAGATTGTCCCCTTCAGATTTTTGCATTTCGCAGCCTCCTCCAATATTGTTTCTGCCCCTCGCCTCGCGCACTCAATTAGGTCGTGGCTGAGAGCAACTGCCGCTTCGTTAGGGCCACACTTAGTTGCTCTATTGAGCTCCCCCTTTTTTCCCCCCTTTTTGCCCACATTGCTGGGCTCAACGTCTCTAAAAACGAGGCGGTACCCCGAAGTTGCGTCAGCTTCTTCCTCATATTCCGACATACCGGAGTCCTTCAGCTGGGCTCTGGCCGCGCTGATGCCTACGTAAGCTCCTTTGGAGCCACGTCCCCTACGCGCAGTATTTACTTTTGCCCCTGATCTGAGCGTTAAGCCGGAATCCTCTGCTTCGTCCACCTCATCATCACCCTCGGGGGTGGGTTCCCTAGTCCTTTTAATTGTCCCTAGAGACCTCCTAGGATCCGTCTGGCTGTCCAAAGACATCTCAATGTCCTCAAAAATCTCCTCATCGGACGAATCCACCAATTGTAAGAGCGGACCTTCCGCTTGGGGGGGGGGGTTCATCCCCCTCCTTCATTTTCCCTAGTTTTTACCGCACTTTTCCGGTCAAAAACACGAGAAAATAAACAAAAACCAAAAATATATACAAAAACGGTCAAGACCGAACCGTCAAAATATTTACAAACTTAAAAAATTAACAGCTGTTTTGAGATAACTCACGCTTAGTTTATCTTACAAACTAGTTTGAGGTGTCCCTAGACGCCGCTTCCTACCCCCTATTTAGCACAACAATCCGTTTATTGCTATCCTATCCCGAACCGACGCCACGAATTTTTAAACGTAAGTACAAACTTACGTTTGCGGTCCGAAGCGCCTGTTGAAATAAAATAGCAATAAAAATTCGCCCCGTAACTTTTGAACCGTAAGTCCGAAAATTACGGGGAAAACTAATATGGATAGAGCTCCCCGAATGCAACTAACCTACACAATAAAAATTTACAAAATACCTAACCAAAAATATTTACAAAGCTTTTAAAATATTTACACTAAAACACACAACTTTTTTGGGTTTTAACAAAAACCACGTTTTGTCTAATAACTTTTGAACGGAATGTCCAAAAGCTATGCAACAAACGGGAGCTTGTAGAACCCAACGAAGTCTAATTTTTAAAACAAAAAACTAATCAAAACTTCCCAAAACAAAAAAGATATTAATTATTTACAGCAGAAAAATTAACCAGTCAAAAAGCCAAAATCGAAATTTCCAAAAAAGAGTGCCAAGTCGTAAGAATTAGTGGATTCAGAGTCAGTTGTAAGATTGCCGGGGTCAAATTACGTCTAACTTCCAAAAATCACTCAAATCGCACAAAATTCACCCTTTCAAAAACCTCAACCTAACCTAACCTAACCTAACCTAACCTAACCTAACCTAACCTAACCTAACCTAACCTAACCTAACCTAACCTAACCTAACCTAACCTAACCTAACCTAACCTAACCTAACCTAACCTAACCTAACCTAACCTAACCTAACCTAACCTAACCTAACCTAACCTAACCTAACCTAACCTAACCTAACCTAACCTAACCTAACCTAACCTAACCTAACCTAACCTAACCTAACCTAACCTAACCTAACCTAACCTAACCTAACCTAACCTAACCTAACCTAACCTAACCTAACCTAACCTAACCTAACCTAACCTAACCTAACCTAACCTAACCTAACCTAACCTAACCTAACCTAACCTAACCTAACCTAACCTAACCTAACCTAACCTAACCTAACCTAACCTAACCTAACCTAACCTAACCTAACCTAACCTAACCTAACCTAACCTAACCTAACCTAACCTAACCTAACCTAACCTAACCTAACCTAACCTAACCTAACCTAACCTAACCTAACCTAACCTAACCTAACCTAACCTAACCTAACCTAACCTAACCTAACCTAACCTAACCTAACCTAACCTAACCTAACCTAACCTAACCTAACCTAACCTAACCTAACCTAACCTAACCTAACCTAACCTAACCTAACCTAACCTAACCTAACCTAACCTAACCTAACCTAACCTAACCTAACCTAACCTAACCTAACCTAACCTAACCTAACCTAACCTAACCTAACCTAACCTAACCTAACCTAACCTAACCTAACCTAACCTAACCTAACCTAACCTAACCTAACCTAACCTAACCTAACCTAACCTAACCTAACCTAACCTAACCTAACCTAACCTAACCTAACCTAACCTAACCTAACCTAACCTAACCTAACCTAACCTAACCTAACCTAACCTAACCTAACCTAACCTAACCTAACCTAACCTAACCTAACCTAACCTAACCTAACCTAACCTAACCTAACCTAACCTAACCTAACCTTTTTTTTTTTTTTTTTTTTTTTTTTTTTTTGTTGACGAAGTGGAAATGCATTTACGCATCCCCCCCAGGCCCGGGGCAGGCCAAACGGGGGGGTATGTGGGACTCACCCCTCAACGGGAGGGGAATACCCACTAAAACCACTCCGGCGTTACCGTCTCTGCCGTTATGGGGACGCCATGGGGTCGCGAGCATTCTACCACGACGTCCCCCGAACCTAACCTAACCTAACCTAACCTAACCTAACCTAACCTAACCTAACCTAACCTAACCTAACCTAACCTAACCTAACCTAACCTAACCTAACCTAACCTAACCTAACCTAACCTAACCTAACCTAACCTAACCTAACCTAACCTAACCTAACCTAACCTAACCTAACCTAACCTAACCTAACCTAACCTAACCTAACCTAACCTAACCTAACCTAACCTAACCTAACCTAACCTAACCTAACCTAACCTAACCTAACCTAACCTAACCTAACCTAACCTAACCTAACCTAACCTAACCTAACCTAACCTAACCTAACCTAACCTAACCTAACCTAACCTAACCTAACCTAACCTAACCTAACCTAACCTAACCTAACCTAACCTAACCTAACCTAACCTAACCTAACCTAACCTAACCTAACCTAACCTAACCTAACCTAACCTAACCTAACCTAACCTAACCTAACCTAACCTAACCTAACCTAACCTAACCTAACCTAACCTAACCTAACCTAACCTAACCTAACCTAACCTAACCTAACCTAACCTAACCTAACCTAACCTAACCTAACCTAACCTAACCTAACCTAACCTAACCTAACCTAACCTTTTTTTTTTTTTTTTTTTTTTGTTGACGAAGTGGAAATGCATTTACGCATCCCCCCCAGGCCCGGGGCAGGCCAAACGGGGGGGTATGTGGGACTCACCCCTCAACGGGAGGGGAATACCCACTAAAACCACTCCGGCGTTACCGTCTCTGCCGTTATGGGGACGCCATGGGGTCGCGAGCATTCTACCACGACGTCCCCCGGCGGCCCCGGCTATACTATGCCGGGGCACCCGCGCCAAAGGAGGGGAGAGTCAGCAACGCTTGACCCTCCCCCCAGACGTGTAGGGCCGTGCCATGTGGGTCCCCAACCCACTGGCCCTACTGGGGGAGTGCTGCGGCGGCGTACCGCGCACGTGCTCTCCCCCTCCGTCTACGCCGGAGCGGGTGCGCATCCGCCCTGTCTTCGCGCTCCCGCTCCGCGGCCTCCTTCTGTGCGATGACCAACTCGCAGAAGGAGGCCACCGCATCCCATTCATGCTGCCCCCCGCAGCATGCCCGCCACCACATGGTGCAACGCCAATCCCCCCCCCGGCGTCCCACCCGATCGCGGCGACCACGGCCCCCCCTCTCGAGGTCCCAACGGTTGCACACCTCGAGGGTGTGCTGGGCCGTGTCGTCTCGATCCCCACATTCTTGACATCGGGCGCTTGGCTCCCGTCCGATGTGGCACAGGTAATGACCGAAGCATCCGTGTCCGGTCATTACCTGTGCCATCCTAAAACTGACTTCCCCAAATTTGCGGTCGAGCCACCCGTCCAATGATGGGAGGAGTGCCCCTATGGTGCGGACTCCATAGGGGGACTCCTCCAACTCCACCCTCCACCTTTCGCGAGCGCGCGACTGGGCCTGTCGGCGCTCTTCCCTAAGTGTTTCGGGAGCGGGGAATTGATTAAGGGCCCTACGCCTCACCCGCTCCCTGTGGGCCTCGGCGAGCACCTGGGCGTCCAAGTCCCAGGGCAGGGTACCCGCCAAGGCACAAGCCGCCGCCCCCGCCACCGTGCAGTAGGCCCGTACTGCACGGATGGCCACCACTCTTTGCGGCCTCCTCAACTGGGCCCTGTTTAGCGCACCGAGCCGGTCCGCCCAGATCGGTGCGCCATACAGAGCCATACTCCGCGCAACTCCTGCGTAAAGGCGGCGGCACGCCATGCTGGGCCCCCCCACGTTGGGCAACAATCGCCCTAGCGCCGACGCCGCCGCCACGACCCGGGGGGCGAGCTGCGCAAAATGTTCTTTAAACTCCTTTAAACTCCCACTTGCGGTCCAGGTGAATGCCCAAATATTTTAAGTGGGCCTTCACCTGGACCGCCTCTCCCGCCACTGGGATGACCGTTGCGGCAGGCGGCCGCCACCCTCTTCCCCCAAACACTATGGCCTCTGTCTTCTGAAGGGAGACCTTAAGCCCTAACAAGCCTATACGGCGAACCATCAGGTCCGCCGCAACCGCAGCCCTTCGCAGGGTCCCCTCAAGCTCTGCTCCCCGGACGGCCACCATCGTATCATCGGCGTAGCAGTACACCGCCATCCGGGGTAGCAGGGCCCCTCTTATCGCCCAGTCATAACCGACATTCCATAAGAGGGGCCCGAGCACAGACCCCTGTGGCACCCCGCACCCCATAGGTCGTATCCGCCGCCTCCCCATCTGATCCTCGTAGAGCACTACCCGTTCGGTCAGGTAGTGCTCTACAATGCGCCGTAAGTATGGAGGCACTCCGTGGTACCGGAGTGCCTCCACGATCACCCCGTATGGGAGGGAGCCGAAAGCGTTGGCTATGTCCAAGGACACCGCCACGACCCCCTCCCCCCGCTCCGTTGCGCGTTCGCAATATGCGCGGAGGGCCCCCAGCGCATCCATGGTGGACCGCCCAGTTCGGAATCCGAACTGGCGGTCCGAAATGTTGGGGCCCTCACCCTCCAAATGTTGGACGATCCGGGAAGCAATGATGCGTTCGAGCATCTTCCCGGATTCGTCCAACAACACAATCGGCCTCCATCCGGATGGAGAATCGGCGGGACGATTCTCCTTCCGGAGGAGGCAGAGTCTACCTTCCTTCCATATTCTTGGAAACCGCCCCACCCCCAGACAATCATCGAATAATTCCCTGAGGCGGTTTCCAAGATGTTCTAGGGCCACCGGCATCAGGCGACCGGGCACTCCGTCAGGGCCAGGGGCCTTTTTATAGGCCCTGAGCCGGTGTATGGTTACACCAAACTCACCCTCTGTAACCGGCGGCACGGTTTCCGGCTCCTGTGGCTCCTCCCGTGGGACGACCATGCGCGGCGGGACGAACACCGGCGCAGGTGGAAATAACCCCCCCACTACCCTGTCAAGGAGCTCCGGCTCCAGGGAGTCCATGCCGGGGGCGTGCCTCATCTTATTTCTTACTAATTTGTAAGGCCGCCCCCATGGGTCCCTATCCAGGGTGGCCAAGAACTCCTCGTGGGCGGAGTCCTTGGCCTTGGCGATTGCCATGGACAGGGCTCCCTTGGCCTCCCTAAGTGCTTCGTGGAGGAGCTCCTCTTCGGCCGCGGTATGATTTCTCCTTCGCCTGCACCGGGTATATTCCCTGCGCGCCCTATTACTAATTAGACGGAGGGCCGCCACCTCCTCCGTCCACCAGTAGACCTGTTTCCTCCCCACAGGTCGCCCCACCCTACGCATCGCCGCGTCGCACACCGAGGTGAGCGACGCGCGAAATTCCGAAGCCCTAACCTCAACGTCCGCAGCCCTGTCTGGTGGAGGGGCCCGCCACACCTCCACCATTGCAGCCTCTTCGGCTCTGTCTCTGTCCAAGGTGGCCAGGCTCCACCTTGGGAATCTATCCCCCCTACCCCGGACCCCTGGCGTGGTAGGCTGGGCCTGTGTCGCTTTGGAGACCCTCATCCGAATGTATAGATGGTCGGAGAGGGTCTCGACGTTTCCCATTACCCTCCACCCCGAGGTCCTCCTCACTACGGCAGGGGTAGCGAACGTTACGTCCACTATGGACCCCCCCTGCCGTCGCACACAAGTGTTGTCCGTGCCCCTATTGAGGACCCCAAGCCCAGCCGCCACTGCCCAATCCCTGAGGGCTGCACCTCTCGGGTCTGTTGTTTGAGACCCCCAAGCCGAGCACTTCGCGTTAAGGTCCCCCAGTAGCATTACGGGGGACGGCACAGCCCTCGCAACCACCCTCCCGAGCTCGACGAGGTATTGCTCGAAAGCGAACAGCGGCCGGTTTGGGGAGAAATACACGGCTATTAGCGTGATATCCCCCCATTTGGCCGCCACATACCCATGTCCGCTTCCGAGCTTTGTAAGGGGAGGGTGGTTCCCTATCGGTGGAGCCATCATGGCTACCAAACCGCCCGTATCCCCAACCCAAACCTAACCTAACCTAACCTAACCTAACCTAACCTAACCTAACCTAACCTAACCTAACCTAACCTAACCTAACCTAACCTAACCTAACCTAACCTAACCTAACCTAACCTAACCTAACCTAACCTAACCTAACCTAACCTAACCTAACCTAACCTAACCTAACCTAACCTAACCTAACCTAACCTAACCTAACCTAACCTAACCTAACCTAACCTAACCTAACCTAACCTAACCTAACCTAACCTAACCTAACCTAACCTAACCTAACCTAACCTAACCTAACCTAACCTAACCTAACCTAACCTAACCTAACCTAACCTAACCTAACCTAACCTAACCTAACCTAACCTAACCTAACCTAACCTAACCTAACCTAACCTAACCTAACCTAACCTAACCTAACCTAACCTAACCTAACCTAACCTAACCTAACCTAACCTAACCTAACCTAACCTAACCTAACCTAACCTAACCTAACCTAACCTAACCTAACCTAACCTAACCTAACCTAACCTAACCTAACCTAACCTAACCTAACCTAACCTAACCTAACCTAACCTAACCTAACCTAACCTAACCTAACCTAACCTAACCTAACCTAACCTAACCTAACCTAACCTAACCTAACCTAACCTAACCTAACCTAACCTAACCTAACCTAACCTAACCTAACCTAACCTAACCTAACCTAACCTAACCTAACCTAACCTAACCTAACCTAACCTAACCTAACCTAACCTAACCTAACCTAACCTAACCTAACCTAACCTAACCTAACCTAACCTAACCTAACCTAACCTTTTTTTTTTTTTTTTTTTTTTTTTTTTTTTTTTTTTTTTTTGTTGACGAAGTGGAAATGCATTTACGCATCCCCCCCAGACCCGGGGCAGGCCAAACGGGGGGGTATGTGGGACTCACCCCTCAACGGAAGGGGAATACCCACTAAAACCACTCCGGCGTTACCGTCTCTGCCGTTATGGGGACGCCATGGGGTCGCGAGCATTCTACCACGACGTCCCCCGGCGGCCCCGGCTATACTATGCCGGGGCACCCGCGCCAAAGGAGGGGAGAGTCAGCAACGCTTGGCCCTCCCCCCAGACGTGTAGGGCCGTGCCATGTGGGTCCCCAACCCACTGGCCCTACTGGGGGAGTGCTGCGGCGACGTACCGCGCACGTGCCCTCCCCCTCCGTCTACGCCGGAGCGGGTGCGCATCCGCCCTGTCTTCGCGCTCCCGCTCCGCAGCCTCCTTCTGTGCGATGACCGACTCGCAGAAGGAGGCCACCGCATCCCATTCATGCTGCCCCCGCAGCATGCCCGCCACCACATGGTGCAACGCCAATCCCCCCCCCGGCGTCCCACCCGATCGCGGCGACCACGGCCCCCCTCTCGAGGTCCCAACGGTTGCACACCTCGAGGGTGTGCTGGGCCGTGTCGTCGGGATCCCCACATTCCTGACATCTGGCGCTTGGCTCCCGCCCGATGTGGCACAGGTAATGACCGAAGCATCCGTGTCCGGTCATTACCTGTGCCGTCCTAAAACTGACCCCCCCAAATTTGCGGTCGAGCCACCCGTCCAATGATGGGAGGAGTGCCCCTATGGTGCGGACTCCATAGGGGGACTCCTCCAACTCCACCCTCCACCTTTCGCGAGCGCGCGACTGGGCCTGTCGGCGCTCTTCCCTTATTGTTTCGGGAGCGGGGAATTGATTAAGGGCCCTACGCCTCACCCGCTCCCTGTGGGCCTCGGCGAGCACCTGGGCGTCCAAGTCCCAGGGCAGGGTACCCGCCAAGGCACAAGCCGCCGCCCCCGCCACCGTGCAGTAGGCCCGTACTGCACGGATGGCCACCACTCTTTGCGGCCTCCTCAACTGGGCCCTGTTTAGTGCACCGAGCCGGTCCGCCCAGATCGGTGCGCCATACAGGGCCATACTCCGCGCAACTCCTGCGTAAAGGCGGCGGCACGCCATGCTAGGCCCCCCCACGTTGGGCAACAATCTCCCTAGCGCCGACGCCGCCGCCACGACCCGGGGAGCGAGCTGCGCAAAATGTTCTTTAAACTCCCACTTGCGGTCCAGGTGAATGCCCAAGTATTTTAGGTGGGCCTTCACCTGGACCGCCTCTCCCGCCACTGGGATGACCGTTGCGGCAGGCGGCCGCCACCCCCTTCCCCCAAACACTATGGCCTCCGTCTTCTGGAGGGAGACCTTAAGCCCTAATAAGCCTATACGGCGGACCATCAGGTCCGCCGCAACCGCAGCCCTTCGCAGGGTCCCCTCAAGCTCTGCTCCCCGGACGGCCACCATCGTATCATCGGCGTAGCAGTACACCGCCATCCGGGGTAGCAGGGCCCCTCTTATCGCCCAGTCATAACCGACATTCCATAAGAGGGGCCCGAGCACAGACCCCTGTGGTACCCCGCACCCCATCGGTCGCGTCCGCCGCCTCCCGTTCTGGTCCTCGTAGAGCACTACCCGTTCGGTCAGGTAGTGCTCTACAATGCGCCGTAAGTATGGAGGCACTCCGTGGTACCGGAGTGCCTCCACGATCACCCCGTATGGGAGGGAGCCGAAAGCGTTGGCTATGTCCAAGGACACCGCCACGACCCCCTCCCCCCGCTCCGTTGCGCTCTCGCAGTATGCGCGGAGGGCCCCCAGCGCATCCATGGTGGACCGCCCAGTTCGGAATCCGAACTGGCGGTCCGAAATGTTGGGGCCCTCACCCTCCAAATGTTGGACGATCCGGGAAGCAATGATGCGTTCGAGCATCTTCCCGGATTCGTCCAACAACACAATCGGCCTCCATCCGGATGGAGAATCGGCGGGACGATTCTCCTTCCGGAGGAGGCAGAGTCTACCTTCCTTCCATATTCTTGGAAACCGCCCCACCCCCAGACAATCGTCGAATAATTCCCTGAGGCGGTTTCCAAGATGTTCTAGGGCCACCGGCATCAGGCGACCGGGCACTCCGTCAGGGCCAGGGGCCTTTTTATAGGCCCTGAGCCGGTGTATGGTTACACCAAACTCACCCTCTGTAACCGGCGGCACGGTTTCCGGCTCCTGTGGCTCCTCCCGTGGGACGACCATGCGCGGCGGGGCGAACACCGGCGCAGGTGGAAATAACCCCCCCACTACCCTGTCAAGGAGCTCCGGTTCTAGGGAGTCCATGCCGGGGGCGTGCCTCATCTTATTTCTTACTAATTTGTAAGGCCGCCCCCATGGGTCCCTGTCCAGGGTGGCCAAGAACTCCTCGTGAGCGGAGTCCTTGGCCTTGGCGATTGCCATGGACAGGGCTCCCTTGGCCTCCCTAAGTGCTTCGTGGAGGAGCTCCTCTTCGGCCGCGGTATGATTTCTCCTTCGCCTGCACCGGGTATATTCCCTGCGCGCCCTATTACTAATTAGACGGAGGGCCGCCACCTCCTCCGTCCACCAGTAGACCTGTTTCCTCCCCACAGGTCGCCCCACCCTACGCATCGCCGCGTCGCACACCGAGGTGAGCGACGCGCGAAATTCCGAAGCCCTAACCTCAACGTCCGCAGCCCTGTCTGGTGGAGGGGCCCGCCACACCTCCACCATTGCAGCCTCTTCGGCTCTGTCTCTGTCCAAGGTGGCCAGGCTCCACCTTGGGAATCTATCCCCCCTACCCCGGACCCCTGGCATGGTAGGCTGGGCCTGTGTCGCTTTGGAGACCCTCATCCGAATGTATAGATGGTCGGAGAGGGTCTCGACGTTTCCCATTACCCTCCACCCCGAGGTCCTCCTCACTACGGCAGGGGTAGCGAACGTTACGTCCACTATGGACCCCCCCCTGCCGTCGCACACAAGTGTTGTCCGTGCCCCTATTGAGGACCCCAAGCCCAGCCGCCACTGCCCAATCCCTGAGGGCTGCACCTCTCGGGTCTGTCGTTTGAGACCCCCAAGCCGAGCACTTCGCGTTAAGGTCTCCCAGTAGCATTACGGGGGACGGCACAGCCCTCGCAACCACCCTCCCGAGCTCGACGAGGTATTGCTCGAAAGCGAACAGCGGCCGGTTTGGGGAGAAATACACGGCTATTAGCGTGATATCCCCCCATTTGGCCGCCACATACCCATGTCCGCTTCCGAGCTTTGTAAGGGGAGGGTGGTTCCCTATCGGTGGAGCCATCATGGCTACCAAACCGCCCGTATCCCCAACCCAATTAGGCTGGGGAGGCACAAAATATGGTTCCGCGAACCCAATTAGGCTGGGGAGGCACAAAATATGGTTCCGCGACTACGCAAACGCTTATGCCCCACTCCGCCACGTTTTGGAGCATCAGGTCCTGTGCTCTGGCGGAGTGGTTTGCGTTGCATTGCAGCACTTCCAAAGCTTGGGTTGGTTGTGCTGACATTTATGTTTCCATATTCTGACCCTCCCCAGCCTGTGACCTACTAATCTGACGGGCGTCCTGTGCTCTGGTGGGCGCCCGGGCTCCGGTGGGGGCCACTTTACCTCTCGTGTGTGGGGGGGTGCACGACTGTCCCCCCATCACGTGGTTGGCCGGCAGCTTGGCGTGGTGGCATACCGCACACCACGCCTTTTCGGCCAGGCAATCCACCATCATGTGGCCCTCTTTGCCACATCGGTGGCACAAATGGCTCCGGTCCACCTGAGATGGACAGAGGGCCCTGGTGTGCCCCGTTCCCATGCACCTATAACACCGCATGGGGAGCGGGTCCAGGGCCTCTACGCGGGCAGATGTCCAACCCACCATTATTCGGCCCGCTGTTATTATTATACGTGCCGCCGCTATTGGGCACTTAACAATCACGGCACCAGTGCCATTTTCCATCCACCTAATGGTCCCTATCTTAACCTGTTCCGGAGAACACTTTCCCTTTACTGCAATCTCCGTCTTGACGTCATCCTCGGACACCGACTCATCCAGGCCGGAGATTCTTAAAACCGCCGTCCTGAATGGTCGGCGAACATCCGCCACCTCCCCGACAAGCGTACGCAGCTTCTCCGCTAGGTTGTCGGCGGCTGTGCTGCTGTCCGCTCCAGGCACCTCTATTATTCGGGCCCCCGTGGCCGACTTCCTAACCTTGACATGATCAAGGCCAAACTCCGCCAACTTAAGGCTTGTAGCCTTTTTCATTACCGCGGCGTAATCCATTTCCACCTCAGGCTTCAATGTGATTACCACCGCGGTCGATTTCGGCACTGCCGGCAGCTTGGTCCTTGGTGCCGGCTTGGGAACTGCCCTGGTTTCGGTTGCTGCGGACTTGGTTGGGGAAGTTTTGGCCTTCCCCTTACGCCTCACAACTTCCGTCCAACTCTGCTCCCTTGCGGGTGGGGCCGTCTTTTCCACGCTATTACGTGGGGCCGGTACAGGTGCAGGGGTGCGGGAGGGGGCAGGACTGGCCACAGCAGACGTGGGCCTTGCAGCGGCTTGCGCTGTCGGCCTTTTCGTCGAAGAGCGCCCTTGAGGGGCTCCGATTGCCGACAGTATCGGCTCAATGGCAGCAGCAGCAGCAGGACGCGGCGCTTTTGCAGTCCTCAATGTGGACTGACTTGCTGCCTTTGGAGCTGTCACCTCCGCCTTCTTGTCCGCCGCCAGAGGGGGGCGGAGTCTGGGCTCTGGTGGGAGCCGTTCTTCCAAGTTCTCCAGGCGGGTGTTGACATAATTAGCCAACGCTCCCACCTGGAGATCAATCATTTCTCCCAGACCAGACAGGAGCTCTCTTTTAAGTTCTCCAATTGCCTCGGAAAACTCATTGGCAGACGAGGAGGCTGGCTCGGGAGTCGAATCATTGTTTTTCCTCTCGGAGAAGGCCGTCCTCAAGGCCTTTGTCTCGGTTTGGAGCGCCGCCAGTTGCTCCTGCATCCTCTTATTATCGGCCCTGAGGATCCGGACCTCCTCCGATTCACCGCGGGACTCCAAACGGCTTGCGGCCTCTAATATGTCCCTACAGGCCGTATTCATCCGGCTCCAGATTGTCCCCTTCAGATTTTTGCATTTCGCAGCCTCCTCCAATATTGTTTCTGCCCCTCGCCTCGCGCACTCAATTAGGTCGTGGCTGAGAGCAACTGCCGCTTCGTTAGGGCCACACTTAGTTGCTCTATTGAGCTCCCCCTTTTTTCCCCCCTTTTTGCCCACATTGCTGGGCTCAACGTCTCTAAAAACGAGGCGGTACCCCGAAGTTGCGTCAGCTTCTTCCTCATATTCCGACATACCGGAGTCCTTCAGCTGGGCTCTGGCCGCGCTGATGCCTACGTAAGCTCCTTTGGAGCCACGTCCCCTACGCGCAGTATTTACTTTTGCCCCTGATCTGAGCGTTAAGCCGGAATCCTCTGCTTCGTCCACCTCATCATCACCCTCGGGGGTGGGTACCCTAGTCCTTTTAATTGTCCCTAGAGACCTCCTAGGATCCGTCTGGCTGTCCAAAGACATCTCAATGTCCTCAAAAATCTCCTCATCGGACGAATCCACCAATTGTAAGAGCGGACCTTCCGCTTGGGGGGGGGGTTCATCCCCCTCCTTCATTTCCCCTAGTTTTTACCGCACTTTTCCGGTCAAAAACACGAGAAAATAAACAAAAACCAAAAATATATACAAAAACGGTCAAGACCGAACCGTCAAAATATTTACAAACTTAAAAAATTAACAGCTGTTTTGAGATAACTCACGCTTAGTTTATCTTACAAACTAGTTTGAGGTGTCCCTAGACGCCGCTTCCTACCCCCTATTTAGCACAACAATCCGTTTATTGCTATCCTATCCCGAACCGACGCCACGAATTTTTTAAACGTAAGTACAAACTTACGTTTGCGGTCCGAAGCGCCTGTTGAAATAAAATAGCAATAAAAATTCGCCCCGTAACTTTTGAACCGTAAGTCCGAAAATTACGGGGAAAACTAATATGGATAGAGCTCCCCGAATGCAACTAACCTACACAATAAAAATTTACAAAATACCTAACCAAAAATATTTACAAAGCTTTTAAAATATTTACACTAAAACACACAACTTTTTTGGGTTTTAACAAAAACCACGTTTTGTCTAATAACTTTTGAACGGAATGTCCAAAAGCTATGCAACAAACGGGAGCTTGTAGAACCCAACGAAGTCTATATTTTAAAATAAAAAACGATTCAAAATTTCCCAAAACAAAAAAGATATTAATTATTTACAGCCAGAAAATTAACCAGTCAAAAAGCCAAAATCGAAATTTCCAAAAAAGAGTGCCAAGTCGTAAGAATAAGTGGATTCAGAGTCAGTTGTAAGATTGCCGGGGTCAAATTACGTCTAACTTCCAAAAATCACTCAAATCGCACAAAATTCACCCTTTCAAAAACCTCAACCTAACCTAACCTAACCTAACCTAACCTAACCTAACCTAACCTAACCTAACCTAACCTAACCTAACCTAACCTAACCTAACCTAACCTAACCTAACCTAACCTAACCTAACCTAACCTAACCTAACCTAACCTAACCTAACCTAACCTAACCTAACCTAACCTAACCTAACCTAACCTAACCTAACCTAACCTAACCTAACCTAACCTAACCTAACCTAACCTAACCTAACCTAACCTAACCTAACCTAACCTAACCTAACCTAACCTAACCTAACCTAACCTAACCTAACCTAACCTAACCTAACCTAACCTAACCTAACCTAACCTAACCTAACCTAACCTAACCTAACCTAACCTAACCTAACCTAACCTAACCTAACCTAACCTAACCTAACCTAACCTAACCTAACCTTTTTTTTTTTTTTTTTTTTTTTTTTTTTTTTTTACGAGGGGAAATGCGTTACGCATCCCGTCCTTACGGTGGATGTAAAGGACGGGTATGTGGGACTCCTGGTCTCCAGTCTACCCACTAAAACCCCTCGGTGCTACCTCGCTCCGCCTGGAGTGGGGCTAGGGGAACGCGTGGCGCCTACCCCGGCTCCCACATATGGCGTTGTGCCCTTTCGGGCCCGGCTCTGCGGGCTTCTGAGCCCACCCCCTCACCATGAGGCGACCTCACCTAAGGCCGCCTTTCCACCTCGGGACGGTACTCGTCGGGCAGCCAATCTCCCAATCAGCTGCCCGAGGTCCCGGTTAGGGCGGTATAAGGCGGTCGTAGGCGGCCCGCCTTCGCCCTGGTCTTCTTCGGCGGATAGGTGGTGCGAGGGGGTCATCCTCTCGCTCTCTCTCCGCCGCCTCCTTCTGGGACATGACGGCGTTGCAAAATGCAACGACCGCCTCCCACGCGGCCCTGCTTCGTGCCATCGCGCCAGCTATGGCCGGCAGCGACAAGTCCGCCCCGATGGCCGCGATAAGTACGCGTCGCGGTGCTTCCCACGTGGGGCACACGGCGCGGGTGTGCTGCGCCGTGTCCTCGTCTCCGCCTGTGCAGTGCTTGCACACTGTGCTGTCCTCGCGGCGGGCCACCTGACACAGGTATTTGCCGAAGCATCCGTGCCCGGTGAGTACCTGTGTCAGGTGGAACGTCATCTCGCCAAAGTCGCGGCCAATCCAGTCCCTAAGGACCGGCCGTACGGCGCCCACCACCTCCCGGCTTGCGCTTGGGGCCTGCAGTCGTTCGTCCCACTTTCGGAGGAGATCATCCTTGGCTTCGTCCCTCCAGAGCTTGATCTCCTCCGGATGTGGTCGATTGCCCTCCGCTCGCACTGCTGCTACCCGCCAGTATACCGCCGCAAGGACCCCGGCTTCGAGGTCCCACGGCGGGCTACTGGCAAGTAGGGTTGCCGCCTCGAATGAGACCGTTCTGAACGCTCTGATTGCCCTGGTGGCTATCACTCGTTGGGGTCTACGCAACAGGGCTACGTTACGAGCGTTCAGGGCCTCTGCCCATATTGGAGCCCCGTACAGCGCCATCGAGCGCACTACTCCCTGGTATAGGCGGCGGCATGCGCTGCCCGGCCCTCCAATATTCGGAAGCAGCCCCCCAAGTGCTCCGGCTGCAGCCACCAGCTTTGGCGCTTTGCGGGCAAAGTGCTCTGTGAACCTCCATCGGCCATCAAGGACAATACCTAGGTATCGCAGCGTCGACTCAATGGCGATGGAGGTCCCACCCACAATGATGGCTAGACCTGGAGGCGGCGCGTTTCGAGGCCCATGGAAAAAGAGGGCCTCGGACTTGCTTAGGGCCACCTCGAGACCCAGTGCCCTGATGCGGCTCACCACATGGGCAACCCCCGCTGTGCCAAGAAGGACGGCTTGTCGGTGGGTGCTCCCGCTGGCGGTGACGAGAGTGTCGTCGGCGTAACAGAGTACGTTGACGCCCCGCAGGTTGGTACCGCGGAGCACCCAGTCGTATCCGATGTTCCACAGGAGTGGTCCGAGGACCGACCCCTGTGGAACACCGCATGTGACCCTCCTATTCGACCATCCGTTTTGGGCCGGGTATATGATGGCCCGATCCCGGAAGTAGTCCGCCACCACATACTGCAGGTACTCGGGCACGCCGTGGTACTTCAGCGCTGCCTTGACTGTCTCGAAGGGCAGGGTGTTGAAAGCATTCGCTATGTCTAGCGACACTGCTAACATCACTCCGCCCTGCGAGACAGCCTCCTCGGCGAGGACCCTCAACCGCGCAATTGCATCTATTGTCGACCTTTCCCGCCGGAAGCCGTACTGGCAGTCGTGCAGGTCGGGTCCTACCTCCTCGAGATGCTTGACGAGACGGGCAGCAACCACCCGCTCGAAAAGCTTGCCCATCTCGTCAAGCAAGACGATGGGGCGGTAGGCCGACGGCGATTCCGCTGGGCGCCCGTCCTTCTGAAGAAGGACGAGCTTGCCCGTCTTCCAGCTCCGCGGGAACTGACCTCGGTCGAGGCATGCGCTGAAGAGGGCCCTCACCCTCTCCTCCAGCTCTTCTGATTGGAGCGCGAGCACCACGACACGCCCAGGCACACCATCAGGTCCAGGGGCGCCATTCTTTGCCTTAAGCCTTAGGATGGCGGCCCCAAGCTCCGCCTCCGTCACAGGAGGCACATCACCGTCATGTCTTGATGGGTCCCCACCCATCGCCGGTGGACGCCATACACCCCTTTCGGGGAACAAGCTGGACAGGATCCGCTCTAGAAGGAGAGGCTCGAGACTGCTGGTCAGCGGAGGGGCCCAAGGCCGGAGTTTTGCCCTTACAGTTTTGTAAGGGCGCCCCCATGGGTGTTGGTCCAGCATCTCCAGCCACTCCTTCCACGCCGCCTCCTTCGCCCGTGCGATGTCCGCCTGAAGTTGGTGGCATTTGGTGCGGTAAGTGGCATATAGCGCCTCTTCCCTAGCTGGGTCTCGTACCCTTCTCCGCCTGCTCCTGGTGTACTGGCGGCGCGCCGCTGTGCACTCGCTCCGTGCGACGCGGATCTCCTCGCTCCACCAGTACACGCGACGACGGGGCGGGATTGGCTTCGCTCGAGGCATTGCGGCGTCACAGATTCGGTGCAGGGCAGCAATCTGATGGTCGGTCTCTACATCAGTATCGTCAATGGGCCCAGCCCTGACCTGCCAGGACTCCACAAGGGCTGCCTCTTGGGCCATCTCCCTGTCGAATTTGGCCAACTGCCACCGCGGCCTTTCCCCAGCAGGGGGTCGACTCGCGCTCCTCTGGGTGAGAGGGAACGTGGAGACCTCGAATCGGATGTAGCGATGGTCCGAGAGCGTCTCGACGTCCGTCCTCACTTTCCAGCCAGAAACACGTCGTGCGAGAGCGGGGCTGGCCATTGTTATATCCACAATTGACCCTCCCCGCTGTCGCACGCATGTGTCTATTGTCCCCCTGTTGAGGATCAGCAGCCCCACTTCCACCGCCCATTCCTCCAGAGCCTGCCCCCGCGCATCGGTCGCTGGAGATCCCCACGCTATAGACTTTGCGTTGAAGTCTCCAGCGACCAGCAGCTGCCTAGGGCGATTCTCGCCAAACAGGGAACCCACCTCATCAAGAAAAGTCTCGAACTCAGCTAGGCTCCTGTTAGGCGAGAAATACGCCCCAACCACCATTGTGTCATCCAGGTATGTCGACACAAAACCGCGATGTTTTGGTGCGGCGCGGATCCCGCATGCGGCTGTGCGACGACTGCCACTAATCCGTCTCTGTCCCCAACCCAGTTATCCCTGGAGGGAACCGAGTACGGCTCAGCCACAATTGCAACCCGTATCAGCCATTCCGCCATGCTCTGGAGCAGGAGGTCCTGGGCTCTGGCGGAGTGGTTGATGTTCGCCTGTAAGTATCGGATGGTGGCCATTCCTATTCAGTGGCCATCCGATCCTCCTCGGCCCCGGGCTCAGGCATTTGTGGGCGACTAGGCTGCGTGGAGGTTCTGGCTCTGTCAGCAGCTGGTTTCTTTCTTTTGGGTGGGTTGCATGACATGCTTCCCACCCTGTGGCCCGCGGGGACGCCCGCCTCCGCGCACAGCGCGCAGTATGCGTCGGCGTTGCAGTCGCGAGCGGTGTGGCCCGGCCCACTGCACCGGTAGCACAGGGCGCTGCGGTCCACCTCCGACTTGCACATGGCGCGCACATGACCCACCTCCATGCACCGAAAGCATCGCATCGGACGGGTCTCGAGCAACTTCACTTGGGCTGACACCCACCCCACGCGGAGACGTCCGGCCTGCGCTACCTTCCTTGCAGCTGCGATAGGGCACCGCAGCCACAACGTGCCCAGTCCTGAAGGGCCCAGCATCACTTCGCCAGCCTTTATGTCATCCGACGCACAGCCGCCCTCTCGCGCTACAGCCGCGACCACCTCCGGAGTTAACACGGAGTCGTCCAGGCCCGAAATGCGCATCTCCGCACATTTGGTGGGCCTGGAGATTCGCACCACGGTAGGATCCATTATCTCCCTTAGTTTGTTAGCGAGGGCGTCGGCCTTTTCGCCGCTCTCGCCGCCGGGAATTTCGAATATGCGGGCATTCGTCGCGGTCCTTCGGACCCGAACACCCGAGATCCCCAGCTCGTCGAGGTCTATTTGCCTTTTGGCCTCTCCAATGATGGCTGCGTACCTTTCCCTCTCGCTAGTATCGGCATTGGGCTCTAGTAGCGTGAAAACTACTGCCGTTGACTGGGGTAGGCGCAGCTTTCGTGCCTTTTTTCCTTGGGCTGCCAGATTGGTAGGGCCGGCCTCCTTCTTCTTTTTCTTTGTTTTGCCCACCTTGGTCCAGGGCTCCCTCGGCGTAGCAGGCGTAGACGCAGGCGCAGTTATTTCGGGGCCCGTTTTCCCCGGGGCAGGGATGTTCCCGGAGAAACCTCCCTTTCGGCTTTGTTTTTTGTGTCGCTTTACGGCACCAGAGTAGGATGGCCCGCTATCAGATGCGCTGGGCAGGGCCCGGTCTCCCGGAGGAGCAAGTGCGGGGGCCAAGCCAGCCTCCAACTCTGTTCCCTCACCACTTTGGTTCCGGGTAACCGGCAGGGGCCGCACCCTCTTCTCCGGGAGAAGTCTGTCGGTGATTTTGGCCATGTGGGCGTCCAGATAGGTCCCGACCTGGGCCATGACCACTCGACAGATCTCCGTTATTGTGATAGAAGGGGTGGCCTGTTCCCTGGGGTTGGGCAGCGCAGGGGGCTGCACTTCTTCGTTGCTTCTGGGTGGCGAGGATGCAGGTCCACCCTGCTTCCGCATCCCCTCCATTTGAGTCTTTATTTCTGCCATCTCCTTCCGTAAACTTGCCATTTCTTTCCTAAGCCTGTCGTTATCGGCTTGCAGCCGCGCCGTTTCCTCGGAAACAGTGCGTTTGCTAAGTACAGCAAACGCATCCGATATAGCGGACGCGGCGTCTTTTAGGCACCGGATGTACCCGCCCTTCAAGTTTTTTGAGGTGGCCGCCACCTTATGAATGACAGCCACACTGTCTGCCACCTGCTGCCCAAGTTCTTTTGTGGCCTCGAGATGCGGCCCAGGCGGAGAGGGAGTGCGCTTCGAGAACCCTTGTCGGGTCCTGATGTGCATCTCCTCTAACTCTCTCTCCGCCTCGAGGCGGATCTCCTCATGCAAGGCGCGATTGTACGCCTCCTTTGCCTTGGCCAGGCCCACATATTTCCCCGTGGTAGGAGGCCGGCCTCTTCCTCGTCCTTTTGAGGCCTGCGACGAGCCCTCACTTGCGGTGGACGGACAGGACTCGTCCCCGCTAGATCCCGACTGGGAGCTGGAGTGGCGCGGCCTCTTACGGCTGTTCCGCCACATCCGACCGGTCGTTGTTCGGCAATCCGTATCATGTGGACCCAGCTCCTTTCCCGTGTTGGTCGGGCAGGCCTCTGCTCTTTCTGCCTCGTGCTCAAGTGCCTCCTCCGGATCCGATTGTGCCATTGAGGAGTTCGGTGATTTACACCCTCCCGCTGCGCCTTTGGACTTAAAAGGTGTCTGCGTCCTTGGGCGAGCTTTTCCTTTTCCTTTCGGTCCAGATTTTGGCGGTGGCAGGTCCGTATTCTGGCGACTTGGGGAGGTCGCTGGGGATGAGTAGGAGGACCGCACAGTATACATACTGTCGTCCGTATCCTGTGTGGAATCCCCACGTACTAGAATCCGCTCATCCAGCCGGGTGAGGAGAACCTGCGCGACCCGCTCAAATTTGGCCTCGCGCCCACCCTCTCGCACCACGATCGGTGCGCGCAGCTCCTCTCTTTGGGCGGAGTCCTTGGAATTGGTCTCGCCTCTCACTCCTATCTCGCGGGCTTCTCCCCCCTCCTCTGTCGTCTTACGACGCGTGAAGCGGCCGTGGCAGTCCCGCGTTAGGACGCAGGCCACTTTCTTCACAGGAATCTGAATCGCGTCGGAGCTTAGGTCAATACGAGGACTTGGGTAGTCCACGTAATAGTCCACGCCGTCCCCTTGCACTGGTGACCTCGCCAGGGATGAGCGAGGGTGAAAGATCTCTTTCTCGGTCTCTCTGCTGTCAGGAGTCACCGCGTCACTTAATTCTACACTTAATCCTAAACTTAAGTCTACGGTTTTCAGGTTCGACATTTTTTTTATCCCACGAGTATGGGGGAAAAAACGGTCCACCCAGGCAGTGCCCCCTGTACCTGGGTAACCCTACATACACCGTGGGGGCGGGCGGTCCCACGGGATAAAACCTAAAACTAGTGCGGGCCGGCCAATTAAGGCAAGCCCTCCGGTCCGCTGTGCCACCCGTACCCCATTAACGCCTGTACTGGGGGTCGTTGGGACAACACAGCGGGTTCCGGGATTTGAGGAGAGCTGGCGTAGACTCCCCTATCGGTAGTTCCCAGTCCAGGAACTACCCTCGGTTACCCATTTACGGGCAAACCACTTCTCGGTTCCTCCTCTGCGCCCTCTGCTCAATCAGAGGGACGCGAGGAGAACCACCTCAGGCAGGCCTCTGCAGGCCCCGCCGGGGTGTGCCGCTCTTGGTCTGGTCCCTCCCCCCTCGCCTTTCCGGTATGGGTAGCCCTGACCGGTATAGCCTCGGGGATCACAGGGACACGCAAGCCCCCCCACCACGACAAGGTGGCAGCACGTCGGGGGGGAACCTAACCTAACCTAACCTAACCTAACCTAACCTAACCTAACCTAACCTAACCTAACCTAACCTAACCTAACCTAACCTAACCTAACCTAACCTAACCTAACCTAACCTAACCTAACCTAACCTAACCTAACCTAACCTAACCTAACCTTTTTTTTTTTTTTTTTTTGTTGACGAAGTGGAAATGCATTTACGCATCCCCCCCAGACCCGGGGCAGGCCAAACGGGGGGGTATGTGGGACTCACCCCTCAACGGGAGGGGAATACCCACTAAAACCACTCCGGCGTTACCGTCTCTGCCGTTATGGGGACGCCATGGGGTCGCGAGCATTCTACCACGACGTCCCCCGGCGGCCCCGGCTATACTATGCCGGGGCACCCGCGCCAAAGGAGGGGAGAGTCAGCAACGCTTGACCCTCCCCCCAGACGTGTAGGGCCGTGCCATGTGGGTCCCCAACCCACTGGCCCTACTGGGGGAGTGCTGCGGCGGCGTACCGCGCACGTGCCCTCCCCCTCCGTCTACGCCGGAGCGGGTGCGCATCCGCCCTGTCTTCGCGCTCCCGCTCCGCGGCCTCCTTCTGTGCGATGACCGACTCGCAGAAGGAGGCCACCGCATCCCATTCATGCTGCCCCCGCAGCATGCCCGCCACCACATGGTGCAACGCCAATCCCCCCCCGGCGTCCCACCCGATCGCGGCGACCACGGCCCCCCTCTCGAGGTCCCAACGGTTGCACACCTCGAGGGTGTGCTGGGCCGTGTCGTCGGGATCCCCACATTCCTGACATCTGGCGCTTGGCTCCCGCCCGATGTGGCACAGGTAATGACCGAAGCATCCGTGTCCGGTCATTACCTGTGCCATCCTAAAACTGACCCCCCCAAATTTGCGGTCGAGCCACCCGTCCAATGATGGGAGGAGTGCCCCTATGGTGCGGACTCCATAGGGGGACTCCTCCAACTCCACCCTCCACCTTTCGCGAGCGCGCGACTGGGCCTGTCGGCGCTCTTCCCTAAGTGTTTCGGGAGCGGGGAATTGATTAAGGGCCCTACGCCTCACCCGCTCCCTGTGGGCCTCGGCGAGCACCTGGGCGTCCAAGTCCCAGGGCAGGGTACCCGCCAAGGCACAAGCCGCCGCCCCGGCCACCGTGCAGTAGGCCCGTACTGCACGGATGGCCACCACTCTTTGCGGCCTCCTCAACTGGGCCCTGTTTAGCGCACCGAGCCGGTCCGCCCAGATCGGTGCGCCATACAGGGCCATACTCCGCGCAACTCCTGCGTAAAGGCGGCGGCACGCCATGCTAGGCCCCCCCACGTTGGGCAACAATCTCCCTAGCGCCGACGCCGCCGCCACGACCCGGGGAGCGAGCTGCGCAAAATGTTCTTTAAACTCCCACTTGCGGTCCAGGTGAATGCCCAAGTATTTTAAGTGGGCCTTCACCTGGACCGCCTCTCCCGCCACTGGGATGACCGTTGCGGCAGGCGGCCGCCAACCCCTTCCCCCAAACACTATGGCCTCCGTCTTCTGGAGGGAGACCTTTAGCCCTAACAGGCCTATGCGGCGGACCATGAGGTCCGCCGCAACCGCAGCCCTTCTCAGGGTCCCCTCAAGCTCTGCTCCCCGGACGGCCACCATCGTATCATCGGCGTAGCAGTACACCGCCATCCGGGGTAGCAGGGCCCCTCTTATCGCCCAGTCATAACCGACATTCCATAAGAGGGGCCCGAGCACAGACCCCTGTGGTACCCCGCACCCCATCGGTCGCGTCCGCCGCCTCCCGTTCTGGTCCTCGTAGAGCACTACCCGTTCGGTCAGGTAGTGCTCTACAATGCGCCGTAAGTATGGAGGCACTCCGTGGTACCGGAGTGCCTCCACGATCACCCCGTATGGGAGGGAGCCGAAAGCGTTGGCTATGTCCAAGGACACCGCCACGACCCCCTCCCCCCGCTCCGTTGCGCTCTCGCAGTATGCGCGGAGGGCCCCCAGCGCATCCATGGTGGACCGCCCAGTTCGGAATCCGAACTGGCGGTCCGAAATGTTGGGGCCCTCACCCTCCAAATGTTGGACGATCCGGGAAGCAATGATGCGTTCGAGCATCTTCCCGGATTCGTCCAACAACACAATCGGCCTCCATCCGGATGGAGAATCGGCGGGACGATTCTCCTTCCGGAGGAGGCAGAGTCTACCTTCCATCCATATTCTTGGAAACCGCCCCACCCCCAGACAATCGTCGAATAATTCCCTGAGGCGGTTTCCAAGATGTTCTAGGGCCACCGGCATCAGGCGACCGGGCACTCCGTCAGGGCCAGGGGCCTTTTTATAGGCCCTGAGCCGGTGTATGGTTACACCAAACTCACCCTCTGTAACCGGCGGCACGGTTTCCGGCTCCTGTGGCTCCTCCCGTGGGACGACCATGCGCGGCGGGGCGAACACCGGCGCAGGTGGAAATAACCCCCCCACTACCCTGTCAAGGAGCTCCGGCTCCAGGGAGTCCATGCCGGGGGCGTGCCTCATCTTATTTCTTACTAATTTGTAAGGCCGCCCCCATGGGTCCCTGTCCAGGGTGGCCAAGAACTCCTCGTGAGCGGAGTCCTTGGCCTTGGCGATTGCCATGGACAGGGCTCCCTTGGCCTCCCTAAGTGCTTCGTGGAGGAGCTCCTCTTCGGCCGCGGTATGATTTCTCCTTCGCCTGCACCGGGTATATTCCCTGCGCGCCCTATTACTAATTAGACGGAGGGCCGCCACCTCCTCCGTCCACCAGTAGACCTGTTTCCTCCCCACAGGTCGCCCCACCCTACGCATCGCCGCGTCGCACACCGAGGTGAGCGACGCGCGAAATTCCGAAGCCCTAACCTCAACGTCCGCAGCCCTGTCTGGTGGAGGGGCCCGCCACACCTCCACCATTGCGGCCTCTTCGGCTCTGTCTCTGTCCAAGGTGGCCAGGCTCCACCTTGGGAATCTATCCCCCCTACCCCGGACCCCTGGCGTGGTAGGCTGGGCCTGTGTCGCTTTGGAGACCCTCATCCGAATGTATAGATGGTCGGAGAGGGTCTCGACGTTTCCCATTACCCTCCACCCCGAGGTCCTCCTCACTACGGCAGGGGTAGCGAACGTTACGTCCACTATGGACCCCCCCTGCCGTCGCACACAAGTGTTGTCCGTGCCCCTATTGAGGACCCCAAGCCCAGCCGCCACTGCCCAATCCCTGAGGGCTGCACCTCTCGGGTCTGTCGTTTGAGACCCCCAAGCCGAGCACTTCGCGTTAAGGTCTCCCAGTAGCATTACGGGGGACGGCACAGCCCTCGCAACCACCCTCCCGAGCTCGACGAGGTATTGCTCGAAAGCGAACAGCGGCCGGTTTGGGGAGAAATACACGGCTATTAGCGTGATATCCCCCCATTTGGCCGCCACATACCCATGTCCGCTTCCGAGCTTTGTAAGGGGAGGGTGGTTCCCTATCGGTGGAGCCATCATGGCTACCAAACCGCCCGTATCCCCAACCCAATTAGGCTGGGGAGGCACAAAATATGGTTCCGCGACTACGCAAACGCTTATGCCCCACTCCGCCACGTTTTGGAGCATCAGGTCCTGTGCTCTGGCGGAGTGGTTTGCGTTGCATTGCAGCACTTCCAAAGCTTGGGTTGGTTGTGCTGACATTTATGTTTCCATATTCTGACCCTCCCCAGCCTGTGACCTACTAATCTGACGGGCGTCCTGTGCTCTGGTGGGCGCCCGGGCTCCGGTGGGGGCCACTTTACCTCTCGTGTGTGGGGGGGGTGCACGACTGTCCCCCCATCACGTGGTTGACCGGCAGCTTGGCGTGGTGGCATACCGCACACCACGCCTTTTCGGCCAGGCAATCCACCATCATGTGGCCCTCTTTGCCACATCGGTGGCACAAATGGCTCCGGTCCACCTGAGATGGACAGAGGGCCCTGGTGTGCCCCGTTCCCATGCACCTATAACACCGCATGGGGAGCGGGTCCAGGGCCTCTACGCGGGCAGATGTCCAACCCACCATTATTCGGCCCGCTGTTATTATTATACGTGCCGCCGCTATTGGGCACTTAACAATCACGGCACCAGTGCCATTTTCCATCCACCTAATGGTCCCTATCTTAACCTGTACCGGAGAACACTTTCCCTTTACTGCAATCTCCGTCTTGACGTCATCCTCGGACACCGACTCATCCAGGCCGGAGATTCTTAAATCCGCCGTCCTGAATGGTCGGCGAACATCCGCCACCTCCCCGACAAGCGTACGCAGCTTCTCCGCTAGGTTGTCGGCGGCTGTGCTGCTGTCCGCTCCAGGCACCTCTATTATTCGGGCCCCCGTGGCCGACTTCCTAACCTTGACATGATCAAGGCCAAACTCCGCCAACTTAAGGCTTGTAGCCTTTTTCATTACCGCGGCGTAATCCATTTCCACCTCAGGCTTCAATGTGATTACCACCGCGGTCGATTTCGGCACTGCCGGCAGCTTGGTCCTTGGTGCCGGCTTGGGAACTGCCCTGGTTTCGGTTGCTGCGGACTTGGTTGGGGAAGTTTTGGCCTTCCCCTTACGCCTCACAACTTCCGTCCAACTCTGCTCCCTTGCGGGTGGGGCCGTCTTTTCCACGCTATTACGTGGGGCCGGTACAGGTGCAGGGGCGCGGGAGGGGGCAGGACTGGCCACAGCAGACGTGGGCCTTGCAGCGGCTTGCGCTGTCGGCCTTTTCGTCGAAGAGCGCCCTTGAGGGGCTCCGATTGCCGACAGTATCGGCTCAATGGCAGCAGCAGCAGCAGGACGCGGCGCTTTTGCAGTCCTCAATGTGGACTGACTTGCTGCCTTTGGAGCTGTCACCTCCGCCTTCTTGTCCGCCGCCAGAGGGAGGCGGAGTCTGGGCTCTGGTGGGAGCCGTCCTTCCAAGTTCTCCAGGCGGGTGTTGACATAATTAGCCAACGCTCCCACCCGGAGATCAATCATTTCTCCCAGGCCAGACAGGAGCTCTCTTTTGAGTTCTCCCATTGCCTCGGAAAACTCATTGGCAGACGAGGAGGCTGGCTCGGGAGTCGAATCATTGTTTTTCCTCTCGGAGAAGGCCGTCCTCAAGGCCTTTGTCTCGGTTTGGAGCGCCGCCAGTTGCTCCTGCATCCTCTTATTATCGGCCCTGAGGATCCGGACCTCCTCCGATTCACCGCGGGACTCCAAACGGCTTGCGGCCTCTAATATATCCCTACAGGCCGTATTCATCCGGCTCCAGATTGTCCCCTTCAGATTTTTGCATTTCGCAGCCTCCTCCAATATTGTTTCTGCCCCTCGCCTCGCGCACTCAATTAGGTCGTGGCTAGGAGCAACTGTCGCTTCGTTAGGGCCACACTTAGTTGCTCTATTGAGCTCCCCCTTTTTTCCCCCCTTTTTGCCCACATTGCTGGGCTCAACGTCTCTAAAAACGAGGCGGTACCCCGAAGTTGCGTCAGCTTCTTCCTCATATTCCGACATACCGGAGTCCTTCAGCTGGGCTCTGGCCGCGCTGATGCCTACGTAAGCTCCTTTGGAGCCACGTCCCCTACGCGCAGTATTAACTTTTGCCCCTGATCTAAGCGTTAAGCCGGAATCCTCTGCTTCGTCCACCTCATCATCACCCTCGGGGGTGGGTTCCCTAGTCCTTTTAATTGTCCCTAGAGACCTCCTAGGATCCGTCCTAGGATCCGTCTGGCTGTCCAAAGACATCTCAATTTCCTCGAAAATCTCTTCATCGGACGAATCCACCAATTGTAAGAGCGGACCTTCCGCTTGGGGGGGGGGGTTCATCCCCCTCCTTCATTTCCCCTAGTTTTTACCGCACTTTTCCGGTCAAAAACACAAGAAAATAAACAAAAACCAAAAATATATACAAAAACGGTCAAGACCGAACCGTCAAAATATTTACAAACTTAAAAAATTAACAGCTGTTTTGAGATAACTCACGCCTAGTTTATCTTACAAACTAGTTTGAGGTGTCCCTAGACGCCGCTTCCTACCCCCTATTTAGCACAACAATCCGTTTATTGCTAACCTATCCCGAACCGACGCCACGAATTTTTAAACGTAAGTACAAACTTACGTTTGCGGTCCGAAGCGCCTGCTGAAATAAAATAGCAATAAAAATTCGCCCCGTAACTTTTGAACCGTAAGTCCGAAAATTACGGGGAAAACTAATATGGATAGAGCTCCCCGAATGCAACTAACCTACACAATAAAAATTTACAAAATACCTAACCAAAAATATTTACAAAGCTTTAAAATATTTACACTAAAACACACAACTTTTTTGGGTTTTAACAAAAACCACGTTTTGTCTAATAACTTTTGAACGGAATGTCCAAAAGCTATGCAACAAACGGGAGCTTGTAGAACCCAACGAAGTCTAATTTTTAAAACAAAAAACGAATCAAAACTTCCCAAAACAAAAAAGATATTAATTATTTACAGCCGAAAAATTAACCAGTCAAAAAGCCAAAATCGAAATTTCCAAAAAAGAGTGCCAAGTCGTAAGAATAAGTGGATTCAGAGTCAGTTGTAAGATTGCCGGGGTCAAATTACGTCTAACTTCCAAAAATCACTCAAATCGCACAAAATTCACCCTTTCAAAAACCTCTAACCTAACCTAACCTAACCTAACCTAACCTAACCTAACCTAACCTAACCTAACCTAACCTAACCTAACCTAACCTAACCTAACCTAACCTAACCTAACCTAACCTAACCTAACCTAACCTAACCTAACCTAACCTAACCTAACCTAACCTAACCTAACCTAACCTAACCTAACCTAACCTAACCTAACCTAACCTAACCTAACCTAACCTAACCTAACCTAACCTAACCTAACCTAACCTAACCTAACCTAACCTAACCTAACCTTTTTTTTTTTTTTTTTTAACCGGGGAAAAATCCTGCATAGGATTCTACACCTCGCCACGGGGGGACGAGGTGGATATGTCAGACTCTTACTGACTAAAAAACCCCGGGTGTTCTCCCACCGCTGCTATACGTTAGGGGAGCTACAGGCACGCTAAAGCACTCTTCTATAACTCCCCTCACAGCCGTCCGATTTCAGACCCACACTGGTGGAGCGCTTACCGCCCACAAACGCTTACGGAGGCGTGCCCGAACACCCGACACGCCGTCCAACTCGGGGACCCCTCTCCTTCAGACGACAGACGCCCCCGTGACTGCCGTCCGGAGGTCCTCGTTAAGGAGGCAAGCGCCGCTCGTGCGCGACTCGCCTGCGCCCCACTCTTTTCCGGCGCATTGGGTGCGACGTCCCATCGTCCTCCCTTGCCCGCTCTGCCGCTTCCTTCTGGGACATTACTGCCTCGCAGAAGGAAGCTACTGCCCTCCAGGCACTCTCCCTGCCAACCATCGCTTCAATGACCCTGGGCAAGGATAGGTCATTACCTATTACCGCGAATAACCGAGCACGGTGCTCGTCCCACCCGGAGCACTCCTGAAGTGTGTGCTGCGCAGTATCTTCGTCACTACCGCAATGGTGACACCTCCGTGTAGGCTCTCTGCCTGCCACATTGCACAGATACCGACCAAAACAACCATGCCCGGTGAGCACCTGTGCAAGGTGAAAGGTGAGAACCCCTCGTTCCCTGTCAACCCACTGTTCAAACACAGGTAGGACCCCTCGATGGTGTAATGGCCAGCACTTGGCTGCGCTAACCTCTCCTCCCACTTGCGGAGGAGGACAGTGCGCGAATCAAACCTCCAGCGTCTGATTTCCTCTGGAAGAGGCTGCTCTCCCCCAAACTTACACTGAGCACAGCGACGGTAAACGTCTGCCAGCACTGCGGAATCTAGGTCCCAGGGTGGGGTCCCCGCCAAAAGACAAGCAGCCTCAAAGGAAACAGTGCGGTACGCCCTGACCACCCTCTGCGCAATGACGCGCTGAGGCCGCTGCAGCAAGCTCCTCACGTTTTGTGCTGCCAGCGCATCCACCCAAATTGGTGCTCCATATAGGGCCATTGACCGTACTACCGATGTGTAGAGCCTTCGGCATAGCACGTTCGGGCCACCCACGTTGGGAAGCAATCGCCCCAAGGCACCAGCAACTCGAATGAGTTTCGGAGCAAGCCGCAGGAAGTGCTCATGAAAGTTCCATCGGCTATCGAGGACAAGTCCTAAGTACTTCATTGTCGACCCGATTCCGATGGAAACTTCTCCCACCATCAAATGAGCCCCAGCAGGAGGCCGGTTCCGAGGTCCGTGAAAACACAAGGCTTCCGTTTTCTCCAGGGCTACCTCCAAACCCAACCGCCTAATCCTGCTGACCACATGAGTCACGGCTGCCGTGGCTAGAGCAACTGCCTGCGGGTAGCTACCAGCGCGTGCTGTGACAAGGGTGTCGTCCGCGTAACACACCACATCCACTCCCCGCAATAGTGCCCCTCGCAGCACCCAATCGTATCCGATGTTCCACAGGAGTGGGCCTAAAACTGACCCCTGTGGAACACCGCATGACACCTCTCTCTGACCCCAGCCTGACCCAGTAGGGTATCTGATGACTCGCCGGGACAAGTACGCCTCAACAATCCGCCGCAGATACCCGGGGAAGCCATGGTATCTTAGGGCCTCTTTGATAGTTCCCCAAGGTAACGTGTTGAAGGCATTTGATATGTCTAGAGACACCGCCAACACCACGTCACCCTGGGAAACAGCCCGCTCTGCTAGGTCCTTCACCCGAGCAATCGCGTCAATTGTTGACTTGCCCCGACGAAAGCCAAACTGATTTGGGCTTAAATCCGGCCCTGGTCCACCCAGATGACGCTGAAGGCGAGCCGCTAGAATGCGCTCAAAGAGTTTGCTCACCTCGCTGAGCAGGACGATAGGCCTATAAGCCGATGGTGAGTCAAGCGGGCGGCCAGCCTTCTGAATCAAGACCAGCTTGCCCGCTTTCCATTCGCCCGGAAAGACGCCCTGCTCTAAGCACGCACTAAACAGAACTCTCACGCGTTCTTCTAACGGCCCGCCCAACGCGCGCACCCACACACGCCCCGGAATCCCATCAAGTCCAGGGGCAGTGTTCTTGGTTCGCAGCCTCAACACCGCCGCTCCCAGCTCACCCTCTGAAACCTCCGGGATGTAGTCACCATCAGCGTCCACCGTGCTGAGGCCCACCGCCATTGCTGGGGGCTCGTGCACCAGAGCGCTAGGAAACAAATTCTCCACCACATGGCACAACAGCTGTGGCTGAAGAGTCTGGGTAAGGGGGGGCGCCCACGGCCGCAGTTTTTGCCTTACTGCCTTGTAGGGCCTCCCCCATGGATCGTTATCCAAACTCTCCAGCATTTCGCGCTCCGCATCTTCCTTTGCCTTGGCAATGGCCACCCGAAGAGAGCCTAAGCACTCGCGGTAAGTCGCATATAGCCCCGCCTCGTCAGGTTGAGGTTCACCGGTGGGTGAGTTAAACCGCCTTCGTCTCCGGCACCTGGTGTACGCGCGCCTTGCCACAACACATTCCCTGCGGAGCTGCGCAACCTGGGAATTCCACCAATACACCTGGCGCCGAGGCGGATGTGACGTAACTCTCGGCATAGACGCATCACAGACCCGTGTCATGGCATCACCCAGCCACTTGGCCTCCTCCTCAACATCTATCTGTCCCAGAGGCACACTAGGCACAGGAGCCCAAGACTGGACGATGGCAGCCTCTTCGAGCAAATCCGTATCCAAGGACTTGACAGACCATCGTGGCCCTTCCCTAACCAGAGCACGATTCTGACTCACAGCAACCGGAGTCGTAGGAAGAGCGGAAACACTGAACCGAATGTAACGGTGATCTGAGAGTGTTTCCACATCTTCCCTTACCACCCAGCCCCGGATTCGGCTTGCTAGGGCAGAACTGGCAAAGCCAACATCCACGATCGACCCACCTTGTTGACGGATGCACGTGTCAACAGTTCCCTTATTAAGTAGCTCGAGTCCTGTCGATACCGCCCATTCCATCAGCACCTCTCCTCGAGCGTCTGTCGCTGGAGAACCCCATGCCACTGACTTGGCATTAAAGTCTCCAGCGACAAGCACATGAGTAGGGCGAGCAGCCCCAATTGTCGCTCTCACTTCCACCAAAAACCGCTCAAACTCTGCTAAAGTACGGTTTGGTGAGAAGTATATCCCAACTACGAGAATGTGCTCAATTAGAACGGCGACATGTCCTTGACCGGTCGACACCCTGCCAGCGGGTGGCGAACCCGAAGCAGCACGACGAATAATCGCAACTGTTCCCGTGTGGTCACCAAACCAGTCATCCCTCCCAGGTACAGAATATGGCTCTGCGACAATCGCCACCTGGATTGACCACTCGGCCATGCTTTGGATCAAAAGATCTTGAGCACTGGCGCAGTGGTTCAAGTTGGCTTGAATAAAGTTTACTTCCATTATTCAGTGGCCATATCCTCCACCTGGGTCTGGGAACTGGTACCCGAGACAACGTGTTGCGAGGGGGTTCCGGGGACCTGGCCCGCCTTCCTCAAGCTACCACCCACTTTGGGGTCGCCGCAGAGTTTGCTGCCCAGCCTGTGGTCCGCAGGTCTACCAGCCGCAGCACACAGAGCGCAACGGGGGGCAGCAACACACTGCCCGGCTTTGTGACCAGGCTGCGCACAGCGGAAACACAAGCCACTACGATCCTCTGCTGAAGTACACTGCTCCTTTACATGCCCCACTTGCAGACACTTGTAACAGCGGATAGGCCGAGCCTCCAGCAATCTCACCTGCGCCGAGACAAACCCGACCAACAGCCTACCACTCTCAGTAACCTTCTTAGCGGCCAGAATCGGACAGCTTAACCAAACCGACCCGAGACCAGAGAGGTCTGCCCTTACCATGCCCACTTTAATTGAAGCCGGAGAACACTGCCCAACTCTAGCTACGGCTTGCACCACATCATCTGCCGTTGCAGAGTCATCCAAACCAGTGACTCGCAATTCCGCGCATTTCACAGGTCTAGAAATCTGCACCAAGTCTTCACTGAAGCACTCTTTTAACTTTTGCGCTACCGCATCGGCTTTATCCCCACTCATCACACCGGGCACCTCCAGCAATCGAGCGCCATTGGCAGCACGGCGAACCCGCAAACCGCCCTCAATATTAAGGGCAGCAATATCCAACGTGCTTCTAGCTTCAGTCATTACCTTGGCGTAAGTTATCCCTCTCTCTACAGCCGCTGGCTGTAATTTTAAAACCACTGCAGAGGATCGCGGGGGTTGGAGCTTGCGAGGCTTTACCTGAGCAGAAGGTGGCTGCGAGTTTGTATTACTTTTAGCAACAGCCGCCTTTCCCTTATTGCGCACCACCGTGGTCCAACCACGTTCTTCGGGAGCTGAAGGAACCGAAACTGGGGGACTCACCACCGCCGTGGTAGCTACTGAAGGCGGAGGCCTGCGACCTGCAGCCTTTTTCCGCTTCCTGGCATTCTTCCTCTGCCTCGCTTTATCTGCTACAACTCTTGGAGGTAGTGCCTTACGTGCCTTCGATACCGAAGCCCCCGAAGCGAATCCAGCCGCAGCATTTACTCTGTCGGAAGCCAGAGGGGGACGTGAAGTCCCACCCGACAGAGCAGCTAACCTCGCATCAAGCCTTGAGTTCACGATGGCACCCATCTGCACAATCATCTCCGTTTTGAACTGCTCCATGTACGAAAGCACCGCCTCAGGCATTGCAGGTCTCACATCACTCGCAACTTCCATCGGAGGAGCACGAGACCGCTGAGTCTGTACCTCACCTCGCAGTTGTTCAAACTCCTTACGGATCTCAGCCAACTCAGCTCGCAAGCGATTGTTGTCGGCCTGCAGTCTCAAAGACTCTTCCGAATGCGACCTTTGGTTGAGTTCAACGACCGCTGCACGAATCGCCTCAGCAGCCTCTTTCAAGTCTCGGACAAAAGTCCCCTTGAGATTTTTAGACTTCGTCGCAATCGACGTAATCAGGTCTATATTGGCTAAGGCTGTGCCACACAAATCAGAAGCCAAGGACTCTCCACTTTCCGTTGCTTGTGAAGACGGGATAATCCTGGCAGCCCGCAACCTACTGCTAACTTCAGCAATCTCCCTTTCATCTGCCAGCCTTAATTCCTCCTGCGTGGCCGCATTCAAAGCAGCCTTGGCCTTTGCCAAGCCAACGTACTGGCCCGTAGTTGGTGGACGACCCCTTCCCCGTACAGAGGTACCAGCAATGATTTGGGGCTCCTCCCCTTCCTAACCTAACCTAACCTAACCTAACCTAACCTAACCTAACCTAACCTAACCTAACCTAACCTAACCTAACCTAACCTAACCTAACCTAACCTTTTTTTTTTTTTTTTTTTTTTTTTTTGTTGACGAAGTGGAAATGCATTTACGCATCCCCCCCAGGCCCGGGGCAGGCCAAACGGGGGGGTATGTGGGACTCACCCCTCAACGGGAGGGGAATACCCACTAAAACCACTCCGGCGTTACCGTCTCTGCCGTTATGGGGACGCCATGGGGTCGCGAGCATTCTACCACGACGCCCCCCCGGCGGCCCCGGCTATACTATGCCGGGGCACCCACGCCAAAGGAGGGGAGAGTCAGCAACGCTTGACCCTCCCCCCAGACGTGTAGGGCCGTGCCATGTGGGTCCCCAACCCACTGGCCCTACTGGGGGAGTGCTGCGGCGGCGTACCGCGCACGTGCCCTCCCCCTCCGTCTACGCCGGAGCGGGTGCGCATCCGCCCTGTCTTCGCGCTCCCGCTCCGCGGCCTCCTTCTGTGCGATGACCGACTCGCAAAAGGAGGCCACCGCATCCCATTCATGCTGCCCCCGCAGCATGCCCGCCACCACATGGTGCAACGCCAATCCCCCCCCGGCGTCCCACCCGATCGCGGCGACCACGGCCCCCCTCTCGAGGTCCCAACGGTTGCACACCTCGAGGGTGTGCTGGGCCGTGTCGTCTCGATCCCCACATTCTTGACATCGGGCGCTTGGCTCCCGTCCGATGTGGCACAGGTAATGACCGAAGCATCCGTGTCCGGTCATTACCTGTGCCATCCTAAAACTGACCTCCCCAAATTTGCGGTCGAGCCACCCGTCCAATGATGGGAGGAGTGCCCCTATGGTGCGGACTCCATAGGGGGACTCCTCCAACTCCACCCTCCACCTTTCGCGAGCACGCGACTGGGCCTGTCGGCGCTCTTCCCTAAGTGTTTCGGGAGCGGGGAATTGATTAAGGGCCCTACGCCTCACCCGCTCCCTGTGGGCCTCGGCGAGCACCTGGGCGTCCAAGTCCCAGGGCAGGGTACCCGCCAAGGCACAAGCCGCCGCCCCCGCCACCGTGCAGTAGGCCCGTACTGCACGGATGGCCACCACTCTTTGCGGCCTCCTCAACTGGGCCCTGTTTAGTGCACCGAGCCGGTCCGCCCAGATCGGTGCGCCATACAGGGCCATACTCCGCGCAACTCCTGCGTAAAGGCGGCGGCACGCCATGCTAGGCCCCCCCACGTTGGGCAACAATCTCCCTAGCGCCGACGCCGCCGCCACGACCCGGGGAGCGAGCTGCGCAAAATGTTCTTTAAACTCCCACTTGCGGTCCAGGTGAATGCCCAAGTATTTTAGGTGGGCCTTCACCTGGACCGCCTCTCCCGCCACTGGGATGACCGTTGCGGCAGGCGGCCGCCACCCCCTTCCCCCAAACACTATGGCCTCCGTCTTCTGGAGGGAGACCTTAAGCCCTAATAAGCCTATACGGCGGACCATCAGGTCCGCCGCAACCGCAGCCCTTCGCAGGGTCCCCACAAGCTCTGCTCCCCGGACGGCCACCATCGTATCATCGGCGTAGCAGTACACCGCCATCCGGGGTAGCAGGGCCCCTCTTATCGCCCAGTCATAACCGACATTCCATAAGAGGGGCCCGAGCACAGACCCCTGTGGTACCCCGCACCCCATCGGTCGCGTCCGCCGCCTCCCGTTCTGGTCCTCGTAGAGCACTACCCGTTCGGTCAGGTAGTGCTCTACAATGCGCCGTAAGTATGGAGGCACTCCGTGGTACCGGAGTGCCTCCACGATCACCCCGTATGGGAGGGAGCCGAAAGCGTTGGCTATGTCCAAGGACACCGCCACGACCCCCTCCCCCCGCTCCGTTGCGCTCTCGCAGTATGCGCGGAGGGCCCCCAGCGCATCCATGGTGGACCGCCCAGTTCGGAATCCGAACTGGCGGTCCGAAATGTTGGGGCCCTCACCCTCCAAATGTTGGACGATCCGGGAAGCAATGATGCGTTCGAGCATCTTCCCGGATTCGTCCAACAACACAATCGGCCTCCATCCGGATGGAGAATCGGCGGGACGATTCTCCTTCCGGAGGAGGCAGAGTCTACCTTCCTTCCATATTCTTGGAAACCGCCCCACCCCCAGACAATCGTCGAATAATTCCCTGAGGCGGTTTCCAAGATGTTCTAGGGCCACCGGCATCAGGCGACCGGGCACTCCGTCAGGGCCAGGGGCCTTTTTATAGGCCCTGAGCCGGTGTATGGTTACACCAAACTCACCCTCTGTAACCGGCGGCACGGTTTCCGGCTCCTGTGGCTCCTCCCGTGGGACGACCATGCGCGGCGGGGCGAACACCGGCGCAGGTGGAAATAACCCCCCCCACTACCCTGTCAAGGAGCTCCGGTTCTAGGGAGTCCATGCCGGGGGCGTGCCTCATCTTATTTCTTACTAATTTGTAAGGCCGCCCCCATGGGTCCCTGTCCAGGGTGGCCAAGAACTCCTCGTGAGCGGAGTCCTTGGCCTTGGCGATTGCCATGGACAGGGCTCCCTTGGCCTCCCTAAGTGCTTCGTGGAGGAGCTCCTCTTCGGCCGCGGTATGGTTTCTCCTTCGCCTGCACCGGGTATATGCCCTGCGCGCCCTATTACTGATTAGACGGAGGGCCGCCATCTCCTCCGTCCACCAGTAGACCTGTTTCCTCCCCACAGGTCGCCCCACCCTACGCATCGCCGCGTCGCACACCGAGGTGAGCGACGCGCGAAATTCCGAAGCCCTAACCTCAACATCCGCAGCCCTGTCTGGTGGAGGGGCCCGCCACACCTCCACCATTGCAGCCTCTTCGGCTCTGTCTCTGTCCAAGGTGGCCAGGCTCCACCTTGGGAATCTATCCCCCCTACCCCGGACCCCTGGCGTGGTAGGCTGGGCCTGTGTCGCTTTGGAGACCCTCATCCGAATGTATAGATGGTCGGAGAGGGTCTCGACGTTTCCCATTACCCTCCACCCCGAGGTCCTCCTCACTACGGCAGGGGTAGCGAACGTTACGTCCACTATGGACCCCCCCTGCCGTCGCACACAAGTGTTGTCCGTGCCCCTATTGAGGACCCCAAGCCCAGCCGCCACTGCCCAATCCCTGAGGGCTGCACCTCTTGGGTCTGTCGTTTGAGACCCCCAAGCCGAGCACTTCGCATTAAGGTCCCCCAGTAGCATTACGGGGGACGGCACAGCCCTCGCAACCACCCTCCCGAGCTCGACGAGGTATTGCTCGAAAGCGAACAACGGCCGGTTTGGGGAGAAATACACGGCTATTAGCGTGATATCCCCCCATTTGGCCGCCACATACCCATGTCCGCTTCCGAGCTTTGTAAGGGGAGGGTGGTTCCCTATCGGTGGAGCCATCATGGCTACCAAACCGCCCGTATCCCCAACCCAATTAGGCTGGGGAGGCACAAAATATGGTTCCGCGACTACGCAAACGCTTATGCCCCACTCCGCCACGTTTTGGAGCATCAGGTCCTGTGCTCTGGCGGAGTGGTTTGCGTTGCATTGCAGCACTTCCAAAGCTTGGTTTGGTTGTGCTGACATTTATGTTTCCATATCCTGACCCTCCCCAGCCTGTGACCTACTAATCGGACGGGCGTCCTGTGCTCTGGTGGGCGCCCGGGCTCCGGTGGGGGCCACTTTACCTCTCGTGTGTGGGGGGGTGCACGACTGTCCCCCCATCACGTGGTTGGCCGGCAGCTTGGCGTGGTGGCATACCGCACACCACGCTTTTTCGGCCAGGCAATCCACCATCATGTGGCCCTCTTTGCCACATCGGTGGCACAAATGGCTCCGGTCCACCTGAGATGGACAGAGGGCCCTGGTGTGCCCCGTTCCCATGCACCTATAACACCGCATGGGGAGCGGGTCCAGGGCCTCTACGCGGGCAGATGTCCAACCCACCGTTATTCGGCCCGCTGTTATTATTATGCGTGCCGCCGCTATTGGGCACTTAACAAGCACAGCACCAGTGCCATTTTCCATCCACCTAATGGAACCTATCTTTACCTGTTCCGGAGAACACTTTCCCTTTCCTGCAATCTCCGTCTTGACGTCATCCTCGGACACCGACTCATCCAGGCCGGAGATTCTTAAATCCGCCGTCCTGAATGGTCGGCGAACATCCGCCACCTCCCCGACAAGCGTACGCAGCTTCTCCGCTAGGTTGTCGGCGGCTGTGCTGCTGTCCGCTCCAGGCACCTCTATTATTCGGGCCCCCGTGGCCGACTTCCTAACCTTGACATGATCAAGGCCAAACTCCGCCAACTTTAGGCTTGTAGCCTTTTTCATTACCGCGGCGTAATCCATTTCCACCTCAGGCTTCAATGTGATTACCACCGCGGTCGATTTCGGCACTGCCGGCAGCTTGGTCCTTGGTGCCGGCTTGGGAACTGCCCTGGTTTCGGTTGCTGCGGACTTGGTTGGGGAAGTTTTGGCCTTCCCCTTACGCCTCACAACTTCCGTCCAACTCTGCTCCCTTGCGGGTGGGGCCGTCTTTTCCACGCTATTACGTGGGGCCGGTACAGGTGCAGGGGCGTGGGAGGGGGCAGGACTGGCCACAGCAGACGTGGGCCTTGCAGCGGCTTGCGCTGTCGGCCTTTTCGTCGAAGAGCGCCCTTGAGGGGCTCCGATTGCCGACAGTATCGGCTCAATGGCAGCAGCAGCAGCAGGACGCGGCGCTTTTGCAGTCCTCAATGTGGACTGACTTGCTGCCTTTGGAGCTGTCACCTCCGCCTTCTTGTCCGCCGCCAGAGGGGGGCGGAGTCTGGGCTCTGGTGGGAGCCGTTCTTCCAAGTTCTCCAGGCGGGTGTTGACATAATTAGCCAACGCTCCCACCTGGAGATCAATCATTTCTCCCAGACCAGACAGGAGCTCTCTTTTAAGGTCTCCAATTGCCTCGGAAAACTCATTGGCAGACGAGGAGGCTGGCTCGGGAGTCGAATCATTGTTTTTCCTCTCGGAGAAGGCCGTCCTCAAGGCCTTTGTCTCGGTTTGGAGCGCCGCCAGTTGCTCCTGCATCCTCTTATTATCGGCCCTGAGGATCCGGACCTCCTCCGATTCACCGCGGGACTCCAAACGGCTTGCGGCCTCTAATATGTCCCTACAGGCCGTATTCATCCGGCTCCAGATTGTCCCCTTCAGATTTTTGCATTTCGCAGCCTCCTCCAATATTGTTTCTGCCCCTCGCCTCGCGCACTCAATTAGGTCGTGGCTAGGAGCAACTGCCGCTTCGTTAGGGCCACACTTAGTTGCTCTATTGAGCTCCCCCTTTTTCCCCCCCTTTTTGCCCACATTGCTGGGCTCAACGTCTCTAAAAACGAGGCGGTACCCCGAAGTTGCGTCAGCTTCTTCCTCATATTCTGACATACCGGAGTCCTTCAGCTGGGCTCTGGCCGCGCTGATGCCTACGTAAGCTCCTTTGGAGCCACGTCCCCTACGCGCAGTATTTACTTTTGCCCCTGATCTAAGCGTTAAGCCGGAATCCTCTGCTTCGTCCACCTCATCATCACCCTCGGGGGTGGGTTCCCTAGTCCTTTTAATTGTCCCTAGAGACCTCCTAGGATCCGTCTGGCTGTCCAAAGACATCTCAATTTCCTCGAAAATCTCTTCATCGGACGAATCCACCAATTGTAAGAGCGGACCTTCCGCTTGGGGGGGGGGTTCATCCCCCTCCTTCATTTCCCCTAGTTTTTACCGCACTTTTCCGGTCAAAAACACAAGAAAATAAACAAAAACCAAAAATATATACAAAAACGGTCAAGACCGAACCGTCAAAATATTTACAAACTTAAAAATTCACAGCTGTTTTGAGATAACTCACGCCTAGTTTATCTTACAAACTAGTTTGAGGTGTCCCTAGACGCCGCTTCCTACCCCCTATTTAGCACAACAATCCGTTTATTGCTATCCTATCCCGAACCGACGCCACGAATTTTTAAACGTAAGTACAAACTTACGTTTGCGGTCCGAAGCGCCTGTTGAAATAAAATAGCAATAAAAATTCGCCCCGTAACTTTTGAACCGTAAGTCCGAAAATTACGGGGAAAACTAATATGGATAGAGCTCCCCGAATGCAACTAACCTACACAATAAAAATTTACAAAATACCTAACCAAAAATATTTACAAAGCTTTTAAAATATTTACACTAAAACACACAACTTTTTTGGGTTTTAACAAAAACCACGTTTTGTCTAATAACTTTTGAACGGAATGTCCAAAAGCTATGCAACAAACGGGAGCTTGTAGAACCCAACGAAGTCTAATTTTTAAAACAAAAAACGAATCAAAACTTCCCAAAACAAAAAAGATATTAATTATTTACAGCCGAAAAATTAACCAGTCAAAAAGCCAAAATCGAAATTTCCAAAAAAGAGTGCCAAGTCGTAAGAATAAGTGGATTCAGAGTCAGTTGTAAGATTGCCGGGGTCAAATTACGTCTAACTTCCAAAAATCACTCAAATCGCACAAAATTCACCCTTTCAAAAACCTCAACCTAACCTAACCTAACCTAACCTAACCTAACCTTTTTTTTTTTTTTTTTTTTTTTTTTCGAGGGGAAATGCGTTACGCATCCCGTCCTTAAGGTGGTAGTAAGGACGGGTATGTGGGACTCCTGGTCTCCAGTCTACCCACTAAAACCCCTCGGTGTGCCCTCGCTCCGCCTGGAGTGGGGCTAGGGGAACGCGTGGCGCCTACCCCGGCTCCCACATATGGCGTTGTGCCCTTTCGGGCCCGGCTCTGCGGGCTTCTGAGCCCACCCCCTCACCATGAGGCGACCTCACCTAAGGCCGCCTTTCCACCTCGGGACGGTACTCGTCGGGCAGCCAATCTCCCAATCAGCTGCCCGAGGTCCCGGTTAGGGCGGTATAAGGCGGTCGTAGGCGGCCCGCCTTCGCCCTGGTCTTCTTCGGCGGATAGGTGGTGCGAGGGGGTCGTCCTCTCGCTCTCTCTCCGCCGCCTCCTTCTGGGACATGACGGCGTTGCAAAATGCAACGACCGCCTCCCACGCGGCCCTGCTTCGTGCCATCGCGCCAGCTATGGCCGGCAGCGACAAGTCCGCCCCGATGGCCGCGATAAGTACGCGTCGCGGTGCTTCCCACGTGGGGCACACGGCACGGGTGTGCTGCGCCGTGTCCTCGTCTCCGCCTGTGCAGTGTTTGCACACTGTGCTGTCCTCGCGGCGGGCCACCTGACACAGGTATTTGCCAAAGCATCCGTGCCCGGTGAGTACCTGTGTCAGGTGGAACGTCATCTCGCCAAAGTCGCGGCCAATCCAGTCCCTAAGGACCGGCCGTACGGCGCACACCACCTCCCGGCTTGCGCTTGGGGCCTGCAGTCGTTCGTCCCACTTTCGGAGGAGATCATCCTTGGCTTCGTCCTTCCAGAGCTTGATCTCCTCCGGATGTGGTCGATTGCCCTCCGCTCGCACTGCTGCTACCCGCCAGTATACCGCCGCAAGGACCCCGGCTTCGAGGTCCCACGGCGGGCTACTGGCAAGTAGGGTTGCCGCCTCGAATGAGACCGTTCTGAATGCTCTAATTGCCCTGGTGGCTATCACTCGTTGGGGTCTACGCAACAGGGCTACGTTACGAGCGTTCAGGGCCTCTGCCCATATTGGAGCCCCGTACAGCGCCATCGAGCGCACAACTCCCTGGTATAGGCGGCGGCATGCGCTGCCCGGCCCTCCAATATTCGGAAGCAGCCCCCCAAGTGCTCCGGCTGCAGCCACCAGCTTTGGCGCCTTGCGGGCAAAGTGCTCTGTGAACCTCCATCGGCCATCAAGGACAATACCTAGGTATCGCAGCGTCGACTCAATGGCGATGGAGGTCCCACCCACAATGATGGTTAGACCTGGAGGCGGCGCGTTTCGAGGCCCATGGAAAAAGAGGGCCTCAGACTTGCTTAGGGCCACCTCGAGACCCAGTGCCCTGATGCGGCTCACCACATGGGCAACCCCCGCTGTGCCAAGAAGGACGGCTTGTCGGTGGGTGTTCCCGCTGGCGGTGACGAGAGTGTCGTCGGCGTAACAGAGTACGTTGACGCCCCGCAGGTTGGTACCGCGGAGCACCCAGTCGTATCCGATGTTCCACAGGAGTGGTCCGAGGACCGACCCCTGTGGAACACCGCATGTGACCCTCCTATTCGACCATCCGTTTTGGGCCGGGTATATGATGGCCCGATCTCGGAAGTAGTCCGCCACCACATACTGCAGGTACTCGGGCACGCCGTGGTACTTCAGCGCTGCCTTGACTGTCTCGAAGGGCAGGGTGTTGAAAGCATTCGCTATGTCTAGCGACACTGCTAACATCACTCCGCCCTGCGAGACAGCCTCCTCGGCGAGGACCCTCAACCGCGCAATTGCATCTATTGTCGACCTTTCCCGCCGGAAGCCGTACTGGCAGTCGTGCAGGTCGGGTCCTACCTCCCCGAGATGCTTGACGAGACGGGCAGCAACCACCCGCTCGAAAAGCTTGCCCATCTCGTCAAGCAAGACGATGGGGCGGTAGGCCGACGGCGATTCCGCTGGGCGCCCGTCCTTCTGAAGAAGGACGAGCTTGCCCGTCTTCCAGCTCCGCGGGAACTGACCTCGGTCGAGGCATGCGCTGAAGAGGGCCCTCACCCTCTCCTCCAGCTCTTCTGATTGGAGCGCGAGCACCACGACACGCCCAGGCACACCATCAGGTCCAGGGGCGCCATTCTTTGCCTTAAGCCTTAGGATGGCGGCCCCAAGCTCCGCCTCCGTCACAGGAGGCACATCACCGTCATGTCTTGATGGGTTCCCACCCATCGCCGGTGGACGCCATATACCCTTTTCGGGGAACAAGCTGGACAGGATCCGCTCTAGGAGGAGAGGCTCGAGACTGCTGGTCAGCGGAGGGGCCCAAGGCCGGAGTTTTGCCCTTACAGTTTTGTAAGGGCGCCCCCATGGGTGTTGGTCCAGCATCTCCAGCCACTCCTTCCACGCCGCCTCCTTCGCCCGTACGATATCCGCCTGAAGTTGGTGGCATTTGGTGCGGTAGGTGGCATATAGCGCCTCTTCCCTAGCTGGGTCTTGCACCCTTCTCCGCCTGCTCCTGGTGTACTGACGGCGCGCCGCTGTGCACTCGCTCCGTGCGACGCGGATCTCCTCGCTCCACCAGTACACGCGACGACGGGGCGGGATTGGCTTCGCTCGAGGCATTGCGGCGTCACAGATTCGGTGCAGGGCAGCAATCTGATGGTCGGTCTCTACATCAGTGTCGTCAATGGGCCCAGCCCTGACCTGCCAGGACTCCACAAGGGCTGCCTCTTGGGCCATCTCCCTGTCGAATTTGGCCAACCGCCACCGCGGCCTTTCCCCAGCAGGGGGTCGACTCGCGCTCCTCTGGGTGAGAGGGAACGTGGAGACCTCGAATCGGATGTAGCGATGGTCCGAGAGCGTCTCCACGTCTGTCCTCACTTCCCAGCCTGAGACACGTCGTGCGAGAGGGGGGCTGGCCATTGTTATGTCCACAATTGACCCTCCACGCTGTCGCACGCACGTGTCTGTTGACCCCCTATTGAGGATTTGTAGCCCCACTTCGACCGCCCATTCTTCCAGTGCCTGCCCCCGCGCGTCAGTCGCTGGAGATCCCCACGCTATAGACTTTGCGTTGAAGTCTCCAGCGACCAGCAGCTGCCCAGGGCGATTCTCGCCAAACAGGGAACCCACCTCATCAAGAAAAGTCTCGAACTCGGCTAGGCTCCTGTTAGGCGAGAAATATGCCCCAACCACCATCGTGTCCCCTAGATGTGTTGACACGAAGCCGCGGCCTTTGGTAACGTTTTGGTGAGGCGCGGATCCCGCTTGCGGCTGAGTGACCACTGCCACCACTCCCTCTCTATCTCCAACCCAGTTATCTCTGGAGGGGACCGAGTACGGCTCGGCTACTACTGCGACCTGTATCAGCCACTCCGCCATGCTCTGGAGCAGAAGATCTTGAGCTCTGGCGGAGTGGTTGATATTCGCCTGTAGGTATCGCGTGTCCATTGCTATTCGGTGGCCATCCGATCCTCCTCAATCCTGGGCTCAGGCCTTGGTGGGCGACTAGGCTGCGAGGAGGCTTTGGCTCTGTCGGCAGCTGGTCTCTTTCGTTTGGGTGGGTTGCAAGAGATGCTTCCCACCCTGTGGCCCGCGGGGACGCCCGCCTCCGCGCACAGCGCGCAGTGGGTGGCGGCGTTGCAGTCACGTGCGATATGGTCCGTCCCACTGCACCGGTAGCACATGAGGCTGCGGTCCACCTCGGACTTGCACGTGGCGCGCATATGCCCCACTTCCATGCATCGGAAGCACCGCATGGGCCGGGTCTCGAGCAGCTTGACCTGCGCTGACACCCATCCCACGCGGAGTCGTCCGGCCTGAGCCACCTTTTTTGCTGCCGCGATAGGGCACCGCAGCCACACAGTGCCCAGTCCTGAAGGGCCGAGCGTGACTTCTCCGGCCTTGATGTCGTCCTCCGCGCAGCCGCCCTCTCTTGCCACCGCCGCGACCACCTCCGGGGATAGCACTGAATCGTCCAGGCCTGAGATGCGCATCTCCGCACATTTAGTTGGCCTGGAGATCCGAACTACGGTGGGATCCACCACCTCCCTTAATTTGCTTGCGAGAGCATCGGCCTTTTCGCCACTCTCACCGCCGGGAATCTCGAAAATGCGGGCATTCGTGGCGGTCCTTCGGACCCGAACACCCGAGATCCCCAGCGCGTTAAGGTCTACCCGTTTTTTGGCCTCCCCGATGATGGCCGCGTACCTCTCTCTTTCACTCGTGTCCGCCTTGGGCTCCACTAATGTAACGACTACCGCCGTAGACCGGGGGAGGCGCAGCTTACGGGCCTTCTTTTTTGGGGCTGCCTGGTTTGTAGGACCGGCCTCCTTCTTCTTCTTCTTGGTTTTGCCCTTTACCACGGTCCAGGGCTCGCTTGGCGTAGCAGGCGCAGGCGCAGGCGCAGTTGTTGCGGGGCCTGATTCTCCTGGGGCAGGGATTTTCCTGGAGGAATCTCCTTTTCTGCCTTGCTTCTTCCCGCGCTTTACGGCGCCCGAGTAGGACGCTCCACTTCCAGAAGCGATTGCAAGAGCGTGATCTCTCGAAGGAGCGCTTGCAAGGCCCGCTGCTTCTAGCTCTATCCCCCCACTTTCGCTTCGGGTAGCCCGCGGAGCCCGCACCCTCTTCTCTGGAAGGAGTCTGTCGCTGATAGCGGCCATGCGGGCGTCCAAGTACGTCCCGACCTGGGCCATGACCGCACGACAGATCTCCTCAGTTATGAGGGCAGAAGGAGTGCCGCGGCCGTCTCTCCGTCCCCTTGGGGAGGGCAGCGCGGGGGGCTGCACCTCCTCGTTGCGTCTGGGTGGCGAGGGTGTGTGACCATCCTGCTTCCGCATCCCCTCCAGTTGGGCCTTAATTTCGGCCATCTCCTTTCGCAAACTGGCCATTTCGCTCCTTAGCCGGTTGTTATCGGCTTGGAGCCGCGCTGTCTCTTCAGAAGTGGTGCGTTTGCTGAGTACAGCAAACGCATCCGATATAGCGGATGCGGCGTCCTTTAGGCTCCGAATGTACCCGCCCTTCAGGTTTTTTGAGGTGGCCGCCACTTTTTCGATGACTGCCAAGCTGTCTGCCACCTGCTGGCCAAGTTCCTTGGTGGCTGCGGCCTCTTCGAGATTCGGCCCTGGCGGAGAAGGAGTGCACTTATAGAACCCTTGACGGGTTCTGATGCGCATCTCCTGCACCTCTTTCTCCGCCTCGAGGCGGATCTCCTCACTCAGGGCGCGGTTATAGGCCTCCTTTGCCTTGGCCAGGCCCAACCTAACCTAACCTAACCTAACCTAACCTAACCTAACCTAACCTAACCTAACCTAACCTAACCTAACCTAACCTAACCTAACCTAACCTAACCTAACCTAACCTAACCTAACCTAACCTAACCTTTTTTTTTTTTTTTTTTTTTGTTGACGAAGTGGAAATGCATTTACGCATCCCCCCCAGGCCCGGGGCAGGCCAAACGGGGGGGTATGTGGGACTCACCCCTCAACGGGAGGGGAATACCCACTAAAACCACTCCGGCGTTACCGTCTTTGCCGTTATGGGGACGCCATGGGGTCGCGAGCATTCTACCACGACGTCCCCCGGCGGCCCCGGCTATACTATGCCGGGGCACCCGCGCCAAAGGAGGGGAGAGTCAGCAACGCTTGACCCTCCCCCCAGACGTGTAGGGCCGTGCCATGTGGGTTCCCAACCCACTGGCCCTACTGGGGGAGTGCTGCGGCGGCGTACCGCGCACGTGCCCTCCCCCTCCGTCTACGCCGGAGCGGGTGCGCATCCGCCCTGTCTTCGCGCTCCCGCTCCGCGGCCTCCTTCTGTGCGATGACCGACTCGCAGAAGGAGGCCACCGCATCCCATTCATGCTGCCCCTGCAGCATGCCCGCCACCACATGGTGCAACGCCAATCCCCCCCCGGCGTCCCACCCGATCGCGGCGACCACGGCCCCCCTCTCGAGGTCCCAACGGTTGCACACCTCGAGGGTGTGCTGGGCCGTGTCGTCTCGATCCCCACATTCCTGACATCGGGCGCTTGGCTCCCGTCCGATGTGGCACAGGTAATGACCGAAGCATCCGTGTCCGGTCATTACCTGTGCCATCCTAAAACTGACTTCCCCAAATTTGCGGTCGAGCCACCCGTCCAATGATGGGAGGAGTGCCCCTATGGTGCGGACTCCATAGGGGGACTCCTCCAACTCCACCCTCCACCTTTCGCGAGCGCGCGACTGGGCCTGTCGGCGCTCTTCCCTAAGTGTTTCGGGAGCGGGGAATTGATTAAGGGCCCTACGCCTCACCCGCTCCCTGTGGGCCTCGGCGAGCACCTGGGCGTCCAAGTCCCAGGGCAGGGTACCCGCCAAGGCACAAGCCGCCGCCCCCGCCACCGTGCAGTAGGCCCGTACTGCACGGATGGCCACCACTCTTTGCGGCCTCCTCAACCGGGCCCTGTTTAGCGCACCGAGCCGGTCCGCCCAGATCGGTGCGCCATACAGGGCCATACTCCGCGCAACTCCTGCGTAAAGGCGGCGGCACGCCATGCTGGGCCCCCCCACGTTGGGCAACAATCGCCCTAGCGCCGACGCCGCCGCCACGACCCGGGGGGCGAGCTGCGCAAAATGTTCTTTAAACTCCCACTTGCGGTCCAGGTGAATGCCCAAATATTTTAAGTGGGCCTTCACCTGGACCGCCTCTCCCGCCACTGGGATGACCGTTGCGGCAGGCGGCCGCCACCCTCTTCCCCCAAACACTATGGCCTCGGTCTTCTGAAGGGAGACCTTAAGCCCTAACAAGCATATACGGCGAACCATCAGGTCCGCCGCAACCGCAGCCCTTCGCAGGGTCCCCTCAAGCTCTGCTCCCCGGACGGCCACCATCGTATCATCGGCGTAGCAGTACACCGCCATCCGGGGTAGCAGGGCCCCTCTTATCGCCCAGTCATAACCGACATTCCATAAGAGGGGCCCGAGCACAGACCCCTGTGGCACCCCGCACCCCATAGGTCGTATCCGCCGCCTCCCCATCTGATCCTCGTAGAGCACTACCCGTTCGGTCAGGTAGTGCTCTACAATGCGCCGTAAGTATGGAGGCACTCCGTGGTACCGGAGTGCCTCCACGATCACCCCGTATGGGAGGGAGCCGAAAGCGTTGGCTATGTCCAAGGACACCGCCACGACCCCCTCCCCCCGCTCCGTTGCGCGTTCGCAATATGCGCGGAGGGCCCCCAGCGCATCCATGGTGGACCGCCCAGTTCGGAATCCGAACTGGCGGTCCGAAATGTTGGGGCCCTCACCCTCCAAATGTTGGACGATCCGGGAAGCAATGATGCGTTCGAGCATCTTCCCGGATTCGTCCAACAACACAATCGGCCTCCATCCGGATGGAGAATCGGCGGGACGATTCTCCTTCCGGAGGAGGCAGAGTCTACCTTCCTTCCATATTCTTGGAAACCGCCCCACCCCCAGACAATCATCGAATAATTCCCTGAGGCGGCTTCCAAGATGTTCTAGGGCCACCGGCATCAGGCGACCGGGCACTCCGTCAGGGCCAGGGGCCTTTTTATAGGCCCTGAGCCGGTGTATGGTTACACCAAACTCACCCTCTGTAACCGGCGGCACGGTTTCCGGCTCCTGTGGCTCCTCCCGTGGGACGACCATGCGCGGCGGGACGAACACCGGCGCAGGTGGAAATAACCCCCCCACTACCCTGTCAAGGAGCTCCGGCTCCAGGGAGTCCATGCCGGGGGCGTGCCTCATCTTATTTCTTACTAATTTGTAAGGCCGCCCCCATGGGTCCCTATCCAGGGTGGCCAAGAACTCCTCGTGGGCGGAGTCCTTGGCCTTGGCGATTGCCATGGACAGGGCTCCCTTGGCCTCCCTAAGTGCTTCGTGGAGGAGCTCCTCTTCGGCCGCGGTATGATTTCTCCTTCGCCTGCACCGGGTATATTCCCTACGCGCCCTATTACTAATTAGACGGAGGGCCGCCACCTCCTCCGTCCACCAGTAGACCTGTTTCCTCCCCACAGGTCGCCCCACCCTACGCATCGCCGCGTCGCACACCGAGGTGAGCGACGCGCGAAATTCCGAAGCCCTAACCTCAACGTCCGCAGCCCTGTCTGGTGGAGGGGCCCGCCACACCTCCACCATTGCAGCCTCTTCGGCTCTGTCTCTGTCCAAGGTGGCCAGGCTCCACCTTGGGAATCTATCCCCCCTACCCCGGACCCCTGGCGTGGTAGGCTGGGCCTGTGTCGCTTTGGAGACCCTCATCCGAATGTATAGATGGTCGGAGAGGGTCTCGACGTTTCCCATTACCCTCCACCCCGAGGTCCTCCTCACTACGGCAGGGGTAGCGAACGTTACATCCACTATGGACCCCCCCTGCCGTCGCACACAAGTGTTGTCCGTGCCCCTATTGAGGACCCCAAGCCCAGCCGCCACTGCCCAATCCCTGAGGGCTGCACCTCTCGGGTCTGTGGTTTGAGACCCCCAAGCCGAGCACTTCGCGTTAAGGTCCCCCAGTAGCATTACGGGGGACGGCACAGCCCTCGCAACCACCCTCCCGAGCTCGACGAGGTATTGCTCGAAAGCGAACAGCGGCCGGTTTGGGGAGAAATACACGGCTATTAGCGTGATATCCCCCCATTTGGCCGCCACATACCCATGTCCGCTTCCGAGCTTTGTAAGGGGAGGGTGGTTCCCTATCGGTGGAGCCATCATGGCTACCAAACCGCCCGTATCCCCAACCCAATTAGGCTGGGGAGGCACAAAATATGGTTCCGCGACTACGCAAACGCTTATGCCCCACTCCGCCACGTTTTGGAGCATCAGGTCCTGTGCTCTGGCGGAGTGGTTTGCGTTGCATTGCAGCACTTCCAAAGCTTGGGTTGGTTGTGCTGACATTTATGTTTCCATATCCTGACCCTCCCCATCCCGTGACCTACTAATCGGACGGGCGTCCTGTGCTCTGGTGGGCGCCCGGGCTCCGGTGGGGGCCACTTTACCTCTCGTGTGTGGGGGGGTGCACGACTGTCCCCCCATCACGTGGTTGGCCGGCAGCTTGGCGTGGTGGCATACCGCACACCACGCCTTTTCGGCCAAGCAATCCACCATCATGTGGCCCTCTTTGCCACATCGGTGGCACAAATGGCTCCGGTCCACCTGAGATGGACAGAGGGCCCTGGTGTGCCCCGTTCCCATGCACCTATAACACCGCATGGGGAGCGGGTCCAGGGCCTCTACTCGGGCAGATGTCCAACCCACCGTTATTCGGCCCGCTGTTATTATTATGCGTGCCGCCGCTATTGGGCACTTAACAATCACAGCACCAGTGCCATTTTCCATCCACCTAATGGTACCTATCTTTACCTGTTCCGGAGAACACTTTCCCTTTCCTGCAATCTCCGTCTTGACGTCATCCTCGGACACCGACTCATCCAGGCCGGAGATTCTTAAATCCGCCGTCCTGAATGGTCGGCGAACATCCGCCACCTCCCCAACAAGCGTACGCAGCTTCTCCGCTAAACCTAACCTAACCTAACCTAACCTAACCTAACCTAACCTAACCTAACCTAACCTAACCTAACCTAACCTAACCTAACCTAACCTAACCTAACCTAACCTAACCTAACCTAACCTAACCTAACCTAACCTAACCTAACCTAACCTAACCTAACCTAACCTAACCTAACCTAACCTAACCTAACCTAACCTAACCTTTTTTTTTTTTTTTTTTGTCCCAGGAAAAATCTTCGAAAGATTCCACCGCGCCATGGGGAGACGCGGTGGATATGTCGGATTCATACCGACTAAAAAACCTGGGGTGTCCTTCACGCTGCCTACGGTGGAGCCACGGGAACGCTTTCGCATACTACCGTGACTCCGCCAGCAGCTGTCCATTATTGTGGACCCGTCTTCGGGGGGTTTGCATTTCCCCCTTGTGCCACTAGGGGGCGTGCCCGGACACCAGACACGCCTTCCATCCCGAGGATCTCCTCCAGCGGGTGACAGACGTCCCCGTGACTGTCACCCGGAGATCCTCTTTACGGGGGCAGGCGGCGATCATGCGCCAGCCGTCTGCGCCCAACACGCCTGCGGCGCCGTTGGTCGGCTGCTGCGTCGTCCTCCCTGGCCCGCTCCGCGGTCTCCTTCTGTCGCATCACCTCCTCACAGAAGGAGAGCACCGCCTGCCACGCCCTGTCGCTGTCAACCATGGATCTGACCACTGCTGGCAGCGACAGGTCGTTTCCCACGCACGCCGTCAGGCTGGCTCGCTGCTGCGACCAGGCCGGACATGCCTCCAGGGTGTGCTGCGCTGTGTCTTGCGTGCACCCGCACTCATGGCACACTTCGGTTGTCTCTCTTCCGGCGATAATGTGCAGGTACCTCCCAAAGCAGCCGTGCCCGGAAAGCACTTGCACTAACCGGAAGGTGAGTGCGCCATGCTCCCGTTCCAGCCACTGCGGTAGAACTGGCCGAATCGCTTCCACCGTGCGGATGCCTGCGCTTGGATGCGCCAGCCTCATCCCCCACTCTACGATCGCCTCGCGACGGAACTCCTCCCGCTTGGCTGAGACCTCCTGTGGTGCTGGCCAGAAGTCACGGGCTCGCGCCTCCTCGCGCCAGAAAAAGGCTGACGCAAGGGCTCTCGCGTCCAGGTCCCACGGGAGCGACCCGGCCAGCAGGCATGCTGCCTCTGCGGAGATCGATCGATAGCCCCGTATCACCCTTGTCGCCATCACCCTCTGCGATTGCCGCAGTTGGGGGGTATTGTGACGGTCAAGGGCGTCGGCCCACACTGGGGCTCCGTACAGGGCCATCGATCGTACGACGCCCATGTATAAGTATCGGCAAGAGGCCCTAGGCCCGCCCAGGTTGGGGAGTATCCGCCCAAGAGCAGCCGCCGTGCCCACTAGTTTGGGTGCTAAGCGCTGAAAGTGCGCCCGGAATGTCCACCGACTGTCGAGGACAATGCCAAGGTACCGCATCGTCGACTCGACAGCGATCCGGACACCCCCCACTACGATGTGCGCACCGGCTGGAGGTGCTTTCCGACGGCCATGAAAACAGATGGCCTCGGATTTGTTTAGAGCGACCTCCAACCCAAGCCGTCTTATTCGGCCCACCACGTGGGCGACACCTGCTGTCGCTAGCACGCAGGCGTCCCTAAATGACCCGCCACGGGCTGTCACCAGCGTATCATCTGCGTAGCAGGTGACGTCCACTCCTCGCAGATTCGCTCCACGCAGCACCCAGTCATACCCGATGTTCCACAAGAGCGGTCCAAGGACTGACCCCTGTGGAACACCGCATACCATCTGCCGCTGGCCCCACTCCTCTTGCCCAGGAAAAGAAACGAACCTCTCAGAGAGATAGGCCTCTATAATTCTCTGGAGGTGTTTGGGCACTTGGTGGAATGAGAGCGCCTCGATTATGCAGGGCCAGGGGAGGGTATTGAAGGCGTTAGCGATGTCCAGGGACACCGCTAAGACTACCTCACCCCGCGCCACGGCCTCATTCGCCAGTTCCTTTACCCGAAGGATCGCGTGGACGGTGGAGCGGCCGCTGCGAAAGCCGTACTGGCTGTCAGCCAGGTCTGGGCCTTCCCTATCGAGGTGCTTGATGAGGCGGTTTGCGATAATTCGCTCAAAGAGCTTGCCCACCTCATCAAGCAACACAATCGGGCGGTAGGCCGACGGAGAATCCGTAGGACGCCCTTCCTTCTTAAGCAGGACCAGTCGGCCCACCTTCCACGTGCTGGGGAAACGAGACTGCTCCAAACAGGCGCTGAAAAGTCGTCTCAACCTCAGCTCTAGGGCGTCCATGGCCAGAGCCCAAGCCCGTCCAGGGATGCCATCAGGTCCTGGTGCCGTATTTTTGGTCCGCAGTCGCAATACTGCAGCACCCATCTCGCCTTCAGTGACGGGCGGCACATCGGCCTCCTCCTGCCTGTCTCCAGGTGGTGGTGCCATAGCCGGTGGTTCAGGGGCCACTCTGTGCGGAAACAGATCTGCAACCACTGTGTCCAGGAGTTGGGGCTGGAGACTCTGTGTTAGTGGGGGCGTCCAAGGCCGAAGCTTTTGCCTCACCAGCTTGTACGGCCTCCCCCACGGGTCTCTATTGAGGGTCTCCAGGAACTCCTCACGGGACCGCTCGATGGCTCTACTGATGGCAGCTGTTAGTGCCTTTTTCGTGTCTTTGTACAGCGAGTACAGCTCTGTTTCCACTAATGGATCGCGGTGCGCGCGCCGTCTGTGCCGTGTATATTGGCGTCTCGCAGCCACGCACTCGTCGCGTAACTGCGTGAGTTCTGTGGACCACCAATGCACACAGCGCTTGGGAGGTCTGGCCTTTACCCGCGGCATCGCGGCATCGCACACCTCTGTCATGGCCTCCTGGAACCATCGCGCTTCGTCCTCGATGCTTATGGGCGCCTCCGGTATGGGTGCCCACGCCCGCACCATCGCCGCCAGCTCCAGCGCCTCCCGGTCGAGATTTTTAATTGCCCACCGCGGGCCGGCCTCGGCTGGGCCACTCCGGCTTGAGTTGGGCGAAGATGACGGGGGACCGGACACTTCGAACCGGATATACCGGTGGTCCGACAGGGTCTCCACGCCCACCATCACCTCCCAACCCTGAACACGGCGCGCCAGGGCACATCCAGCAAACGTGACGTCCACTATAGAGCCACCCTGTTGGCGCACGCACGTGTTTGCCGTTCCTGAGTTCATAACCGACAGATTTGAGGCGACTGACCAGCGAAATAGAGCGTGGCCCTTGGCGTCTGTTGCCGGACTTCCCCACTCAACGGACTTCGCATTCCAGTCTCCTGCAACGATGACTGGGGCAGGGTGCAATCGACCGATCAGCGCCCCCACCTGCGCAAGGAACTGCTCGAAGTCCGCCAGGGTTTTGTTCGGGGAGAAGTAAATTCCCACCACAGCCAGTTCCCCACAAGTCGCCGCGACGAAGCCGTGACCCCTGATGATGTTCTCGAACGGGCAAGAGCCGGCTGCGCGCCGCGTCACGAGGGCCACCGTGCCGTCCAGGTCCCCAACCCAATCGTCTTGTGGAGGAACCGAGTATGGCTCCGCCATCACCCCAATGTGAATCAACCACTGCGCCATGCTCTGAAACAGAAGGTCCTGAGCCCTAGCGCAGTGGTTGAGGTTCCCCTGGAGGAATTTGACGGCTGCCATCAGTTGATAACAATTGAGCCAGCCTCCTCGGGTGCGACCTCCATGTGGAGGGGCGACTGGACAGGCTGTGAGGGGGCCCGGGGGCCATCACCAGCTTTCGTCCTCTTTCCTTTTTTGGCAGCTTTGGGTGCGGAACACGCTTTGCTGCCCATCCTGTGGGCAGCGGATTTCCCTGCTGCCGCACACCCTGCACAGTGCGCCGCTGCTGAGCACTGGGCCGCCTTGTGACCAGGTTTACCGCAATGGAAGCAGAGTTCGCTTCGGTCTACCTCCGACTGGCACTGAGCCCGGATGTGCCCACTTTCGAGACAGCGAAAGCAGCGTAGGGGCCTCTGCTCCAGCAATTTAACTTGGGCAGAGACCCAGCCTACCAGTAAGCGACCGCCCTTCACCACTTTCTTTGCTGCTAGGATCGGGCAGCGCACCCAGATAGTGCCAAGGTTGTCGAAGCCCCGGTGTACTTCGCCAGCCTTCACCGCGTCTTTATGACATTCGCCAGCCGTAGCGATTGCAGTCACCACTTCTGCGGCAGACACTGACTCATCCAGGCCTGAGACGCGGATCTCTGCCGTCTTTGTGGGTCTAGCCACCCGCACGTCCTCTCCGCTGAGCTGCTCCCTGATAGCAGTGGCTAGCTTATCGGCTTTGTCACCGCTTGCCGCTCCGGGGACCTCTAGGATGCAGGCGCCAGTGGCTGCCTGCCTGAATCGCACTCCTCCTAAAATATCAAGGTCCTTGAGCTGGACCTTGGCTCTGGCCTCCGCCAGGACTTTTTTGTAGGTCACTCCGCGGTCTTCGGCGCCCGGCTGCAGAGTGATCACTACGGCCGCTGAGCGGGGGGTGCGAAGATTGCGAGCGTCTCCTTTCAATTTGGGCTGCTGCTGTTTTTGTTTCGACGTTTTTCCAGCGCCTGCGGCTTTAACAGCTTTCCTTTTCTTTTTGCGACTTCCCGCTTTCTTCCACTCCGCGCTCAGCGGCTCGGATGCGGGTAATAGCGTACGAGGCCCGTCTGGTGGTACTGTTTCGGCAAGCTTCTGGGTGCCGTTTCTCTTTTTATCATTTTTTAGTCCTGGACCGGTCTGTGGTCCTTTCGGCTGGCTAGACCTGGAATCATCTTTTTCGAGGCCGCCGTAAGTGGCATCCGCTAAATTTGCCAGCCGCTTTTTATCTCCGGCCAGTGGAGGCCTCTGTGTTTTGGCTGGGAGAAGCCGGCCATCGGCCTCCAGACCCTCCAGTCGAGCATTAACAATAGCTCCCACTTGTATTGACACGGCGCGTATGAGTTCTTCGCTGACAATAGCAGGAGCCTTGTCGCCTGCAAGTGGGTCCCGGCGCCCTTTCTTCGAACCGATGGAAGATCCGGCCCGGATCGCTTCCTCCCGCATCGGTACTACAGTGAGTGGTACGTCAGTAGGCCGATACAGAAGGCTATTGGACCTCCTGTTTTCCTCGACCTCCGCTCGTAATTGGGCGAGTTCCTCTCGCAGGTCGGCCATTTCAGCTTTCAGACGACGGTTTGCCACCTGCAGCTGACGGGTCTCGTCCGTTATTGTGCGTGCACTTAGGTCTTCAACAGCCCCGGTTATGACCATTGCTGCCTCTTTTAGTGCACGCACGAAGGTGCCTTTTAGGCTGCCGGATTTTGCGGCTACTTTTTGTATTATGTCGACCTGGTCGACTACCTCCTTTCTCAGATCCAGTGTCGTCTTGTCGCTAGTCATAGCTGATGACGGTGACTCAGAGCGCCATAGGGCCCTCTCCGTCCTCAGCTCAGCCGCTTTGTCGGAGACCTCTTTCTCCGCTTGGAGCTGGCGTTCTTGTCGCTGGGAGGCCGCGAGGGCCTCTTTAGTTCTCAATAGGCCAACGTTTTTATCCACAGTCGGTGGTTTTACTGCCTCAATTTGTTGGGTCGGCGACGGTTGGGGGCCCTCTGCCTCTTCCTCGCTCCCAGACAAACATATTCTTTTTGCCCCATCCTCCGCCCAAAAGCGGCGTTTTCTGGGACCTGCGGATGACCCCGACTCACAAAGCCGCTCCAACCTCACGCGGAGTTCCTTGAACTTGCCAGTTTCGTAGGTTTCAGCGCGCGCCATCGGGGCGCCCGCTTCCACCGCTATTTCATTGTTTGCCAAATCACGTGCCTGCTCGGTATCCTTCGTCGATAGCGTTTCGGACATTTCTTATTGATGTTCCCACGAGTATGGGGGATAGACGGTCCACCCAGGCGGTGCCCCCTGCACCTGGGTAACCCTATTACCACTGGGGGTCGGGCGGTGCCCCAGGGTTGGCCACTAGCGGCTGGATACCCTCCAGCCACTCTCAGCAGGTGACAACAGGCACAGGCCCAAGCACGCGCAGTCCAGACAGGTCCTCCCACTCCGACACAAGCCTACCCAAGTAGCACCTCCCGCTGTGCCCAGGATCTGTGCAACCTCCAGGAAAACGATTCGCCCACTCCCCCGACATTAGCCACGACCCAGAAAGATTATAAGCGCTTTCCATTTGCTCAGCAAATGGAAGAGCGCAATCTACCCTAGGTCAGTGAGTAATGCCTGGCGGGTGAGGGTTCGCCAGTCCAGAGGCTGCTCACATCCACAGCACACGGGAGGCCACTCGAGCAGACTATGGTTGTCAGAACGGATGAACCGGTCCAAGCTACGTGCGCAAGAACCTGTTCCTGTTGTCACCCTCCATCGAGTTCCCCGACGCCATGTACCGCAACGTCGGGAATTGGGGTTTTTTATAGAGGTTTTCTCCTCGCAGTCCGGCCAATGAAGGCAAGACCCTCGCTCCCGTCCAAACCGCGAGACGTGTCCACGACACTCGGAACGGGGTTGCGAGTCCAGCGGTGGCACGGGCGGGATAAGCCCCCCAGTGCCTGCCCGACGGCCGAGTTAGTGCGCGCCGGGCCCGCCCTCCCTCGGCTCATCCACTGCGCCCTCTGCTATTCAGAGGGACGCGCGGAGAGCCCCTCCCGGGCCGAAGCCCCCCATTTCCCCCCCGGTGTTTGGTTCGCGGGACTACCGTCCTACCCCGGCTCGACGACTGCAACGGCGAGTCGGAGCGTTCCCCTATCCACCACCTGGGGACGCGCCACGTCGGGGTTCACCTCCCCGCCCACTCGGACAACCGAGCAGGTCCGTGGAACCTAACCTAACCTAACCTAACCTAACCTAACCTAACCTAACCTAACCTAACCTAACCTAACCTAACCTAACCTAACCTAACCTAACCAGTTGCGTTCCATCCGCCACCAAGAACACCACGTTTTCGTGTCGCTCCGTAGTTAAAAATTCATAAAAGTGGGTTTTTCTAGCCCGATTTTGACGAGTAAAGTGTCAAAAGTTGCGGAGTGACGTCGCGCATACGCCTGTGCATTTGGATTTAGCCGCAAAGGTGATAGTGCTGTGATTAAGTGCCATAAAGTGAAAAAATTGAGTTAAGTGAAATTCTGACACTCATTTACAAGTGACATACTGCTCCGACAAACCCGTACGATACGTCTGCAGAAGCGCCTCAACGAGCCCAACACAACAACATCTTTATCGCGTCTGTACAAGCTACAGTCGAAGCACAACTTACAAAAAAACAAGTACCACGTGGACTACAGCTTGGCGATCCAGACGCGTGCGGCTACTTTTGAAGCTGTGAAAAGAAGCTCTTTACAGCGCGGAGTAAAACGGTACTTTCACAAAAATTTTTGGACGCATACTTTTTATTTTATAGACTTTTGAAATTTCAAACTTCAAGTGCAAATATTAGGAAAACTTCAGTCAGACCCCCCAAATTTTCTTCAAGAACCTGCTGCGCGCTAATTTGGTCTACGTGTGTTCAAAATTTCTAGGACTTTGCTTTTGTAGCCGACGAGATATTAAATTTTCTCCAAAATTTTCTAAAAATACATGTTTTTCAAAATTTTTGCTTAAGACTAATTTGATGTAATATTGTGTGTTATAACTGTGTATTTTCTGATAATTGTGCCATTTTTTGTGTAATTTTAGGCCTAGCGGTTGGAGAGTTATTAAATTTTTAGTGTTTTTTGCCCCCTTTTCAAAATTTAATAGAAGTTAATAGTTTTTGTTGATTTTATTAGTCTTAGAATATCTAAATTAAGTCTCTGAACCCCAAACGCGGGTCACCTAACGTTAAAATCAGCGAAGTACCGGAAATTCGCCATTTTGTTTTTTGTATACCGGAATTTCAACTGAGAATAGCTCAGCAACCGTTAGACTTAGGAGAGTGTGGTTTTAGTGTAAATATTTTTCAACCCAATGACCATCCGTTGTAGCTGGTTTTGACTGAAAACCTCGTAAAGAAAATTTTACGGCTGAAACTAGCTTTACTGTATAGCTGAGATCAAGCCGGACACATTAGTGAAAGTCTGAGCCTCCTGCGGCCGCTGGATGCCGAGATATCCGCATTTAAAGTGTAACTTTGACAGTTCGGCGGCCATTTTGGATTTCTTCAAATCACCATAACTCTGAAGCCTGTAGACCTAGCGACCAGCGGTTTTCACAGTTGTGATAAAGGGTGTGTCCTCAACCCCCTCCCCAGGTTTCATGTGATTTGGAGGTGCCAAGAATCTGCACCCTTAAAACGGTATCAGTGAAAAGAGTGGGTCCAACTTATGCTATAGAATCCAAACCCGGGTTTTCTGCGACAACTAGGAGCCGAGTTATCACCTGTCAAACTTTGGATTTGACAGTTGAACCGCCATTTTGAAAAATTTCAAACGCCTATTTCTCGCAAACCGAAGGTCGCAGAGAGTCAGGAAAACAACCGGCTATATCGGCGGACCGTGGCCTATCGGGTGGAAGGACTTTCAGGTAGCTTTCAGGATCTTCAGGAGTCAAAATTTTCTGAAATTTTTTAGTCTTGGTAATAGCCCAACTAGATAGAGCTCGTCAAGCCCAGTACGGAGAGCCCAGGCACGTGCTTCTAGGACTAGCGGTTCCGACGCTATAGACTTTACCGGATCCTGGTAGCCATACCGGTACCAATACCGGAAATTTTGAACTGCTGTGGCTCCGTCACCCTTTGGGCTAGTGAACCCGTGTTTGGTATCGCTAGAAAGGGCTTGAGGAGAGCTTTCTGCTGGGTACAAAATTTTGACTCTAGGTAGAGCCAAAAATTATTATTATTATTTTTTTTTTTTTTTTGAGGAATTATTTTTGACCCCTGGTATTAAGCCTTGGATATAGAACCAAGACGCATTGCTCTGACAGAAACAGAGACCGAAGTCCTCGACTCTACAAATTGGATTATACTGTATTTTAAGTTTTTCCTGAATTTGTTTTATTGTTTTTATTACTTTTGAAAATTGTCTGGATTTTGTGTTTTATTGTGTTACTTACCCCCTGTAACCTTAGTGGCAGATAAACTGTATGTGAAAAAGTCCTTGACTATTAAGATTGAATTGAGATTGACTACTAGAATAAGATAACCGTGCTATATATTGTGTACTCCACAGATCTTTACAACTTATGCAAACTGATAATACACATATATACATATAGCATAATTCGACAGCTTCTGGTTCCTATTGACCAACACAACTGACTACCCTCTACAATGTTTCCCGGTATTAGGACCCCCGTGACCCACAAGCAATCGGGCAGCCAATCTCCTCCCAAAACGAGGGAAACACCAGAACAGAACGTGAGAAAGAGTATAGGAGAGTGGGAAGCCGCGTGTATAGACTCTACCCCCACTCTCACGCCCATCGCTACCCCAACGACAGAGCAGGCAGGCCCTGCGAAGCCGAAGATACCATCGTCGCAAGATAACAAAATAAAAGCGCAAAAGCCATTGCACAGCCCGTCTGGCAAAAGGATCTACGCTACTAAAACGGCAGAAGCAAGAGCCTGCCATGACAAGGCAAAGGCCAGCATAAACACGGGGAGAAATATCAGAGCGGACATAAAAAAGGACGTGATTGAAGCCCTAGACAGGCTATATCAGCTCGTAAAGGAGACTGATGTGGAGTTGAGGAAGGAAAAGCCTGGGGTCAGCAAAGGGGCACCCAAGGAAAAGACAGGAGCCAACACCACTTTCGTGTTGGGCACGGATTCCGATCCCATTGAGTCCAAGATCGAACATCAAACGGCAATGATCCAGGAGAACTGTGAAATGCTGAAAGCCGTAATAGGAACACAGAAACAAATACTGGAAAGTGTGGCAGCAACGGCGACATATGCGAGCGTAGCAGCGGTGACCTCTCACGCGCCCTCTAATGCAATCAAGAGCGCAAAACCAGACCCTAAGAGAACCACACTGCACTCCGTCGTCGTCACCTCGAAACAGGACACTGATAGTGGGGAGGAAGTCTTAGATAAAATAAGAAAAGCGGTTGACGCCAAAGAGGGATGGGTTAAAGTAGAAAGAGTGAGAAAAGCCAAAGATCGGAAGGTAATAATGGGCTTCCAGACGGCAGGAGACCGCGACAAGTTCAAAGAACGAATGGGAAACACAAAAATCGATCTCACGATAGAGGAGGTGAAAAACAAGGACCCGCTCCTTATCCTTAAAAACGTCCTCACCATAAACACGGATGAGGACATTCTCAAAGGCCTCCGGAACCAAAACCGGAGCGTCTTTCAAGATCTTGGTGAGGGAGACGATAGAGTGGAAATTAAATATAGACGCAAGACAAGAAACCCCCACACGTGTCACGTAGTGATCGGTGTTTCTCCCATAATTTGGCAAAGGGCGACAGTATGTGGAAGCGTGCATATTGATCTCCAGCGCATCAGGGTTGAAGACCAAACGCCGCTGCTGCAGTGCACGCGTTGCCTTGGCTATGGGCATGGGAAACGGTTTTGCACTGAGGCGGCGGACCTGTGCAGCCACTGCGGAGGACTCCACATGAAATCTGAATGCGAGGAATGGTTGGCCGCAGTACCGCCAAAATGCCGAAACTGCTCTAAAGCCAATATGGAGAACATCGATCACAATTCGTTTAGTCAGACTTGTCCGGTACGGCGCAAATGGGATGACTTGGCCAGATCAACAGTAGCTTACTGCTAAGGGCACCCCAACAGAAACAATACCCTACCGGGTAGTGCAAGCAAATCTCCAACGGAAGAAGCTAGCAACCGACGAACTCCTCTTCGAAGCGCAAAAGCGAAAGATTGCAGTGGCGCTTATACAGGAACCCTATGTAGGTGGAGCTAAAGAAATGAGGAGTCATAGGGGTGTACGAATCTACCAGAACTCTGGTGTGGAAGAGGGTACTGTTAAAGCGGCCATCGCAGTTTTCGACGACGGCCTAGACGTCATACAGTATCCAAAACTTACCACTAATAACTTTGCAGTGGTAGGGATCCGCACCAAAACCTGGGAGATAACACTAGTCTCCCTTTATTTCGAGCCAGACCAGCAAGCCGAAATATATCAAGAACACCTAGCGCACATGCATATGGTAAAAAAGGGCAAAGGTTCAAATAGCTGGCTAGTTGGAGGCGATGCAAATGCAAAGAGTACATGGTGGGGAAGCCCTGAAGAGGATCCCAGAGGACTCGGTCTGTCTGGCACTTTGGAAGAGCTTGAACTCAACATACTGAATCAAGGGAAAATTCCAACCTTCGACACCATCAGGGGAGGCAAAAGGTACTCCAGCTTCGTAGATATAACAGCATGCTCTACTGATATACTGGACCTGGTAGACGACTGGAGAGTAGATGAAGGTCTTACGAGTTCGGACCACAACGGCATACATTTTAACATCCATCTGAAAAGAGCACCAGGAATTAAAATCCAAAGAACTACTAGAATTTTCAACACCAAGAAAGCTAATTGGACTGAATTTTTTGAAAAATTTAGCCAATTGATGCTAGAGCAAAAACTACAAAAAACAGATTTAAAATTACTACATAATACTAATCAAATAGACGACGCAGTAGAGAAATTAAATAGAATCATAACAGACACATGCAACGCGACTATCCCAAAAAAGAAAAACCAAGAAAAACTTACCTTGCCGTGGTGGTCCGAGGAACTCGCTGAGTTGAAGAAGAATGTCGCTACCAGGAAACGGAGAATAAGGAATGCTGCTCCCGTCCGAAGGCAAAAGGTTGTCGAAGAGTACCTGAAAGCAAAAGAAGAATATGAGATGAAAGCAGCCAAAGCCCAGACAGACAGTTGGAAGGACTTCTGCGGGAAACAGGACAAGGAGGGAATGTGGGAGGGTATTTACAGGGTCATAGGTAGAACGAGGAATAGGGAAGAAGATTTGCCGCTGGAAAAAGATGGAAAGCCACTGAGTACAACGGACTCTGTCAAATTGTTGGCACAGACCTTTTACCCAGGGGACTCCACCAACAGTGACACAGAACATCATTGCCAAACGAGAGTGAAGGCCGACAAAGTGAATGCTGAGGAGCAAGATGAGCTGTGCGAACCACCATTCACGATGGAAGAACTTATATGGGCCAGCGACTCCTTCAACCCAAAGAAGGCCCCGGGAGCAGACGGATTTACATCTGACATATGCCGGCAAGTCATCGGAGCCAACCCCGAGGCCTTCTTAGAACTCCTGAACAAGTGCCGGTCGCTCCACTACTTCCCAAGGACCTGGAAACAGGCAACAGTCGTGGTATTGAGAAAGCCAGGAAAGACGACATACACCAGTCCAAAATCATATCGCCCGATTGGACTCCTCCCAATACTGGGAAAAATATATGAAAAAATGCTGGTGGCCCGCTTGAAACACCACCTGATCCCAAGAACAAGTAGCCGTCAGTATGGGTTCATGCCGCAGAAGAGCACCGAAGACTCCCTCTATACCTTAATGCAGCACATCCGCACAAAACTGAGAGAAAAGAAAATCGTTACACTATTGTCACTGGATATAGAGGGAGCCTTTGATAACGCATGGTGGCCAGCCATACGAGTACGTCTCGCAGAAGAAAAATGCCCAATCAGCCTGAGGAAGATTCTCGACAGTTACCTTAGCGACAGAACAGTCAAAGTGAGGTACGCAGGCGAGGAATTTAGCACAAACACGAGCAAAGGCTGCGTTCAAGGCTCAATCGGCGGACCAATCCTCTGGAATCTCCTGCTGGACCCACTCCTAAAAAGTCTGGAAGCTATGGAAGTATACTGTCAGGCATTCGCAGACGATGTCGTGTTGGTTTTCGATGGTAAGACAGCACTGGACATTGAGGAATGTGCTAATGCCGCCCTCACTCATGTTCGTGAATGGGGTATCCACAACAAACTCAATTTTGCAGCGCACAAAACCAACGCTATGGTAATTACCAAGAAGTTAAAGCACGATACCCCACGATTGAGCATGGGCGGGACTGACATAGCAATGTCCAAAGAAATAAAAATGCTGGGAATTACTATTGACGAAAAACTAACCTTCAACTCACACGTCTCGAATGCCTGCAGAAGGGCCATAGCCATCCAGAAACAACTCACAAGGGCCGCAAAGGCGAGTTGGGGACTCCATCCCGAAGTAATCCGCACTATATATGTGGCAACTGTGGAGCCCATAATTTTGTACGCCGCCAGCGCATGGGCGCCAGCAGCCAATAAACTGGGGATTCAAAAACAGTTGGGAGCCGTACAGCGTGTAATTGCTCAGAGGCTTTGCAAAGCCTACCGCACCGTCTCACTGGATTCAGCCCTGGTGTTGGCTGGAATACTCCCTCTCGATCTACGAATCCAAGAGGCGGCATCATTGTATGAAGCCAAAAGGGGAGTACTCCAGCCCGCACTGGGAGATAGAACAGTCGAGCGGATGGCATCATTTACTGAAGCTCCTCACCCAGCAATGCGCAGTGCCATCAAAATTGAGAAACTGGTAGACCAAGAACAAGTCGACCTGCACAGCGGCTATGAAGTCCGCATTTATACCGATGGCAGCAAGATTGAGGGCAAGGTAGGAGCAGCGCTCTCCATATGGAAAGGAGAGACAGAAACCAGAACCCTCAAACTCGCGCTCTCAAGCTACTGTACAGTCTACCAGGCGGAACTCTTGGCGCTGTGCAGAGCATCCAGAGAAGTGAAGAAGATGATAGCCAAGTCAATCGGAATCTACAGTGACTCTATGGCCGCCCTCCAAACCGTCATAAACCCCTCATGCCTCCATCCCCTGGCTGTCCAGACGCGAGAAAACCTTCAAGCTGTTTCTCTCCAAGGCAAAATTGTACGCTTGCACTGGATAAAGGCTCACGCAGGATTGGAGGGCAACGAGAGAGCGGATAGACTGGCCAAAGAAGCGGCTGTGGGTTCCAAACGAACACCGGACTACGACCTATACCCGGTCTCAGGCGTCAGGCGAAATCTTAGAATCGCTACGCTTAACGAATGGAACCAAAGATACACCACTGGTCAAACGGCGTCCATCACAAAACTGTTCTTTCCAGATGCGATAAAAGCGTACAAAACTGTTAGGAAACTTAAAACATCTTATCTAGGGACGCAAATAATGACGGGGCATGGTGGGTTTTCGGAGTACCTGCACCGGTTCAAGTGCAAAGAAAGCCCATCATGCATTTGCGATCCCACAAAAGAAGAAACAGTGCCACACATCCTACTCGAGTGCCCCGTACATGAGACAGATAGATACGAGGTTGAGCAAAAGCTAGATATAAAACTAAGCAAGGACAATATACAACAAATAGTTGCTGGAAAAAATAGGGACACATTCTTAAAGTACTGCGAAAAAATAGCTACACAAGTAGTCAATAGGAACAAATAAGTATATAAATTTATGCTTTCATAATATAATTGTATATTAATGATAAGCATAGGTTGCATAAGATCTGTGGAAAACTATGTACAAAATGTGTTTAGAATAAGTTTCAATGATGTTATATAAATAAGCAAATAAGAAATAAGTTTTAAGAAAAACATGAAAACTGCTCACTGCGCAGAATGCGCAATACTGTGTATATTATCGTAAAATAAAACCTGTCACCGTGTTCAGTTATTCAATCCCTAAAAATAAAATATGTACAGTAGGCGAACAGCATAGGTGGGAATCCCGCCCACATGAGAGAGAAAGGTGAAGAAAGACAGAAAGACCATGTATGAAGTATGAAAGTGCGAGAGGAATAAAAGCGAGAACTGGAACGAATGAAAAACTGTAGACATAGGCTCCGATACTGTTGGAGGTAGAACAGAAAAAAAAAAAAAAAAAAAAAAAAAAAAAAAAAAAAAAAAAAAAAAAAAAAAACCTAACCTAACCTAACCTAACCTAACCTAACCTAACCTAACCTAACCTAACCTAACCTAACCTAACCTAACCTAACCTAACCTAACCTAACCTAACCTAACCTAACCTAACCTAACCTAACCTAACCTAACCTAACCTTTTTTTTTTTTTTTTTTTTTTTTTGACGAAGTGGAAATGCATTTGCGCATCCCCCCCAGGCCCGGGGCAGGCCAAACGGGGGGGTATGTGGGACTCACCCCTCAACGGGAGGGGAATACCCACTAAAACCACTCCGGCGTTACCGTCACTGCCGTTAAGGGGACGCCATGGGATCGTTAGCACTCGACCACGACGTCCCCCGGCAGCCCCGGCTATATTATGCCGGGGCACCCGCGCCAAAGGAGGGGAGAATCAGCAACGCCTGACTCTCCCCCCAGACGTGTAGGGCCGTGCCATGTGGGTCCCCAACCCACTGGCCCTACTGGGGGAGTGCTGCGGCGTACCGCGCACGTGCTCTCCCCCTCCGTCTGCGCCGGAGCGGGTGCGCATCCGCCCTATCTTCGCGCTCCCGCTCCGCGGCCTCCTTCTGTGCGATAACTGACTCGCAGAAGGAGGCCACCGCATCCCATTCGTGCTGCCCCCGCAGCATCCTTGACACCACGTGGTGCAGCGCCAGTCCCCCCCCCGGCGTCCCACCCGATCGCGGCGACCACGGCCCTCCTCTCGAGGTCCCAACGGTTGCACACCTCGAGGGTGTGCTGGGCCGTGTCGTCGGGATCCCCACATTCTAAGCATCGGGCGGTTGGCTCCCGCCCGATGTTGCACAGGTAATGGCCGAAGCACCCGTGTCCGGTCATTACCTGTGCCAATCTGTAACTGACCCCCCCGAATTTCCTGTCTACCCACGCATCCAGTGATGGGAGGAGTGCCCCTATGGTGCGGACTCCATAGGGGGACTCCTCCAGCTCCGCTTTCCATCGGTCCCGAGCGCGAGACTGGGCCTGTCTGCGCTCCTCTTTTAAAACCTCGGGAGCGGGGAACTCATTTAGGGCCCTGCGCCTCACCCGCTCCCTGTGGGCCTCAGCGAGCACTTGGGCGTCAAGGTCCCAAGGCAGAGTGCCCGCCAAGGCACATGCCGCCGCCCCCGCCACCGTGCAGTAGGCCCTTACTGCACGGATCGCCACCACCTTCTGTGGCCTCCTCAGCTGGGCCCTGTTTGCCGCACCGAGCCGGTCCGCCCAGATCGGTGCGCCATACAGGGCCATGCTACGTACAACCCCCGCGTAAAGGCGGCGGCACGCCGTGCTGGGCCCCCCCCACGTTGGGCAGCAATCTCCCCAGTGCTGACGCCGCAGCCACGACTCGCGGAGCCAGCCGGGCGAAATGTTCTTTAAAATCCCATTTTCGGTCCAGGTGAATGCCCAAATATTTTATGTGGGCCTTCACCTGGACCGCTTCTCCCGCCACTGGGATTATTGCCGCTGCGGGCGGCCGCCACCCCCTACCCCCAAACACAATTCCCTCCGTCTTTTGGAGGGCCACCCTCAACCCCAAGAGGCCAATGCGTTGGACCATTAGGTCCGCCGCAACGGCCGCCCTCCGCAGGGTCTCCTCCAGTGCTTGGCCCCGGACAGCCACCATGGTGTCATCTGCGTAGCAGATGACGACCATCCGGGGCAGTAGGACCCCTCTAATCGCCCAGTCAAAGCCTACGTTCCAGAGGAGGGGTCCGAGCACTGACCCCTGAGGGACCCCGCACGCCATAGCCCTTTCTCTTCTAGTTCCCCCCTTATCTTCATAGAGCACTACCCTGCCTGTGAGGTAGTGCTCTACAATCCTTCTCAGGTACCAGGGCACGCCGTGGTACCTGAGTGCCTCTCCAATAACACTGTATGGGAGGGAGCCAAACGCGTTGGCGATGTCAATAGACACCGCCACCACTCCCTCCCCTCTCCCCGCCGCAACATCACAAAATGCCCTCAGGGCCCCCAACGCGTCCATTGTGGACCGCCCCGTTCTGAACCCCCATTGGCGGTCCGTCAAGTTGGGGCCCTCCCCCTCCAGATGCTGGATGATCCGGGAAGATATAATTCGCTCCAACATCTTCCCGGACTCATCCAGCAACACAATAGGCCTCCATCCCGAAGGAGAGTCGGCGGGACGACTGTCCTTCCGGAGGAGGCATAGTCTGCCTTCCTTCCAGCACCTCGGAAACCGGCCGGACCCAAGACAATCATTAAATATGTCTTTTAGCCGGTCTCCGAGGTGCGCCAGCACCACCGGCATGATACGGCCTGGCACTCCATCCGGGCCCGGTGCCTTTTTGCAGGCCCTTAGCCGGTGAATGGTCCAGGCCATCTCCCCCTCTGTAACCGGTGGCACCTCCGGCTCCCCTGGCTCTTCCTGCGGGGCGGCCATAATAGGCGGGGCGAAGTCCGGCGCCGGCGGGAACAATCCTCCCACCACCCTCTCTAGGAGCTCGGGCTCCAGGGAGTCCAGACCGGGGGCATGGCGCATTTTGTTACGCACTAACTTGTATGGCCGCCCCCATGGATCCCTGTCCAGTGAGGCCAAGAACTCCTCGTGGGCAGAGTCCTTGGCCTTGGCTATAGCACGGGACAGGGCTTCCTTGGCCTCCCTAAGTGCCGTGTATAAGGCCTCCTCCTCCTCCGCCGTATGGTTCCGGCGCCGCCTGCACCGGGTGTAGGCCCTTCGTGCATGGTTACTGGTGACCCGGAGGGCCGCGATCTCCCCCGTCCACCAGTAAACCTGCTTTTTTGCAGGCGGCCGCCCCGCTCTCTTCATGGCGGCGTCGCAGACCGAAGCCAGCGACGCCCGGAAGGCCACTGCCCTCTCCTCTACCTCTGTGTCTCTGTCTGGTGGAGGGGCCCGCCACACCTCCACCATGGCCGCTTCCTCAGCGCGGTCCCTATCTAGGGTGGCGAGGCTCCACTTAGGGAATCCCCCCCTCCTCTCCCGGTTCGTGGGCACCGTCTGCTGGGCCTGTGGTGCGCTGGAGACCCTCATCCGCACATAATTGTGATCAGAGAGGGTCTCTACATTGGACAAGACCCTCCACTCTGTGGTCCTCCTCGCAACGGCAGGGGTGGCGAACGAAATGTCCACTATGGAGCCCCCCTGCCGCCGCACACAGGTGTTCTCGGTGCCCCTGTTTAGCACCTCTAGCCCCGCCCCCACTGCCCAGTCCCGCAGGGCTGCACCTTTTGGGTCCGTCGTTGGGGACCCCCACGCTGCGCTCTTGGCGTTGAGGTCCCCTATCACCATCACTGGTGACGGTGCAGCCCTCGCCACCACCCTCCCGAGATTAACCAAATACTGCTCGAAAGCAAACAGCGGCCTATTGGGGGAGAAATACACTGCTATGAGTGTGATCTCTCCCCATTTGGCCGCTGTGTATCCCGCCCCGCTTTCGAGCTTGGTGAGAGGAGGGTGGTTCCCCATGCTTGGAGCCACGATCGCCACTAGCCCCCCCCGTGTCCCCAACCCAGTTCGGCTGGGGAGGGACAAAATATGGCTCCGCCACGACGGCAGCACTAATGCCCCACTCCGCCATGTGTTGTAAGAGCAGGTCTTGTGCTCTGGCGGAGTGGTTGACGTTGCACTGTAGCAACTCCCAGCTATTCTGTGCTGGTTGTACTGGCATTAGTGCTGCATATGTTCTTCCTCTCCATTTGCCCGAGACTCGCTACTTGGGCGGGCTGCTCGGGTATTGTTGGCTCCGTGGGCTCCGGAAGGAGCCGCCCGTCCCCTTGTGTGTGGGGGGGTGCACGAGGGTCCCCCCATCACGTGGCTGGCCGGCAGCTTGGCGTGGTGGCATACCGCACACCACGCCTTCTCAGCCAGGCAGTCTCCCATCATGTGGCCCTCTTTGCCACATCGGTGGCAAAGCTGGCTCCGGTCTACGGGTGACGGGCAGAGCGCCCTCGTGTGGCCCGTGCCCATGCAACGGTAGCACCGCATGGGCAGGGCGCTCAGTCCCTCGACCTTCGCCGACGACCACCCAATAAGGAGGCGTCCCGCCGCTATGGCCGCATTGGCCGCCGTGATAGGGCATACAACAATGACGGACCCAGTCCTGTTGTATGCCCAGCGGATCCTCCCCACTCTGATTTTGGCAGGATCGCAGCCCCCCTTTTCCGCGACCACTGCCCCGATGCCTTCCGGAGTTGCCGCCTCGTCAAACCCGGAGATCCGTATCTCCGCGGTTTTCTCCGGGCGGCGGATGTCCGCGACCTCTCCTACAAGGCCTCTGAGCCGCTCGGCCAGGTTGTCCGCCGCCGCGCCGTTCCCCGCTCCTGGGACCTCTATAATTCTGGCGCCAGCCGCCGTGCTCCGCACATTAACGTGGGCTATGCCCAGCTCCGCCAACTTTAAAGTTGTGGCCTTTTCCATGACCGACTTGTAGTCGGTCTTGGCCTCCGGCTTAATTGTGATTACCACAGCCGCTGATGTTGGCACCGCAAACTTTTTGATTTGTGGCGGCTCTGGTTTGGTAATTGGAGCAGCCGCCGCCTGCGCAAATGTGGGCTTTTTAGCCTTCCCCCCCTTTGCTACCTCCACCCATGGCAGCTCCGTGGAGGAAGCGGCCCCGGCTTTGGGTGCTTTGGCCTTAGAAGGCACTGCTGTGGCCTTGGGCGCGGCGGCTGGTGCCTTTGTTAAGGCTGTCCTCTTTGCGGGGGTCGGCGGTGGCGGCGGTTGAACCGTAGGGCGAGCCACGCTAACCTTTGCCACCTTTGCGGCTGCATCCGCCTTTCTGTCCGCTGCGAGTGGGGGACGCATAGGGCGGATGGGCACCGCCGGGGAGAGGAGTCCCTCTGGGAGCCTCTCCAACAGGTTCCTCATCCCCTCCGCACTCTTGCGCTCAGCCTCTTCGAGCCTCGCGGTGACAAGTTCCCCGAGGGAAACAAATAGGTCTCGTTTGAGATCTCCTATGAGATCGGCCAGATCCGAATCCCCTCGGGGTGCCCTTTCAGGGGCTGGAGTAGGCGCCACGTTCCTCTCAGCGAAGGCGGTCCGGAGAGCCTTCGTCTCCGCATGCAGGTGCGCTAGTTGCTCCTGCATGCGTTTATTGTCGGCTCTGAGGATCCGAACCTCCTCCGACTCGCCTCGCGACTGCAGCAGCTCAGCCGCCTCTAAAATATCGCGGCAGGCCGCATTCATACGGCTCCAGACCGTACCCTTTAAATTGTTGCACTTGGCAGCCTCCGCCAGGATAGTTTCGGCGCCACGCTTGGCACTTTCTATAAGCCCGTGTGCGGGCAAATCAGCAGGGTCGGGATCGACAGTGTGGGGGCTACGCTCCCTGTTGGTGCTGTCTTTGCCCTTTCTGCCCTTTTTCTTTGGGCCGGCCTGGGGCTGGGTTACTACCTCCCTGTATTTCAGGAGGTATCCCGAGGCCTGATCTGCCTCCTCCTCGTAATCCTCTAATTCAGAGGCCCTAAGCTTTGCCTTAGCTGCGCTCAGACCAACATAGGCCCCTTTGCAGCTACGGCCCCTCCTTGCGGTGTTCGCCTTCGCCTCCGGTTTAGAGCTAGGCTCATCCATATCCTCCTCGGGAGTAGGCTCCCTATGCCTCTTGTTAGTGCCCTGAACCTTCCTGCCCTCCGTCTGCGCGTCCTCGGACATGTCCACCTCGACAAAGATTTCTTCGTCATCGGACGATTCCGACAGCGCCAACCATGGGTATTCCCCTTGGGGGGGGGGTTCGCCCCCCTCCGTCATTTTCCCCTGTTTTGCCGGCCTTAGCCGATCAATACACAAGAAATAGACACTAAAAACAAAAAATTATCCAAAAACGGTCAAGCACGATCCGTGCTTAACTTTACAAAGTTAAAAAATCCCCAGCTGTTTTGAAATTAACGGCGACTGATAGACCCCACAGACTTGTGGGAGGTGTCCCCAGACGCCGCTAATTACCCCCTATTTAGCCCTGAAAACCGTTTATTGCTATCTTATTTCAGTCCGACGCTACGAATTTTCAAACGTAAGTACAAACTTACGTTTGCGGTCCGCAGCGCCTGATAAAATAAAATAGCAATAAAAATCCGCCCCGTAACTTTTGAACCGTAGGTCCTAAAATTACGGGGAAAACTGATTCGGATAGAGCTTCCTAAGCACAATAAACCTAAACAATAAAAAATAACAAAATCAAAAACCAAAAAAATTTACAAGACTTTGAAAAAATTTACAAGCAAACACAAAACTTTTTATGGGCTTAAACAAAAACCACGTTTCTGCCAATAACTTTTGGATGGTTAGTCCAAAAGTTATGGGACAAACGGGAGCTTGTAGAGCCCAAAAAAGGCAATTTTTTGAAACCAAAAAACCCACAAAATGTACAGAAACAAAAAAGATAATAATATATTACAACAATATTTAAATCCACTCAAAAATGCAAAATCGAAAAACCAAAAAGAAAGCCAAAGTAATGAGAGAAAGTGTATTCGGAGTCCGCGGTAAGATAGCTTAGGTCAAATTACGTTTAGGTTCCAAATATCACTATAATCGCTCAAAATTCACCCTTTCAAAATCCTCAACCTAACCTAACCTAACCTAACCTAACCTAACCTAACCTAACCTAACCTAACCTAACCTAACCTAACCTAACCTAACCTAACCTAACCTAACCTAACCTAACCTAACCTAACCTAACCTAACCTAACCTAACCTAACCTAACCTAACCTAACCTAACCTAACCTAACCTAACCTAACCTAACCTAACCTAACCTAACCTAACCTAACCTAACCTAACCTAACCTAACCTAACCTAACCTAACCTAACCTAACCTAACCTAACCTAACCTAACCTAACCTAACCTAACCTAACCTAACCTAACCTTTTTTTTTTTTTTTTTTTTTTTTTTTTTTTTTTATTTTTTTTTTTTTACATGGAGAAATCCTCATAGGATCCCCTCTCCACGGGGAGGAGAATGGGTATGTCGGACTCCACTGAGAAGCAGTGACCTACCGACTAAAACTCCATGGTATGCCCACTGCAGCATTGGCAGGGGTGACACGGGAACCATAAGACGCCTCCGCGAACACCCCCTGCTGCCGACAGCCGAAGCCGTCCCAACTTTGGTGGATGGCCCGGAGGCCCCACCGCGTCAGATACATGCGGGCGACACCTCACGCATCCGACGTACCCTCACCTGAGGACCTCCACTCCGGGAGAGCGGCGAACGACCCCGTGATCGCCCTCTCAGGTCCTCCGTGTTATGGGGAGATGCCGTCCGGGAAAACGTCCCTTCCAGCAAACCCCATTACACCACCGTCCCAAATCAGCAGTGAACTCTGCTGTTGCAGAGAAACACGCTGAGGGACCATCCGGGTGGGCGGAAATAGCCTCCAGGAGCGGGTCACCGGCCCTCTGCCTATCCACATCCCTTCGACCAATCCTCACCCCTCCCGCACGTACCCCCCACTAATCTACTCTGTTGCCAGAGAGCTCGTGGAGGGACCCCTCAGGTGGAGGGTCAGCTTCCAGTAGCGGGTCACCGGCCCTCTGCCTATCCGCGTCCCTTCAGCCAACACCTCCTCCCGCCCGTCATCCCCACTAATCTACTCTGTTTCCAGAGAGCTCGTGGAGGAACCCTCCCCTGTCAGGTTATTGGCCACCAGCAAGCAATGGCCATTGCTTGCTGTTGTTACCAGGGTGCACCGGCCCAAGTCCTACCCTTTCACCCGGATCAACCGGATCAAGGTGAATTGGTAAAACTCGAGCACACGAGGAGGTTACCTGACTTCGCACCCCAACCTAACCTAACCTAACCTAACCTAACCTAACCTAACCTAACCTAACCTAACCTAACCTAACCTAACCTAACCTAACCTAACCTAACCTAACCTAACCTAACCTAACCTAACCTAACCTAACCTAACCTAACCTAACCTAACCTAACCTAACCTAACCTAACCTAACCTAACCTAACCTAACCTAACCTAACCTAACCTAACCTAACCTAACCTAACCTAACCTAACCTAACCTAACCTAACCTAACCTAACCTAACCTAACCTAACCTAACCTAACCTAACCTAACCTAACCTAACCTAACCTAACCTTTTTTTTTTTTTTTTTTTCTTGACGAAGTGGAAATGCATTTACGCATCCCCCCCAGGCCCGGGGCAGGCCACACGGGGGGGGTATGTGGGACTCACCCCTCAACGGGAGGGGAATACCCACTAAAACCACTCCGGCGTTACCGTCCCTGCCGTTATGGGGACGCCATGGGGTCGCGAACATTCTACCACGACGTCCCCCGGCGGCCCCGGCTATACTATGCCGGGGCACCCGCGCCAAAGGAGGGGAGAGTCAGCAACGCGTGACCCTCCCCCCAGACGTGTAGGGCCGTGCAATGTGGGTCCCCATCCCACTGGCCCTACCGGGGGAGTGCTGCGGCGAACCGCGCACGTGCCCTCCCCCTTCGTCTACGCCGGAGCGGGAGCGCATCCGCCCTGTCCTCTCGCTCCCGCTCCGCGGACTCCTTCTGTGCAAGGACAACCTCGCAGAAGGAGTCCACCGCCTCCCAAGATCTCTCGCTCCTCAGCATGGCCGCCACGACGCTGTGGAGCGAGAGATCACCCACCCCGAGGGCCCCAGCCATGGTGCGGCGCTCAGCGTCCCAGTGACGGCACACCTCAAGGGTGTGCTGGGCCGTGTCATCTGGGTCGCCGCACTCATGGCAGGCCGGATTCCTTTCCCTCCCTATTCGGTGCAGGTAATGACCGAAGCAGCCGTGTCCGGTCATTACCTGCGCCATCCGGAATCCGACCCTCCCATGCCGCCTGTCTAACCAGGCGTCCAACGAGGGGAGGAGCGCCCCTATGGTGCGGACTCCATAGGGGGACTCCTCCAGCTCCGTCTTCCACCTGTCTCGGGCCCTCTGCGTCGCCTGCCGCCGCTCTTCCCTCAGCACCTCAGGGGGGGGGAACTCGCTGGCCGCCCTGCGCCTGACCCGCTCCTTGTGCGCCTCCGCGAGCACCTGGGCATCCAGCTCCCAAGGCAGGGTGCCCGCCAAGGCGCACGCCACCGCCCACGCCACCGTGCAGTAGGCCCGTACTGCACGGATGGCCACCACTCTCTGCGGTCTCCTCAATAGGGCCCTGTTCGCCGCGCCAAGCCGGTCAACCCAGATTGGCGCGCCGTACAGGGCCATGCTCCTCGCCACCCCGGCGTACAGGCGGCGACACACCGCACTGGGCCCCCCCACATTCGGCAAGAGTCTCCCCATGGCCGACGCTGCAGCCACTACTCGGGGAGCAAGTTGGCGGAAATGCTCCCCGAAGTCCCATTTGCGGTCCAGATGGATGCCCAGATATTTAATGTGGGCCTTCACCTGGACCGCTTCCCCCGCAACTGGTATGGTGGCTGCCACAGGCGGTCGCCACCCCCTCCCCCCCAAAGACTATCGCCTCCGTTTTCTGGAGGGATACTTTCAGCCCCAGGAGGCCGATGCGGTGGACCATCAGGTCCGCCGCGACCGCTGCCCTCCGCAGGGCCTCCTCCAGCTCTGCTCCCCGGACGGCCACCATGGTATCGTCGGCGTAACAATATACCGCCATCCGGGGGAGCAGGACCCCTCTTATGGCCCAGTCATAACCCAGGTTCCACAAAAGGGGCCCGAGCACGGACCCCTGCGGAACCCCACACTCCATCGGCCGTACCCACCGCTGCCCGTTTTTGTCCTCGTAGAGCACTACCCGTTCAGTCAGGTAGTGCTCCACGATGCGCCGCAAGTATAGAGGCACTCCGTGATACCGGAGTGCCTCCACGATCACCCCGTATGGGAGGGAGCCAAATGCGTTGGCGATGTCCAAGGACACCGCCACGACCCCCTCCCCCCTCCCAGTTGCCCGCTCACAATATGCGCGGAGGGCCCCAAGCGCATCCATAGTGGACCGCCCAATTCGGAATCCGAACTGGCGGTCCGAGATATTGGGGCCCTCACCCTCTAAGTGTTGGACGATCCGGGAAGCAATGATGCGTTCCAGCATCTTCCCGGATTCGTCCAACAGCACAATCGGCCGCCATCCGGAAGGCGAATCCGCGGGCCGATTCTCCTTCCGGAGGAGGCAAACCCTCCCCTCCTTCCATATTCTCGGAAACCGCCCCTCCCCCAGACAGTCGTCAAATAACTCCCTGAGGCGGTTTCCGAGATGTCCCAGCGCCACCGGCATCAGGCGACCAGGCACGCCGTCAGGGCCAGGGGCCTTTCTACAGGCCCTGAGCCGGTGTATTGTAACCCCTAATTCCCCCTCGGTTACCGGCGGGACGACGCCAGGCTCCTGCGGCTCCTCCGCTGGGGCGACCATGCACGGTGGGGTAAATACCGGCGCAGGAGGAAACAAGGCTACCACTACCCTGTCGAGGAGCTCCGGTTCCAGGGAGGCCATGCCGGGGGCGTGCCGCAACTTTTGTCGGACCATTTTATATGGCCGCCCCCATGGGTCCCTATCCAGCGTGGCCAAGAACTCTTTGTGCGCGGAGTCCTTGGCCTTGGCTATAGCGCAGGATAGGGCGCCCTTGGCCTCCCGCAGGGCCTCGTAGAGGAGCTCCTCCTCCCCGACCGTATGGTGCCTCCGCCTTCTGCACCGGGTGTAAGCCCGGCGCGCCCTGTTGCTTGTTAGACGGAGGGCCGCAACCTCCTCCGTCCACCAGTAGACCCCCCGTTTCGGCACCGGTCGCCCCACCCTGCGCATCGCCGCGTCGCACACCGTAGTGAGCGACGCGCGAAATTGGACGGCCCTCGCCTCCACGTCCGCGTCCCGGTCCGGTGGAGGAGCCCGCCACGCCTCCACCATTGCCGCCTCCTCAGCGCGGTCCCTGTCGAGCGACCCCAGGCTCCACTTCGGGAACCGTTCCCCCCTTCTCCTCCCCTGGCCCCCGTCAACAGGGACTCCGGGCTGTGCTGGTCTAGGTTTAGAGACCCCCATCCTTATGTAAAGGTGGTCCGAGAGGGTCTCCACCTCCTCCAGCACCCGCCAACCCGATGTGCGCGCCTTTACGGCAGGGGTCGCGAACGTAATGTCCACGATGGACCCCCCCTGCTGGCGCACACATGTGTTGGCATTGCCCCTGTTGACCACCTCTAGCCCCATTGCCACCGCCCAGTCCCTGAGTGTCTCCCCCCTCAGATCCGTGGTCGGGGATCCCCACGCCGCACTTTTGGCGTTGAGATCCCCGAGCAACATAATTTGGGCCGGGGCTGCGGCCCGGACCACCCTGCCGAGCCTCTCGAGGTAGTTCTCGAATGCGAACAGCGGCCGATTGGGGGAGAAATATGTTCCGATTAGCACGATATCTCCCCATTTGGCCGCTGCATAGCCCGGCCCGCATCCCATTTTCGTCAGCGGTGGGTAGTCGCCCATTGTTGGCACCATTATGGCCACCAGACCGCTCGTGTCCCCAACCCAGTTTGGCTGAGGGGGGACAAAATAGGGCTCCGCCATCACCATGGCACCGATGCCCCACTCCGCCACGTGCTGCAAGGCGAGGTCTTGAGCACGCGCGGAGTGGTTTGCGTTGCACTGCAACACTTCAGTTGGTGGTGGCTGCAGTTGTGCTGGCATCGGTGTCCATGCTGGTTCCCTCTCTGAATAACCTCGCGGGGGGCGCCTGAGTCTTGCCGGGGGCCTCCCTACCTCTGGTACGTGGGGGGGTGCATGAGGGTCCCCCCATCGTATGCCCGGCCGGCAGCTTAGCGTGGTGGCAAACTGCACACCACGCCTTTTCCGCCAGACAATCTGCCATCAAGTGGCCCTCCTTGCCACATCGGTGGCACAGCGTGCTCCGGTCTACTTGCGATGGACAGAGGGCCCTCGTGTGCCCCGTCCCCATGCAGCGATAGCACCGCATGGGCAGTGCACTCAGACCCTCGACCCGGGCAGATGACCAGCCAATGAGCAAGTGCCCCGCAGCTATAGCCGCATTGGCCGTTGCAATTGGGCACACAACAATGGCGGACCCGGTCTTATTATACGCCCAGCGAATCCTCCCCACTCTGATTTTGGCAGGATCGCAGCCCCCCTTTTCTGCGACCACTGCCCCGATGCCTTCCTGAGTTGCCGCCTCGTCAAATCCGGAGATCCGTATCTCCGCGGTTTTCTCCGGGCGGCGGATGTCCGCGACCTCTCCTACAAGGCCTCTGAGCCGCTCGGCCAGGTTGTCCGCCGCCGCGCCGTTCCCCGCTCCCGGGACCTCTATAATTCTGGCGCCAGCCGCCGTGCTCCGCACATTAACGTGGGCTATGCCCAGCTCCGCCAACTTCAAAGTTGTGGCCTTTTCCATGACCGACTTATAGTCGGTCTTGGCCTCCGGCTTAATTGTAATAACCACAGCCGCTGATGTTGGCACCGCAAACTTTTTAATTTGTGGCGGCTCTGATTTGGCAATTGGAGCAGCCGCCGCCTGCGCAAATGTGGGCTTTTTAGCCTTTCCCCCCTTTGCTACTTCCACCCATGGCAGCTCCGTGGAGGAAGCGGCCCCGGCTTTGGGTGCCTTGGCCTTAGAAGGCACTGCTGTGGCCTTGGGCGCGGCGGCTGGTGCCTTGGTTGGGGCTGTCCTCTTTGCGGGGGTCGGCGGTGGCGGCGGCTGAACCGTAGGGCGAGCCACGCTAACCTTTGCCACCTTTGCGGCTGCATCCGCCTTTCTGTCCGCTGCGAGTGGGGGACGCATAGGGCGGATGGGCACCGCCGGGGAGAGGAGTCCCTCTGGGAGCCTCTCCAACAGGTTCCTCATCCCCTCCGCAGTCTTGCGCTCAGCCTCTTCGAGCCTCGCGTTGACAAGTTCCCCGAGGGAAACAAAAAGGTCACGTTTCAGATCTCCTATGAGATCGGCCAGCTCTGAATCCCCTCGGGGTGCCCTTTCAGGGGCCGGAGTAGGCGCCGCGTTCCTCTCAGCGAAGGCGGTCCGGAGAGCCTTCGTCTCCGCATGCAGGTGCGCTAGTTGCTCCTGCATGCGTTTATTGTCGGCTCTGAGGATCCGAACCTCCTCCGACTCGCCTCGCGACTGCAGCAGCTCAGCCGCTTCTAAAATATCACGGCAGGCCGCATTCATACGGCTCCAGACCGTGCCCTTCAAATTGTTGCACTTGGCAGCCTCCGCCAGAATAGTCTCGGCGCCACGCTTAGCGCTTTCTATAAGCCCGTGTGCGGGCAAATCAGCAGGATCGGGATCGACAACGTGGGGGCTACGCTCCCTGTTGGTGCTGTCTTTGCCCTTTCTGCCCTTTTTCTTTGGGCCGGCCTGGGGCTGGGTTACTACCTCCCTGTATTTCAGGAGGTATCCCGAGGCCTGATCTGCCTCCTCCTCGTAATCCTCTAATTCAGAGGCCCTAAGCTTTGCCTTAGCTGCGCTCAGACCAACATAGGCCCCTTTGCAGCTACGGCCCCTCCTTGCGGTGTTAGCCTTCGCCTCCGGTTTAGAGCTAGGCTCATCCACATCCTCCTCGGGAGTAGGCTCCCTATGCCTCTTGTTCGTGCCCTTAATTTTCCTGCCCTCCGTCTGCGCATCCTCGGACATATCCACCTCGACAAAGATTTCTTCGTCATCGGACGATTCCGAAAGCGCCAACCATGGGTATTCCCCTTGGGGGGGGGGTTCGCCCCCCTCCGTCATTTTCCCCTGTTTTGCCGGCCTTAGCCGAGCAATAAACAGGAGAAAACAATTAAAACAAAAAAAATATCCTAAAACGGTCAAGCACGATCCGTACTTAACTTTACAAAGTTAAAAAATCCCCAGCTGTTTTGAAATTAACGGCGACTGATAGACCCCACAGACTTGTGGGAGGTGTCCCCAGACGCCGCCAATTACCCCCTATTTAGCCCTGAAGACCGTTTATTGCTATCTTATTCCAGTCCGACGCTACGAATTTTCAAACGCAAGTACAAACTTACGTTTGCGGTTCGCAGCGCCTGATGGAAAAAAATAGCAATAAAATTTTGCTCCGTAACTTTGGAACGGTAAGTCCCAAAATTACGGGGAAAAAAGATCTAAATAGAGCTCAGCGAGCACTACTACCCCAAGCAAAAACAAAAAGCAAAAAACCAAAAACCAAATTAATACGCAATTTTGAAAATTTTAAAACCAAAACACAAAACTTTTTATGGGTTGTAACAAGTGACCTTATTTCGTCAATAACTTTTGGATGGTTAGTCCAAAAGCCACCGAACAAAAAGGAGCTTGTAGAACCCACAAAAAGGAAATTTTTAAAACCAAAAACTATCAAAAATCTCAAAAAACAAAAAAGATATTAATTTTTTACAACAATTAATTTAAACCACACAAAAAGCAAAAACGAAAATCCAGAAAGAAAGCCAAAATATCGAGAGAAAGTGAAATGTCCCAAGCCCCAACAGGGCCACGTTGTGGGCGTTCAGGGCCTCTGCCCATATGGGAGCCCCGTACATCGCCATAGAGCGCACGACCCCCTGGTACAGGCGACGGCATGCGCTGCCCGGCCCCCCGATGTTCGGGAGCAGCCCCCCGAGTGCTCCGGCTGCAGCTACCAACTTTGGCGCCTTGCGGGCAAAGTGCTCCGTGAACCTCCATCGCCCATCGAGGACAATGCCTAGATAGCGAAGCGTCGGCTCGATGGCGATGGAGGTGCCCCCCACAACGATCGCCAGGCCAGGAGGCGGCGCGTTTCGAGGCCCATGGAAGAAGAGGGCCTCGGACTTGCTCAGGGCCACCTCGAGCCCCAAGGCCCTAATGCGGCTCACCACGTGGGCAACCCCCGCTGTGCTTAGCAGGACGGCTTGTCTGTGGGTGCTCCCGCTCGCGGTGACGAGAGTGTCGTCGGCGTAACAGAGTACGCCGACTCCCCGCAGATTGGTACCGCGGAGCACCCAGTCGTATCCGATGTTCCACAAGAGTGGTCCAAGGACCGACCCCTGTGGAACACCGCATGTGACCCTCCTGTTTGCCCATCCGTTTTGGGCCGGGTAGACGATGGCCCGATCCTGAAAATAGTCTCCCACCACGTTTTGTAGGTACCGGGGCACACCGTGGTACTTCAGCGCTGCCTTGACTGTCTCGAAAGGCAGGGTGTTGAAAGCATTTGCTATGTCTAGCGACACTGCTAACATCACTCCGCCCTGCGAGACAGCCTCCTCGGCGAGGACCCTTAACCGTGCAATGGCATCTATGGTCGACCTTTCCCGCCGGAATCCATACTGGCAGTCGTGCAGGTCGGGTCCTACCTCCTCGAGATGCTTGACGAGACGGGCAGCGATCACCCGCTCGAAAAGCTTGCCCATCTCGTCGAGCAGGACGATGGGGCGGTAGGCCGACGGCGACTCCGCTGGGCGCCCGTCCTTTTGAAGAAGGACGAGCTTACCCGTCTTCCAGATCCGCGGGAACTGACCTCGGTCGAGACATGCGCTGAAAAGGGCCCTCACCCCCTCCTCCAGCTCTTCTGATTGAAGCGCGAGCACCACGACACGCCCAGGCACGCCGTCTGGTCCGGGAGCACCATTCTTCTCCTTCAGCCTTAGAATTGCGGCCCCGAGCTCCGCTTCCGTTACAGGCGGTGCGTCGTCCTCATTTTCCGGTGGGTTCCCGCCCATCGCTGGTGGATGATATGTACCCCTTTCGGGGAACAGGACGGAAAGGATCCGCTCTAGGAGGAGGGGCTCGAGACTGCTGGTCAGCGGGGGGGCCCAAGGCCGGAGTTTTGCCCTTACAGTCTTGTAAGGGCGCCCCCATGGGTGTAAATCCAGCATCTCCAGCCACTCCTTCCACGCTGCCTCCTTCGCCCGAGCGATATCCGCCTGGAGCTGGTGGCATTTGGCCCGGTAGGCGATGTATAGCTCCTCCTCCCTGACCGGGTCTCGCACTCGTCTCCGCCTGCTCCTCGTGTATTGGCGACGCGCCGCGGTGCACTCGCTCCGTGATATGCGGATCTCCTCGCGCCACCAGTACACGCGACGACGAGGCGGTGTCGGCCTCACACGGGGCATTGCAGCGTCGCATATACGGTGCAGGGCGGCAATCTGATGCTCCGTTTCCGCATCGATGTCGCCTATCGGCCCAGCCCTGACCTGCCAGGTTTCAACAAGGGCTGCCTCTAGGGCCATCTCCCTGTCGAGTTGCCCCAATCGCCACCGCGGCCCTTCCCCAGCAGGGGGTTGACGCGAGCTCCCCTGGGTGTGAGTGGGCGTGGAGACTTCGAATCGGATGTAACGATGGTCCGAGAGCGTCTCCACGTCCGTCCTCACTTTCCAGCCAGAAACACGTCGTGCGAGAGCGGGGCTGGCCATTGTTATATCCACAATTGACCCTCCCCGCTGTCGCACGCACGTGTCTATTGTCCCCCTGTTGAGGATCAGCAGCCCCACTTCCACCGCCCATTCCTCCAGAGCCTGCCCCCGCGCATCGGTCGCTGGAGATCCCCACGCTATAGACTTTGCGTTGAAGTCACCAGCGACCAGCAGCTGCCTAGGGCAATTCTCGCCAAACAGGGAACCCACCTCATCAAGAAAAGTCTCGAACTCAGCTAGGCTCCTGTTAGGCGAGAAATACGCCCCAACCACCATCGTGTCACCCAGGTATGTCGACACAAAACCGCGGCCTTTGGTGATGTTTTGGTGCGGCGCGGATCCCGCTTGCGGCTGTGCGACGACTGCCACTAGTCCGTCTCTGTCCCCAACCCAGTTATCCCTGGAGGGAACCGAGTACGGCTCAGTCACAATTGCAACCTGTATCAGCCATTCCGCCATGCTCTGGAGCAGGAGGTCTTGGGCTCTGGCGGAGTGGTTGATGTTCGCCTGTAAGTATCGGATGGTGGCCATTCCTATTCAGTGGCCATCCGATCCTCCTCGGCCCCGGGCTCAGGCATTTGTGGGCAACTAGGCTGTGTGGAGGTTCTGGCTCTGTCAGCAGCTGGTTTCTTTCTTTTGGGTGGGTTGCATGACATGCTTCCCACCCTGTGGCCCGCAGGGACGCCCGCCTCCGCGCACAGCGCGCAGTATGCGTCGGCGTTGCAGTCGCGAGCGGTGTGGCCCGGCCCACTGCACCGGTAGCACAGGGCGCTGCGGTCCACCTCCGACTTGCACATGGCGCGCACATGTCCCACCTCCATGCACCGAAAGCATCGCATGGGACTGGTCTCGAGCAACTTCACTTGGGCCGACACCCACCCCACGCGGAGACGTCCGGCCTGCGCTACCTTCCTTGCAGCTGCGATAGGGCACCGCAGCCACAACGTGCCCAGTCCTGAAGGGCCCGGCATCACTTCGCCAGCCTTTATGTCATCCGACGCACAGCCGCCCTCTCGCGCTACAGCCGCGACCACCTCCGGAGTTAACACGGAGTCGTCCAGGCCCGAAATGCGCATCTCCGCACATTTGGTGGGCCTGGAGATTCGGACCACGGTAGGATCCATTATCTCCCTTAGTTTGTTAGCGAGGGCATCGGCCTTTTCGCCGCTCTCGCCGCCGGGAATTTCGAATATGCGGGCATTCGTCACGGTCCTTCGGACCCGAACACCCGAGATCCCCAGCTCGTCGAGGTCTATTTGCCTTTTGGCCTCTCCAATGATGGCTGCGTACCTTTCCCTCTCGCTAGTATCGGCATTGGGCTTTAGTAGCGTGAAAACTACTGCCGTTGATTGGGGTAAGCGCAGCTTACGTGCCTTTTTTCCTTGGGCTGCCAGATTGGTAGGGCCGGCCTCCTTCTTCTTTTTCTTTGTTTTGCCCACCTTGGTCCAGGGCTCCCTCGGCGTAGCAGGCGTAGACGCAGGCGCAGTTATTTCAGGGCCCGTTTTCCCCGGGGCAGGGATGTTCCCGGAGAAACCTCCCTTTCGGCTTTGTTTTTTGTGTCGCTTTACGGCACCGGAGTAGGATGGCCCGCTGTCAGATGCGCTGGGCAGGGCCCGGTCTCCCGGAGGAGCAAGTGCGGGGGCCAAGCCAGCCTCCAAATCTGTTCCCTCACCACTTTGGTTCCGGGTGACCGGCAGGGGCCGCACCCTCTTCTCCGGGAGAAGTCTGTCGGTGATTTTGGCCATGTGGGCGTCCAGATAGGTCCCGACCTGGGCCATGACCACTCGACAGATCTCCGTTATTGTGATAGAAGGGGTGGCCTGTTCCCTGGGGTTGGGCAGCGCAGGGGGCTGCACTTCTTCGTTGCTTCTGGGTGGGGAGGATGCAGGTCCACCCTGCTTCCGCATCCCCTCCATTTGGGTCTTCATTTCGGCCATCTCCTTCCGTAAACTTGCCATTTCTTTCCTAAGCCTGTCGTTATCGGCTTGTAGCCGCGCCGTTTCCTCGGAAACGGTGCGTTTGCTAAGTACAGCAAACGCATCCGATATAGCGGACGCGGCGTCTTTTAGGCACCGGATGTACCCGCCCTTCAAGTTTTTTGAGGTGGCCGCCACCTTATGAATGACAGCCACACTGTCTGCCACCTGCTGCCCAAGTTCTTTTGTGGCCTCGAGATGCGGCCCAGGCGGAGAGGGAGTGCGCTTAGAGAACCCTTGTCGGGTTCTGATGTGCATCTCCTCTAGCTCTCTCTCCGCCTCGAGGCGGATCTCCTCATGCAAGGCGCGATTGTACGCCTCCTTTGCCTTGGCCAGGCCCACATATTTCCCCGTGGTAGGGGGCCGGCCTCTTCCTCTTCCTTTTGAGGTCTGCGACGAGCCCTCACTTGCGGTGGACGGACAGGACTCGTTCCCGCTAGATCCCGACTGGGAGCTGGAGTGGCGCGGCCTCTTACGGCTGTTCCGCCACATCCGACCGCTCGTTGTTGGGCAATCCATATCAGGTGGACCCAGCTCCTTTTCTGTGTTGGTCGGGCAGGCCTCTACTCTTTCTGCCTCGTGCTCAACTGCCTCCTCCGCATCCGATTGAAGCCTTGGGGAGTTCGGTGATTTACACCCTCCCGCTGCGCCTACCGGCTTAAAAGGTGTAACCTAACCTAACCTAACCTAACCTAACCTAACCCTTTTTTTTTTTTTTTTTTTTACGAGGGGAAATGCGTTACGCATCCCGTCCTTAAGGTGGATGTAAAGGACGGGTATGTGGGACTCCTGGTCTCCAGTCTACCCACTAAAACCCCTCGGTGCGACCTCGCTCCGCCTGGAGTGGGGCTAGGGGAACGCTTGGCGCCTACCCCGGCTCCCACATATGGCGTTGTGCCCTTTCGGGCCCGGCTCTGCGGGCTTCTGAGCCCACCCCCTCACCATGAGGCGACCTCACCTAAGGTCGCCTTTCCACCTCGGGACGTTACTCGTCGGGCAGCCAATCTCCCAATCAGCTGCTCGAGGTCCCGGTTAGGGCGGTATAAGGCGGTCGTAGGCGGCCCGCCTTCGCCCTGGTCTTCTTCGGCGGATAGGTGGTGCGAGGGGGTCGTCCTCTCGCTCTCTAACCTTTTTTTTTTTTTTTTTTTTTTTTTTTTTTTTTTTTTTTTTTTTTTTTTTTTTTTTTACGAGGGGAAATGCGTTACGCATCCCGTCTTTAAGGTGGATGTAAAGGACGGGTATGTGGGACTCCTGGTCTCCAGTCTACCCACTAAAACCCCTCGGTGCGACCTAGCTCCGCCTGGAGTGGGGCTAGGGGAACGCTTGGCGCCTACCCTGGCTCCCACATATGGCGTTGTGCCCTTTCGGGCCCGGCTCTGCGGGCTTCTGAGCCCACCCCCTCACCATGAGGCGACCTCACCTAAGGCCGCCTTTCCACCTTGGGACATTTCTCGTCGGGCAGCCAATCTCCCAATCAGCTGCCCGAGGTCCCGGTTAGGGCGGTATAAGGCGGTCGTAGGCGGCCCGCCTTCGCCCTGGTCTTCTTCGGCGGATAGGTGGTGCGAGGGGGTCGTCCTCTCGCTCTCTCTCCGCCGCCTCCTTCTGGGACATGACGGCGTTGCAAAATGCAACGACCGCCTCCCATGCGGCCCTGCTGCGTGCCATCGCACCAGCTATGGCCGGCAGCGACAGGTCCGCCCCGATGGCCGCGATAAGCTCGCGTCGCGGTGCTTCCCACGCGGGGCACACGGCGCGGGTGTGCTGCGCGGTGTCTTCCTCTGCGCCCGTGCAGTGTTTGCACATTGTGGACTCCTCCCGGCGGGCCACCCGGCACAGGTATCTGCTGAAACATCCGTGGCCGGTAAGTACCTGTGTCAGGTGGAACGTCATCTCGCCAAAGTCGCGGCCTAACCAGTCCCTAAGGACCGGCCGTACGGTGCCCACCACCTCCCTGCTTGCGCTTGGGGCCTGCAACCTTTCGTCCCACAACCCCCTGGTACAGGCGGCGGCATGCACTACCCGGCCCGCCGATGTTCGGGAGCAGCCCCCCAAGTGCTCCGGCTGCAGCCACCAGCTTTGGCGCCTTGCGGGCAAAGTGCTCCGTGAACCTCCATCGGCCATCAAGGACAATACCTAGGTATCGCAGCGTCGACTCAATGGCGATGGAGGTCCCACCCACAATGATGGCTCGACCAGGAGGCGGCGCGTTTCGAGGCCCATGGAAGAAGAGGGCCTCGGACTTGCTTAGAGCCACCTCGAGCCCCAGGGCCCTAATGCGGCTCACAACGTGAGCAACCCCCGCTGTGCCCAGAAGGATGGCTTGTCGATGGGTGCTCCCGCTCGCGGTGACGAGAGTGTCGTCGGCGTAACAAAGTACGTTGACGCCCCGCAGGTTGGTACCGCGGAGCACCCAGTCGTATCCGATGTTCCACAGGAGTGGTCCGAGGACAGACCCCTGTGGAACACCGCATGTGACCCTCCTGTTCGACCACCCATTGTGTGTCGGATACCCAATGGCCCGGTCCCGGAAGTAATCCTCCACTAAGATTTGCAGGTACCGGGGCACACCGTGGTACTGCAGCGCTGCATTGACTGTCTCGAAGGGCAGGGTGTTAAAGGCATTCGCTATGTCTAGCGACACTGCCAACATCACTCCGCCCTGCGAGACAGCCTCCTCGGCGAGGACCCTCAACCGCGCAATAGCGTCTATAGTTGACCTCTCCCGCCGGAAGCCGTACTGGCAGTCGTGCAGGTCGGGTCCTACCTCCTCGAGGTGCTTGACGAGCCGGGCAGCGATCACCCGCTCGAAGAGCTTGCCCATCTCGTCAAGCAAGACGATGGGTCGATAGGCCGACGGCGACTCCGCTGGACGCCCGTCCTTTTGAAGAAGGACGAGCTTACCCGTCTTCCATCTTCGCGGGAACTGACCTCGGTCAAGGCATGCGCTGAAGAGGGTCCTCACCTTCTCCTCCAGCTCCTCCGCCGCAAGCGCGAGCACCAAGACACGTCCGGGCACACCGTCTGGTCCAGGGGCGCCGTTTTTAATCTTCATCCTTAAGATTGCGGCCCCGAGCTCCGCCTCCGTTACAGGCGGTGCGTCGCTCTCATATCCCGGTGAGTTCCCGCCCATCGCCGGTGGATGCCATGTTCCCCTTTCGGGGAACAGGACGGAGAGAATCGGCTCTAGGAGGAGGGGCTCGAGAGTACTGGTCAGCGGGGGGGCCCAAGGCCGGAGTTTTGCCCTTACAGTCTTGTAAGGGCGCCCCCATGGGTGTAGGTCCAGCATCTCCAGCCACTCCTTCCACGCTGCCTCCTTCGCCCGTGCTATTTCCGCCTGTAGCTGGTGGCATTTGGCGCGGTAGTCAGCGTATAGCGCCTCCTCCCTGGCTGGGTCTCGCACCCTTCTCCGCCTGCTCCTGGTGTACTGGCGGCGCGCCTTCGTGCACTCGTTCCGTGAGACGCGGATCTCCTCGCGCCACCAGTACACGCGACGACGAGGCGGGGTCGGCCTTGCTCGGGGCATTGCGGCATCGCTAATCCGGTGCAGGGCAGCCGTCTGATGGTCGGCCTCTGTGTCGACGTCGTCTATGGACCCAGCCCTGACCTGCCAGGTCTCGACAAGGGCTGCCTCTTGGGCCATCTCCCTGTCATATTGGGCCAGGCGCCAGCGCGGCCCTTCCCCTATGACTGGGGGTCGGCTCGTACTCCTCGGAGTGTGAGGGGGCGTGGAGACCTCGAATCGGATGTACCGATGGTCCGAGAGCGTCTCCACGTCCGTCCTCACCTTCCAGCCTGTAACACGTCGTGCGAGAGCGGGGCTGGCCATTGACTCGCTCTCTAACCTAACCTAACCTAACCTAACCTTTTTTTTTTTTTTCTTTTTTTTTTTTTTTTTACGAGGGGAAATGCGTTACGCATCCCGTCCTTAAGGTGGTAGGGACGGGTATGTGGGACTCCTGGTCTCCAGTCTACCCACTAAAACCCCTCGGTGCGACCTCGCTCCGCCTGGAGTGGGGCTAGGGGAACGCTTGGCGCTTACCCCGGCACCCACATGGCGTGCTGCCCGTTCGGGCCCAGCTCTGCAGGCTTTTAGCCTACCCCCTCACCATGAGGCGACGTCACCTAGAGCCGCCTTTTCACCTCGGGACGATGCTCGTCGGGCAGCCAATCTCCCAATCAGCTGCCCGAGGTCCCGGTTAGGGCGGTATAAGGCGGTCGTAGGCGGCCCGCCTTCGCCCTGGTCTTCTTCGGCGGATAGGTGGCGCGAGGGGGTCGTCCTCTCGCTCTCTCTCCGCCGCCTCCTTCTGGGACATGACGGCGTTGGAAAATGCAACGACCGCCTCCCATGCGGCCCTGCTGCGTGCCATCGCGCCAGCTATGGCCGGCAGCGACAGATCCGCCCCGATGGCCGCGATAAGCTCGCGTCGCGGTGCTTCCCACGTGGGACACACGGCGCGGGTGTGCTGCGCCGTGTCTTCGTCTCCACCCGTACAGTGTTTGCACACCGTGGTCTCCTCGCGGCGGGCCACCTGACACAGGTATCTGCCGAAGCATCCGTGCCCTGTCAGTACCTGTGTTAGGTGGAACGTCATTTCGCCATAGTCACGGCCTAGCCAGTCCCTGAGGACTGGCCGTACGGCGCCCACCACCTCCCGGCTTGCGCTTGGGGCCTGCAGTCGTTCGTCCCACTTCCGGAGGAGGTCCTCCCTGGCTTCGTCCCTCCAGAGCTTGATCTCCTCCGGATGTGGCCGATTGCCCTCCGCTCGCTCTGCTGCTACCCGCCAGTAGACCGCCGCAAGGACCCCGGCTTCGAGGTCCCACGGCGGGCTACCGGCCAGTAGGGTTGCCGCCTCAAAGGAGACCGTCCTGAACGCTCGTATCGCCCTAGTGGCTATGACCCGTTGGGGTCTGCGCAACAGGGCCACGTTGCGAGCGTTCAGGGCCTCTGCCCAGATGGGAGCCCCGTACATGGCCATAGAGCGCACAACCCCCTGGTACAGGCGGCGGCATGCACTACCCGGCCCCCCGATGTTCGGGAGCAGCCCCCCAAGTGCTCCGGCTGCAGCCACCAGCTTTGGCGCCTTGCGGGCAAAGTGCTCCGTAAACCTCCATCGGCCATCAAGGACAATACCTAGGTATCGCAGCGTCGACTCAATGGCGATGGAGGTCCCACCCACAATGATGGCTAGACCAGGAGGCGGCGCGTTTCGAGGCCCATGGAAGAAGAGGGCCTCGGACTTGCTTAGGGCCACCTCGAGCCCCAGGGCCCTAATGCGGCTCACAACGTGAGCAACCCCCGCTGTGCCCAGAAGGATGGCTTGTCGATGGGTGCTCCCGCTCGCGGTGACGAGAGTGTCGTCGGCGTAACAAAGTACGTTGACGCCCCGCAGGTTGGTACCGCGGAGCACCCAGTCGTATCCGATGTTCCACAGGAGTGGTCCGAGGACAGACCCCTGTGGAACACCGCATGTGACCCTCCTGTTCGACCACCCATTGTGTGTCGGATACCCAATGGCCCGATCCCGGAAGTAATCCTCCACTAAGATTTGCAGGTACCGGGGCACACCGTGGTACTGCAGCGCTGCATTGACTGTCTCGAAGGGCAGGGTGTTAAAGGCATTCGCTATGTCTAGCGACACTGCCAACATCACTCCGCCCTGCGAGACAGCCTCCTCGGCGAGGACCCTCAACCGCGCAATAGCGTCTATAGTTGACCTCTCCCGCCGGAAGCCGTACTGGCAGTCGTGCAGGTCGGGTCCTACCTCCTCGAGGTGCTTGACGAGCCGGGCAGCGATCACCCGCTCGAAGAGCTTGCCCATCTCGTCAAGCAAGACGATGGGTCGATAGGCCGACGGCGACTCCGCTGGACGCCCGTCCTTTTGAAGAAGGACGAGCTTACCCGTCTTCCAGCTTCGCGGGAACTGACCTCGGTCAAGGCATGCGCTGAAGAGGGTCCTCACCCTCTCCTCCAGCTCCTCCGCCGCAAGCGCGAGCACCAAGACACGTCCGGGCACACCGTCTGGTCCAGGGGCGCCGTTTTTCATCTTTATCCTTAAGATTGCGGCCCCGAGCTCCGCCTCCGTTACAGGCGGTGCGTCGCTCTCATATCCCGGTGAGTTCCCGCCCATCGCCGGTGGATGCCATGTTCCCCTTTCGGGGAACAGGACGGAGAGAATCCGCTCTAGGAGGAGGGGCTCGAGAGTACTGGTCAGCGGGGGGGCCCAAGGCCGGAGTTTTGCCCTTACAGTCTTGTAAGGGCGCCCCCATGGGTGAAGGTCCAGCATCTCCAGCCACTCCTTCCACGCTGCCTCCTTCGCCCGTGCTATTTCCGCCTGTAGCTGGTGGCATTTGGCGCGGTAGTCAGCGTATAGCGCCTCCTCCCTGGCTGGGTCTCGCACCCTTCTCCGCCTGCTCCTGGTGTACTGGCGGCGCGCCTTCGTGCACTCGTTCCGTGAGACGCGGATCTCCTCGCGCCACCAGTACTCGCGACGACGAGGCGGGGTCGGCCTTGCTCGAGGCATTGCGGCATCGCAAATCCGGTGCAGGGCAGCCGTCTGATGGTCGGCCTCTGTGTCGACGTCGTCTATGGACCCAGCCCTGACCTGCCAGGTCTCGACAAGGGCTGCCTCTTGGGCCATCTCCCTGTCATATTGGGCCAGGCGCCAGCGCGGCCCTTCCCCTATGACTGGGGGTCGGCTCGTACTCCTCGGAGTGTGAGGGGGCGTGGAGACCTCGAATCGGATGTACCGATGGTCCGAGAGCGTCTCCACGTCCGTCCTCACCTTCCAGCCTGTAACACGTCGTGCGAGAGCGGGGCTGGCCATTGTTATATCGACAATTGACCCTCCCCGCTGTCGCACGCACGTGTCTGTTGATCCCCTGTTGAGGATCAGCAGCCCCACTTCCACCGCCCATTCCTCCAAAGCCTGCCCCCGCGCGTCTGTCGCTGGAGATCCCCACGCTATGGACTTAGCGTTGAAGTCTCCAGCGACGAGCAGCTGCCCAGGGCGATTTCCGTCGAACAGGGAACCCACCTCGTCAAGAAAGGACTCGAACTCGGCGAGGCTCCTGTTCGGCGAGAAATACGTCCCGACCACCATCGTGTCCCCCAGGTATGTCGACACAAAGCCGCGGCCTTTGGTGACATTAAGGTGCGGCGCGGATCCCGCTTGCGGCTGTGTGACCACTGCCACTAGCCCGTCCCTATCCCCAACCCAGTTATCCCTGGAGGGGACGGAGTACGGCTCGGCCACAACTGCGACCTGTATCAACCACTCCGCCATGCTCTGGAGCAAGAGGTCTTGCGCTCTGGCAGAGTGGTTGATATTCGCCTGTAAATATCGGGAGGTCATGTCTAATCAGTGGCCGTCTGATCCTGCTCAGCCCTGGGCTCGGGCCTTTGTGGCCCGCTAGACTCTGAAGGGGTTTTTGCTCGGTTGGCAGCAGTTTTCTTACGTTTGGGTGGGTTGCAAGAGATGCTTCCCACCCTGTGGCCCGCGGGGACGCCCGCCTCCGCGCACAGCACGCAGTGTACGGCGGCGTTACAGTCGCGGGCGGTGTGGCCCGACCCACTGCACCGATAGCACATGAGGCTGCGGTCCACCTCGGACTTGCACGCAGCTCGTACATGCCCCGCTTCCATGCATCGGAAGCATCTCATGGGCCGGGAATCGAGCAGCTTGACCTGCGCCGACACCCATCCCACGCGGAGACGTCCGGCCTGAGTCACCTTTTTCGCTGCCGCGATAGGGCACCGCAGCCACACAGTGCCCAGTCCTGATGGGCCGATCGTGACTTCTCCGGCCTTGATGTCGTCTTCCGCGCAGCCGCCTTCTCTTGCAACCGCCGCGACCACCTCCGGAGATAGAACGGAATCGTCGAGGCCCGAGATGCGCATCTCCGCACATTTAGTGGGCCTCGAGATCCGGACTACGGCTGGGTCCATCACCTCCCTGAGTTTGGTAGCGAGGGCGTCGGCCTTTTCGCCACTTTCACCGCCGGGAATCTCGAATATGCGGGCATTTGTGGCAGTCCTTCGGATCCGAACGCCCGAGATCCCTAGCGGGTCGAGGTCCACCCGCTTTTTGGCCTCGCCGATGATGGCCGCGTACCTATCTCTATCGCTAGTAGTGTCCGTCATTGACTCCAGTAGCGTAAACACCACTGCTGATGACCGAGGTAGGCGCAGCCTCCGGGCCTTCTTTTTTGGGGCTGCCTGGTTTGTAGGGCCAGCCTCCTTCTTCTTCTTCTTGGATTTGCCCTTCACCACGGTCCAGGGCTCGCTTGGCGTAGCAGGCGCGGGAGCAGGCGCAGTTGTTGCGGGGCCTGATTCTCCTGGGGCAGGGATTTTCCTGGGGGAATCTCCTTTTCTGCCTTGCTTCTTCCCTCGCTTTACGGCACCCGAGTAGGACGCTCTTTGAGAAGCGATGGGAAGGGCGTGGTCTCTTGAAGGAGCGCTTGCGAGGGCAGGGCCAGATCCTAGCTCTGTCCCCCCACTTTCACTTCGGGTAGCCCGGGGAGGCCGCACCCTCTTCTCCGGGAGGAGTCTGTCGCTGATTTCAGCCATGCGGGCGTCCAAATACGTCCCGACCTGGGCCATGACTACACGACAGATCTCCTCGGTTATAGGGATAGAAGCGGCGCCTTTGGCGCGACCGTCTATACGTCCCCTGGGGGAGGGCAGCGCAGGGGGCTGCACCTCCTCGTTGCGTCCGGGTGGTGAGGATGCAGGTCTACCCTGCTTCCGCATCCCCTCCAGTTGATGCTTGATATCGGCCATCTCCTTGCGTAGGCTGGCCATTTCTTTTCTCAGCCGGTCATTGTCGGCTTGCAGTCGCGCCGTTTCCTCGGAAACGGTGCGTTTGCTGAGTACAGCAAACGCATCCGATATGGCGGACGCGGCGTCTTTTAGGCACCGGATGTACCCGCCCTTCAAGTTTTTTGAGGTGGCCGCCACTTTTTGAATGACAGCCACACTGTCTGCCACCTGCTCCCCAAGTTCTTTTGTGGCCTCGAGATGCGGCCCAGGCGGAGAGGGAGTGCGCTTAGAGAACCCTTGTCGGGTTCTGATGTGCATCTCCTCTAGCTCTCTCTCCGCCTCGAGGCGGATCTCCTCATGCAAGGCGCGATTGTACGCCTCCTTTGCCTTGGCCAGGCCCACATATTTCCCCGTGGTAGGGGGCCGGCCTCTTCCTCTTCCTTTTGAGGTCTGCGACGAGTCCTCACTTGCGGTGGACGGACAGGACTCGTTCCCGCTAGATCCCGACTGGGAGCTGGAGTGGCGCGGCCTCTTACGGCTGTTCCGCCACAACCGACCGCTCGTTGTTGGGCAATCCATATCAGGTGGACCCAGCTCCTTTTCTGTGTTGGTCGAGCAGGCTTCTACTCTTTCTGCCTCGTGCTCAACTGCCTCCTCCGCATCCGATTGAAGCCTTGGGGAGTTCGGTGATTTACACCCTCCCGCTGCGCCTACGGGCTTAAAAGGTGTCTGCGTCCTTGGGCGAGCCTTTCCTTTCCCTTTTTGTCCAAATTTTGGCGGTGGCAGGTCCGTACTCTGGCGACTTGGGGAGGTCGCTGGTGATGAGTAGGAGGACCGCACAGTATACATACTGTCGTCCGTATCCTGTGCGGAATCCCCACGTACTGGGATCCGCTCGTCCAGCCGGGTGAGGAGAACCTGCGCGACTCGCTCAAATTTGGCCTCGCGCCCACCCTCTCGCACCACGATCGGTGCACGCAGCTCCTCTCTTTGGGCGGAGTCCTTAGAGGTGGTGCCCTCGTCTCTCACTCCTATCTCGCGGGCTTCTCCCCCCTCCTCCGTCGTCTTACGACGCGTGAAGCGGCCGTGGCGGTCGCGTGTAGGGACGCTGGCCGCTTCCTTAGCCGGGATTTGAATTGCGGCTGAGTTCAAGTCAATTCGTGGACTTGGGTAGTCGGCGTAGAAATTTTCGCCATCTCCTCGTACAGGTGACCGCGCCAACGATGTGCGGGGCCGGAAGATTTCCTTCTCGGCCTCTGTGCCGTCGACGGTCGCCGCCTCACTTAAAGCTAAACTTATATCTAAGCCTATTCCTACTGTTTTTGGGTTTGACATATTGGTTTTGATTCCCACGAGTATGGGGGAAAAAACGGTCCACCCAGGCAGTGCCCCCTGTACCTGGGTAACCCTACATACACCGTGGGGGCGGGCGGTCCCACGGGAAAAAACCTAAAACTAGTGCGGGCCGGCCAATTAAGGCAAGCCCTCCGGTCCGCTGTGCCACCCGTACCCCATTAACGCCTGTACTGGGGGTCGTTGGGACAACACAGCGGGTTCCGGGATTTGAGGAGAGCTGGCGTAGTCTCCCCTATCGGTAGTTCCCAGTCTAGGAACTACCCTCGGTTACCCATTTACGGGTAAACCACTGCTCGGTTCCTCCTCTGCGCCCTCTGCTCAGTCAGAGGGACGCGAGGAGAACCACCTCAGGCAGGCCTCTGCAGGCCCCGCCGGGGTGTGCCGCTCTTCGTCTGGTCCCTCCCCCCTCGCCTTTCCGGTATGGGTAGCCCTGTCCGGTATAGCCTCGGGGATCACAGGAACACGCAAGCCCCCCCACCACGACAAGGTGGCAGCACGTCGGGAGGGAACCTAACCTTTTTTTTTTTTTTTTTTTTTTTTTTTTTTTTACGAGGGGAAATGCGTTACGCATCCCGTCCTTGCGGTGGATGTAAAGGACGGGTATGTGGGACTCCTGGTCTCCAGTCTACCCACTAAAACCCCTCGGTGCTACCTCGCTCCGCCTGGAGTGGGGCTAGGGGAACGCGTGGCGCCTACCCCGGCTCCCACATATGGCGTTGTGCCCTTTCGGGCCCGGCTCTGCGGGCTTCTGAGCCCACCCCCTCACCATGAGGCGACCTCACCTAAGGCCGCCTTTCCACCTCGGGACGGTAGAGGGAACCTAACCTAACCTAACCTAACCTAACCTAACCTAACCTAACCTAACCTAACCTAACCTAACCTAACCTAACCTAACCTAACCTAAACTTTTTTTTTTTTTTTTTTTTTTTTTTTTTTTTTTTTTTTTTTTTTTTTTTTTTACATGGAGAAATCCTCATAGGATCCCCTCTCCACGGGGAGGAGAATGGGTATGTCGGACTCCACTGATAAGCAGTGACCTACCGACTAAAACTCCATGGTGTGCCCACTGCAGCATTGGCAGGGGTGACACGGGAACCATACGACGCCTCCGCGAACACCCCCTGCTGCCGACAGCCGAAGCCGTCCCAACTTTGGTGGATGGCCCGGAGGCCCCACCGCGTCAGATACATGCGGGCGACACCTCACGCATCCGACGTACCCTCACCTGAGGACCTCCACTCCGGGAGAGCGGCGAACGACCCCGTGATCGCCCTCTCAGGTCCTCCGTGTTATGGGGCGATGCCGTCCGGGAAAACGTCCCTTCCAGCAAACCCCATTACACCACCGTCCCAAATCAGCAGTGAACTCTGCTGTTGCAGAGAAACACGCTGAGGGACCCTCCGGGTGGGCGGGAATAGCCTCCAGGAGCGGGTCACCGGCCCTCTGCCTATCCACATCCCTTCGACCAATCCCCACCCCTCCCGCACGTACCCCCCACTAATCTACTCTGTTGCCAGAGAGCTCGTGGAGGGACCCCTCAGGTGGAGGGTCAGCTTCCAGTAGCGGGTCACCGGCCCTCTGCCTATCCGCGTCCCTTCAGCCAACACCTCCTCCCGCCCGTCATCCCCACTAATCTACTCTGTTTCCAGAGAGCTCGTGGAGGAACCCTCCTCTGTCAGGTTATTGGCCACCAGCAAGCAATGGCCATTGCTTGCTGTTTTTTTTTTTTTTTTTTTTTTAAGAGGGGAAAATGCGTTACGCATACCACCAGGGTGCAGGGACGGACCCAGGTGGTTATGTGGGACTCCTATGTCGGCTAATGAGGCCTATGGTGTACCCACTAAAAACCCCTCTATTTGCCGCCTTTCTGCTATAAGGCGAGGCCATGGGAACGCTTTCGCACACTACCTTGACTCCGCCAGCAGCTGTCCATTTTGTGGACCCGTCTTCGGGGGGTATGAGTTTCCCCCTTTTGCCACTAGAGGGCGTGCCCGGACACTTGACACGCCTTCCATCCCGAGGACCTCCTCCGGCGGGTGATAGACGTCCCCGTGGCTGTCACCCGGAGATCCTCTTTACGGGGGCAGGCGGCGATCATGCGCCAGCCGTCTGCGCCCAACACGCCTGCGGCGCCGTTGGTCGGCTGCTGCGTCGTCCTCCCTGGCCCGTTCCGCAGTCTCCTTGTGTCTCATGACCTCCTCACAGAAGGAGAGCACCGCCTCCCACGCCCTGTCGCTGTCAACCATGGATCTGACCACTGCTGGCAGCGACAGGTCGTTTCCTACGCACGCCGTCAGGCTGGTGCGCTGCTGCGCCCAGGCTGGACACGCCTCCAGGGTGTGCTGCGCTGTTTCTTCTGCGCAGCCGCACTCATGGCACTCCGGAGTTGGCTCTCTTCCGGCAATTTTGTGCAGGTATCTCCCGAAACAACCATGCCCCGAAAGCACCTGCACGAGCCGGAATGTGAGAGTGCCATGATTTCGATCCAACCACTGTGTTAGGACTGGCCGGATCGCCTCCACCGTGCGGACGCCAGCGCTTGGTTGCGCCAATCTGACTGCCCACACCCCGATCGCCCTGCGGAGAAACTCAGCGCGCTTTGCGTCCACTTCTCTGGGCGCTGGCCTGAGATCTTGGGCTCGTTCCTCCTCACGCCAGAAGAAAACCGACGCCAGGGCTTTCGCATCCAAGTCCCAGGGCAAGGACCCAGCCAGCAGACATGCCGCCTCCGCAGAGATCGTCCGATAGCCTCGGATAGCCCTTATTGCCATCACCCGTTGCGTCTGAAGCAGCTGGGCGGTGTTTCGCCTGTTAAGGGCGTCGGCCCACACTGGAGCACCGTACAGGGCCATCGATCGCACGACCCCCGCGTATAGCCGCCGGCAGGAGGCTTTGGGCCCCCCGAGGTTTGGGAGTAGGCGCCCAAGAGCGGCAGCTGCACCCAGCAATCTCGGCGCAAGGCGTTGGAAGTGCGCCTGGAAGGTCCACCGGCTGTCGAGGACAATGCCCAGGTACCGCATCGTTGGCTCGACAGCTATTCGCACTCCTCCCACCACGATATGGGCACCGGCTGGAGGCGCTTTTCGAGGGCCGTGGAAACAAACGGCCTCTGATTTGTCAAGAGCTACCTCCAGCCCTAACCGCCTTATCCGTCCCACCACCTGAGCAACACCAGCTGCAGCCAGAATGGAAGCTTCCCTATACGAGGCCCCCTTTGCTGTCACGAGCGTATCGTCCGCGTAGCACGTGACCTCCACCCCTCTCTGGTTTGCCCCTCGGAGCACCCAGTCATACCCAATGTTCCACAGGAGTGGCCCTAGGACCGACCCCTGTGGAACACCGCACACCATCTCCCTCCTGCCCCATTCGTCTCGCCCGGGGAAGGCCACAAACCTCTCAGAGAGGTAAGCTTCCACTATTCGGCTGAGGTGTTGGGGCACCTGATGGTGCAGGAGCGCCTCCTTTATGCAGCCCCAGGGCAGGGTATTAAAGGCATTGGCGATGTCTAATGACACCGCCAAGACAACCTCGCCCCGGTATACGGCCTCCTCAACAAACCCCTTCACCCGGAGGATCGCATCCACGGTTGAGCGACCACTGCGGAAGCCATACTGGCAATCAGCCAAATCAGGCCCCTCCCTGCCAAGGTGCTTGTTGAGGCGGCTCGCGATGATTCGCTCAAAGAGCTTGCCCATCTCGTTTAGTAGTACGATGGGCCGATAGGCCGAGGGTGAGTCTGTTGGGCGTCCCTCCTTCTTGAGCAGCACTAGCCGGCCAGTTTTCCACGACCTGGGAAAACACGCTTGTTCTAGGCAGGCGCTCAAGAGCCGTCTCAGCCTCGCCTCCAAGGTATTAGTGGCCAGAGCCAAGGCCCGGCCAGGGATTCCGTCCGGCCCAGGGGCCGTGTTTTTAGCCCGAAGCCGTAGGACTGCTGCGCCTAACTCGCCTTCGGTGACGGGTGGCACCACTGCCTCTTCCTCTTGCCTCCCGCCAGCTCGTGGTAGCACCATAGGCGGAGGCTCTTGTTGCCCTGTGTGAGGGAACAGGGTTGCCACCACTCTCTCCAGTAGTTGAGGCTGGAGACTTTGCGTTATTGGGGGGGCCCAGGGTCGGAGCTTTTGCCTCACCAACTTGTACGGCCTCCCCCACGGATCGCTGTTAAGAGTCTCCAGAAACTCCTGGCGAGACTGATCCTTGGCCTTCCCGATGGCAGTTGTAAGTGCCACCTTTGCGTTCTTGTAGAGCGCATAAAGATCCGCTTCAGCTGCTTCGTCTCGTTGACGACGTCGCCTCTGCCGTGTGTATTGGCGCCTCGCTGCTACACATTCCTGTCGCAGCTGAGCAAGTTCTGCGGACCACCAATACACACAGCGTTTTGATGGCCTAGTCTTAACCCGGGGCATGGCCGCATCGCATATCTCGGTCATGCACTCCTGAAACCAGCGGGCTTCATCCTCCACGTCTGTTGGATCTTCTGGCTCCGGTGCCCATGCCTGTACCATTGCCGCCAGCTCCAGCGCTTCCCGGTCAAGCTTTCTGAGTGCCCACCGCGGGCCGCTATTGGCTGGGCTACTGCGGCTTGGGTTATTTGGAGCTACTGGGAGTGCAGAGACTTCAAACCGAATGTATCGGTGGTCCGATAGTGTCTCTACATGTGCCAGTACCTCCCAGTACCGTACACGGCTCGCTAGGGCAGAACCAGCAAGCGTGATGTCCACAATTGAACCACCCTGTTGCCGCACGCATGTGTTTGTGTTCCCCGTGTTGACAAGTGCCAAGTTGGAGGTGACCGCCCATTCGAGTAGAGCTTGGCCTCGTGCGTCAGTGGCCGGGGATCCCCAGGCCATGGACTTGGCGTTAAAATCCCCTGCAACAATAACAGGCCTGGGGTGCAGTCGGCCCAGCAGAGTGCTCACCGCAGCGAGGAACTGTTCAAACTCGGCTAAGCTCTTGTTTGGTGAAAAATAAACTCCCACCAATCCCAACTCTCCACACTCAGCCGCGACGCAACCATGACCTCTTCTGACGCTATCAAACGGACTCGAGCCCGCTGTCCTCTGCGTCACAAGGGCTACTGTGCCGTCCAGATCTCCGGCCCAGTCATCCCGAGAAGGAATGAAATATGGCTCTGCCACCACAGCTACGTGAATCAACCACTGTGCCATGCTCTGGAGCAGGAGGTCCTGAGCCCTGGCACAGTGATTGAGATTCCCCTGCAAGAACTTGATGGTGGTTGCCATTAATCAACAGCCATTCTCCCAGCCTCCTCGGCCGCGTCCACCACATTGGTGGGCGGTTGAACAAAGTGCGAGGGGGCCCGGAGGTCGTCGTCAGCTTTCGTTCTCCTCTTCTTGTTGGCGGCCTTGGGTGCAGCGCAAGCTTTGCTACCCATCCTGTGGCTTGCCGATTTACCCGCCGTTGCACACCCGGCGCAGTGAGGCGCAGCTGAGCACTGGGCTGCTTTGTGACCGGGCTTGCCACATCGAAAGCAAAGCTCGCTCCGATCTACATCTGACTGGCACTGTGCCCGGATATGCCCATTCTCCTGGCATCGGAAACATCGCACTGGTCTCTGCTCCAGCAACTTGACTTGCGCGGAGACCCATCCAATTAGAAGTCGTCCTCCCACAGCTATCTTTTTGGCCGCTGGGATCGGGCAGCGCACCCACACTGTACCTAGGCCTGCAAAGCCCTGACGTACGTCGCCAGCCTTTACCAGGTCGGACGAACATCCCCCCGTTGTGGCCACCGCAGCGACGACCTCTTCAGCGGACACCGAGTCGTCCAGGCCTGATATACGAATTTCCGCGGTTTTCGTGGGCCTGGACACCCGGACGTCCTCCTCACTGAGTTGCCCCTTTATTGCAGCAGCCAGCTTGTCAGCCTTATCGCCGCTGGTTGCTCCCGGGACTTCTATGACGCAGGCACCGGTAGCTGCTCGCTTGAAGCGCACGCCCGGGATGTCAAGGTCTTTTAATTGGACCTTGCTCTTTGCCTCGGCCAGTACCTTTTTAAGGGTGACGCCCCTCTCTTCAGCTCCAGGCTGCAGGGTCAACACTACTGCCGTAGATCGTGGGGCACGAAGTTTGCGCGCCTCCCTTGCCGACTTTGACTGTTGCTGGGTCTGCGGCCGTGCCATGGTTTTGGCTGTAGCAGCTTTTCTTTTGCTGCTACGGCTGACCACCTTGTTCCAGCCCTCGGTGAAAGGCATGGTGGCAGATGGTAAAGACTGCAGCTCGTTTTGCGTGTTTGCCGTCTCTTCCATATCGTCCCGTCGTAAGGCTGGGACAGCAGTGGGAACCGTAGTAGGTGTGACAGCAGCAGCAGCAGCGGTGTCCCTACTTGCTTGTTTTGCCAGCACGGAAGCTATGGCTGACACTTTCGGCTTTTTTGCCGACCGTCGTGGTCTTGGCAACGGCTGTGGTGCCGCTGACGGCTGCATTGCCGCTGGGCTCGTCGGTGTGGCGCAACTCTCGCAGTGACTGCCGGCCGCAAAGTTTATCAGGTCCGCTGCCAGCGGGGGGCGGAGTCTAGGCTCACTTGGGAACCTTCCCTCGAGATTCTCCAGGCGGGCGTTGACATAGTTTGCCAACGCACCTACCCGGAGATCTATAATGTCACCCAAGCCAGATAACAGCTCTCGCTTGAGCTCCCCAATTGCTGCTGAGAGCTCGGTCACCACCGGGGGGACCGATTTGGAGGCCGCTGTCGGGGTCTTACTCTTAGAAAACGCGGTCCGCAGGGCCTTAGTTTCCAGTTGGAGGGCCGCCAGCTGGTCCTGCATCCGCTTATTGTCCGCTTTTAATATACGGACCTCCTCTGACTCTCCGCGGGACTGCAAGAGGCTCGCAGCCTCCAAGATTTGCCTGCAGGCCGCGTTCATCTTTCCCCACACTTCTCCCTTTAAATTACGACATTTGGCGGTCTCCTCCAGTATAATCCGAGCACCCTGTTGGGCGCTCTCTAAGAGCTTATGGCTCGGAGCTTCCATAGAGCTAGGCTCATTAGTGCCGCCATTCTTTCCTTCTTTTCCCCCTTTTTTTCCGGCCTTCTTCTTCTGAGGTTCAACGCGTCTGTAATTGGGACGGTTGCCCAAAGCCATGTCCGCCTCCCCCTCACGCTGCGACGGACCGGAGGCCCTCAGAAGGGTCCCTACTGCGCTGAGCCTGGTTTGCGCCCCTTTGGGGCCTCGTTCCCTGTGGGCGGTGCCAACCTCAGGCGCCGTTGCAAGGGCGCCGGTACAGGACTCGTCCCCGCTGGATCCCGACTGAGAGCTGGAATGGCGTTGCCTCTTACGTTCGTTCTGCCGCATCCGACCGCTCGTTGTCGGGCTATCCGCGTCCAGAAGAACTGGCTCCTGCCCCTTGTCGGTCGGGTATGCCTCCGTTTTTTCTCCCTCGTGCCTCAGTGCATCCTCCGCATCTGACTGTGACATAGGGGAATTCGGCGATTGGCGCCTCGTTGCTGCGTCTCCGGACTTGAAGGGCGTCTGCGTCCGTGGGCGCGCCTGCCCCTTCCCCTTTCCTTTTTTTGCTCCGGGCTCCTCCGATGGCAGGTCCATACTCTGGCGACTTGGGGAGGTCGCTGGTGATGAGTAGGAGGACCGCACAGTATACATGCTGTCGTCCGTATCCTGTGCGGAATCCCCACGTACTAGGATCCGTTCGTCCAGCCGGGTGAGGAGAACCTGCGCGACCCGCTCAAATTTGGCCTCGCGCCCACCCTCTCGCACCACGCTCGGTGCACGCAGCTCCTCTCTTTGGGCGGGGTCCTTAGAGGTGGTGCCCTCGTCTCTCACTCCTATCTCGCGGGCTTCTCCCCCCTCCTCCGTCGTCTTAAGACGCGTGAAGCGACCGTGGTGGTCACGCGTTAGGACGCTGGCCGCTTTCTTCACCGGAATCTGAATCGCGTCGGAGCTTAGGTCAATACGAGGACTTGGGTAGTCCACGTAATAGTCCACGCCGTCCCCTCGCACTGGTGACCTCGCCAGGGATGAGCGAGGGTGGAAGATCTCTTTCTCGGTCTCTCTGCTGTCAGGAGTCACCGCGTCACTTAATTCTACACTTAATCCTAAACTTAAGTCTACAGTTTTTAGGTTCGACATTTTTAATCCCACGAGTATGGGGGAAAAAACGGTCCACCCAGGCAGTGCCCCCTGTACCTGGGTAACCCTACATACACCGTGGGGGCGGGCGGTCCCACGGGATAAAACCTAAAACTAGTGCGGGCCGGCGAATTAAGGCAAGCCCTCCGGTCCGCTGTGCCACCCGTACCCCATTAACGCCTGTACTGGGGGTCGTTGGGACAACACAGCGGGTTCCGGGATTTGAGGAGAGCTGGCGTAGACTCCCCTATCGGTAGTTCCCAGTCCAGGAACTACCCTCGGTTACCCATTTACGGGTAAACCACTGCTCGGTTCCTCCTCTGCGCCCTCTGCTCAATCAGAGGGACGCGAGGAGAACCACCTCAGGCAGGCCTTTGCAGGCCCCGCCGTGGTGCGCCGCTCTTCGTCTGGTCCCTCCCCCCTCGCCTTTCCGGTATGGGTAGCCCTGTCCGGTATAGCCTCGGGGATCACAGGAACACGCAAGCCCCCCCACCACGACAAGGTGGCAGCACGTTGGGGGGGAACCTAACCTTTTTTTTTTTTTTTTTTTTTTCCCAGGAAAAATCTTCGAAAGATTCCAACGCGCCACGGGGAGACGCGGTGGATATGTCGGAAAAAACCTGGGGTGTCCTTCACGCTGCCTACGGTGGAGTCACGGGAACGCTTTCGCATACTACCGTGACTCCGCCAGCAGCTGTCCATTATTGTGGACCCGTCTTCGGGGGGTTTGCATTTCCCCCTTGTGCCACTAAGGGGCGTGCCCGGACACCAGACACGCCTTCCATCCCGAGGACCTCCTCCAACGGGTGACAGACGTCCCCGTGGCTGTCACCCGGAGATCCTCTTTACGGGGGCAGGCGGCGATCATGCGCCAGCCGTCTGCGCCCAACACGCCTGCGGCGCCGTTGGTCGGCTGCTGCGTCGTCCTCCCTGGCCCGCTCCGCGGTCTCCTTCTGTCGCATCACCTCCTCACAGAAGGAGAGCACCGCCTGCCACGCCTTGTCGCTGTCAACCATGGCTCTGGCCACTGCTGACAGCGACAGGTCGTTTCCTAAGCACGCCGTCAGGCTGGTGCGCTGCTGCGCCCAGGCTGGACATGCCTCCAGGGTGTGCTGCGCTGTTTCTTCTGCGCAGCCGCACTCATGGCACTCCGGAGTTGGCTCTCTTCCGGCAATTTTGTGCAGGTATCTCCCGAAACAACCATGCCCCGAAAGCACCTGCACGAGCCGGAATGTGAGAGTGCCATGATTTCGATCCAACCACTGTGTTAGGACTGGCCGGATCGCCTCCACCGTGCGGACGCCAGCGCTTGGTTGCGCCAATCTGACTGCCCACACCCCGATCGCCCTGCGGTGAAACTCAGCGCGCTTTGCGTCCACTTCTCTGGGCGCTGGCCTGAGATCTTGGGCTCGTTCCTCCTCACGCCAGAAGAAAACCGACGCCAGGGCTTTCGCATCCAAGTCCCAGGGCAAGGACCCAGCCAGCAGACATGCCGCCTCCGCAGAGATCGTCCGATAGCCTCGGATAGCCCTTATTGCCATCACCCGTTGCGTCTGAAGCAGCTGGGCGGTGTTTCGCCTGTTAAGGGCGTCGGCCCACACTGGAGCACCGTACAGGGCCATCGATCGCACGACCCCCGCGTATAGCCGCCGGCAGGAGGCTTTGGGCCCCCCGAGGTTTGGGAGTAGGCGCCCAAGAGCGGCAGCTGCACCCAGCAATCTCGGCGCAAGGCGTTGGAAGTGCGCCTGGAAGGTCCACCGGCTGTCGAGGACAATGCCCAGGTACCGCATCGTCGGCTCGACAGCTATTCGCACTCCTCCCACCACGATATGGGCACCGGCTGGAGGCGCTTTTCGAGGGCCGTGGAAACAAACGGCCTCTGATTTGTCAAGAGCTACCTTCAGCCCTAACCGCCTTATCCGTCCCACCACCTGAGCAACACCAGCTGCCGCCAGAATGGAAGCTTCCCTATATGAGGCCCCCTTTGCTGTCACGAGCGTATCGTCCGCGTAACACGTGACCTCCACTCCTCTCAGGTTTGCCCCTCGTAGCACCCAGTCATATCCTATATTCCACAGGAGTGGCCCTAGAACCGACCCCTGTGGAACACCGCACACCATCTCCCTCCTGCCCCATTCGTCTCGCCCGGGGAAGGCCACAAACCTCTCAGAGAGGTAAGCCTCCACTATTTGGCTGAGGTGTTGGGGCACCTGATGGTACAGGAGCGCCTCCTTTATGCAGTCCCAGGGCAGGGTATTAAAGGCATTGGCGATGTCTAATGACACCGCCAAGACAACCTCGCCCCGGTATACGGCTTCCTCAACAAACCCCTTCACCCGGAGGATCGCATCCACAGTTGAGCGACCACTGCGGAAGCCATACTGGCAATCAGCCAAATCAGGCCCCTCCCTGCTAAGGTGCTTGTTGAGACGGCTCGCGATGATTCGCTCAAAGAGCTTGCCCATCTCATTCAGTAGCACGATGGGTCGATAGGCCGAGGGTGAGTCTGTTGGGCGTCCCTCCTTCTTGAGCAGCACTAGCCGGCCAGTTTTCCATGACCTGGGAAAGCACGCTTGTTCCAGGCAGGCGCTCAAGAGCCGTCTCAGCCTCGCCTCCAAGGTATTAGTGGCCAGAGCCAAGGCCCGGCCAGGGATTCCGTCCGGCCCAGGGGCCGTATTTTTAGCCCGAAGCCGTAGGACTGCTGCGCCTAACTCGCCTTCGGTGACGGGTGGCACCACTGCCTCTTCCTCTTGCCTCCCGCCAGCTCGTGGTAGCACCATAGGCGGAGGCTCTTGTTGCCCTGTGTGAGGGAACAGGGTTGCCACCACTCTCTCCAGTAGTTGAGGCTGGAGACTTTGCGTTATTGGGGGGGCCCAGGGTCGAAGCTTTTGCCTCACCAACTTGTACGGCCTCCCCCACGGATCGCTGTTAAGAGTCTCCGAAACTCCTGGCGAGACTGATCCTTGGCCTTCCCGATGGCAGTTGTAAGTGCCACCTTTGCGTTCTTGTAGAGCGCATAAAGATCCGCTTCAGCTGCTTCGTCTCGTTGACGACGTCGCCTCTGCCGTGTGTATTGGCGCCTCGCTGCTACACATTCCTGTCGCAGCTGAGCAAGTTCTGCGGACCACCAATACACACAGCGTTTTGATGGCCTAGTCTTAACCCGGGGCATGGCCGCGTCGCATATCTCGGTCATGCACTCCTGAAACCAGCGGGCTTCATCCTCCACGTCTGTTGGATCTTCTGGCTCCGGTGCCCATGCCTGTACCATTGCCGCCAGCTCCAGCGCTTCCCGGTCAAGCTTTCTGAGTGCCCACCGCGGGCCGCTATCGGCTGGGCTACTGCGACTTGGGTTATTTGGAGCTACTGGGAGTGCAGAGACTTCAAACCGAATGTATCGGTGGTCCGATAGTGTCTCTACATGTGCCAGTACCTCCCAGTCCCGTACACGGCTCGCTAGGGCAGAACCAGCAAGCGTGATGTCCACAATTGAACCACCCTGTTGCCGCACGCATGTGTTTGTGTTCCCCGTGTTGACAAGTGCCAAGTTGGAGGTGACCGCCCACTCGAGTAGAGCTTGGCCTCGTGCGTCAGTGGCCGGGGATCCCCAGGCCATGGACTTGGCGTTAAAATCCCCTGCAACAATAACAGGCCTGGGGTGCAGTAGGCCCAGCAGAGTGCTCACCGCAGCGAGGAACTGTTCAAACTCGACTAAGCTCTTGTTTGGTGAAAAATAAACTCCCACCAATCCCAACTCTCCACACTCAGCCGCGACGCAACCATGAACCTTTTTTTTTTTTTTTACCCAGGAAAAATCTTCGAAAGATTCCACCACGCCACAGGGAGACGCGGTGGATATGTCGGATTCATACCGACTAAAAAACCTGGGGTGTCCTTCACGCTGCCTACGGTGGAGCCACGGGAACGCTTTCGCATGCTACCGTGACTCCGCCAGCAGCTGTCCATTTTGTGGACCCGTCTTCGGGGGGTTTGAGTTTCCCCCTCTTGCCACTAGGGGGCGTGCCCGGACACCCGACACGCCTTCCATCCCGAGGACCTCCTCCGATGGGTGACAGACGTCCCCGTGGCTGTCACCCGGAGATCCTCTTTACGGGGGCAGGCGGCGATCATGCGCCAGCCGTCTGCGCCCAACACGCCTGCGGCGCCGTTGGTCGGCTGCTGCGTCATCCTCCCTGGCCCGCTCCGCGGTCTCCTTCTGCCGCATCACCTCCTCGCAGAAGGAGAGCATCGCCTGCCACACCCTGTCACTGCCAACCATGGATCTGATCACTACTGGCAGTGACAGGTCGTTTCCTACAGACGTCGTCAGGCGGGCACGCTGCTGCGCCCAAGCCGGACACGCCTCCAGGGTGTGCTGCGCCGTGTCTTGCGCGCACCCGCACTCATGGCACTCTTCAGTTAGTTCCCTTCCGGCGATAATGTGCAGGTACCTCCCAAAGCAGCCGTGCCCCGAAAGTACCTGCACTAACCGGAAGGTGAGTGCGCCATGCTCCCGTTCCAGCCACTGCGGTAAAACTGGCCGAATCGCTTCCACCGTACGGATGCCTGCGCTTGGATGCGCCAGCCTCATCCCCCACTCTACGATCGCCTCGCGACGGAACTCCTCCCGCTTGGCTGAGACCTCTCGTGGTGCTGGCCAGAAGTCGCGGGCTCGCGCCTCCTCGCGCCAGAAAAAGGCTGACGCAAGGGCTCTCGCGTCCAGGTCCCACGGGAGCGACCCGGCCAGCAGGCATGCTGCCTCTGCGGAGATCGATCGATAGCCCCGTATCACCCTTGTCGCCATCACCCTCTGCGATTGCCGCAGTTGGGGGGTATTGTGACGGTCAAGGGCGTCAGCCCACACTGGGGCTCCGTACAGGGCCATCGATCGAACGACGCCCATGTATAGGCATCGGCAAGATGCCCTAGGCCCCCCCAGATTCGGGAGTATCCGCCCAAGGGCAGCGGCCGTGCCCACCAGTTTGGGTGCTAGGCGCTGAAAGTGCGCGCGGAATGTCCACCGACTGTCGAGGACAATGCCAAGGTACCGCATCGTCGACTCGACAGCGATCCGGACGCCTCCCACCACGATGTGCGCACCGGCTGGAGGTGCTTTCCGAGGGCCATGAAAACAGATGGCCTCGGATTTGCTCAGAGCGACCTCCAGCCCAAGCCGTCTTATTTTACCCACCACGTGGGCGACACCTGCTGTCGCTAGCACGCAGGCGTCCCTGAATGACCCTCCACGAGCTGTCACCAGCGTATCATCTGCGTAGCAGGTGACGTCCACTCCTCGCAGATTCGCTCCACGCAGCACCCAATCATACCCGATGTTCCACAAGAGCGGTCCAAGGACTGACCCCTGTGGAACACCGCATACCATCTGCCGCTGGCCCCACTCCTCTTGCCCAGGAAAAGAAACGAACCTCTCAGAGAGATAGGCCTCTATAATTCTCTGGAGGTGTTTGGGCACTTGGTGGAATGAGAGCGCCTCGATTATGCAGGGCCAGGGTAGGGTATTGAAGGCGTTAGCGATGTCCAGGGACACCGCCAAGACTACCTCGCCCCGCGCCACGGCCTCGCTTGCCAGTCCTTTTACACGCAGGATCGCGTGGACGGTGGAGCGGCCGCTGCGAAAGCCGTACTGGCAGTCGGCCAGGTCTGGGCCCTCACTATTGAGGTGCTTGATAAGGCGGTTTGCGATAATTCGCTCAAAGAGCTTGCCCACCTCATCAAGCAGCACAATCGGGCGGTAGGCCGACGGGGAATCCGTAGGGCGTCCTTCCTTCTTAAGCAGGACCAGTCGACCCATCTTCCACGTGCTGGGGAAACGAGACTGTTCCAAACAGGCGCTAAACAGTCGTCTCAACCTTGGCTCTAGGGCGTCCATGGCCAGAGCCCACGCCCGTCCAGGGATGCCATCAGGTCCTGGGGCAGTGTTTTTGGCCCGAAGTCGCAAGACTGCAGCCCCCATCTCGCCCTCAGTCACGGGCGGCACCTCGGCCTCCTCCTGCCTGTCTTCAGGTGGCGGTGCCATGGCCGGTGGTTCCGGAGCCACTCTGTGTGGAAACAGAGCCGCAACTACTGCGTCCAGGAGCTGAGGCTGGAGACTTTGTGTTAGTGACGCAACCATGAACCTTTTTTTTTTTTTTTTTTTTTACCCAGGAAAAATCTTCGAAAGATTCCACCACGCCACAGGGAGACGCGGTGGATATGTCGGATTCATACCGACTAAAAAACCTGGGGTGTCCTTCACGCTGCCTACGGTGGAGCCACGGGAACGCTTTCGCATGCTACCGTGACTCCGCCAGCAGCTGTCCATTTTGTGGACCCGTCTTCGGGGGGTTTGAGTTTCCCCCTCTTGCCACTAGGGGGCGTGCCCGGACACCCGACACGCCTTCCATCCCGAGGACCTCCTCCGATGGGTGACAGACGTCCCCGTGGCTGTCACCCGGAGATCCTCTTTACGGGGGCAGGCGGCGATCATGCGCCAGCCGTCTGCGCCCAACACGCCTGCGGCGCCGTTGGTCGGCTGCTGCGTCATCCTCCCTGGCCCGCTCCGCGGTCTCCTTCTGCCGCATCACCTCCTCGCAGAAGGAGAGCATCGCCTGCCACACCCTGTCACTGCCAACCATGGATCTGATCACTACTGGCAGTGACAGGTCGTTTCCTACAGACGTCGTCAGGCGGGCACGCTGCTGCGCCCAAGCCGGACACGCCTCCAGGGTGTGCTGCGCCGTGTCTTGCGCGCACCCGCACTCATGGCACTCTTCAGTTAGTTCCCTTCCGGCGATAATGTGCAGGTACCTCCCAAAGCAGCCGTGCCCCGAAAGTACCTGCACTAACCGGAAGGTGAGTGCGCCATGCTCCCGTTCCAGCCACTGCGGTAAAACTGGCCGAATCGCTTCCACCGTACGGATGCCTGCGCTTGGATGCGCCAGCCTCATCCCCCACTCTACGATCGCCTCGCGACGGAACTCCTCCCGCTTGGCTGAGACCTCTCGTGGTGCTGGCCAGAAGTCGCGGGCTCGCGCCTCCTCGCGCCAGAAAAAGGCTGACGCAAGGGCTCTCGCGTCCAGGTCCCACGGGAGCGACCCGGCCAGCAGGCATGCTGCCTCTGCGGAGATCGATCGATAGCCCCGTATCACCCTTGTCGCCATCACCCTCTGCGATTGCCGCAGTTGGGGGGTATTGTGACGGTCAAGGGCGTCAGCCCACACTGGGGCTCCGTACAGGGCCATCGATCGAACGACGCCCATGTATAGGCATCGGCAAGATGCCCTAGGCCCCCCCAGATTCGGGAGTATCCGCCCAAGGGCAGCGGCCGTGCCCACCAGTTTGGGTGCTAGGCGCTGAAAGTGCGCGCGGAATGTCCACCGACTGTCGAGGACAATGCCAAGGTACCGCATCGTCGACTCGACAGCGATCCGGACGCCTCCCACCACGATGTGCGCACCGGCTGGAGGTGCTTTCCGAGGGCCATGAAAACAGATGGCCTCGGATTTGCTCAGAGCGACCTCCAGCCCAAGCCGTCTTATTTTACCCACCACGTGGGCGACACCTGCTGTCGCTAGCACGCAGGCGTCCCTGAATGACCCTCCACGAGCTGTCACCAGCGTATCATCTGCGTAGCAGGTGACGTCCACTCCTCGCAGATTCGCTCCACGCAGCACCCAATCATACCCGATGTTCCACAAGAGCGGTCCAAGGACTGACCCCTGTGGAACACCGCATACCATCTGCCGCTGGCCCCACTCCTCTTGCCCAGGAAAAGAAACGAACCTCTCAGAGAGATAGGCCTCTATAATTCTCTGGAGGTGTTTGGGCACTTGGTGGAATGAGAGCGCCTCGATTATGCAGGGCCAGGGTAGGGTATTGAAGGCGTTAGCGATGTCCAGGGACACCGCCAAGACTACCTCGCCCCGCGCCACGGCCTCGCTTGCCAGTCCTTTTACACGCAGGATCGCGTGGACGGTGGAGCGGCCGCTGCGAAAGCCGTACTGGCAGTCGGCCAGGTCTGGGCCCTCACTATTGAGGTGTTTGATAAGGCGGTTTGCGATAATTCGCTCAAAGAGCTTGCCCACCTCATCAAGCAGCACAATCGGGCGGTAGGCCGACGGGGAATCCGTAGGGCGTCCTTCCTTCTTAAGCAGGACCAGTCGACCCATCTTCCACGTGCTGGGGAAACGAGACTGTTCCAAACAGGCGCTAAACAGTCGTCTCAACCTTGGCTCTAGGGCGTCCATGGCCAGAGCCCACGCCCGTCCAGGGATGCCATCAGGTCCTGGGGCAGTGTTTTTGGCCCGAAGTCGCAAGACTGCAGCCCCCATCTCGCCCTCAGTCACGGGCGGCACCTCGGCCTCCTCCTGCCTGTCTTCAGGTGGCGGTGCCATGGCCGGTGGTTCCGGAGCCACTCTGTGTGGCAACAGAGCCGCAACTACTGCGTCCAGGAGCTGAGGCTGGAGACTTTGTGTTAGTGGGGGCGTCCAAGGCCGAAGCTTCTGCCTCACCAGCTTGTACGGCCTCCCCCACGGATCGCTATTGAGGGTCTCCAGGAACTCCTCGCGAGACCGCTCGATGGCTCTACTGATGGCAGATGTTAGTGCCGTTTTCGCTTCTTTGTACAGCGAGTACAGCTCTGTTTCCGCTGATAGATTGCGATGCGCGCGCCGTCTGTGCCGTGTATATTGGCGTCTCGCAGCCACGCACCCGTCGCGTAACTGTTTGAGCTCTGCGGACCACCAATACACACAGCGCTTGGGAGTTCTGGCCTTGACCCGAGGCATTGCGGCATCGCACACCTCTGTCATGCCCTCCCGAAACCAATGAGCTTCGTCCTCGACGCTTATGGGCGCCTCCGGTATGGGTGCCCACGCCCGCACCATCGCCGCCAGCTCCAGCGCCTCTCGGTCGAGTTTTTTAACCGCCCACCGCGGGCCACCCTCTGCTGGGCCACTCCGGCTTGGGTTGGGCGAAGATGACGGGGGAGCAGAAACTTCGAACCGAATATACCGGTGGTCCGATAAGGTCTCCACGCCCACCATCACTTTCCAACTCTGAACACGGCGCGCCAGGGCACATCCAGCAAACGTGACGTCCACTATAGAGCCACCCTGTTGGCGCACACACGTGTTTGCCGTTCCTGAGTTAATAACCGACAGATTTGAGGCGACTGACCAGCGAAATAGAGCGTGGCCCTTGGCGTCTGTTGCCGGACTTCCCCACTCAACGGACTTCGCATTCCAGTCACCTGCAACGATGACTGGGGTAGGGTGCAATCGACCGATCAGTGCACCCACCTGCGCTAGGAACTGTTCAAACTCCGCCAAGGTTTTGTTTGGGGAGAAATAAACGCCAACCACAGCCAGTTCCCCACATGTCGCCGCGACGAAGCCGTGGCCCCTGATGTCTCCAGTCTACCCACTAAAACCCCTCGGTGTGCCCTCGCTCCGCCTGGAGTGGGGCTAGGGGAACGCGTAGCGCCTACCCCGGCTCCCACATATGGCGTTGTGCCCTTTCGGGCCCGGCTCTGCGGGCTTCTGAGCCCACCCCCTCACCATGAGGCGACCTCACCTAAGGCCGCCTTTCCACCTCGGGACGGTACTCGTCGGGCAGCCAATCTCCCAATCAGCTGCCCGAGGTCCCGGTTAGGGCGGTATAAGGCGGTCGTAGGCGGCCCGCCTTCGCCCTGGTCTTCTTCGGCGGATAGGTGGTGCGAGGGGGTCGTCCTCTCGCTCTCTCTCCGCCGCCTCCTTCTGGGACATGACGGCGTTGCAAAATGCAACGACCGCCTCCCACGCGGCCCTGCTTCGTGCCATCGCGCCAGCTATGGCCGGCAGCGACAAGTCCGCCCCGATGGCCGCGATAAGTACGCGTCGCGGTGCTTCCCACGTGGGGCACACGGCACGGGTGTGCTGCGCCGTGTCCTCGTCTCCGCCTGTGCAGTGTTTGCACACTGTGCTGTCCTCGCGGCGGGCCACCTGACACAGGTATTTGCCGAAGCATCCGTGCCCGGTGAGTACCTGTGTCAGGTGGAACGTCATCTCGCCAAAGTCGCGGCCAATCCAGTCCCTAAGGACCGGCCGTACGGCGCACACCACCTCCCGGCTTGCGCTTGGGGCCTGCAGTCGTTCGTCCCACTTTCGGAGGAGATCATCCTTGGCTTCGTCCTTCCAGAGCTTGATCTCCTCCGGATGTGGTCGATTGCCCTCCGCTCGCACTGCTGCTACCCGCCAGTATACCGCCGCAAGGACCCCGGCTTCGAGGTCCCACGGCGGGCTACTGGCAAGTAGGGTTGCCGCCTCGAATGAGACCGTTCTGAATGCTCTGATTGCCCTGGTGGCTATCACTCGTTGGGGTCTACGCAACAGGGCTACGTTACGAGCGTTCAGGGCCTCTGCCCATATTGGAGCCCCGTACAGCGCCATCGAGCGCACAACTCCCTGGTATAGGCGGCGGCATGCGCTGCCCGGCCCTCCAATATTCGGAAGCAGCCCCCCAAGTGCTCCGGCTGCAGCCACCAGCTTTGGCGCCTTGCGGGCAAAGTGCTCTGTGAACCTCCATCGGCCATCAAGGACAATACCTAGGTATCGCAGCGTCGACTCAATGGCGATGGAGGTCCCACCCACAATGATGGCTAGACCTGGAGGCGGCGCGTTTCGAGGCCCATGGAAAAAAGAGGGCCTCAGACTTGCTTAGGGCCACCTCGAGACCCAGTGCCCTGATGCGGTTCACCACATGGGCAACCCCCGCTGTGCCAAGAAGGACGGCTTGTCGGTGGGTGCTCCCGCTGGCGGTGACGAGAGTGTCGTCGGCGTAACAGAGTACGCTGACGCCCCGCAGGTTGGTACCGCGGAGCACCCAGTCGTATCCGATGTTCCACAGGAGTGGTCCGAGGACCGACCCCTGTGGAACACCGCATGTGACCCTCCTATTCGACCATCCATTTTGGGCCGGGTATATGATGGCCCGATCCTGGAAGTAGTCCGCCACCACATACTGCAGGTACTCGGGCACGCCGTGGTACTTCAGCGCTGCCTTGACTGTCTCGAAGGGCAGGGTGTTGAAAGCATTCGCTATGTCTAGCGACACTGCTAACATCACTCCGCCCTGCGAGACAGCCTCCTCGGCGAGGACCCTCAACCGCGCAATTGCATCTATTGTCGACCTTTCCCGCCGGAAGCCGTACTGGAAGTCGTGCAGGTCGGGTCCTACCTCCTCGAGATGCTTGACGAGACGGGCAGCAACTACCCGCTCAAAAAGCTTGCCCATCTCGTCAAGCAAGACGATGGGGCAGTAGGCCGACGGCGATTCCGCTGGGCGCCCGTCCTTCTGAAGAAGGACGAGCTTGCCCGTCTTCCAGCTCCGCGGGAACTGACCTCGGTCGAGGCATGCGCTGAAGAGGGCCCTCACCCTCTCCTCCAGCTCTTCTGATTGGAGCGCGAGCACCACGAGACGCCCAGGCACACCATCAGGTCCAGGGGCGCCATTCTTTGCCTTAAGCCTTAGGATGGCGGCCCCAAGCTCCGCCTCCGTCACAGGAGGCACATCACCGTCATGTCTTGATGGGTTCCCACCCATCGGCGGTGGACGCCATATACCCTTTTCGGGGAACAAGCTGGACAGGATCCGCTCTAGGAGGAGAGGCTCGAGACTGCTGGTCAGCGGAGGGGCCCAAGGCCGGAGTTTTGCCCTTACAGTTTTGTAAGCGCGCCCCCATGGGTGTTGGTCCAGCATCTCCAGCCACTCCTTCCACGCCGCCTCCTTCGCCCGTACGATATCCGCCTGAAGTTGGTGGCATTTGGTGCGGTAGGTGGCATATAGCGCCTCTTCCCTAGCTGGGTCTCGCACCCTTCTCCGCCTGCTCCTGGTGTACTGACGGCGCGCCGCTGTGTACTCGCTCCGTGCAACGCGGATCTCCTCGCTCCACCAGTACACGCGACGACGGGGCGGGATTGGCTTCGCTCGAGGCATTGCGGCGTCACAGATTCGGTGCAGGGCAGCAATCTGATGGTCGGTCTCTACATCAGTGTCGTCAATGGGCCCAGCCCTGACCTGCCAGGACTCCACAAGGGCTGCCTCTTGGGCCATCTCCCTGTCGAATTTGGCCAACCGCCACCGCGGCCTTTCCCCAGCAGGGGGTCGACTCGCGCTCCTCTGGGTGAGAGGGAACGTGGAGACCTCGAATCGGATGTAGCGATGGTCCGAGAGCGTCTCCACGTCTGTCCTCACTTCCCAGCCTGAGACACGTCGTGCGAGAGCGGGGCTGGCCATTGTTATGTCCACAATTGACCCTCCACGCTGTCGCACGCACGTGTCTGTTGACCCCCTATTGAGGATTTGTAACCCCACTTCGACCGCCCATTCTTCCAGTGCCTGCCCCCGCGCGTCAGTCGCTGGAGATCCCCACGCTATAGACTTTGCGTTGAAGTCTCCAGCGACCAGCAGCTGCCCAGGGCGATTCTCGCCAAACAGGGAACCCACCTCATCAAGAAAAGTCTCGAACTCGGCTAGGCTCCTGTTAGGCGCGAAATATGCCCCAACCACCATCGTGTCCCCTAGATGTGTTGACACGAAGCCGCGGCCTTTGGTAACGTTTTGGTGAGGCGCGGATCCCGCTTGCGGCTGAGTGACCACTGCCACCAGTCCCTCTCTATCTCCAACCCAGTTATCTCTGGAGGGGACCGAGTACGGCTCGGCTACTACTGCGACCTGTATCAGCCACTCCGCCATGCTCTGGAGCAGAAGATCTTGAGCTCTGGCGGAGTGGTTGATATTCGCCTGTAGGTATCGCGTGTCCATTGCTATTCGGTGGCCATCCGATCCTCCTCAATCCTGGGCTCAGGCCTTGGTGGGCGACTAGGCTGCGAGGAGGCTTTGGCTCTGTCGGCAGCTGGTCTCTTTCTTTTGGGTGGGTTGCAAGAATTGCTTCCCACCCTATGGCCCGCGGGGACGCCCGCCTCCGCACACAGCGCGCAGTGGGCTGCGGCGTTGCAGTCACGTGCGATATGGTCCGACCCACTGCACCGGTAGCACATGAGGCTGCGGTCCACCTCGGACTTGCATGCGGCGCGGACATGCCCCACTTCCATGCATCGGAAGCATCGCATGGGCCGCGCGTCAAGCAGCTTAACCTGTGCAGAGACCCATCCCACGCGGAGACGCCCGGCCTGAGCCACCTTTTTAGCTGCCGCAATAGGACACCGCAGCCACACAGTGCCTAGTCCTGAGGGGCCGAGCGTGACTTCTCCAGCCTTGATGTCATCTCCAGCGCAGCCACCCTCTCGTGCTACCGCCGCGACCACCTCCAGAGATAGAACGGAGTCATCCAGGCCCGAGATACGCATCTCCGCACATTTGGTGGGCCTCGAGATCCGGACTACGGCAGGGTCCATCACCTCCCTGAGCTTGGTAGCGAGGGCATCGGCCTTTTCGCTACTCTCACCACCGGGAATCTCGAATATGCGGGCATTCGTGGCGGTCCTTCGGACCCGAACGCCTGAGATCCCCAGCGCATCGAGGTCGACCCGCTTTTTGGCCTCGCCGATGATTGTCGCGTAACTATCCCTGTCGCTATTTGTGTCGGCCTTTGGCTCCAGTAGCGGGAACACCACTGCTGTTGACTTGGGAAGACGCAGCTTCCGGGCCTTCTTTTCTGGAGCTGCCTTGTTTGTAGGGCCAGCTTCCTTCTTCTTGTTGTTCTTCTTTTTGCCTCTGACCTCAATCCAGGGCTCGCTCGGCGCAGGCGTCGTAGCTCCAGGGCCTGCTTCTCTAGGGGCAGGGACTTTTCCGGAGGAATCTTCCTTCTTATTTCGCTTTTTGGTGCGCTTTACGGCGCCCGAGTAAGACGCTCCAGATGCACTGGCCAGGGCGCAGTCTTCCAAGGGAGCACCTGCGGTCGCCACACCAGGCTCTGGCTCTGCTCCCCTAGTTTCACTCCGGATACCCCGCGGAGGCCGCACCCTCTTCTCTGAGAGGAGTCTGTCGCTGATTGTGGCTATGCGAGCGTCCAAATACGTCCCGACCTGGGCCATGACCACGCGACAGATCTCCTCAGTTATAGCGATAGAAGGGGTGCCGCGACCGTCTGTCCGTACCTTGGGGGAGGGCAGCGCAGGGAACTGCACCTCCTGGTTATATCCGAGTGGCGAGGGTGCAGGATCACCCCGCTTCCGCATCCCCTCCAGTTGGGCCTTTATTTCAGCCATCTCTTTTCGTAAGCTGGCCATTTCGCTCCTTAGCCGGTTGTTATCGGCTTGGAGCCGCGCTGTCTCTTCGGAGGTGGTGCGTTTGCTGAGTACAGCAAACGCATCTGTTATGGCGGATGCAGCGTCCTTTAGGCTCCGAATGTACCCACCCTTCAGATTCGTTGAGGTGGCCGCCACTTTTTCGATAACCGCCAGACTGTCTGCCACCTGCTGGCCAAGTTCCTTGGTGGCTGCGGCCTCTTCGGGATTCGGCCCTGGCGGAGAAGGAGTGCACTTATAGAACCCTTGACGGGTTCTGATGCGCATCTCCTGCACCTCTTTCTCCGCCTCGAGGCGGATCTCCTCACTCAGGGCGCGGTTATATGCCTCCTTTGCCTTGGCCAGGCCCATGTATTTCCCCGTGGTGGGGGGCCGGCCTCGTCCTTTCGAAGTCTGCGATGAGCCCTCGCTTGCGGCTGACGGAGAGGAGGCAGACTCGCCCTCGCTGGATCCTGACTGGGAGCTGGAGTGGCGCGGCCTTTTACGACAGTTTTGCCACATCCGACCACTCGTCGTTAGGCTATCCTTTCGCCTTTCTGGAGGACCCAGCTTCTTTCCCGAGCTGGAAGGGCCTGCCTCCAATCTGTTGCCATCTTGCTCCAGTGCTTTCTCCGAATATGTCAGTATGGTTGGGGAGTTCGGTGATTTTTGCCGCCCTTCTACATCTGTAGACTTAAACGGCGTTTGTGTGCGTGGGCGCACCTTTCCCTTACCCCTGGGTCCTGGTTTCTCCAGCGGCAGGTCTATCTTCTCGTGACTAGGGGAAGTCGCTGGCGTCGAAAAAGAATCGGCAGCCTGTGCGGGATCGCCACGCACTGGACTCACCTCCTCCAGCCGGGTAAGGACAACCTGCGCGATCTTCTCGACCTTCGCGGCCGGTGCGCGCAACTCGGCGTTTTGGGAGGGGTTTTTGGAAGTGCCTGCGTTGTCCCCTGGTTCGCGAGCCTCTCCACCCTCTTCGGTCGTCTTGCGCCGCACAAAGCGGCCGTGGCGGTCGCGTGTAATTACGCTGGCCGCTTCCTTCGCCGGGATTTGAATTGCGGCTGAGTTCAAGTCAATTCGTGGACTTGGGTAGTCGGCGTAGAAATTTTCGCCATCTCCTCGTACAGGTGACCGCGCCAACGATGTGCGGGGCCGGAAGATTTCCTTCTCGGCCTCTGTGCCGTCGACGGTCGCCGCCTCACTTAAAGCTAAACTTATATCTAAGCCTATTCCTACTGTTTTTGGGTTTGACATATTGGTTTTGATTCCCACGAGTATGGGGGAAAAAACGGTCCACCCAGGCAGTGCCCCCTGTACCTGGGTAACCCTACATACACCGTGGGGGCGGGCGGTCCCACGGGAAAAAACCTAAAACTAGTGCGGGCCGGCCAATTAAGGCAAGCCCTCCGGTCCGCTGTGCCACCCGTACCCCATTAACGCCTGTACTGGGGGTCGTTGGGACAACACAGCGGGTTCCGGGATTTGAGGAGAGCTGGCGTAGACTCCCCTATCGGTAGTTCCCAGTGTAGGAACTACCCTCGGTTACCCATTTACGGGTAAACCACTGCTCGGTTCCTCCTCTGCGCCCTCTGCTCAGTCAGAGGGACGTGAGGAGAACCACCTCAGGCAGGCCTCTGCAGGCCCCGCCGGGGTGTGCCGCTCTTCGTCTGATCCCTCCCCCCTCGTCTTTCCGGTATGGGTAGCCCTGTCCGGTATAGCCTCGGGGATCACAGGAACACGCAAGCCCCCCCACCACGACAAGGTGGCAGCACGTTGGGGGGGAACCTAACCTTTTTTTTTTTTTTTTTTTTTTTTTAAGAGGGGAAAATGCTTTACGCATACCACCAGAGTACGGGGACGGACTCTGGTGGTTATGTGGGACTCCCATGTCGGCTGATGAGACCTATATGGTGTACCCACTAAAAACCCCTCTATGTGCCGCCTCCTGTGCTGTAAGCGAGGTCACGGGGACGCCTGAGCACACTACCGTAACCTCGCCAGCGGCCGTCCGTACTTAGGACCCGTCTCTGGGAAGACTTTTCTTCCCTTCCTCATCAAAGGGGTGTGCCGGAATACGGCACACCTGCCACTCGGGGACCTTTGTGCGGGCGACAGACGTCCCCGTGTCTATCGCCCACGGGTGCCCTTAAGGGGGAAGTCGGCGGTCGTAGGCAAGTCGCCGTCGCCCCACGCGTTTGCGACGTATTGGCTGAGAGGCCGGATCGTCCTCTCTCCCACGCTCCGCCGACTCCTTCTGCGCCATTACATCTTCGCTGAAGGAGACCGCCGCCTTCCACGACCTGTCGCTACCGACCATGGCTTTAACCAAGGCAGGCAGGGAGAGGTCATGCCCTACCACGGCCACAAGTGCGGCCCGCTGCTCCGCCCAAGCTGGGCACACTGCAAGCGTGTGCTGTGCCGTATCTTCGCTATTGCCGCACGCGTGACATTCTTCAGTGGGTTCCCGCCCCACCACTCTGCACAAGTATTTGCCGAAGCAACCATGCCCAGTCAGAAGCTGCGTAAGATGGAATGTTGGTGCTCCGTGTTTTTGTTCAACCCATTCTTTGAGGACGGGCTGAACAGCGGCCACCAGTTCCCGGCTAGCTCCCGGGACTTCGAGCCTCTCCGACCATCTCAGGAAGAGGTCATCTCGAGCCTCATCTCGCCACTGCCGGATTTCCCGTGGATGGGGCCAGTTTCGTTCCTCTTTTGCTGCCAGCACCCGCCAATACACCTCGGCGAGGGCCTCGGCCTCAAGGTCCCAAGGCGGGCTACCAGCAAGCAAGCAGGCGCCAACGTACGACACAGTGCGGTACGCTCGAGCCGACCTGAGCGCCATCGCCCGCTGCGGACGTCGCAGCAACGCGACATTACGGACGCTCAGACCACCCGCCCATATCGGCGCCCCATAGAGCGCCATGGAGCGCACCACACCGGTATAAAGACGACGGCATGCCCCTCCTGGTCCTCCTACGTTTGGCAGGATCCGTCCTAGCGCTCCGGCTGCAGCCACCAATTTTGGGGCCAAGCGCCGGAAGTGCTCTTCGAACTTCCATTTGCCGTCGAGGACGAGTCCAAGGTACTTCATCGTCGACCCGACGGCAATGGTAGTACCACCCACCGTTATGCTGGACCCAGGCGGTGGCGCGTTCCGAGGGCCATGGAAGACTAGGACCTCGGACTTATGAAGGGCCACCTCCAGGCCCAACGCACGGATCCTGCGGACAACGTGTGCCACACCAGCTGTGGCAAGATAGGCCGCCTCTCTATGTGTGCTGCCTCGTGCTGACACTAGGGTATCGTCAGCGTAGCAGGTGACGCTGACTCCCCGCAGAGTGGTTCCACGTAGCACCCAGTCGTAACCGATGTTCCACAGGAGCGGCCCCAGTACCGAACCCTGTGGAACACCGCACGACATGGCCCTTCTGCGCCACCCGTCCTTGGTTGGGTAAGCAACTTCTCTCCCTGCGAAATAGTCCACAATTGTTCTTTGCAGGTATTCTGGCACGTTGTGGAACCGAAGCGCAGCCTTGATAGTCTCCCAGGGCAGAGTGTTAAAGGCGTTGGATATGTCCAAGGACACTGCCATTACTACTCCACCCTGGGAGATTTCCTCCGCTGCGAGATCTCTGACGCGAGCTATTGCGTCGAGGGTCGAGCGTCCGTGGCGAAATCCAAATTGCCAGTCACTCAGGTCTGGCTCCATGCACCTGACGAGACGCGCAGCAAGCACACGCTCAAATAGCTTGCACGTCTCGTCAAGCAGCACGATAGGGCGATAGGCAGACGGCTGGTCTTGTGGACGCCCCTCCTTCCGCAGGAGCACGAGTTTCCCCGTTTTCCACCTTTGAGGGAATCGACCCTGAGCAAGGCACGCGGAGAAAAGGGCTCTGACCCTACCGCCCATCTCGCTCAGCGCGATTGCCAAGGCGCTCCCTGGTATTCCGTCCAGTCCTGGGGCTGTCTTTTTTGATCGTAATTTTTGAACGGCCGCACCAAATTCCGCCTCAGTTACCGGGGGCGCCTCCACCTCAGCTCTCTCTGGTCTGGTGGTGGCTACCATCAGGGGCGGTACGAAACCTTCACGCTCAGGGAAAAGAGCTCCCACCACTTGATCCAAGAGCTCTGGTTGGAGACTGCTTGTCAGCGGAGGAGTCCAGGGTCGGAGTTTTTGCCTAACGACCCGATATGGTCTCCCCCACGGATCTCTGTTGAGAGTCGCCAGCCATTCCTCCCACGCCGCCTCTTTGGCCTGCGCGATGGCTGTCTGCAGTGTTTTGCAGGCTGTCCTGTAGGCGTCGTAGCGAGCGTTCTCTTCGGTTTGGTCGCGAACTCTTCGTCTCCTGTATCTGCTGTACTGGCGGCGAGCAGCGACGCAGTTGCTTCGCAATTCCCGTAGTTCCGGTCGCCACCAGTACACTTGGCGTCTTGGGGAGATTGGCTTTGCCCTCGGCATCGCCGCGTCGCACACTCGGGTGAGAGAGATGGTAAGCTGCTCGGCTTCTTGGTCGACCTGTTCCACTGCGCCCGAGCTAGACACCCAGGATTCAACTATGGCCGCCTCTTTGGCGACCTGGCTATCTAGCCGCCCTAACACCCAGCGCGGGCTGTCCCCTACCGACGATCGGTTTTCTCTCGGCATAGGAGGAGTGGGAGACGTGGAAACAGTGAACCGAATATATCGGTGGTCTGACAAGGTTTCCACTTCTGTCTCTACTCTCCAATCCAGAACACGGCGGGCCAGGGCGCGGGATGCGAACGTTATGTCCACGATCGATTCGCCCTGCTGCCGCACGCACGTGCTCTCCGAACCCCGGTTGAGGATCGCCAGCTCTAAAGCCACTGCCCATTCTTCGAGCACCTCGCCCCGGGCATCGGTCGCGGGAGAGCCCCACGAAGTCGATTTGGCGTTGAAGTCTCCCGCGACCAAGACGGGAGTAGGATGCACCTGCGCCACTAGCGCTCCGACCTCTGCGAGCATTTGCTCAAAGTCAGCAAGGGTACGATTAGGCGAAAAATATACCCCAACTATTGCCATGCCAGCCATGATGCCCAACACATAACCTTTCCCTTTTGTGACCCTCTCAAACGACAGGCAGCTAATCGTTGGGGTTACGATAATGGCTACATTGCTATCGTGGTCGGAGGCCCAATCACTCCGAGTTGGTATAAAATATGGCTCCGATACTACCGCCACTTGGACTTGCCACTCAGTCATGGACTGGATCAGAAGGTCCTGAGCCCGAGCGGAGTGGTTAATGTTCGCCTGGAGGATTTCTAAAGCCATTTTAGTGTGCGGTTTCCATGGGCTCCTCCTCTCTTTGCTGGGACGACCGACTGGGTATCGTGCCCTTCGCCACCATCTTTCGCGCTGATTTGGAATTTCTTGTGCTTCCCGGACACTGTTTGCTACCAATAGCATGTACCGCAGGCTTACCGGCTGCTACACATATAGCACAGCTCGCATCAGCAGCAGTGCATTCACGTGCCTTATGGCCGGGCTTACCACAGCGGAAGCAGACATTGCTGCGATCCACCTCCCTGTCGCACTTCGTCCCTACGTGACCTGTTTCCAGGCATCTGTAGCAACGTAGGGGCCTTTGTTCGAGCAGCACCACTCGCGCTGAGACCCATCCTACTTTAATGCGACCTACTTCCACCAGTTTCTTTGCCGCAGATATTGGGCAGCTCAACCACAGTGACCCCAAGTTACTTGGGCCTCGGGCCACTATTTCTGGCTTGATTGCCTCGGTGCTGCAACCTCCGTCTCTAGCTACAGCCGTCACGACTTCCTCTGCTGTCACCGAGTCATCCAGTCCCGTGACTCGTATTTCAGCGCACTTCACTGGTCGATGTATTTGGACAACATCGGTGCTGAAAACCTCACGGAGCTTGGCTGCAAGCGCATCTGCTGCTTTTTCGGCGTTTTCAGTGCCCGGAGGAATCTCAAGCATCCGGGCTCCAGTCACTGCAGTCCGAAAACGTACCTGAGTAAGGCCGACCTCCTCGAGTGCTATACGACTCTTGGCTTCAGCCAAGAGTGTGTCGTATTTGTACCCCTTTTCGGCAGCACCTGGTTTTAGGGTGAGTGTAATCGCAGATGTGCGAGGCGAACGAAGTTTTTTCTTTTTTTGAGGAGCCTTCTTTGGTGCATTGTTGGCCTCGGCGGTCTTCGCCGCGGTGTTGGCTGTCTTCTTCTTGATGTTCTTGGCCACCACAGTACTCCACTGCTTTTGTGCACGTTCAGGTGCTTTTGGCAGTGGTTGGGTTTGCCTTGTTGCAGCAGCTTCCTGTGCCGCCATGCTTCCACGTTTTGCCTTTTTCCTTCTTTCCTTTTTCTTTGTCGTTGTACTACTGTTTTCTCCATTATTTTCAGCAGTCCCGATGACTGGAGGCTCGCGTGCTGTAGTCTGAGAAAGAGGAGAGGCCGAAGCACCAACGTCCTTCTGAGGGACAGCTGGCATTGTTCTTCGATCGGCCGCTAATGATGGTCGCAAGCGCGGTTCCGCAAGGAGGCGGCATTCGATGGCTTCCAAGCGGGCATTTAGCATCATGCTGAACTGTTCACGGTTGGAACGTGAGACTTCATCTATTAGGCGCCGGAAGTCGCCCTCAGCTGCCCGAGCGGGCTTATTTCGCATCTCGGCGACCTCCCGACGCAACTCCGCCAGCTGACGTGACAGTTGTAAATTGTCTGCCTCCAGACGGGCAATTTCTTCCGTCACAGTCAGGGTTCTTAGCTCTGCAACAGCCCCTTTTATTGCGTCTGCCGCAGTTTTGAGGGCCTTGACAAATGTCCCTTTCATGTTGCCGGACTTGTCGGCAACTCGGACCACCACATCTAGTGCCTCCTGTATTTTTGCGCCCAGTGCAACGGAAGTCTGCGCTGTGTCCACGTTCTGTCCAAGCGGCTGGCGTTGTTTTAGACGAGCAGCTCTGTTCTCATTATCCACTTGTGCCGAGCGGTTATATGCCTCTAGCTCGTCTTCCGCAAGTAGACGCTGCTCCTTCGCCCTCTCGTTACTTAGCTCCCTCTGATGTTTGTGAAGCCCTACATATTTGCCTGTCGTGGGAGGACGACCCCTGCCCCTTTTGGGCGTTGATTTAAGCCACATACTTTTTAACGTCTGGGTAGGTGAGACATCCCCGCTTTCATCTGGCTGCGCCCCAACATCACTCTCTGATTCTGAGGAGAGCAATGGTGCAGGCCTCTTCTCACCCTTCCGCCAGTATGTATCGCGCATAGAGTCATTGGACTCTTTCGAGGCTACCGTTACCATACTGGCAGCCGAGGAGTCCGACTCAGATAGCCGAGTATGGCTAGAGGGGAGTTGCTTGTTGACAACCTCCTGTCTATCGTTATTGGAGTCGCTGTTTGTTTTATCTGTTTCCGGTGCTAAAGCTACAACAGGGTACTCAAACGTGACTCCAAGCGCTGCCTTGTCCATATTTTCGAGCCGCGTCAGCTCAACTCGTAGTTGCGGTTGCGCCGACTGCGCGCTATTGCCACTATCAAAGGTATTGGCGCGCGCCATCAGGGCGCTCGCCGCTACCGCTTCATCATTTTCATCATGCATCGGTGTCCTTATTATTGCCAGGTCGTCGGTAGAAGAATTCAAAAGGTTGTTTGCCATTTTTGTTCCCACGAGTGTGGGGGATAAACGGTCCACCCAGGCGGTGCTCCCTGCACCTGGGTAACCCTACTACCACTGGGGGTCGGGCGGTGCCCCAGGGTTGGCCACTAGCGACTGGATACCCTCCAGCCACTCTCAGAAGGTGACAACAGGCACAGGCCCAAGCACGCCCAGTCCGGACAGGTCCTCCCACTCCGACACAAGCCTACCCAAGTAGAACCCCTCGTTGTGCCCAGGATCTGCGCAACCTCCAGGAAAACGATTCCCCCACTCCCCCGACACTAACCACGACCCAGAAAGATTATGAGCGCTTTCCATTTGCTCAGCAAATGGAAGAACGCAATCTACCCTAGGTCAGTGAATAATGCCTGGCGGGTGGGGGTTCGTCAGTCCAGAGGCTGCTCACATCCACAGCACACGGGAGGCCACTCGAGCAGACTACGGTTGTCAGAGCGGATGAACCGGTCCAAGCTACGCGCGCAAGAACCTGTTCCTGTTGACACCCTCCATCGAGTTCCCCGACGCCATGTACCGCAACGTCGGGAATTGGGGTTTTTTATAGAGGTTTTCTCCTCGCAGTCCAGCCAATGAAGGCAAGACCCTCGCTCCCGTCCAAGCCGCGAGACGTGTCCACGACACTCGAGACGGGGTTGCGAGTCCAGCGGTGGCACGTACGGGATAAACCTCCCAGTGCCTGCCCGACGGCAGGGTTAGTGCACGCCGGGCCCGCCCTCCCTCAGTTCCTCCTCTGCGCCCTCTGCTCAGTCAGAGGGACGAGCGGAGAACCATCTCTGGCAGGCCTCTGCAGGCCCCGCCGGGTTGTGCCGCTCTTCGTCTGGTCCCTCCCCCCTCGCCTTTCCGGTATGGGTAGCCCTGTCCGGTATAGCCTTGGGGATCACAGGAACACGCAAGCCCCCCCACCACGACAAGGTGGCAGCACGTCGGGAGGGGGGGGAACCTAACCTTTTTTTTTTTTTTTTTGTTAACCCAGGAGAAATCCGTTATGGATCCCACTCGCCCGGGAGAGGCAGAGTGGGTATGTCCGACTCGCACAGACTAAAACTCCTGGGGTGTTCCGTCGCACACTTTGGTCGGGGTACTGGGAACGCTTTTGCACACCACCGGTGCCCCGACAGCGCTGCCCTTGCGGGCCCGTCTCGAGGGCAAGGGGCAGTTGCGACTCACCCACTCCGCTGAAGGCACCTCGGAAACACTCGAGGCTCCTTTCAGCTCAGGACCTCTTTTCGCGGGTAATGGGCTCCCGATCCATCACCCGCAGGTCCTTGTTAAGGCGGCATCATCCGGCCTGCAAAGGCCAAGCGCCGCCGGCCCAGCCTCCTACGGCGCTGCGGCAGTGCATCGGCATCCGTTTCCCGCATGCGCTCCGCTGCCTCCTTTTGTGACATCACGTCATGACTAAAGGTTGCGACTGCCGCCCAAGCCTCCTCGCTACCTACCATCTCTTTCACTACCGCCCGTAGTGATAGGTCTCCACCAATTACAGCGGACATGGCTGCGCGTGGCTCCGCCCAAGCAGGGCACTCAGCGCGCGTGTGTTGAGCCGTGTCCGCGGCTCTTCCGCCACAGTGGTGGCATATCGCCGTTGGCTCCCTGTTCAACACCTCACACAGGTACCTGCCAAAGCAGCCATGCCCGGTCAGGAGCTGTGTGAGATGGAAAGTGGGTGCGCCGTGTTTGCGTTCTACCCATTCTTTAAGAACGGGCAGAATAGCAGCAACCAGTTCCCGGCTAGCTCCCGGGACTTCAAGCCTCTCTAGCCATTTTAAGTAGAGGCCATCTCGTGCCTCATCTCGCCACTGCCGGACCTCGCGTGGATGGGGCCAGTTTTGTCCTTCTCTTGCTGCCAGCACCCGCCAGTACACCTCAGCGTGCACCTCGGCCTCAAGGTCCCATGGCGGGCTACCGGCAAGCAAGCAGGCTCCAACATACGAAACCGTGCGGTACGCTCGGGCCGATCTGAGCGCCATGACCCGCTGCGGACGCCGCAGCAGGGCGACATTGTGGGCGCTCAGACTATTCGCCCATATCGGCGCCCCATACAGCGCCATTGAGCGCACCACACCTGCGTATAGACGACGGCACGCCCCGCCTGGGCCTCCTATGTTGGGCAGGATCCGGCCCAGTGCTCCGGCCGCAGCCACCAACCTTGGGGCCAAGCGCCGGAAGTGCTCCTGGAATTTCCACCTGCCATCGAGGACGAGTCCGAGGTATTTCATCGTCAACCCGACGGCAATGGTAGTACCAGCCACCGTAATGGTGGACCCGGGCGGTGGCGCGTTACGAGGCCCGTGGAACACTAGAGCTTCAGATTTATGAAGAGCCACCTCCAGACCCAACGCACGGATCCTATGAACCACGTGTGCCACGCCAGCTGTTCCGAGATAGGCAGCCTCCCTGTATGTACTGCCACGAGCTAGAACGAGGGTATCGTCAGCGTAACATGTAACGCTGACTCCCCGCAAGGTGGCCCCGCGCAGCACCCAGTCGTAACCGATGTTCCACAGGAGCGGCCCCAGTACCGAACCCTGTGGAACACCGCACGACATGACCTTTCTACCCCATCCGTCCTTAGTTGGGTAGGCGACCGCCCTCCCTGCAAAATAGTCCGCAATTGTTTTTTGCAGGTACTCTGACACGTTGTGGTACCGCAGTGCCGCCTTGATGGTCTCCCAGGGCAGGGTGTTAAAGGCGTTGGATATGTCCAAGGACACTGCCATTACTACTCCGCCCTGGGAGATCTCCTCCACTGCGAGATCTCTGACGCGAGCTATTGCGTCGAGGGTCGAGCGTCCGTGGCGAAATCCAAATTGGCAGTCACTCAGGTCCGGCTCCATGCACCTGACGAGCCGCGCAACGAGCACACGCTCAAATAGTTTGCTCGTCTCGTCAAGCAGCACGATAGGGCGATAGGCAGACGGCTGGTCTTGTGGGCGCCCCTCCTTCCGCAGGAGCACGAGTTTCCCCGTTTTCCACCTTTGTGGGATTCGACCTTGAGCGAGGCACGCGGAGAAAAGGGCTCTGACCCTATCACCCATCTCACTCAGCGCGATTGCTAAGGCACAACCAGGTATTCCGTCTAGTCCTGGGGCTGTCTTCTTCGATCGCAACTTTAAGACGGCCGCGCCAAATTCCGCCTCGGTAACGAGAGGGGCCTCGGCTTCCCGCGGTGCAGCAGTAGCCACCATCGGGGGCGGTACAAATTCTCCACGCTCGGGGAAGAGTGAGCCCACCACTTGCTCTAGAAGCTCTGGCTGGAGGCTACTTGTGAGTGGGGGGGCCCAGGGTCGGAGTTTTTGTCTCACGACTCGATACGGTCTCCCCCACGGATCTCTGTCGAGAGTGGCAAGCCATTTTTCCCATGCCGCCTCTTTGGCCTGCGCTATGGCTGTCTGCAGTGCTTTGCAGGCGCTCATGTAGGCGTGATGGAGAGCATCCTCCTCGGTTTGATCACGGACTCGCCTCCTCCTATATCTGGTATACCGGCGGCGCGCAGCGACGCAGCTGTTTCGCAAGTCGCGAAGTTCCGGTCGCCACCAGTACACTTGCCGCTTTGTGGAGATTAGCTTGGCTCTCGGCATCGCCGCGTCGCACAGGCGGGTCAGACCGGCGGCAAGCTGCTCGGCTTCTTGGTCGACCTCATCCACCGGGCCTGAACTGGTCCCCCAGGATTCAACTATGGCCGCCTCTTTGGCGATCTGCCTATCTAGCCGCCCTAGCAACCAACGCGGGCCGTCTTCTACCGACGATCGGTTTTCTCTCGGCATAGGAGTGGGAGACGTGGAAACAGTGAACCGAATATATCGGTGATCCGACAAGGTTTCCACTTCTGTCTCCACTCTCCAATCCAGAACACGGCGGGCCAGGGCGCGGGACGCGAACGTTATGTCCACGATCGATTCGCCCTGTTGCCGCACGCACGTGCTCTCCGAACCCCGGTTGAGGATCGCCAACTCCAAGGCTATCGCCCATTCTTCGAGCACCTCGCCCCGTGCATCGGCCGCGGGGGATCCCCACAGAGTTGATTTGGCATTGAAATCTCCCGCGACTAAGATGGGAGTGGGGTGCACCTGCCTCACCAGAATCCCAATCTCCGCGAGCAATTGCTCGAAATCGGCAAGGTTGCGGTTCGGCGAAAAATATACTCCAACAATTGCTAGATCTGCCATCACTACCAGCACATAACCGTGGCCCTTTGTGACTCTCTCAATATAATGGCAACCAGTAGCAGAAGGGACGATAATGGCGACATTATTGTCGCGGTCGGAGGCCCAGTCACTCCGAGTTGGTGTATAGTAGGGTTCCGATACCACCGCCACTTGGACTTGCCACTCAGCCATGGACTGGACCAAAAGGTCCTGAGCCCTGGCGCAGTGGTTGATGTTTGCCTGAAGAATGTGTAAAGCCATGTTAATGCGCGGTTTCCATGGGCTCCTCTCTTTGCTGGGATAGCTCACTCGGTACCGAGCCTTCCGTTACCTTCTTGTTTGGTTGGCGGTTTTGGTATTCCCTAGGCACCCCTTGCTACCAATTGAATGCCCCGCTGGCTTACCGGCTGCTACGCATATTACACAGCTCGCATCAGCAGCGGAGCACTCACGCGCCTTATGGCCGGGTTTGCCACAGCGGAAGCACGCGTTGCTGCGATCCACCCCCCTGTCACACTTGGCCCCTACGTGACCCGTTTCCAAGCATCTATAGCAGCGCAGAGGCCTTTGCTCGAGTAGCACAACACGCGCTGAGACCCACCCTATTTTAACACGACCTATTTGGATCAGTTTCTTTGCAGCTAGTACTGGACAACTCAACCAGACTGACCCCAAACCACTAGGGCCACGTGCAATTACGCCTGCCTTAATTGCTTCGGTACTGCAACCACCTTCTCTCGTTACAGCCATCACTACTTCATCTACAGTCACCGAATCATCCAGTCCTGTAATTCGTAATTCGGCGCGCTTCACCGGCCGGTGGATGTGCACAGCGTCACTATTGAGAACCTCCCGGAGCTTGGCTGCGAGATCATCGGCTGCTTTGTCGGCGTTTTCGGTGCCGGGAGGAATCTCTAGCATCCGGGCTCCAGTTGCCGTCGTTCGAAAACGCACCTGGGTGATACCGACCTCCTCGAGTTTTATGCGGCTTTTGGCCTCTGCCAAGAGCGTATCATATTTATACCCCTTTTCTACAGCACCTGCCTTTAGAGTGAGGGTAATCGCCTGCGTGCGAGGCGAACGAAGTTTCCTTTTTTGAGGGACCTTCTTAGGTCCACTGGTAGCCTTCGATGCCTTCACCGTCGCCGCCTTTTTGGTAGTTTTGGCCGCGACTGTACTCCACTGCTCTTGGGTACGCTGAGGTGATGTAGGCGGTGGCTGTGTTTGCCTCGTTGAGGCAGCTTCCTGCGCCGCCAGGCTTCTACGTTTTACCTTCTTCCTTGTAGAACTGGGTCTTGTCTTTGCACCACTGTTTCCTTCTTTATTTGGAGCAATATCAATTACTGGAGGCTCGCGTGCTGTATGCTGAGAAGGAGTAGCAGAAGCACCGACGCCTTTATGAGGGACAGTCTGCTCTGCTCTTCTATCGGCAGCCAGTGACGGCCGTACGTGCGGTTCCGGGAGGAGGCGGCATTCGATGCCTTCCAAGCGAGCATTTAGCATCATGCTGAACTGTTCACGATTGGAAAGTGAGACTTCTTCAATCAGGCGCCGGAAGTCGACCTCAGCCGTCCGAGCGGGCTGATTTCGCATTTCGGTGACCTCACGGCGCAACTCTGCCAGCTGGCGCGACAGTTGTGCATTATCCGCCTCCAGCCGGGCAATTTCTTCCGTCACAGTCAGGGTTCTTAGTTCTGCAACGGCCCCTTTTATTGCATCTGCCGCAGTTTTAAGGGCCTTAACAAATGTCCCTTTCATGTTGCCGGACTTGTCAGCAACTCGGACCACCACATCTAGTGCCTCCTGTATTGTAGCGCCTAGTGCAACAGAAGTCCGCGACGTGTCCACGTTCTGTCCGAGCGGCTGGCGCTGTCTGAGGCGAGCAGCTCTATCCTCATTAGCAATTTGTGCCGAGCGGTTAAATGCCGCTAGCTCGTCTTCCACAAGAAGACGCTGCTCCTTCGACCTCTCGCTACTTAGCTCCCTCTGATATTTGTGGAGCCCAACATATTTGCCCGTCGTCGGTGGACGACCCCTGCCCCTCTTGGGCGTTGACTTGAGCCACATAGTTTGAGACGTCTGGGTAGGTGAGGCATCCCCACTCTCATCTGGCTGCGCCCCAACATCACTCTCTGATTCTGAGGAGGGCAATGGAGCGGGCCTCTTCTCACCCTTCCGCCAATATTTGTCTCTCATAGAGTCGTTGGACTCTTTCGAGGCCACCGTTACCATACTGGCAACCGAGGAGTCCGACTCAGATAGCCGAGTATGGTTAGAGGGGAGTTTGCTGTTGACAACCTCCTCCCTGTCGTTATTAGAGTCACTGTTTGTTTTGTTGGTTTCAGGTGTTAAACCCACGACAGGGTACTCAAATGTGACTCCAAGCGCTGCCTTGTCCATATTTTCGAGCCGCGTCAGCTCAACTCGTAATTGTGGTTGCGCCGACTGCGCGCTCTTGCCACTGTCAAACGCATCGGCGTGCGCCATCAGGGCGCCCGCCGCTACCGCCTCGTCGTTTTCATTGTGCATCGGTGTCCTCATTATTGCCGGGTCGTCGGTATCAGTATCCAAAAAATTGTTTGACATTTTTGTTCCCACGATTGTGGGGGATAGTGGTCCACCCAGGCGGTGCCCCCTGCACCTGGGTAACCCTATTACCACTGGGGGGTCGGGCGGTGCCCCAGGGTTGGCCATTAGCGACTGGATACCCTCCAGCCACTCTCAGAAGGTGACAACAGGCACAGGCCCAAGCACGCCCAGTCCGGACAGGTCCTCCCACTCCAACACAAGCCTACCCAAGTAGAACCCCTCGTTGTGCCCAGGATCTGCGCAACCTCCAGGAAAACGATTCCCCCACTCCCCCGACACTAACCACGACCCAGAAAGATTATAAGCGCTTTCCATTTGCTCAGCAAATGGAAGAACGCAATCTACCCTAGGTCAGTGAATAATGCCTGGCGGGTGGGGGTTCGTCAGTCCAGAGGCTGCTCACATCCGCAGCACACGAGAGGCCACTCGAGCAGACTACGGTTGTCAGAGCGGATGAACCGGTCCAAGCTACGCGCGCAAGAACCTGTTCCTGTTGTCACCCTCCATCGAGTTCCCCGACGCCATGTACCGCAACGTCGGGAATTGGGGTTTTTTTATAGAGGTTCTCTCCTCGCAGTCCGGCCAATGAAGGCAAGACCCTCGCTCCCGTCCAAGCCGCGAGACGTGTCCACGACACTCGGAACGGGGTTGCGAGTCCAGCGGTGGCACGGGCGGGATAAGCCCCCCAGTGCCGCCTGACGGCAGGGTTAGTGCACGCCGGGCCCGCCCTCCCTCGGCTCATCCACTGCGCCCTCTGCTATTCAGAGGGACGCGCGGAGAGCCCCTCCCGGGCCGAAGCCCCCCATTTCCCCCCCGGTGTTTGGTTCGCGGGACTACCGTCCTACCCCGGCTCGACGACTGCAACGGCGAGTCGGAGCGTTCCCCTATCCACCACCTGGGGACGCGCCACGTCGGGGTTCACCTCCCCGCCCACTCGGACAACCGAGCAGGTCCGTGGGAGGGAACCTAACCTAACCTAACCTTTTTTTTTTTTTTTTTTTTTTTTTTTTTTTTTTTTTTTTTTTTTTTTTTTTTTTTTTTTTTTTTTTTTTTTTACGAGGGGAAAATGCGTTACGCATACCACCAGGGTGCAGGGACGGACCCAGGTGGTTATGTGGGACTCCTATGTCGGCTAATGAGGCCTATGGTGTACCCACTAAAAACCCCTCTATTTGCCGCCTTTCTGCTATAAGGCGAGGCCATGGGAACGCTTTCGCACACTACCTTGACTCCGCCAGCAGCTGTCCATTTTGTGGACCCGTCTTCGGGGGGTATGAGTTTCCCCCTTTTGCCACTAGAGGGCGTGCCCGGACACTTGACACGCCTTCCATCCCGAGGACCTCCTCCGGCGGGTGATAGACGTCCCCGTGGCTGTCACCCGGAGATCCTCTTTACGGGGGCAGGCGGCGATCATGCGCCAGCCGTCTGCGCCCAACACGCCTGCGGCGCCGTTGGTCGGCTGCTGCGTCGTCCTCCCTGGCCCGTTCCGCAGTCTCCTTGTGTCTCATGACCTCCTCACAGAAGGAGAGCACCGCCTCCCACGCCCTGTCGCTGTCAACCATGGATCTGACCACTGCTGGCAGCGACAGGTCGTTTCCTACGCACGCCGTCAGGCTGGTGCGCTGCTGCGCCCAGGCTGGACACGCCTCCAGGGTGTGCTGCGCTGTTTCTTCTGCGCAGCCGCACTCATGGCACTCCGGAGTTGGCTCTCTTCCGGCAATTTTGTGCAGGTATCTCCCGAAACAACCATGCCCCGAAAGCACCTGCACGAGCCGGAATGTGAGAGTGCCATGATTTCGATCCAACCACTGTGTTAGGACTGGCCGGATCGCCTCCACCGTGCGGACGCCAGCGCTTGGTTGCGCCAATCTGACTGCCCACACCCCGATCGCCCTGCGGAGAAACTCAGCGCGCTTTGCGTCCACTTCTCTGGGCGCTGGCCTGAGATCTTGGGCTCGTTCCTCCTCACGCCAGAAGAAAACCGACGCCAGGGCTTTCGCATCCAAGTCCCAGGGCAAGGACCCAGCCAGCAGACATGCCGCCTCCGCAGAGATCGTCCGATAGCCTCGGATAGCCCTTATTGCCATCACCCGTTGCGTCTGAAGCAGCTGGGCGGTGTTTCGCCTGTTAAGGGCGTCGGCCCACACTGGAGCACCGTACAGGGCCATCGATCGCACGACCCCCGCGTATAGCCGCCGGCAGGAGGCTTTGGGCCCCCCGAGGTTTGGGAGTAGGCGCCCAAGAGCGGCAGCTGCACCCAGCAATCTCGGCGCAAGGCGTTGGAAGTGCGCCTGGAAGGTCCACCGGCTGTCGAGGACAATGCCCAGGTACCGCATCGTTGGCTCGACAGCTATTCGCACTCCTCCCACCACGATATGGGCACCGGCTGGAGGCGCTTTTCGAGGGCCGTGGAAACAAACGGCCTCTGATTTGTCAAGAGCTACCTCCAGCCCTAACCGCCTTATCCGTCCCACCACCTGAGCAACACCAGCTGCAGCCAGAATGGAAGCTTCCCTATACGAGGCCCCCTTTGCTGTCACGAGCGTATCGTCCGCGTAGCACGTGACCTCCACCCCTCTCTGGTTTGCCCCTCGGAGCACCCAGTCATACCCAATGTTCCACAGGAGTGGCCCTAGGACCGACCCCTGTGGAACACCGCACACCATCTCCCTCCTGCCCCATTCGTCTCGCCCGGGGAAGGCCACAAACCTCTCAGAGAGGTAAGCTTCCACTATTCGGCTGAGGTGTTGGGGCACCTGATGGTGCAGGAGCGCCTCCTTTATGCAGCCCCAGGGCAGGGTATTAAAGGCATTGGCGATGTCTAATGACACCGCCAAGACAACCTCGCCCCGGTATACGGCTTCCTCAACAAACCCCTTCACCCGGAGGATCGCATCCACAGTTGAGCGACCACTGCGGAAGCCATACTGGCAATCAGCCAAATCAGGCCCCTCCCTGCTAAGGTGCTTGTTGAGGCGGCTCGCGATGATTCGCTCAAAGAGCTTGCCCATCTCATTCAGTAGCACGATGGGCCGATAGGCCGAGGGTGAGTCTGTTGGGCGTCCCTCCTTCTTGAGCAGCACTAGCCGGCCAGTTTTCCATGACCTGGGAAAGCACGCTTGTTCCAGGCAGGCGCTCAAGAGCCGTCTCAGCCTCGCCTCCAAGGTATTAGTGGCCAGAGCCAAGGCCCGGCCAGGGATTCCGTCCGGCCCAGGGGCCGTGTTTTTAGCCCGAAGCCGTAGGACTGCTGCGCCTAACTCGCCTTCGGTGACGGGTGGCACCACTGCCTCTTCCTCTTGCCTCCCGCCAGCTCGTGGTAGCACCATAGGCGGAGGCTCTTGTTGCCCTGTGTGAGGGAACAGGGTTGCCACCACTCTCTCCAGTAGTTGAGGCTGGAGACTTTGCGTTATTGGGGGGGCCCAGGGTCGAAGCTTTTGCCTCACCAACTTGTACGGCCTCCCCCACGGATCGCTGTTAAGAGTCTCCAGAAACTCCTGGCGAGACTGATCCTTGGCCTTCCCGATGGCAGTTGTAAGTGCCACCTTTGCGTTCTTGTAGAGCGCATAAAGATCCGCTTCAGCTGCTTCGTCTCGTTGACGACGTCGCCTCTGCCGTGTGTATTGGCGCCTCTTTGCTACACATTCCTGTCGCAGCTGAGCAAGTTCTGCGGACCACCAATACACACAGCGTTTTGATGGCCTAGTCTTAACCCGGGGCATGGCCGCGTCGCATATCTCGGTCATGCACTCCTGAAACCAGCGGGCTTCATCCTCCACGTCTGTTGGATCTTCTGGCTCCGGTGCCCATGCCTGTACCATTGCCGCCAGCTCCAGCGCTTCCCGGTCAAGCTTTCTGAGTGCCCACCGCGGGCCGCTATCGGCTGGGCTACTGCGGCTTGGGTTATTTGGAGCTACTGGGAGTGCAGAGACTTCAAACCGAATGTATCGGTGGTCCGATAGTGTCTCTACATGTGCCAGTACCTCCCAGTCCCGTACACGGCTCGCTAGGGCAGAACCAGCAAGCGTGATGTCCACAATTGAACCACCCTGTTGCCGCACGCATGTGTTTGTGTTCCCCGTGTTGACAAGTGCCAAGTTGGAGGTGACCGCCCACTCGAGTAGAGCTTGGCCTTGTGCGTCAGTGGCCGGGGATCCCCAGGCCATGGACTTGGCGTTAAAATCCCCTGCAACAATAACAGGCCTGGGGTGCAGTAGGCCCAGCAGAGTGCTCACCGCAGCGAGGAACTGTTCAAACTCGGCTAAGCTCTTGTTTGGTGAAAAATAAACTCCCACCAATCCCAACTCTCCACACTCAGCCGCGACGCAACCATGACCTCTTGTGACGCTATCAAACGGACTCGAGCCCGCTGTCCTCTGCGTCACAAGGGCTACTGTGCCGTCCAGATCTCCGGCCCAGTCATCCCGAGAAGGAATGAAATATGGCTCCGCCACCACAGCTACGTGAATCAACCACTGTGCCATGCTCTGGAGCAGGAGGTCCTGAGCCCTTGCACAGTGATTGAGATTCCCCTGCAAGAACTTGATGGTGGTTGCCATTAATCAACAGCCATTCTCCCAGCCTCCTCGGCCGCGTCCACCACATTGGTGGGCGGTTGAACAAAGTGCGAGGGGGCCCGGAGGTCGTCGTCAGCTTTCGTTCTCCTCTTCTTGTTGGCGGCCTTGGGTGCAGCGCAAGCTTTGCTACCCATCCTGTGGCTTGCCGATTTACCCGCCGTCGCACACCCGGCGCAGTGAGGTGCAGCTGAGCACTGGGCTGCTTTGTGACCGGTCTTGCCACATCGAAAGCAAAGCTCGCTCCGATCTACATCTGACTGGCACTGTACCCGGATATGCCCATTCTCTTGGCATCGGAAACATCGCACTGGTCTCTGCTCCAGCAACTTGACTTGCGCGGAGACCCATCCAATTAGGAGTCGTCCTCCCACAGCTATCTTTTTGGCCGCTGGGATCGGGCAGCGCACCCACACTGTACCTAGGCCTGCAAAGCCCTGACGTACGTCGCCAGCCTTTACCAGGTCGGACGAACATCCCCCCGTTGTGGCCACCGCAGCGACGACCTCTTCAGCGGACACCGAGTCGTCCAGGCCTGATATACGAATTTCCGCGGTTTTCGTGGGCCTGGACACCCGGACGTCCTCCTCACTGAGTTGCCCCTTTATTGCAGCAGCCAGCTTGTCAGCCTTATCGCCGCTGGTTGCTCCCGGGACTTCTATGACGCAGGCACCGGTAGCTGCTCGCTTGAAGCGCACGCCCGGGATGTCAAGGTCTTTTAATTGGACCTTGCTCTTTGCCTCGGTCAGTACCTTTTTAAAGGTGACGCCCCTCTCTTCAGCTCCAGGCTGCAGGGTCAACACTACGGCGGCAGATCGTGGGGCACGAAGTTTGCGCGCCTCCCTTGCCGACTTTGACTGTTGCTGGGTCTGCTGCCGTGCCATGGTTTTGGCTGTAGCAGCTTTTCTTTTGCTGCTACGGCTGACCACCTTGTTCCAGCCCTGGGTGAAAGGCATGGTGGCAGATGGTAAAGACTGCAGCTCGTTTTGCGTGTTTGCCGTCTCTTCCATATCGTCCCGTCGTAGGGCTGGGACAGCAGTGGCAACCGTAGTAGGTGTGACAGCAGCAGCAGCAGCGGTGTCCCTACTTGCCTGTTTTGCCAGCACGGAAGCAGTGGCTGACACTTTCGGCTTTTTTGCCGAGCGTCGTGGTCTTGGCAACGGCTGTGGTGCCGCTGACGGCTGCATTGCCGCTGGGCTCGTCGGTGTGGCGCAACTCTCGAAGTGACTGCCGGCCGCAAAGTTTATCAGGTCCGCTGCCAGCGGGGGGCGGAGTCTAGGCTCACTTGGGAACCTTCCCTCGAGATTCTCCAGGCGGGCGTTGACATAGTTTGCCAACGCACCTACCCGGAGATCTATAATGTCACCCAAGCCAGATAACAGCTCTCGCTTGAGCTCCCCAATTGCTGCTGAGAGCTCGGTCACCACCGGGGGGACCGGTTTGGAAGCCGCTGTCGGGGTCTTACTCTTAGCTCCTAACCTTTTTTTTTTTTTTTTTTTTTTTTTTTTTTTTTTTTTTTTTTTTTTTTTTCCCAGGAAAAATCTTCGAAAGATTCCAACGCGCCACGGGGAGACGCGGTGGATATGTCGGATTCATACCGACTAAAAAACCTGGGGTGTCCTTCACGCTGCCTACGGTGGAGCCACGGGAACGCTTTCGCATACTACCGTGACTCCGCCAGCAGCTGTCCATTATTGTGGACCCGTCTTCGGGGGGTTTGCATTTCCCCCTTGTGCCACTAAGGAGCGTGCCCGGACACCAGACACGCCTTCCATCCCGAAGACCTCCTCCAACGGGTGACAGACGTCCCCGTGGCTGTCACCCGGAGATCCTCTTTACGGGGGCAGGCGGCGATCATGCGCCAGCCGTCTGCGCCCAACACGCCTGCGGCGCCGTTGGTCGGCTGCTGCGTCGTCCTCCCTGGCCCGCTCCGCGGTCTCCTTCTGTCGCATCACCTCCTCACAGAAGGAGAGCACCGCCTGCCACGCCTTGTCGCTGTCAACCATGGATCTGACCACTGCTGACAGCGACAGGTCGTTTCCTACGCACGCCGTCAGGCTGGTGCGCTGCTGCGCCCAGGCTGGACACGCCTCCAGGGTATGCTGCGCCGTTTCTTCTGCGCAGCCGCACTCATGGCACTCCGGAGTTGTCTCTCTTCCGGCAATTTTGTGCAGGTATCTCCCGAAACAACCATGCCCTGAAAGCACCTGCACGAGCCGGAATGTGAGAGTGCCATGATTTCGATCCAACCACTGTGTTAGGACTGGCCTGATCGCCTCCACCGTACGGACGCCAGCACTTGGTTGCGCCAACCTGACTGCCCACACTCCGATCGCCCTGCGGTGAAACTCAGCGCGCTTTGCGTCGACTTCTCTGGGCGCTGGCCTGAGATCTTGGGCTCGTTCCTCCTCACGCCAGAAGAAAACCGACGCCAGGGCTTTCGCATCCAAGTCCCAGGGCAAGGACCCAGCCAGCAGACATGCCGCCTCCGCAGAGATCGTCCGATAGCCTCGGATGGCCCTTATTGCCATCACCCGTTGCGTCTGAAGCAGCTGGGCGGTGTTTCGCCTGTTAAGGGCGTCGGCCCACACTGGAGCACCGTACAGGGCCATCGATCGCACGACCCCCGCGTATAGCCGCCGGCAGGAGGCTTTGGGCCCCCCGAGGTTTGGGAGTAGGCGCCCAAGAGCGGCAGCTGCACCCAGCAATCTCGGCGCAAGGCGTTGGAAGTGCGCCTGGAAGGTCCACCGGCTGTCGAGGACAATGCCCAGGTACCGCATCGTCGGCTCGACAGCTATTCGCACTCCTCCCACCACGATATGGGCACCGGCTGGAGGCGCTTTTCGAGGGCCGTGGAAACAAACGGCCTCTGATTTGTCAAGAGCTACCTTCAGCCCTAACCGCCTTATCCGTCCCACCACCTGAGCAACACCAGCTGCCGCCAGAATGGAAGCTTCCCTATATGAGGCCCCCTTTGCTGTCACGAGCGTATCGTCCGCGTAACACGTGACCTCCACTCCTCTCAGGTTTGCCCCTCGTAGCACCCAGTCATATCCTATATTCCACAGGAGTGGCCCTAGAACCGACCCCTGTGGAACACCGCACACCATCTCCCTCCTGCCCCATTCGTCTCGCCCGGGGAAGGCCACAAACCTCTCAGAGAGGTAAGCCTCCACTATTCGGCTGAGGTGTTGGGGCACCTGATGGTACAGGAGCGCCTCCTTTATGCAGCCCCAGGGCAGGGTATTAAAGGCATTGGCGATGTCTAATGACACCGCCAAGACAACCTCGCCCCGGTATACGGCTTCCTCAACAAACCCCTTCACCCGGAGGATCGCATCCACAGTTGAGCGACCACTGCGGAAGCCATACTGGCAATCAGCCAAATCAGGCCCCTCCCTGCTAAGGTGCTTGTTGAGACGGCTCGCGATGATTCGCTCAAAGAGCTTGCCCATCTCATTCAGTAGCACGATGGGTCGATAGGCCGAGGGTGAGTCTGTTGGGCGTCCCTCCTTCTTGAGCAGCACTAGCCGGCCAGTTTTCCATGACCTGGGAAAGCACGCTTGTTCCAGGCAGGCGCTCAAGAGCCGTCTCAGCCTCGCCTCCAAGGTATTAGTGGCCAGAGCCAAGGCCCGGCCAGGGATTCCGTCCGGCCCAGGGGCCGTATTTTTAGCCCGAAGCCGTAGGACTGCTGCGCCTAACTCGCCTTCGGTGACGGGTGGCACCACTGCCTCTTCCTCTTGCCTCCCGCCAGCTCGTGGTAGCACCATAGGCGGAGGCTCTTGTTGCCCTGTGTGAGGGAACAGGGTTGCCACCACTCTCTCCAGTAGTAACCTAACCTTTTTTTTTTTTTTTTTTTTTTTTTTTTTTTGTCCCAGGAAAAATCTTCGAAAGATTCCACCGCGCCATGGGGAGACGCGGTGGATATGTCGGATTCATACCGACTAAAAAACCTGGGGTGTCCTTCACGCTGCCTACGGTGGAGCCACGGGAACGCTTTCGCATACTACCGTGACTCCGCCAGCAGCTGTCCATTATTGTGGACCCGTCTTCGGGGGGTTTGCATTTCCCCCTTGTGCCACTAGGGGGCGTGCCCGGACACCAGACACGCCTTCCATCCCGAGAATCTCCTCCAGCGGGTGACAGACGTCCCCGTGACTGTCACCCGGAGATCCTCTTTACGGGGGCAGGCGGCGATCATGCGCCAGCCGTCTGCGCCCAACACGCCTGCGGCGCCGTTGGTCGGCTGCTGCGTCGTCCTCCCTGGCCCGCTCCGCGGTCTCCTTCTGTCGCATCACCTCCTCACAGAAGGAGAGCACCGCCTGCCACGCCCTGTCGCTGTCAACCATGGATCTGACCACTGCTGGCAGCGACAGGTCGTTTCCCACGCACGCCGTCAGGCTGGCTCGCTGCTGCGCCCAGGCCGGACATGCCTCCAGGGAGTGCTGCGCTGTGTCTTGCGTGCACCCGCACTCATGGCACACTTCGGTTGTCTCTCTTCCGGCGATAATGTGCAGGTACCTCCCAAAGCAGCCGTGCCCGGAAAGCACTTGCACTAACCGGAAGGTGAGTGCGCCATGCTTCCGTTCCAGCCACTGCGGTAGAACTGGCCGAATCGCTTCCACCGTGCGGATGCCTGCGCTTGGATGCGCCAGCCTCATCCCCCACTCTACGATCGCCTCGCGACGGAACTCCTCCCGCTTGGCTGAGACCTCCTGTGGTGCTGGCCAGAAGTCACGGGCTCGCGCCTCCTCGCGCCAGAAAAAGGCTGACGCAAGGGCTCTCGCGTCCAGGTCCCACGGGAGCGACCCGGCCAGCAGGCATGCTGCCTCTGCGGAGATCGATCGATAGCCCCGTATCACCCTTGTCGCCATCACCCTCTGCGATTGCCGCAGTTGGGGGGTATTGTGACGGTCAAGGGCGTCGGCCCACACTGGGGCTCCGTACAGGGCCATCGATCGTACGACGCCCATGTATAAGTATCGGCAAGAGGCCCTAGGCCCGCCCAGGTTGGGGAGTATCCGCCCAAGAGCAGCCGCCGTGCCCACTAGTTTGGGTGCTAAGCGCTGAAAGTGCGCCCGGAATGTCCACCGACTGTCGAGGACAATGCCAAGGTACCGCATCGTCGACTCGACAGCGATCCGGACACCCCCCACTACGATGTGCGCACCGGCTGGAGGTGCTTTCCGACGGCCATGAAAACAGATGGCCTCGGATTTGTTTAGAGCGACCTCCAACCCAAGCCGTCTTATTCGGCCCACCACGTGGGCGACACCTGCTGTCGCTAGCACGCAGGCGTCCCTAAATGACCCGCCACGGGCTGTCACCAGCGTATCATCTGCGTAGCAGGTGACGTCCACTCCTCGCAGATTCGCTCCACGCAGCACCCAGTCATACCCGATGTTCCACAAGAGCGGTCCAAGGACTGACCCCAGTGGAACACCGCATACCATCTGCCGCTGGCCCCACTCCTCTTGCCCAGGAAAAGAAACGAACCTCTCAGAGAGATAGGCCTCTATAATTCTCTGGAGGTGCTTGGGCACTTGGTGGAATGAGAGCGCCTCGATTATGCAGGGCCAGGGGAGGGTATTGAAGGCGTTAGCGATGTCCAGGGACACCGCCAAGACTACCTCACCCCGCGCCACGGCCTCATTCGCCAGTTCCTTTACCCGAAGGATCGCGTGGACGGTGGAGCGGCCGCTGCGAAAGCCGTACTGGCTGTCAGCCAGGTCTGGGCCTTCCCTATCGAGGTGCTTGATGAGGCGGTTTGCGATAATTCGCTCAAAGAGCTTGCCCACCTCATCAAGCAACACAATCGGGCGGTAGGCCGACGGAGAATCCGTAGGACGCCCTTCCTTCCTAAGCAGGACCAGTCGGCCCACCCTCCACGTGCTGGGGAAACGAGACTGCTCCAAACAGGCGCTGAAAAGTCGTCTCAACCTCAGCTCCAGGGCGTCCATGGCCAGAGCCCAAGCCCGTCCAGGGATGCCATCAGGTCCTGGTGCCGTATTTTTGGTCCGCAGTCGCAATACTGCAGCACCCATCTCGCCTTCAGTGACGGGCGGCACATCGGCCCCCTCCTGCCTGTCTCCAGGTGGTGGTGCCATAGCCGGTGGTTCAGGGGCCACTCTGTGCGGAAACAGATCTGCAACCACTGTGTCCAGGAGTTGGGGCTGGAGACTCTGTGTTAGTGGGGGCGTCCAAGGCCGAAGCTTTTGCCTCACCAGCTTGTACGGCCTCCCCCACGGGTCTCTATTGAGGGTCTCCAGGAACTCCTCACGGGACCGCTCGATGGCTCTACTGATGGCAGCTGTTAGTGCCTTTTTCGTGTCTTTGTACAGCGAGTACAGCTCTGTTTCCACTAATGGATCGCGGTGCGCGCGCCGTCTGTGCCGTGTATATTGGCGTCTCGCAGCCACGCACTCGTCGCGTAACTGCGTGAGTTCTGTGGACCACCAATGCACACAGCGCTTGGGAGGTCTGGCCTTTACCCGCGGCATCGCGGCATCGCACACCTCTGTCATGGCCTCCTGGAACCATCGCGCTTCGTCCTCGATGCTTATGGGCGCCTCCGGTATGGGTGCCCACGCCCGCACCATCGCCGCCAGCTCCAGCGCCTCCCGGTCGAGATTTTTAATTGCCCACCGCGGGCCGGCCTCGGCTGGGCCACTCCGGCTTGAGTTGGGCGAAGATGACGGGGGACCGGACACTTCGAACCGGATATACTGGTGGTCCGACAAGGTCTCCACGCCCACCATCACCTCCCAACCCTGAACACGGCGCGCCAGGGCACATCCAGCAAACGTGACGTCCACTATAGAGCCACCCTGTTGGCGCACGCACGTGTTTGCCGTTCCTGTGTTCATAACCGACAGATTTGAGGCGACTGACCAGCGAAATAGAGCGTGGCCCTTGGCGTCTGTTGCCGGACTTCCCCACTCAACGGACTTCGCATTCCAGTCTCCTGCAACGATGACTGGGGCAGGGTGCAATCGACCGATCAGCGCCCCCACCTGCGCAAGGAACTGCTCGAAGTCCGCCAGGGTTTTGTTCGGGGAGAAGTAAATTCCCACCACAGCCAGTTCCCCACAAGTCGCCGCGACGAAGCCGTGACCCCTGATGATGTTCTCGAACGGGCAAGAGCCGGCTGCGCGCCGCGTCACGAGGGCCACCGTGCCGTCCAGGTCCCCAACCCAATCGTCTTGTGGAGGAACCGAGTATGGCTCCGCCATCACCCCAATGTGAATCAACCACTGCGCCATGCTCTGAAACAGAAGGTCCTGAGCCCTAGCGCAGTGGTTGAGGTTCCCCTGGAGGAATTTGACGGCTGCCATCAGTTGATAACAATTGAGCCAGCCTCCTCGGGTGCGACCTCCATGTGGAGGGGCGACTGGACAGGCTGTGAGGGGGCCCGGGGGCCATCACCAGCTTTCGTCCTCTTTCCTTTTTTGGCAGCTTTGGGTGCGGAACACGCTTTGCTGCCCATCCTGTGGGCAGCGGATTTCCCTGCTGCCGCACACCCTGCACAGTGCGCCGCTGCTGAGCACTGGGCCGCCTTGTGACCAGGTTTACCGCAATGGAAGCAGAGTTCGCTTCGGTCTACCTCCGACTGGCACTGAGCCCGGATGTGCCCACTTTCGAGACAGCGAAAGCAGCGTAGGGGCCTCTGCTCCAGCAATTTAACTTGGGCAGAGACCCAGCCCACCAGTAAGCGACCGCCCTTCACCACTTTCTTTGCTGCTAGGATCGGGCAGCGCACCCAGATAGTGCCAAGGTTGTCGAAGCCTTCACCGCGTCTTTATGACATTCGCCAGCCGTAGCGATTGCAGTCACCACTTCTTCGGCAGACACTGACTCATCCAGGCCTGAGACGCGGATCTCTGCCGTCTTTGTGGGTCTAGCCACCCGCACGTCCTCTCCGCTGAGCTGCTCCCTGATAGCAGTGGCTAGCTTATCGGCTTTGTCACCGCTTGCCGCTCCGGGGACCTCTAGGATGCAGGCGCCAGTGGCTGCCTGCCTGAATCGCACTCCTCCTAAAATATCAAGGTCCTTGAGCTGGACCTTGGCTCTGGCCTCCGCCAGGACTTTTTTGTAGGTCACTCCGCGGTCTTCGGCGCCCGGCTGCAGAGTGATCACTACGGCCGCTGAGCGGGGGGTGCGAAGATTGCGAGCGTCTCCTTTCAATTTGGGCTGCTGCTGTTTTTGATTCGACGTTTTTCCAGCGCCTGCGGCTTTAACAGCTTTCCTTTTCTTTTTGCGACTTCCCGCTTTCTTCCACTCCGCGCTCAGCGGCTCGGATGCGGGTAATAGCGTACGAGGCCCGTCTGGTGGTACTGTTTCGGCAAGCTTCTGGGTGCCGTTTCTCTTTTTATCATTTTTTAGTCCTGGACCGGTCTGTGGTCCTTTCGGCTGGCTAGACCTGGAATCATCTTTTTCGAGGCCGCCGTAAGTGGCATCCGCTAAATTTGCCAGCCGCTTTTTATCTCCGGCCAGTGGAGGCCTCTGTGTTTTGGCTGGGAGAAGCCGGCCATCGGCCTCCAGACCCTCCAGTCGAGCATTAACAATAGCTCCCACTTGTATTGACACGGCGCGTATGAGTTCTTCGCTGACAATAGCAGGAGCCTTGTCGCCTGCAAGTGGGTCCCGGCGCCCTTTCTTCGAACCGATGGAAGATCCGGCCCGGATCGCTTCCTCCCGCATCGGTACTACAGTGAGTGGTACGTCAGTAGGCCGATACAGAAGGCTATTGGACCTCCTGTTTTCCTCGACCTCCGCTCGTAATTGGGCGAGTTCCTCTCGCAGGTCGGCCATTTCAGCTTTCAGACGACGGTTTGCCACCTGCAGCTGACGGGTCTCGTCCGTTATTGTGCGTGCACTTAGGTCTTCAACAGCCCCGGTTATGACCATTGCTGCCTCTTTTAGTGCACGCACGAAGGTGCCTTTTAGGCTGCCGGATTTTGCGGCTACTTTTTGTATTATGTCGACCTGGTCGACTACCTCCTTTCTCAGATCCAGTGTCGTCTTGTCGCTAGTCATAGCTGATGACGGTGACTCAGAGCGCCATAGGGCCCTCTCCGTCCTCAGCTCAGCCGCTTTGTCGGAGACCTCTTTCTCCGCTTGGAGCTGGCGTTCTTGTCGCTGGGAGGCCGCGAGGGCCTCTTTAGTTCTCAATAGGCCAACGTTTTTATCCACAGTCGGTGGTTTTACTGCCTCAATTTGTTGGGTCGGCGACGGTTGGGGACCCTCTGCCTCTTCCTCGCTCCCAGACAAACATATTCTTTTTGCCCCATCCTCCGCCCAAAAGCGGCGTTTTCTGGGACCTGCGGATGACCCCGACTCACAAAGCCGCTCCAACCTCACGCGGAGTTTCTTGAACTTGCCAGTTTCGTAGGTTTCAGCGCGCGCCATCGGGGCGCCCGCTTCCACCGCTATTTCATTGTTTGCCAAATCACGTGCCTGCTCGGTATCCTTCGTCGATAGCATTTCGGACATTTCTTATTGATGTTCCCACGAGTATGGGGGATAGACGGTCCACCCAGGCGGTGCCCCCTGCACCTGGGTAACCCTATTACCACTGGGGGTCGGGCGGTGCCCCAGGGTTGGCCACTAGCGGCTGGATACCCTGCAGCCACTCTCAGAAGGTGACAACAGGCACAGGCCCAAGCACGCGCAGTCCAGACAGGTCCTCCCACTCCGACACAAGCCTACCCAAGTAGCACCTCCCGCTGTGCCCAGGATCTGTGCAACCTCCAGGAAAACGATTCGCCCACTCCCCCGACATTAGCCACGACCCAGAAAGATTATAAGCGCTTTCCATTTGCTCAGCAAATGGAAGAGCGCAATCTACCCTAGGTCAGTGAGTAATGCCTGGCGGGTGAGGGTTCGCCAGTCCAGAGGCTGCTCACATCCACAGCACACGGGAGGCCACTCGAGCAGACTACGGTTGTCAGAACGGATGAACCGGTCCAAGCTACGTGCGCAAGAACCTGTTCCTGTTGTCACCCTCCATCGAGTTCCCCGACGCCATGTACCGCAACGTCGGGAATTGGGGTTTTTTATAGAGGTTTTCTCCTCGCAGTCCGGCCAATGAAGGCAAGACCCTCGCTCCCGTCCAAACCGCGAGACGTGTCCACGACACTCGGAACGGGGTTGCGAGTCCAGCGGTGGCACGGGCGGGATAAGCCCCCCAGTGCCTGCCCGACGGCCGAGTTAGTGCGCGCCGGGCCCGCCCATCCACTAGGGGTTTAGGCGAGCACCGAACTGCGCCCGCCTCCTCCCCCTCCGTCTGCGCCGGAGCGGATGCGCATCTGCCCTATCTTCGCGCTCCCGCTCCGCTGCCTCCTTCTGTGCGATGATGGTCTCGCAGAAGGAGGCCACTGCCTCCCAAGATCTCTCGCTCCTCAGCATGGCTGCTACGACGCTACGAAGCGAGAGGTCGCCCACTCCGAGGACCCCAGCCATGGCACGGCGTTCGGCGTCCCAGCGACTGCACACCTCTAGGGTATGCTGGGCTGTGTCGTCTGGGTCGCCGCACTCATGGCAAGCCGGGCTGGACTCCCTCCCTATATTGTGCAGGTAATGACCGAAGCATCCGTGTCCGGTCATTACCTGCGCTAGCCTAAACCCGACCTTGCCGTGGGTCCTCTCTACCCAGTGGTCAAACGACGGGAGGAGTGCCCCTATGGTGCGGACTCCATAGGGGGAGTCCTCCAGGTCGTTTTTCCACCGGTCCCTCATTCTCATCTGCGCCTGGCGGCGCTCCTCCCTTAGCTCTTCGGGAGCAGGGAACTGATTGAGGGCCCTGCGCCTAGCCCGCTCCCTATGTGCCTCAGCGAGTACCTGGGCGTCTAGTTCCCAGGGCAGGGTGCCCGCCAAGGCACATGCCGCCGCCCACGCCACCGTGCAGTAGGCCCTCACCACACGAATGGCCACCACCCTCTGCGGCCTTCTAAGGAGGTCCCTGTTTGCCGCACCGAGTCGGTCGGCCCAGATCGGTGCGCCATACAGGGCCATACTACGGGCGACCCCCGCATACAAGCCGCGGCACGCTGTGCTTGGCCCTCCCACGTTTGGCAGTAATCTGCCCAATGCCGATGCCGCCGCTACGACTCGGGGAGCAAGTTGGCGGAAGTGCTCCCTGAAGTCCCACCTGCGGTCCAGATGGATGCCCAGATACTTGATGTGGGCCTTCACCTGGACCGATTCTCCTCCCACTGGGATGACGGTCGCCGCAGGCGGCCGCCAGCCCCTCCCTCCAAACACTATAGCCTCCGTTTTGGGGAGGGCCACCCTCAATCCCAGCAGTCCTATTCGGGTGACCATGAGGTCCGCTGCGACCGCCGCCCTCCGCAGGGCCTCCTCCAACTTCGCTCCCCGGACGGCCACCATTGTGTCGTCTGCATAACAGACGATGGTCGTTCAGTCCGCCCCGATGGCCGCGATAAGTACGCGTCGCGGTGCTTCCCACGTGGGGCACACGGCACGGGTGTGCTGCGCCGTGTCCTCGTCTCCGCCTGTGCAGTGTTTGCACACTGTGCTGTCCTCGCGGCGGGCCACCTGACACAGGTATTTGCCGAAGCATCCGTGCCCGGTGAGTACCTGTGTCAGGTGGAACGTCACCTCGCCAAAGTCGCGGCCAATCCAGTCCCTAAGGACCGGCCGTACGGCGCCCACCACCTCCCGGCTTGCGCTTGGGGCCTGCAGTCGTTCGTCCCACTTTCGGAGGAGATCATCCTTGGCTTCGTCCCTCCAGAGCTTGATCTCCTCCGGATGTGGTCGATTGCCCTCCGCTCGCACCGCTGCTACCCGCCAGTATACCGCCGCAAGGACCCCGGCTTCGAGGTCCCACGGCGGGCTACTGGCAAGTAGGGTTGCCGCCTCGAATGAGACCGTTCTGAACGCTCTGATTGCCCTGGTGGCTATCACTCGTTGGGGTCTACGCAACAGGGCTACGTTACGAGCGTTCAGGGCCTCTGCCCATATTGGAGCCCCGTACAGCGCCATCGAGCGCACAACTCCCTGGTATAGGCGGCGGCATGCGCTGCCCGGCCCTCCAATATTCGGAAGCAGCCCCCCAAGTGCTCCGGCTGCAGCCACCAGCTTTGGCGCTTTGCGGGCAAAGTGCTCTGTGAACCTCCATCGGCCATCAAGGACAATACCTAGGTATCGCAGCGTCGACTCAATGTACGGGCAGGCGCCCTTACTGTCAGAATGTATGTCAGATGCAGGATAGATTGTGGGATGTCAGTCGTGGATGTGGATTCCAGCTTCTGAGGTGTCCTCATCTTCCCAGGGCCACTCGAAGTAGCCGCGGTTGTCACTTCTCGCAGTGGAGTATCAGGCTGAACGGGATTCAGTTGCCACCTTCGTCTCCATTTACAAACAACAAGTGTCAGGGTTATTATTGACATAGTACCCAATATTACGTAGATAATTATGTAATGGGTGTTGTCATTTCTACTGAATGTTTCCAGCTCTTGTTCCTTCATATCCTTGACTTTCTGGCTTATGTCAATAAACTCATTTGTATGGTCGTCAGTCAAAATTAATATATCCTTTGGAAGTGATGTGTTCATTACGTCATTGATTGGGGATATTTTGGGTATTTCTATGGACGACCCTTGTGCAAACATTTGGCTCTTGTAGTCATGTTGTGCGTGTATGATGAAAGATTTTCCTCTTATGGCACATCCTGATGGTATCACTATCAATCCAGTGTTGATCAATTTCTCTGTTGTTACGCTGTCCGGGCAGATAACACGAATCGGGTGCTCGGTGCAATATGAAAATAGCCAGGTGTCCCGAGACTGTAACTTGATCCACCGGTCGGCACATTCCCTTGCGGTCGCTTGACAGTAAGGTTTGTTATTGTTATTCGTCATTAATTGCATGTCACAGATAGATTCGCCGACTTTCATTGTATATACAAGGTGATTTAATGGGCATAACATTTTGTCATTTTTGTTAGAGATGCAGGACAATATGTCAGATTCTGTCATTGGAATTACGGTATCTTTCCTCACATTGATCGCTATGTATTTAGTGCCAGTTGATGTGTATATGGTAATATTTCCGTCCCTCTGTGGTATGTCAATAATTTCGTCCAGCTCAAATTGGTCACGATTTAGTAGTGGTAAACGTACTTCCATTATTAGGGTCTTTCGCGTCACTCTTGCCTGAATATGCAGTAATCCATATAAGTCCCCAATATTATCAACTGGTGTCGTGAGATCACTCTGTAGATGGCCCGATATCAAGTTTAATTGTTGTTGTATTTGTTCAGGCGGTAATAGGTGTACGTTGATTCTTCCGTGATAAATGTCGGTAACGGTGTCAACCAAAGTATCTTGAATCCTTCTCAGGTTGGAGATTATGACGTCAGCTACTACCATCGATGATAGTATGGAAAATGAATGCAATGCCCGTAAACTGGTTGTTTGCGCTTGCTGTATATCTTCTGTTAAATTATGGACAGTTTTTACAATTGATGTAAATTGACTTTTCATAATAAACTCATTTCTTTTGAGAATGTTGTTGTGAGCTTCTAATATCGACGTTTGGTTTTTATATAGGCTGAATATGTGGTCTTCTCGTTTTTGGATAGTCTCAATGTCATTTTCATACTTTTCTGCAAATCTGTCATCCAATACGCCGAATAAGGTGTTTGCTAAATAGCCCACTCCGTTAATTAGTCCTCTTCTTTGACGAGTATTATGATGGCTTGTCAGCAGATTGTTGTAATGACGCAATTCGTTAAGTTCGTGTTCGAATTGAGCAATAACGGGGGCACATGTAACGTCATCGTTGCATTTCTTTTTTATAAGTTGAACATAGTTTTCTATCGCTGTTATGCTATCCCAATATGTGGTCATATTATAGTATACGACCATCTTCCATTCATCTTGAATGATTCTAATGTCAGAGATCTTGTCAAAATACAGCGTGTTGTTTTTTTGTAGCATGTCAATCTTGAGCGTTTGTTGTGTAGTCGGAAGTATGCATGTCAGTAATAGTAACAGCATAGAAGTAAAAAAGCTTTGTTTATTTCTTCGTATGCGTTTCTGCGCCTTTGGGGGTTCGGTGTCAGGTTTCATATTGGTATCAGTCGAATTTGCAGGTTCTGATTTTTCGATAGGCAACGGGGCTAATTTTAATGCAGGTCGTTGGATTTCCTTTCCTTTTGTTTTCAGTGTGACAACTCGAACAAATCCATCCTTGCCGGGGTGTACTTCTGTCACTCGTCCCATTGCCCACTTGGCTGGTGGTAAATTGTCCTCTTTGATAAGGACGATGTCATCCTTTTCCAAGTTTTTTGCTGGTTGTTGCCCTTTGTGTCTTAGTTGCAGATGGTGCAAGTATTCTGAAGACCACTTTTTCCAAAAACTGTGCAGCATTTTTTCTGTCAGTTGCCATCTTTTTTGGCTGCACGTGGTCTCGTTACCATTCGTAGGTAAAGACAACAATGGGCCTCCAACCAAAAAGTGTCCTGGTGTCAAGTATTCTGTATCCGTATCATCTGTCAATGCGTATAGTGGCCTGGAGTTCAGGCAGGCTTCTATTTGTGCTAGCAGTGTAGTGAACTCTTCAAATGTGAGTTTCTGGCCTCCTAAAACACGCTTGAGGTGGTGCTTGGTCTGTCTGACCGCAGCTTCCCAGAATCCTCCCCCGCTGGGCCAGGCCGGAGCATTGAAGTGCCAGGTTACTCCCATTTCAGCGATGTCATCTAAGAAATCTTTGTTGATAACTTGCATGATTTCTTTCTTTTCTTGCTTTAGTACCCGTGCGCCACCAATGAAGTTGGATCCTTGGTCGATGAATACGTGCAGGGGTGTTCCTCTTCTGGCGCACATTCTCTTGAATGCAGCGAGAAATGTGGGCGTGCTTAAATCGGATGCAAGCTCCAGGTGTATTGCTTTTGTTGCGAAGCATATAAAGACTGCGATGTATCCGCGCGTCGTCTTTATGCCTCTTCCTTTGTTTGCTTTCAACTCTACTTGGCCTGTGAAGTCAATTCCCGTATGGGTAAATGCACGGGAAGGTGTCACTCTTGGTTTTGGCAGGTCTCCCATCAGCTGTTTTTTGGTGCTTGTGTTGAATCGAACGCATTTTACACAGCGGCTCACGTGTTTCTTAACCATACGTGTCGCGCCTAGTACCCAAAACCTCTGTCGGAGAGCAACTAATGTCAAGGGCGCGGTGCCATGAAGTGTTCGCTCATGAGCTTGGCCAATACTTAAATCTGTCAGTCTAGAGTGCTTTGGTAAAATGATAGGGTGCTTGGCATTTTTTGTCAGATGCGCGTGCTGAAGTCGTCCACCAACCCTCAACACTCCTTTTTCATCTAGAAAAGGGCGTAAGTCGAGTAGATTGCTCTTGGATGTCACAGTTCCCTTTTCCTTGATATCATAAATGTCCTTTTGGAACTCTTGTCCTTGTATCGTCTTTGCAATAATGTTGTATGCATTTTCTATTTCTTTTGTTGTCAAGTAATTAGTAGTTATTGGCTCGTCTTGCACAATGCCTAGAGTGTCATGTTCGCATTTTGCTGTCGTCGAGTACGTCAGACTGCGGTGACGTAGGTTTGTTATGAAACGTGATACGTAACATGTTATCCGTACTATGCGGGATAATGAGCTATATTTATCCAGCAAATCTTCTAAGATAGAGGATGATGTCAGGATGGCACACGTCTTTGGCTTCAATTTTACTTCACACTCGGGCGGGCTCACTTTGTCAGTATTTTCTGGGATGTCAGTTTTAATGAAGTCGGGGCCTTCCCACCACAACGAATGGGATAATAACTGTGCTGTGGTAATCCCCCTTGTAGCACAGTCAGCGGCGTTATTTTGCGAGTTAACATGTCTCCAACATTTAGATGGAATAATTTCAAGAATTTCTTTTATGCGGTTTGCTACGAAAGTTTTCCAGCGTGCCGGGTTTCCTTGCAGCCATCCCAATACGACTAATGAATCAGTCCAGCCGTATATGGGTATGTTTTCACATGGTAGAGATTTGATGACCTTTGCCATTAATTTTGATAGAAGCACGGCTCCACACAGTTCCATTCGTGGTAATGTCAATGTCTTGGATTTTGGAGCAAGTTTTGTTTTGGAAGCTATTATTCTTGTCATTACTTCTCCTTTGTCATTGATTGATTTAAGGTATGTGACACACGCATATACTTTTTCAGAAGCATCGCAAAATCCATGTAAAATTATCGGTTGTGTTGTGTTTCCAATCCAGCGAGGAATGTTCAATTTGTCAATGTTGTGTAAGTCGTCTCTCACTTTCAACCATTCTTGCTGTATGTGTTGCGGTACTTCTTGTTCCCACTCAATCCCGGTGATCCAGACTTGTTGAAACAATAATTTGGCTCTTATCGATACAGGTGAGAGCCACCCAAGAGGGTCGAAAATTTTGGATATTTCGGATAATAACATTCGCTTGGTAAATATGTTTGTATTTAGCTGGTTGTCAGTGTAGCGAAATGTAAAGTTATCGGTAATCGGACTCCATTGCAACCCGAGTGCCTTTGTAGACGTCACGTTTTGTATGTCAATAGTAGATTGGTTTATTTGTTCTGGTGATAAATGCGCTAATAGTTGTGGCTTGTTACTGGTCCATTTTCTCAAATTTATTCCAGCACCACGAAGCATGTCAATCAACTGATGTTGCGTCTCCAGTGCTTGCTCAAGAGTATTGCATCCACTCAAGAGATCATCAACATAAAAATCCTTTTTCAATACCTTGGCGGCAAAAGGGTATTTGTCAGCGTCGTCAATAGCTAGTTGAGCCATGGTGCGCATTGCCAAAAATGACGATGCTTTCATTCCGTAAGTCACGGTGCATAATTGATATTCCTTCAGTATATCTTGTGGATGACTTCTCCACATAATCTTTTGCAGGTGTTGCTGGTCTTCATGGATAAGCATGCATCTGTACATCTTTTCGCAGTCAGCCGTGTACACTACTTCATAGGTTCTCCATCTCAGAAGGAGGTCTTGAATATCCTGTTGCAGCTTCGTCCCACATTCCATCAGGTCATTTAAACTGTATCCGCTCGTTGTCCGTGAGCTTGCATTAAATACGACCCTCAGTGGCGTTGAGGTTGAGTCCGCTTTTAGAACGCCATGATGAGGTAAGAAGTATGATGGTTCACGTTTAGTGATGCATTCTTTCATGTGACCCAATTCTTGATATTCATCCATGAACTTGTTGTAGTTGTCACGTAATTTGCAGTTCTTTGTCAAGCGTTCCTCCAAATGATTAAATTGTGCTATGGCCTTTGATTTCGACTGACCCAATTTTTCTTCAAATCCTTCTTTCATAGGTAGCCGAACTTCGTATCTTCCGTCCGGCATTCTTCTGGTAGTAGCGGTGTACAGTTGCTCACAAAACTGGTCTTGTTGTGTTTCAGTAGTCTCCTCACTGGTGATTTCTTCCATCTCCCAGTACTTAGCGATATCCTCTATGTTGTTAATGATGACGTTGCAGTTGAGAGTGACGTTGACAGGTCCTGACAAAATATATCCAATTTTTGTCTGCTGAGCGATTGGTTGTTGATCTGTCCCTCTGATAAGACCGCTCATTATAATTTCAGAATAAACCTTTGCATCTAACAATATGTCAATTGATTTTGATATGTTGTAATCCGGGTCGGCCAGCTGTATGTGCTGAATATGTGCATAGTTTTGCTTCTCGAAAGAGTGGTTAGGTAGTTTGTTGATTAGTTGTGGCATAATTAAGGCATGGGTAGTGAAGGAGTAATCATCATGGATTGATTTGCAGTCAAGTTGAATTTTCCCTTTGCTCTTTTTCGTGTTAAAGCCCACTCCGGTTACCGATGCACTTATTTGCTGTCGTGGTAGGCCCAGTAGCTGTGCTGCATTTTCGGTAATCAGGGTGATTTGTGAGCCTTGATCGAGTAATCCTCGCAATGTCACATATGTATTGTCATTTGCTCGTACACGTATCAGTACAGTTGTCAATAATATTTCGTCATTGTCATTTGTCACATGATTCGTCGACGATTCCCGGTTATATTGCTGACGCGCTTGTTGCTTAGGTATGAACGATGACCTCGGCGCTTGCGAGGCGGGTTCATTTACCGAATCGTGTAGAAGTGTATTATGCCTTTCGTGGCATATTTTGCATGTTTTTGTAGAATTGCACACGTTGCGTTCATGCACATAGAGACAATTTCTGCACATTCCATGTTTCGCAACTGTTTTTAGTTTTGCGTCCGGTGACATGTTTTCGAACTTCTTGCATTGATATATTGCATGGTTGGCATTGCACAATACGCAAAGTGCACAATTATAGCTGTTTGCAATCGGCTTGTTGTATGATGTTCTTCTCGAAGTTGAATAAGATGCATCTTTAGGCCTGAATGCCAGTTGTTTAGCCGCCGGCGGTGCTGATGACTCCCGGTCTTTCGTAGTTACGGGTTCCAATGCCGTGAATTTGGTCTCCAAAAATGCAATAAACTCCTCTAGTGTAGGCAAGTCACGTGGCGCTTTACGTGATTCCTTATAATCGCTTAATGTCAAAGCATCTAGTTTCTTTGTCAAAAGATGAACGAGAAGTGGGTCCCAAGACGTCGTGTCAATGCCAAGGTTATGGATGGCGTGTACGCATTCCATTGTTGTGTCATGCATTTTCTTAATGTCATTTGCAGATTGTTTTTGAATTGTCGGTTGGTTCAGGAATATTTCTATCTGTCTTGTAAATAACAGTTGGTCGTTGTTGTAACGATGGTATAGAAGATCCCATGCAGTAGTGTAGTTGTCAGCGGATACATGCAGATGCTGAATGAGCCGTTGAGCATCTCCTCTCAGCTTCCCCTTTAGGTGCTGCATCTTTTGCGCCTTAGACAGGACGGGATTGTCATGAATTGCAGATTTGAATAAGTCCAAGAAAGTAGGCCATTGAGAATAGTCTCCGTGGAATGCCGGAATATCCATTTGTGGAGTGGATTGGAAGAGATGCGTAGTTGTAGATATCTTCTGATTCAGAGCTCTCTTTGTCAAACGATATTTCATCTCATAGACAGAATATCTCTCCTCATAGTCCTTATCGGAACCTAGCAGAAGATTGTCAATTTTCAAATGCAGGCTGTCAATGTTATTCCATCGCGTTTGCAAGTTGCGAAGTTCATCTTCCATTTCCCATTTCTCAGTAATTTTGTCAACGTCAATGTAGTTCAGTAATCGTTGGAATGCTCTAAAATTGGCTTTCTGCTCATTAAAAAGCTCAGACAATTTGTTGTCCGTGGTTACGGGCAATTCCCCAAAACGATAATTTGAGAGCGTGGTACGAATATTGTCAGTGAGTGTCTTCATTTGTTCAAATATCTTGTCCACAAAATATTCTCCAGTTTTGTCAGGTGCTTGAAGTAGTTTTGTATTGTTCTTCTCGAATTCTTCCCACAATGTGTCCAACGTTTGGACTCGCGTCCGCAAATACTCGTCAGTTTTCCTGGAGTCAGATTCTTTCTTAAAATTGACTTCCACCTTCCTTATAGATTCCGCGATCTCCCTCTGTCGCTGCAATATACGATCAAAGTCTTCCATTTCTTCGATGTATCACAATGTCAAATATTAAATGCAACAAAATAGTAAATTAAATAAACGAATGTCACTGTCAATAATAGCAAAATGTCACATCCAATAACTTGCTTAGGTTTGAGTGTCACTGGTATCTTAGTATTCACAAAGTGCGCAGATGAGTATCCTCAACTTAGCTGGTGAGACCCGCTTGTGGGAGGCCAACCAAGTCGCTACGCCAATCGCACTAATCACTGAACACTAATTTAAATCTCGAAGGACCAAAATGTACGGGCAGGCGCCCTTACTGTCAGAATGTATGTCAGATGCAGGATAGATTGTGGGATGTCAGAGTTGGTGTCAAATTAGTACCACACGATCGATGTTGACGATGGTCTTTATTGCACTGTCATAATGTAGGTTACGCGTGTCAACGGAATATGTATAAAGGTAATGCTACACTAAATGCTATTGCTATATAATGTACGCTAGCTCGTACATACTGCCACTTACAAAGCAAAAAATACAAAAAGCAAGTCAGGAATTAATTGTAGTAATTAATTGTATCAATAGCGCAAGTCAGGAATAATAAATTCTGTATAAAGGTGCTTAAAAAAATGTAAGAAAATAATAATAAAATGGATACAAAAGCAAGGAAAATAAAAAATGTTATACTATAATGTCCTTAAAACTAACTCTTCTTCGTGGTTGAGGTGTCAATGGGATGTCTGTCGTGGATGTGGATTCCAGCTTCTGAGGTGTCCTCAGCGATGGAGGTCCCACCCACAGTGATGGCTAGACCTGGAGGCGGCGCGTTTCGAGGCCCATGGAAAAAGAGGGCCTCGGACTTGCTTAGGGCCACCTCGAGACCGAGTGCCCTGATGCGGCTCACCACATGGGCAACCCCCGCTGTGCCAAGAAGGACGGCTTGTCGGTGGGTGCTCCCGCTGGCGGTGACGAGAGTGTCGTCGGCGTAACAGAGTACGTTGACGCCCCGCAGGTTGGTACCGCGGAGCACCCAGTCGTATCCGATGTTCCACAGGAGTGGTCCGAGGACCGACCCCTGTGGAACACCGCATGTGACCCTCCTATTCGACCATCCGTTTTGGGCCGGGTATATGATGGCCCGATCCCGGAAGTAGTCCGCCACCATATACTGCATGTACTCGGGCACGCCGTGGTACTTCAGCGCTGCCTTGACTGTCTCGAAGGGCAGGGTGTTGAAAGCATTCGCTATGTCTAGCGACACTGCTAACATCACTTCGCCCTGCGAGACAGCCTCCTCGGCGAGGACCCTCAACCGCGCAATTGCATCTATTGTCGACCTTTCCCGCCGGAAGCCGTACTGGCAGTCGTGCAGGTCGGGTCCTACCTCCTCGAGATGCTTGACGAGACGGGCAGCAACCACCCGCTCGAAAAGCTTGCCCATCTCGTCAAGCAAGACCATGGGGCGGTAGGCCGACGGCGATTCCGCTGGGCGCCCGTCCTTCTGAAGAAGGACGAGCTTGCCCGTCTTCCAGCTCCGCGGGAACTGACCTCGGTCGAGGCATGCGCTGAAGAGGGCCCTCACCCTCTCCTCCAGCTCCTCCGCCGCAAGCGCGAGCACCAAGACACGCCCGGGTACACCGTCTGGTCCGGGGGCGCCATTTTTCCTCTTCAGCCTTAGAATTGCGGCCCCGAGCTCCGCGTCCGTTACAGGCGGTGCCTCGTCCTCATATCCCGGAGGATTCCTGCCCATCGCCGGTGGATTCCATGTACCCCTTTCGGGGAATAGGACGGTGAGGATCCGCTCTAGAAGGAGGGGCTCGAGAGTACTGGTCAGCGGGGGGGCCCAAGGCCGGAGTTTTGCCCTTACAGTTTTGTAAGGGCGCCCCCATGGGTGTAAATCCAGCATCTCCAGCCACTCCTTCCACGCTGCCTCCTTCGCCCGAGCGATATCCGCCTGGAGCTGGTGGCATTTGGCCCGGTAGGCGGCGTATAGCTCCTCCTCCCTGACCGGATCTCGCACTCGTCTCCGCCTGCTCCTCGTGTATTGGCGACGCGCCGCGGTGCACTCGCTCCGTGATATGCGGATCTCCTCGCGCCACCAGTACACGCGACGACGAGGCGGCGTCGGCCTCACACGGGGCATTGCAGCGTCGCAGATACGGTGCAGGGCGGCAATCTGATGCTCCGTTTCCGCATCGATGTCACCTATAGGGCCAGCCCTGACCTGCCAGGTCTCAACAAGGGCTGCCTCTTCGGTCATCTCCCTGTCGAGTTGCCCTAACCGCCACCGCGGCCCTTCCCCTGCAGGGGGTCGATTCGCGCTCAATGGGGTGAGAGGGAGCGTGGAGACCTGGAATCGGATGTAGCGATGGTCCGAGAGCGTCTCCATGTCCGTCATCACCTTCCAGTACGAAACGCGTCGAGCGAGAGCGGGGCTAGCCATTGTTATGTCCACAATTGACCCTCCCCGCTGTCGCACGCATGTGTCCGTCGACCCCCTATTGAGGATCAGCAGCCCCACTTCCACCGCCCATTCCTCCAGAGCCTGCCCCCGCGCGTCAGTCGCTGGAGACCCCCACGCTGTAGACTTAGCATTGAAGTCTCCAGCGACCAGCAGCTGCCCAGGACGATTCTCGCCAAACAGGGAACCCACCTCATCAAGAAAAGTCTCGAACTCGGCTAGGCTCCTGTTAGGCGAGAAATACGCCCCGACCACCATTGTGTCACCCAGGTATGTGGACACGAAGCCGTGGCCTTTGGTGATGTTTTGGTGCGGCGCGGATCCCGCTTGCGGCTGTGCGACGACTGCCACGAGTCCGTCTCTGTCCCCAACCCAGTTGTCCCTGGAGGGAACCGAGTACGGCTCAGCCACAATTGCAACCTGTATCAGCCACTCCGCCATGCTCTGGAGCAGGAGGTCCTGGGCTCTGGCGGAGTGGTTGATGTTCGCCTGTAAGTATCGGATGGTGGCCATTCCTATTCAGTGGCCATCCGATCCTCCTCGGTCCCGAGCTCAGGCATTTGTTGGCGACTAGGCTGCGTGGGGGTTCTGGTTTTGCCAGCATCTGGCTTCTTTCTTTTGGGTGGGTTGCATGACATGCTTCCCACCCTGTGGCCCGCGGGGACACCCGCCTCCGCGCACAGCGCGCAGTGGGCGGCGGCGTTGCAGTCACGTGCGGTATGGCCTGACCCACTGCAGCGGTAACACATGAGGCTGCGGTCCACCTCAGACTTGCACGTGGCGCGCACATGACCCACTTCCATGCACCGGAAGCATCGCATGGGCCGGGACTCGAGCAACCTGACCTGCGCAGAGACCCATCCTACGCGGAGACGTCCGGCCTGAGCTACCTTTTTTGCTGCCGCGATAGGGCACCGCAGCCACACAGTGCCCAGTCCTGAGGGGCCGAGCGTGACTTCACCGGCCTTGATGTCATCCTCCGCGCAGCCGCCGTCTCGTGCTACCGCCGCAACCACCTCCGGAGATAGGACCGAGTCGTCCAGGCCCGAGATGCGCATCTCCGCACATTTGGTGGGCCTGGAGATCCGGACAACGGCCGGATCCATCACCTCCCTTAATTTGTTTGCGAGAGCGTCGGCCTTTTCTCCGCTCTCACCGCCGGGAATTTCAAATATGCGGGCATTCGTGGCGGTCCTTCGGACCCGAACGCCTGAGATCCCCAGCGCATCGAGGTCGACCCGCTTTTTGGCCTCGCCGATGATTGTCGCGTAACTATCCCTGTCGCTATTTGTGTCGGCCTTTGGCTCCAGTAACGTGAACACCACTGCTGTTGACTTGGGAAGACGCAGCTTCCGGGCCTTCTTTTCTGGAGCTGCCTTGTTTGTAGGGCCAGCTTCCTTCTTCTTGTTCTTCTTCTTTTTGCCTCTGACCTCAATCCAGGGCTCGCTCGGTGCAGGCGTCGTAGCTCCAGGGCCTGCTTCTCCAGGGGCAGGGACTTTTCCGGAGGAGTCTTCCTTCTTATTCCGCTTTTTGGTGCGCTTTACGGCGCCCGAGTAAGACGCTCCAGATGCACTGGCCAGGGCGCAGTCTTCCAAGGGAGCACCTGCGGTCGCCACACCAGGCTCTGGCTCTGCTCCCCTAGTTTCACTCCGGGTACCCCGCGGAGGCCGCACCCTCTTCTCTGGGAGGAGTCTGTCGCTGATTGCGGCTATGCGAGCGTCCAAATACGTCCCGACCTGGGCCATGACCACGCGACAGATCTCCTCAGTTATAGCGATAGAAGGGGTGCCGCGACCGTCTATCCGTCCCTTGGGGGAGGGCAGCGCAGGGAACTGCACCTCCTGGTTATATCCGAGTGGCGAGGGTGCAGGATCACCCCGCTTCCGCATCCCCTCCAGTTGGGCCTTTATTTCAGCCATCTCTTTTCGTAAGCTGGCCATTTCGCTCCTTAGCCGGTTGTTGTGGTGGTTTCGGAGGTGGTGCGTTTGCTGAGTACAGCAAACGCATCCGATATGGCGGATGCAGCGTCCTTTAGGCTCCGAATGTACCCACCCTTCAGATTCTTTGAGGTGGCCGCCACTTTTTCGATAACCGCCTGCCACCTGCTGGCCAAGTTCCTTGGTGGCTGCGGCCTCTTCGAGATTCGGCCCTGGCGGAGAAGGAGTGCACTTATAGAACCCTTGACGGGTTCTGATTCGCATCTCCTGCACCTCTTTCTCCGCCTCGAGGCGGATCTCCTCACTCAGGGCGCGGTTATAGGCCTCCTTTGCCTTGGCCAGGCCCATATATTTCCCCGTGGTGGGGGGCCGGCCTCGTCCTTTCGAAGTCTGCGATGAGCCCTCGCTTGCGGCGGACGGAGAGGAGGCAGACTCGCCCTCGCTGGATCCTGACTGGGAGCTGGAGTGGCGCGGCCTTTTACGACAGTTTTGCCACATCCGACCACTCGTCGTCAGGCTATCCTTTCGCCTTTCTGAAGGACCCAGCTTCTTTCCCGAGCTTGATGGGCCTGCCGCCAGTCTGTTGCCGTCTTGCTCCAGTGCCTTCTCCGAATCTGCCAGTATGGTTGGGGAGTTCGGTGATTTTTGCCGCCCTTCTACATCTGTGGACTTAAACGGCGTTTGTGTGCGTGGACGCACCTTTCCCTTACCCCTGGCTTCTGGTTTCTCCAGCGGCAGGTCTGTCTTCTCGAAGGTCCGTGGGAACCTAACCTAACCTAACCTAACCTTTTTTTTTTTTTTTTTTTTTTTTTTTTCCCAGGAAAAATCTTCGAAAGATTCCACCGCGCCACGGGGGGACGAAGTGGATATGTCGGATTCATACCGACTAAAAAACCTGGGGTGTCCTTCACGCTGCCTACGGTGGAGCCACGGGAACGCTTTCGCATACTACCGTGACTCCGCCAGCAGCTGTCCATTATTGTGGACCCGTCTTCGGGGGGTTTGCATTTCCCCCTTGTGCCACTAAGGGGCGTGCCCGGACACCAGACACGCCTTCCATCCCGAGGACCTCCTCCAACGGGTGACAGACGTCCCCGTGGCTGTCACCCGGAGATCCTCTTTACGGGGGCAGGCGGCGATCATGCGCCAGCCGTCTGCGCCCAACACGCCTGCGGCGCCGTTGGTCGGCTGCTGCGTCGTCCTCCCTGGCCCGCTCCGCGGTCTCCTTCTGTCGCATCACCTCCTCACAGAAGGAGAGCACCGCCTGCCACGCCCTGTCGCTGTCAACCATGGATCTGACCACTGCTGGCAGCGACAGGTCGTTTCCCACGCACGCCGTCAGGCTGGCTCGCTGCTGCGCCCAGGCCGGACATGCCTCCAGGGAGTGCTGCGCTGTGTCTTGCGTGCACCCGCACTCATGGCACACTTCGGTTGTCTCTCTTCCGGCGATAATGTGCAGGTACCTCCCAAAGCAGCCGTGCCCGGAAAGCACTTGCACTAACCGGAAGGTGAGTGCGCCATGCTTCCGTTCCAGCCACTGCGGTAGAACTGGCCGAATCGCTTCCACCGTGCGGATGCCTGCGCTTGGATGCGCCAGCCTCATCCCCCACTCTACGATCGCCTCGCGACGGAACTCCTCCCGCTTGGCTGAGACCTCCTGTGGTGCTGGCCAGAAGTCACGGGCTCGCGCCTCCTCGCGCCAGAAAAAGGCTGACGCAAGGGCTCTCGCGTCCAGGTCCCACGGGAGCGACCCGGCCAGCAGGCATGCTGCCTCTGCGGAGATCGATCGATAGCCCCGTATCACCCTTGTCGCCATCACCCTCTGCGATTGCCGCAGTTGGGGGGTATTGTGACGGTCAAGGGCGTCGGCCCACACTGGGGCTCCGTACAGGGCCATCGATCGTACGACGCCCATGTATAAGTATCGGCAAGAGGCCCTAGGCCCGCCCAGGTTGGGGAGTATCCGCCCAAGAGCAGCCGCCGTGCCCACTAGTTTGGGTGCTAAGCGCTGAAAGTGCAACCGGAATGTCCACCGACTGTCGAGGACAATGCCAAGGTACCGCATCGTCGACTCGACAGCGATCCGGACACCTCCCACTACGATGTGCGCACCGGCTGGAGGTGCTTTCCGAGGGCCATGAAAACAGATGGCCTCGGATTTGTTTAGAGCGACCTCCAACCCAAGCCGTCTTATTCGGCCCACCACGTGGGCGACACCTGCTGTCGCTAGCACGCAGGCGTCCCTAAATGACCCTCCACGGGCTGTCACCAGCGTATCATCTGCGTAGCAGGTGACGTCCACTCCTCGCAGATTCGCTCCACGCAGCACCCAGTCATACCCGATGTTCCACAAGAGCGGTCCAAGGACTGACCCCTGTGGAACACCGCATACCATCTGCCGCTGGCCCCACTCCTCTTGCCCAGGAAAAGAAACGAACCTCTCAGAGAGATAGGCCTCTATAATTCTCTGGAGGTGTTTGGGCACTTGGTGGAATGAGAGCGCCTCGATTATGCAGGGCCAGGGGAGGGTATTGAAGGCGTTAGCGATGTCCAGGGACACCGCTAAGACTACCTCACCCCGCGCCACGGCCTCATTCGCCAGTTCCTTTACCCGAAGGATCGCGTGGACGGTGGAGCGGCCGCTGCGAAAGCCGTACTGGCTGTCAGCCAGGTCTGGGCCTTCCCTATCGAGGTGCTTGATGAGGCGGTTTGCGATAATTCGCTCAAAGAGCTTGCCCACCTCATCAAGCAACACAATCGGGCGGTAGGCCGACGGAGAATCCGTAGGACGCCCTTCCTTCTTAAGAAGGACCAGTCGGCCCACCTTCCAAGTGCTGGGGAAACGAGACTGCTCCAAACAGGCGCTGAAAAGTCGTCTCAACCTCAGCTCTAGGGCGTCCATGGCCAGAGCCCAAGCCCGTCCAGGGATGCCATCAGGTCCTGGTGCAGTATTTTTGTTCCGCAGTCGCAATACTGCAGCACCCATCTCGCCTACAGTGACGGGCGGCACATCGGCCTCCCCCTGTCTGTCTCCAGGTGGTGGTGCCATAGCCGGTGGTTCAGGGGCCACTCTGTGCGGAAACAGATCTGCAACCACTGTGTCCAGGAGTTGGGGCTGGAGACTCTGTGTTAGTGGGGGCGTCCAAGGCCGAAGCTTTTGCCTCACCAGCTTGTATGGCCTCCCCCACGGGTCTCTATTGAGGGTCTCCAGGAACTCCTCGCGGGACCGCTCGATGGCTCTACTGATGGCAGCTGTTAGTGCCTTTTTCGTGTCTTTGTACAGCGAGTACAGCTCTGTTTCCACTAATGGATCGCGGTGCGCGCGCCGTCTGTGCCGTGTATATTGGCGTCTTGCAGCCACGCACTCGTCGCGTAACTGTGTGAGCTGTGTGGACCACCAATACACACAGCGCTTGGGAGGTCTGGCCTTTACCCGCGGCATCGCGGCATCGCACACCTCTGTCATGCCCTCCTGGAACCATCGCGCTTCGTCCTCGATGCTTATGGGCGCCTCTGGTGTGGGTGCCCACGCCCGCACCATCGCCGCCAGCTCCAGCACCTCCCGGTCGAGTTTTTTAATTGCCCACCGCGGGCCGGCCTCGGCTGGGCCACTCCGGCTTGAGTTGGGCGAAGATGACGGGGGACCGGACACTTCGAACCGGATATACCGGTGGTCCGACAGGGTCTCCACGCCCACCATCACCTCCCAACCCTGAACACGGCGCGCCAGTGCACATCCAGCAAACGTGACGTCCACTATAGAGCCACCCTGTTGGCGCACGCACGTGTTTGCCGTTCCTGTGTTCATAACCGACAGATTTGAGGCGACTGACCAGCGAAATAGAGCGTGGCCCTTGGCGTCTGTTGCCGGACTTCCCCACTCAACGGACTTCGCATTCCAGTCTCCTGCAACGATGACTGGGGCAGGGTGCAATCGACCGATCAGAGCCCCCACCTGCGCAAGGAACTGCTCGAAGTCCGCCAGGGTTTTATTCGGGGAGAAGTAAATGCCCACCACAGCCAGTTCCCCACAAGTCGCCGCGACAAAGCCGTGACCCCTGATGATGTTCTTGAACGGGCAAGAGCCGGCTGCGCGCCGCGTCACGAGGGCCACCGTGCCGTCCAGGTCCCCAACCCAATCGTCTTGGCGAGGAACCGAGTATGGCTCCGCCATCACCCCAATGTGAATTAACCACTGCGCCATGCTCTGAAACAGAAGGTCCTGAGCCCTAGCGCAGTGGTTGAGGTTCCCCTGGAGGAATTTGACGGCTGCCATCAGTTGATAACAATTGAGCCAGCCTCCTCGGTTTCAGCCTCCGTGTAAAGGGGTGACTGGACAGGCTGTGAGGGGGCCCGGAGGCCATCACCAGCTTTCGTCCTCTTCCCTTTTTTGGCAGCTTTGGGTGCGGAACACGCTTTGTGGGCAGCGGATTTCCCTGCTGCCGCGCACCCTGTGCAGTGCGCCGCTGCTGAGCACTGAGCCGCCTTGTGACCAGATTTACCGCACTGGAAGCAGAGTTCGCTTCAGTCTACCTCCGACTGGCACTGAGCCCGGATGTGCCCACTTTCGAAGCAGCGAAAGCAGCGTAGGGGCCTCTGCTCCAGCAATTTAACTTGGGCAGAGACCCAGCCCACCAGTAAGCGACCGCCCTTCGCCACTTTCTTTGCTGCTGGGATCGGGCAGCGCACCCAAATAGTGCCAAGGTTGTCGAAGCCCCGGCGTACCTCGCCAGCCTTCACCGCGTCTTTGTGACATTCGCCAGCCTCAGCGATTGCAGTCACGACTTCTTCGGCAAACACTGACTCATCCAGGCCTGAGACGCGGATCTCTGCCGTCTTTGTGGGTCTAGCCACCCGCACGTCCTCTCCGCTGAGCTGCTCCCTGATAGCAGTGGCTAGCTTATCAGCTTTGTCACCGCTTGCCGCTCCGGGAACCTCGAGGATGCAGGCGCCAGTGGCTGCCTGCCTGAACCGCACTCCTCCTAAAATATCAAGGTCCTTGAGCTGGACCTTGGCTCTGGCCTCCGCCAGGACTTTTTTGTAGGTCACTCCGCGGTCTTCGGCGCCCGGCTGCAGAGTGATCACTACGGCCGCTGAGCGGGGGGTGCGAAGATTGCGAGCGTCTCCTTTCCGCTTCGGCTCTTTGGTCACCTTTGAAGACCCGACCAACTTTTTCTTTGCTTTCTGAGCTTGCTTACCTGCCACCTTGTTCCAGGGCTCACGCGGGGTATTTACCGCAGCCGGCGGAGTAGGTGTTTGTTTCGCGGCGGCGGTTTCTTGTGCAGCAAGGCTACCTCGTTTTACCCTTCTCCGCTTAGGGTTGGGCTCAATTGCAATGTCGTCGTTTGCAGTGAGAGTAGTAGCTACGTCGGCACTGGAGGACCCAGTAGCTGCCAATTCCGAGTTGGCAGCTGGAGAAACCTTGTCGTTCCGGGTGAGAGGCCCATTGGCTGCAGGTTGCGCTGTTCTCCGATCGGCAGCCAGCGGGGGCCGCAGTCGCGGCTCCGGCAAGAGACGGCTTTCAATGTCTTCCAACCGGGCGTTCAGCATAATGCTAAACTGCTCTCGGTTAGAGCGTGAAACTTCATCGATGAGTTTTCGGATGTCGGGCTCGGTCGTCTTAGGCTGGTTTCTCAGTTTGGAGACCTCTTGGCGCAGTTCCGCTAGTTGGCGTGAAAGTTGTATGTTGGCTGCTTCCAGCCGGGCCACTTCTTCGGTCACATTTAGGCTTCGCAACTCCGCAACAGCCGTTTTTATTGAGTCAGCAGCAACTTTAAGCGCCTTTACGAATGTGCCTTTCATATTACCGGACTTATCGGCAACTCGGACCACCACATTGAGCGCCTCCTGGATCGTAGCTCCCAGAGTAACAGAAGTTTGCACATTCTCTTCGTTATGGAGGAGTGGCTGGAGACTTCTAAGACGAGCGGCTCTCTCCTCGTTTTCAATTTGGGCTGAAAGATTGTATGCCTCCAGCTCCTCCTCCGCATGAAGGTGCTGCTCCTTCGCCTTCTCGTCGCTTAGCTCCCTCTGGTATTTATGGAGGCCTACATATTGGCCCGTCTTGGGTGGCCGACCCCTGCCCCTCTTAGGCGTCAGTTTGAGCCACTTTCTTTGTGACACCTGGGTAGGGGAGCCATTCCCGCTCTCATCTGGTTGTGCACCAACATCGCTCTCTGACTCTGAGGAAAGCAATGAGGCGGGCCTCTTCTCACCCTTCTGCCAGAATTTATTTCGGTAAGACTCCTTCGAGGCTGCCGTCACCATACTGGTGACCGAGGAGTCTGATTCTGACAGCCGGGTGCGTGTATCAGGGGCATGCATACTCACAGCCCCCTCCGTATTGTTGGTTGAGTTGGTTTTGTCGTCTTTCCATGACGAACTTGCCATAGAAGCCCCTGAGCTTGTTCCAAGCGCCTTTGTGGCGACCGGTGTGCGCAGCTCGGCTTCCTGGGCGGGGTCCTTGGAGGTGCCCGCGCTATCCCCCAACTCGCGAACCTCTCCGCCTCCCGCTGCCGTTCCACGCCGCGCGAAGCGGCCGCAGCGGTCGCGTGTTAAAACGCTGACCGCTTCCCTCGTCGGAATCTGGATCACGGCGTGGCCTTCGCCATCCCCTGGCACAGGTGACCGCGCCAGGGACATGCGAGGACGGAAGACCTCCTTCTCGGTCTCTCCGCCGTCAACGGTCGCCACCTCCTTCGAGGCCACTGTCACCATGCTGGCGACCGAGGAGTCTGTATCTGATAGCCGGGTTTGTGTAGCAGGGCCACGTATACTCACAACACTCTCCATATCATTAATTGTCTCGGTTTCGTCATCTTTTCGTGACGAGCTCGCTTCGAGCACTTTGGTGTCTACATTTTCAAGGCGCGTCAGTCTAACACGCAGTTGGGGTAGCGTTGAATGCGCGCTCTCACCTTTATTAGATGGATTGGTGTGCGCCATCCGGGCGCCCGCCACCACCGCCATTTCGTTCTGCATCGGTGTCCTTGTCATTGCCAGGTCGTCGTTAGAAGAATTCAAAAATTGGTCTGATATTTTGATCCCACGAGTGAGGGGGATAGTGGTCCACCCAGGCGGTGCCCCCTGCACCTGGGTAACCCTATTACCACTGGGGGGTCGGGCGGTGCCCCAGGGTTGGCCACTAACGACTGGATACCCTCCAGCCACTCTCAGAAGGTGACAACAGGCACAGGCCCAAGCACGCGCAGTCCAGACAGGTCCTCCCACTCCGACACAAGCCTACCCAAGTAGAACCCCCCGCTGTGCTCAGGATCTGTGCAACCTCCAGGAAAACGATTCGCCCACTCTCCCGACATTAGCCACGACCAAGAAAGATTATAAGCGCTTTCCATTTGCTCAGCAAATGGAAGAACGCAATCTACCCTAGGTCAGTGAGTAATGCCTGGCGGGTGGGGGTTCGTCAGTCCAGAGGCTGCTCACATCCGCAGCACACGAGAGGCCACTCGAGCAGACTACGGTTGTCAGAGCGGATGAACCGGTCCAAGCTACGCGCGCAAGAACCTGTTCCTGTTGTCACCCTCCATCGAGTTCCCCGACGCCATGTACCGCAACGTCGGGAATTGGGGTTTTTTATAGAGGTTTTCTCCTCGCAGTCCGGCCAATGAAGGCAAGACCCTCGCTCCCGTCCAAGCCGCGAGACGTGTCCACGATACTCGGAACGGGGTTGCGAGTCCAGCGGTGGCACGGGCGGGATAAGCCCCCCAGTGCCTGCCCGACAGCAGGGTTAGTGCGCGCCGGGCCCGCCCTCCCTCGGCTCATCCACTGCGCCCTCTGCTATTCAGAGGGACGCGCGGAGAGCCCCTCCCGGGCCGAAGCCCCCCATTTCCCCCCCGGTGTTTGGTTCGGGACTACCGTCCTACCCCGGCTCGACGACTGCAACGGCGAGTCGGAGCGTTCCCCTATCCACCACCTGGGGACGCGCCACGTCGGGGTTCACCTCCCCGCCCACTCGGACAACCGAGCAGGTCCGTGGACGTCGGGAGAGAACCTAACCTAACCTAACCTAACCTAACCTAACCTAACCTAACCTAATCTAACCAGTCTCGCGCCGAGCGAATACGGGTACGCATCGATTCCGCGCCACTCCGCGGTTCAAAAAAAAAAATCATAATACCCGGTCAAATCACTCAAAGTAATAAGTGTTATATATCAAAACGTGCGCGCTGACTCGCTCTATACGTATGTGTAAAGTTTTCGAAAATCGGACCACACAGTGAAGTACAGTGATCCAAAAAGTGCATTTACAATACAATCCTTAATGCGAATTTCAGTATTTTGCCAATTGTGCTTCTTTGAAGTATCCGATTTTGACGATTAAAGTGTCGTTTTGCGTGTTGTATTGTGCTCTTTCTTATTTCATAACTTGTGTTAGCTGTAAATTCAAAATAAAAGTACAAACAGAGATTATTTAACAATTTTGTATTTTCTGGAACTTCAAGTGCGTGCGGCTCTTCAGAATCATCGACAACCACCCAGTTTTTTATCATCATTCGAAGCGTATTTTGTGCCTACAAACTTGTGTTAATTTTCGGAGTTTTCTGGTGGAAAACCACTGAGTTTTTCCCCAAAAACTGAATTTTTCAAAACCACGAGGTCATCGATCCAAGGTCGTCCGGCTGATTCTGACACTGCACCAGGGTACCTGGCTTCGTTCTCTACTCGTGAGTGAAAAAATGAAGAAAATCGGTGCAGGGACAATGGAATAACCAGGTTTTTTTTTTTTACAAACTTTGCATAGTGATTGACATTCTCCCCTCCATAACTCTCATTTTAAATCTGTTACCCCCTCTTTTTCGTGTACTAATAATTAGATTAACTATCATAGTATATCTATGTCAAATTTCAGAATTTTTAGTGCAATAGTTTTTGAGATTTTACTTATATTGTGAACCAAGTGTCTAAGTACCTATGTTTTTACGTAAATATCATTCTGAAAATTACTTTTTTATTTAAAGACTTTTTGCAAATTTTCTTTTTCTACAATATAGTTCTCTCTTTAAAAACAACTTGTGAATAGCTTTGATCCCGGTAATCCAGTTAGTTTTTAAGATATCGGGCTTGTTAAATTTGATGTATTTGCATTCATTTCTTTCATTCTACTACTTACAAATTGTAACTTTTACGTAATATTTTAATAGATTAGTGTGTATTTGACTCTGATAGACTTATTTTGTAAATATAGTATGTGTAATAGTTATAACTTAGGATATAAACCATATTTTGAAACTTTTTTCACAGTGATTGACGTTCTCCCCTCAGTTTCTCTGAATTTTATCTTTACCCTCCCTTTTTTGAGTGTACCATAAATTAACTTAACTATCATAATATATTCATACCAAATTTCAGAATTTTTAGTACAATAGTTTTCTAGACATAACCTTTCTTGTGAAGGAAGTCACTACAAACCTTAGTTTTTACGTAAATTCCATTCTAAAAATCACTTTTTTGTTTAGCGACTTTTTGCAAATTTTCTTTTTCTACAATATAGTTCTCTCTTTAAAACAACTTGTGAATAGCTTTGATCCCGGTAATCCAGTTAGTTTTTAAGATATCGGGCTTATTAAATTTGACGTATTTGCATTAATTTCTTTCATTCTACTACTTACAAATCGTAACTTTTACGTAATATTTTTTAGATTAGTGTGTATTTGACTCTGATAGACTTATTTTGTAAATATAGTATGTGTAATAGTTATAACTTAGGATATAAACCATATTTTGAAACTTTTTTCACAGTGATTGACGTTCTCCCCTCAGTTTCTCTGAATTATATCTTTACCCTCCCCTTTTTGAGTGTACCATAAATTAACTTAACTATCATAATATATCCGTAACAAATTTCAGAAGTTTTAGTACAATAGTTTTCCAGACATAACCTTTTTTTTTTTTTGTGAAGGAAGTCGATACAAACCTTAGTTTTTACGTAAATACCATTCCAAAAATAACTTTTTTGATTTGCGAATTTTTGTAAAATTTCTTTTTCTAGTATATAATTCTCCTGTTAAAATGTCTAGATATCACTTTACTTGTCAAGCATGTCGCTGAGAATCTCAGTTCTTACGTAAATATCACGTTTAATATTAACAATTAAGAAGCAAATCAAATTCCCGCTTGTATGTTAATTTTAACTTAAACTCTAAGGCTCCAAATTCTTCTTTCACTTAATCGCTCTCTTCCGGAGTAAAAAAAGGACTCGATGTTTCCAAACCCACCTAAAACGCCATGCACCCCTCCACCCTCAACTCCGGCCTCGCTCCAGGCACCTCGGACACCTCGGAAACCCAATACTCGACAGGGAACCAAGACGCAGCCCCAAAACGTAACACAGGACCGGGGCACTGCCAAACCAGTATTAAAGAGCAAGCCTCTCACTCAACAACTTTTTGAGCATCCATCCTCGTTGGAGTCAATCTCCCAAGTCAGGCCTACGGAGAGGCCTGAAAACGTCTGCATGGAGGAAATGATCATCCTAACGCAGAGTGGGCAGCATAATGAACCTGCTGATCTCTATGACTCACCTAATATGGAATCACTCTGGCTGAGCCAGGAGACACCTTGCACTCTAAATAATAGCAGTCGATTAGGCAGGTTATGGACCATGATTCGTAAAAATCTGAACACAATAAAAACTGAGCTCCAAATGCATAACAGCGTTAAACGCGAGAATAAGACAGCCATTCTTTTGTGCGTACAGAACATTTACTCTGCCACCGAAATATACATGCAGGAGGCTGAATCAATCGGTATCACAGGCACAGACGTTATGGGCTTAATGACTCCGACAAGGGGTGCCGTCCGGACGTGCTTTAGAACCACCTACACGCAGACTGAACCCGAACCTGAACTTGAACCCGAGCAGGCCTCCTCTACCATCAAAAATGCGACGGTAGAAGTCATCAAGGCGACTATTAGGGATGAATTCAAAAAACTATCAAATCTTCCCAATTCTACATGTCCGGAGGCTGGAAAACAATCACGACCTTTATATAGTGACAAAGCCAAAAAACCAGCTCTAAATATACCGAGGAACAACCCTGCCATTGTAGCAACCATAGACAATGTACAAACTGGAACTGAAGCGTTGAACACCTTTCGGCGCGAGGTATCTTTTAAGACATGCGCATACGCTCCATCCAAAATAAGATCAGTAAACAACAATAAATTAAGGATTGAATTTCAAAACGAAAAACAACGTGATGAAACCCTATCACGACTAAACTCTGGCGGGTCTATCAAGGCAGAACTTGCTAAAAGCCTTCTACCGATGGTCATTCTCAAGGGAATACACAAAGATACTCCGCCTCAAGAGCTTATGAACATTATCGCCTCCCAAAACCCTACAGTACAAGAAAAAGCTCTGACTGAAACGTCAACCCTTCAACTTTGCTTCATTATGAACAACCGCAACGACAATTTGTACAACGCCGTAATTAAATGCTCACCGATGGTATGGCGCGCTATCATGAAACTGGGCAGGATTAACATAGAGCACCAGCGCGTACATGCGAGCGAACATTCACCCTTTAAGCAATGTCTTGAGTGCTTGCAATACGGACATACACGTACACATTGTAAGGCCACAATACAACCTTGCTCATACTGCGCCCAAACCACACATAATTACAAGAAATGCCCTAACAAACATAACAATCAGCCCCAGTGCTACAATTGCATCAACTATAACAATAAATCTAATATCAAAAATGACACCAACCACACTGCCATCAACCCCAACTGCCCCAGAATAAAGGCAGCAAAATTGAACATACATCAGAAAATTAATTATGGCTACTAACAATTCAACCCACACCGGAACTCCTAATACAAATAATGCTGATGCAAACCGAAGTACACAAATACCCGCCAAAATTCTGAAACCACCCAACACCTACTACTGCTTACAAATAAACCAAGGGCATGGCAGGAATGCACACCACGAAACACTAGTCTTTCTGAATGACAATGATAGCTACGACTTTGTATTCATTTCAGAACCATACATCCCCGGTAATGGCAGAACAATTAAACCAATAACTGGATTCACAATTTATCAATTCCCTTCACCAGATAAACCTGTCAGAGCTGCTATACTTATCAGAGACCAACTAATAAGTACACTTGGATACACCAAATACTCCTCTCCAAACCTCTGTATTGTACAGCTTACCGAGAAAAGCGGGAAAAACGTATACCTCATCTCGGCATACATTGAACCTAGAGTAGACCCAGAAAATACCATCGGGAAACTAGCGGCTTTCTTGGAAGAAACCACCGGCTCCACTCATATAATTGGTGGAGACTTTAATGGATGGAATGGATTATGGGGTTGCCTTCAAAATAATACCAGAGGTAATCAAATCGCTGATCTGATTATAAACCACGACCTTCAGATATGTAATAAGGGAGCGGACCCGACCTTTGAAACAGTCACTCATGGAAGACCTCGCCACTCCATTGTAGACATCACTGCCATCTGCAATCAACAACACTGCGGCAGTAATCGGATAGAAATCGAAAACTGGAAAGTTGATATAAATATTTGCCCATCATCAGACCACAATGCCATAACATTTCACATCGCCACGTCATCCAACAAGTCCACAACTTTCAACAAACGAGCCAAGTTGTCAACCTTTCTATACGACACCACAAACGTCAAGTGGGACCGACTCTCGGATCGCATAAGGGATGAACTATCAAACAAACTACACGATGTAGAGTATATAAACTCCTGCACAGAGGAACAACTTGACTTTATCATCACCTTCCTAACTAGGGACATACAGAGGATGTGTGACGATCTTTTACCGCGATCAAAAGCCCCCCCAAAGCGCTCACCATGGTGGAACGATGATCTGGAGAAACTCAAAATTGAAGTAATCAAAAACCATCACAAACTTCGCAAAGCCATCAAACAAAAGCTACCCGTTGACGATATTATTAGTGAAAAGGAAGAACTACGAAAAAAGTATTCGGATGCTTGCTGCACTGCCTCCACCGAAGCCTTTCGAACGTTCTGCGGCCGACAGGGAAAGGAAGACGTATGGTCTGTAACTAATCGCATCATGAGAACCCGTCCTATCACACAACCACCCGCTACGCTGCTTCTCCCGGATGGATCATATACTAAGACAAGTAAAGAAACAGCCAATGCCTTGCTGCAGATATTCCATCCGGAGGACATTGGCAATGATGATGACATACAAAAAACAATAAGGAACGAAATGTTAATAAGTCCAGACACAACAGATGAACCCCCATTCTCTGTAACGGAGGTTCTGGAAACACTGAGGACAATCAGCCACAAAAAGGCACCTGGGTCTGACCACCTAACTGCTGACATATGTCTTCAGATCACCAGGATCTTCCCTGACGTAATCACAGCAATTATGAACCGATGCCTGCAGTTACAATACTTCCCCGACTACTGGAAACAGACCACTACTAAAATTATACCTAAACCTAATAAGGAAGACTACACAAAAGCATCGTCCTTTCGCCCTATTGGCTTAGTGAAGGTCTTCGGGAAGGTGCTTGAGAAATTAGTGGTGAACCGGTTAGTCCATCACATGCACGTTAACAACAACGTAGTGCAAAGACAGTTCGGTTTCCGACTCCAGACCTCAACTGCACACGCCATCCAGCATGCACTAGATATCATAAAGGAGGGAAAACAGAGAAAGGAGGAGGTGATGGCAGTGTCCCTGGATATAAGAGCAGCTTTTGACAATGCGTGGTGGCCAGCCATATTCAGGCGTCTGAAAAACATCGGATGTCCTAAGAATATCTATAACATATTAAAGAGCTACAATACGCATAGAGAGGTTCATTTGGCATTCGCTGACTGCTTCGTCCGAAAGTCCATGACAAGAGGATGCATCCAAGGGTCAGTGGCAGGCCCTGTACTATGGAATCTTGTGCTGGATGAACTGCTCAACATGAGGATGCCAGCGGGATGCCATCTGCAGGCGTACGCCGACGATGTCCTACTGATATGCCGAGCCAAATCTGTAGAGGAACTGGAACTTGCTGTAAACTCTGCAATTGCACTCATAGCGGAATGGGGTGCGAGCGTCAAGTTGGATTTTGGACGGGAAAAAACCAAGGCCATCGCTTTCAGCCAAAAAGCTAATAAAAGCAACAATATAAAAATGTATGATCAAATTGTCCCAATTGTAAATCAAATTAAATATCTGGGAATAACAATCGATAGAAATCTTAAATTCGATAAACACGTCCTCAATGTAATAGAAAAAGCGAGAAAACTATTTTACAAATTGCAATTCTTTATTAAACCCACGTGGGGCATTCATTCGGATAATATCCGTACAATATACACACAAGTCATTGAGCCAATAGTGACATACGCGGCATCAATATGGCGAACGGCACTAGAATACAAATACATCCGAAACAAGTTACTCTCACTACAAAGACTTTTTGCTCTCAAAATAATCCACGCTTTCAAAACAGTCAGCACTAACCTATCAATAACAATGGCACAACTGATACCTCTCCCAACAAAAATTATCTATGTTGCGGACGTAGAAACCACCCGACTTCGCGGGGTTTCTTCATTCTTGCCTAACGACTTGCCGATTGAGGCCCCTGTTGTGCCCTCCTCACTTCTCCATCCCGCGTTCAGGCAGACCATCCCTTTTCGAGAACTGAATGACCAAACCGAGGTCGATACGGCTTTGAGATCGCATCCTGAGAATTCATGGGTCACATACACTGACGGAAGTCGACACGACGACAAGGTTGGATCCGCGTACTTCACAAGAAAGCCTGACGGAGAAACAATAACCAAAAAACTCAAACTGCACGACTGTTGTTCGGTCTTTCAGGCGGAGTTGTTCGCGATTGCACAAAGCCTTCAAGCTTACACCAATATCATCCAATCTACAAATACACAAAACTCCACACATATTATTCTTTCAGATAGTAAATCTGCCCTACAAGAAATTTCCAATCCTACCAGCCACAATCCTCTAGTGAACAAAATACACAAGTTAATCCATTCAAACAAACAAGACTCACAAACGCAGATATACTTCTATTGGATTAAGGCTCACTGTGGCATCCTCGGTAATGAGCAGGCTGAGATGGTAGCGAAGTCTGCAGCGAAACTCAAAAAGACCCCTGATTACATAACAATACCCGTCAGTTATATAAAATACCGTCACAAAAAGATTATTGAAACAGAAATATCTAAATTATTTAACGACCCTTACAAATGCACGTATACAAAAACCCTTTTCCCAACTTACGAAACTCTGCAACAATACCTCTCTATCAACAGACCCACCTTCTCTTCAACACAATTTATATCAAATCATGGGTATCACAAAGAATATTTAAACCGATTCAAAATCACAGATAATGATCACTGTCCTTGTGACGGAATCTCAACGCAATCTTTTAAACACCTTTTATACTATTGCACCCGCTTCGAACGAAAACGTCTTAACTTCGAGATCACATGCGACATGCTTCGTATAAACCATAAAATCCTTTCGGAAGTGTTATCTAAAGAAAGTACTTGTGAAGCATTCCACAAATTCCTGTCACATATTCTTAAAAACCTTAAAGGTTTTAATGGAACATAAATAGCAAATAACAACCGTAGTTTTAAGAATTAAATAAGGTTAGATGTAAGATTTTAGATAAGGCTTAGATTAGTTTATCATCGTATGTATATTGTAAAATTGAAATGTAAATGTGTAAAATTGACAATCTGTCCCTGGGTGCGGTGCCGTGCGTCGTGGCCGCTCGCGGCCTCGCGCGGTCGGTCGAGTCCGGTGGTCGCGCGGGGCCGCGGGCGGCCGCGGCGGGCGGGATTGCGCCAGGACACGTCCGTTTGAGGAACGACCAAGTTCTCGGGCTTGGCCGCTTCGCGAATGGAGTACTTCAATATAATATGTGTACGTTTAATCACCCAGAACACACGTTTTACGACCACTCACATAACATCTACAAAAAAACAAATTGCTGGGCACAAAGTGTATACCGAAAGCGCGGCGTGTTCAGCATCCCATACTAAATCCAAAGGTAGGGGGTTTTAGTCCGTTATGCTACTGGAGGTGGTACTCACTTATAAAATACTGGGTACCACTTCCTGTAGAGTCGGGCATGCTGTCAGGAACGGCCTGGCAGTATCCAATGAGGATTTCCCCCTTCCTACGCAAAAAAAAAAAAAAAAAAACCTAACCTAACCTAACTTAACCTAACCTAACTAAGAAAGACAGAAAGACCATGTATGAAAAAAAAATAAAAAAAATTGACGGTTACGCAACCTCCCCAGATCTGGAAAAGGCCATGGTGGGGGGGTATGTGGGACTCACAACTCAACGGGGAGGGGGTGGGGGCGTGGGATAGCAACCATGCCACCACGACGTCCCCCGGCGGCCCCGGTTTTTTCATTAGCCAGCAACGCATGACTAACGAATGTGGGTCTCCAACCCACTCCAAGTTATGTAATACAAGTAATGAAGAAATTGATATTAATCTCTCAAATAATAGAAAAAAAAAAAAAAAAAAAAAAAAAGTGTACAGCTGGCTAAAAGACTTAAGTTATACTGTGCACTCGCACACACGCATGCACAAGCACACGCACACACCCATACACACACACACACTCACGCGCGCACGCGCACGCGTAAATTTAATACTTTTTTTTGGCATTACACTTTAAAGCATGTGACAGCATGATTCGTTTAGTGGCTGATCGAAGAACTCGGCAACACTATAACTCATGTTGTTGACACATTTACCTACCATCGATAAAGCATCCGACCGTGGAATTGTTGAGTTCTTCCATCAGCTTGTTTAGATAAATGTTAAATAGCCAGGGTGACGAGAGGCCCCCTCACGAACACCACGCCGTTCATCGAACACTATTGATTTGGTTTTCATACCAAAATTGTATGACCCCTACAAGTTCAGGTGCAATTGTTCTCTCAGTTTTCAGCTTTTTCCATGGAATGTTGTACGAGACCAAATCAAATGCCCTCAAGAAATCTAGAAAGCAGGCCTACACGGGTGTTTTTCTATTGCTCAACTCTCTAAAGTCAACTAATAGTTTAAGTTCACACACACACACACACACATCGCCCATACACACTTGGACTGAGGTCCATTTTGGAATATATAACGTTTAGCCAATTAAAACACTCACATGTCACCAGCCTATACTAAACAGGCGCATTATCGCTTACGTACCTTATACCAACCACGCTTGCCTTATACCACCATTATTGTATATGTTATTTAAAATTACATGAATTTGAGAAGAACAGCAATTTTTCAATTATCTCCTTGCTCCCACGGAATAATAAAAACAAGGGAAGCGGCGTACGACCCGTTTAATAAGAGAACCGATGTCGCCAAAACGCACACTATCAAAATAACACACACAGATAAATCTTTAAGCTGATTGGTCAACGTTTCTTGTGCAAAACGAAGTAAAAAACTTTGAGTTGGTCATATAATTAAACCTTATGCCTATGGTATAATATTCGAATTCGAGCATACGTTTTAGGACTTACGACTAATCGAATTCTATTATTATCATATGACTGAGAGAGCAGCGCTGCCCTACCAGGCAAAAAAACCATATGTCTCATACACTTTATATGGCACATATGCTTTTTTGGTTATAAGGGCAGAACGCCACTTGGCGTCGAATAGAGACACTAATTGCAAGAGATATTACTTAAAGCCATCTAGCGTCGAGTAGCCAAACTAAGTAGTATTTAGGGATGTGCAATACTTTTGTATAACATCAATATCGATAAGACTGGCCTGGCTGCATATGAACAATGCGTTGTGTAAGTAAGATACAGGTAAATATACCGGGAGAAAATTGTTAATACCACCTGAAGGGAAAGTCATTTAAATAATGGAGACAGCAAATATCGCTAAAAGGAAACATTCCTTTATTATAAAGAAAAAAAAACTGCATTCAAAGGTTTTTCAAAATAGTGTTTTAAGAGGATCTTAAACCGCTTGTTCTAAACACGGTTTTCAAAGTCAAAACATTTAAACCTAGTTTTACACCATACCTACATTTCCAAAAATATTTCCATGACATACATTTATGGGGTGTCAAAATTTACTACTCTAATTTCTACACGTAAGATTAGGATTGTAATTCTCAACTTTAACTTTAGTAATATTGTACAGCGACAATAATGTTAATTTTATTGTGCGGTCAGCTGCACAGAAACTGGACCTTCCCTGCATATTACCGTTCTCTGCAGTTGACTGTTCATAAAAATTTACGTGTACATTTTTATGAACAGTCAATTTCACTCTCTTACGTGTACGAGAGTGAAATGACTAGCATAAAAGAATGTCAGCGTGCTGTTTCTGGTGTTGCGGGTGTTCTAAGACGTCGGTAATCACTTAAAACCAGGTTCGAAGCCTGCTTGTGTGGTATAAATAAAAAAAGCGACCAAGTGCGAGTCGGACTCGCCCATGAAGGGTCCCGCAGCCGTTTATACAAAAAAATGCACTTCAGATGAAAAAAAACATGAAAAAAAAAGACTAACAAAAGAGCGTATCTCCCCGGCACTTACGTCCTTCTGCTGAGAAGCGCAGTTCTTTGGCAATAACTTAAAAACAGTATGTTCGATCATGTTGAAAACAATTTTCGTTGGAAGTATTCATTAAGCTTTATATTTGTAATTTTTTTCATACTTTTTTAACATACCGTTTAGAAAATAGAGGGGTGGGGGGGCACAATTTTGCTACTTTCGTAGCGTATATTTCGGAAAATATTCACTAAATCAAAAATTTGTTGTAGAAACCTGAAAGTGTTTTTAGAAGTACTGTCGAAATATGTGCCACACATTGATATTTGATGAAAAATTTTTTTTTCACTTTTGTTTACATGTATCTAGTGCCCCCTTTAGAAGTATATATTTTTATTATTTAACTATCAAACTAAGTAGCGGTTTAAACACGACATCTAAGCTCCAAATTTCATCAATGACCATCTTATAGTTTTTGAATAAAATGCCTGTAACATACGGACGGACGGACAGCGAAGTTTTAGTAATAGGGTCCCGAACCACTGTAAAAAAAAAAACTTTATTGTGCGGGTAAATGAGTCTACAGTGTACACATTTTCTGCTTGTGTACGTTCAGAAAAGTTCTAGATATACGTACAAACCATGCAGATGCACATTTATCTACCCAAGTCATTCCGCATTTGTGTTGTAAAACTATCGTAAAATTCAGATTATCGATATCGATACATTCTACATTAAGATTACACCCTCGTACTAAATGAGTAGCGCGAAACTAATGCAATCATCTAGAATGTTTGTTAACTATTATGACAGATAAAATTCGATCTTATTACACTTACATAAGGCTGATTCTTGTATTCTACAATGCCAAAAAATTAGGAACGAAAGGAAAATTTAATTAAATAACAATTACCGATTACAGGAAATGCCACAATTAGCTAGATTTTTTGTCCGGCTAGTATTTTTGCCCACCAGAATGGAGCAAATACGGCAAATTTGCCCGTGCTTTACAAACTTTTTGAAAATGGCTTGTGCGTCTGTCATGCATAAGCGGCGGCGGCGTACTGAGCGCGATTGAGCACTGCAGTGCCTATCGATGGCACACGTGCCACGCCTACTTTAGGCTTCTACTGTTTTTTCTGTTCCGTGCTTGCTCCTATGCGGCACAAAGTGGCGACCGTGACAGGACCTGCAGCAATTCCTAAGCGAAGCTGAAGTCTGCATCACGAACTATCATCGCTCTGAGAGGCTAGAAGTGGACCCCGCCACGGAAGCTTGCGCAGCGCCTAAATTCCTGGGCGAACACCAAGGCAATCAGCTGCGCTTGGGTGCCAACATCGTGCAGCCAGTCCGTCACACTCCTGAGCAACTCCAGGTCGTGCCAATCGGCGCCGGGCCCACGCAGTCCCAAGTGCCCAAGTGACCCAGCCTGACCTACATCAAGTGAGCCCGTTCCTGTCTAAGTATTTCCTAGTTAAATCCTCTTTGATTTGTGTCGATAGTGATTTCAGTTTCTCGAATCTGCTAGTCTGTTCTTGATCTTCCTAGCATTTGTATAGTGAGTGGTATGCAAAAAAAATCAAAATGACAACAATGAAGTAAATCTTTGAACAAATTTAATATCTACACTAGTTTGTAACAATTCATTATAATTTAATATTACTGAATTAAACTGCATGATAACAATAAATAACATTATACAAAAAAAAACTGTAAACTTTTAAAAAAAATCTAAATAAAATTGTATACACTGTAAGTAAGCAATCTGTCGATGCGTGATGTCGTATGAGGGTGAATCAACTTTTAGACCTACATTTGAAGTCTCTAGCGTTACCGAAAATGTCTCCAGAGTTACCAAGAAATCCGGTTTCTAATATGATATTTTATGTTTATTAGATTACACAGACGGGACAATAAACGTTGTGACGTACCAATAAATTGAAACAACGAGATATAAATAATGTCGTTCATTTGTTTTTCTAAGATTTTGAGTGTTTAGAGTATATTTTGTTGCATCACACGAGCTTCACTTGTGAATTAGCCGATGTTTCTTGTAATTATACAGCTTCGTGAACGTCTTCTCACACACCTCACACTGGTAGGGTTTGACTTCCGCGTGGATCAGTCTGTGCTCCTTCAGATGGCTGGGCTGCGTGAAGCGCTTGTCGCACGCGTCGCAGGAATAAGGCTTGTCCCCCGTGTGCAGGCGCCGGTGCGCTCTCAAGTTGCACAATTGGCTGAATTTTTTGTCGCAGACTTCACAGGAGAACGGCTTCACTCCCGCGTGCATCCGCTCGTGCCTCTGCAGATGTCCTAACGCCGTAAACAGTTTTTGACACACTCCGCAAGAAAACGGCTTCTCCTTCGCATGAACTTTCTTGTGATACCTAAGACTAGTCGAGTGTGTGAACTGCTTCGTGCATAAGTCGCACGAGTAAGGCTTCTGCCCCGTATGCGTGCGTGTGTGCGTTCGCAAGTGGCCTTGTTGCGTGAACTTCTTTTTGCAAATGTGGCACGAGAACGGCGTCTGTCCGTCGTGGACTCTGTGATGCGTCTGCAGGACGTCCAGACGTGAGAAGCCTTTCTTACAAACGTCGCACGTGAAAGGTTTTTCTCCCGTATGAATTCGTATATGTGTCGTTAGATGGCCCCTTTGTGAGAACTCCTTTTTGCATACTTCGCAAGTGTAGCTTGGTCCTTTTGTGGTGCGTGTCTTCTTCTTGGCAGTGGGCTTGGGAGTGGTTGCATCATTGGTGGGAGGGACTTCACGGTTGGTGGGAATAGCACTATCATTGCTGGGAGTAGTTTCATCTATGGAGGGAGTGGCTTCATGTTTGTTCGGACCGTTTGCTTGCGCGGCGGCCGGTAGGTCTCCCGGCTGCTGACGCCCTCTATATCTTTTGACTGAAACAAAAACCATCGTTTTTAATTTAGTATGCTTGAGTTTTAGGTGCACGCGTAATCATGAATTACACGAGAATAACTTTGTTCTTTTGTGATTTTTAGTTCAGGTAAATATGTAAAGGAGCAGAAGAAGATTAAGCCAGAAATCTAGCAAGAGTATCATGAGGTGTTGGTTGAGGCTCTTCTCGATAAGATCGTCTACTGAGACGACTTCCGGATCCGGAACAGTTATCGTACGTGCCACATGGCGGTCACCTCCTGAGCCCAGTTAAGGTACTTCCTAAGTTTGTCCACTTCGGCCTTCACAATTTTTTTTGTCATGCTTACATCTATTATAATAATTTTTGCAGGGTTCCATACCTCAGAAGGAAAAAATTGAACCCTTATCACTTTGTTGTCCTTCTGTTTGTCCGTCTGTCTGTCTGTCAAGACCCATTATCTCGGGAACGCGTGGAGGTATCAAGTTGGAATTAAAACTATATAGATACTCAGGTCTACGGTCCCTTGAAGCTGTGAAAAAATCAAACTTCTAAGTTTACGTAAAAAAATGATATGGCCGTTTATGCCGCAAAAAACGTATATTTTGACACTTCTTCTAGAAACTTGAAATTGGGTATAAAGGAAGTTCTTATAGCACAATCAGCCAAAAAATCTGAAAAACTTTTTTTTTATGTCTCTCGTCTATATCAGTAACCAATATAAAATGATCGAGCACCGCGTACATTTTGCTCAGGAGTAGGGCTCTGCTAACATTGGGTTATATATATACGGCCAATTGTAGCGTATATTTTAATTTACCGACTCGCGCTTGGCCGGTTTTTCTTTTCTTCTAAGCTCACACTTACCATCAGATGTTGCAGTCCAGTCAGTCAGATGTTGTAGCTTCGGTGCAACCTTCACTTCGGCCACGTTGCATGGGCCTGCGACCTCCCGCTCCGGCCCCTCCATCGCATCGCTGGGCTCCTCCTTTACGCACTCCACTTTTATTTCAATGCGCACTGCAAAGAAAAAGTTAAACTTAAAATCTGAGTATTTTAAACAACAGTTTTTGAGCTGCAGGCTACTATTTGTTTCTTAAGATATGAGGCTTATGAAAACATATTTGTATTTAATTTGTAACCTTTATTTTTGTTAGCTCTCTTGCTGTTTCATAGTGTGAATCTGTTAACCTAACAGACACACAGCGAAATGTACGTAGGTACACCACTTAGCTTATTGGGACCTAAACTATCCATACTAATATTATAAATGCGAAAGTGTGTCTGTCTGTCTGTGTGTCTGTCTGTTACCTCTTCACGCTTAAACCGCTGAACCGATTTGGATGAAATTTGGTATGGAGATAGATTGAGTCCCGGGGAAGGACATAGGCTACTTTTTATCCCGGAAAAATACCCTCATTCACGATAACCGAATTTAAGGCGGACGAAGTCGCGGGCAGAAGCTAGTAGTATTTAAATATATAGATCCGACGTTCCATCAGAAAAGGGTCCTTATGGCACGTTCTAGTTACGGAGATATTGATCAACGTTTTATTAAAATGCTTCAACATCATATTTTTTTAGTTTTTTTGTATATTGATAAAGTATAAGACTAGACGTATATTTGTAGCTTGGTTTCAATCGTATGCGTTAAGTATTTCTGTATTAAAATTGGTTGTAAAATTCAGTAAGAAAAGGGTCCTTATGGCACAGCGTAGATAAATGATTTATGACGTTCCGTAGCAAAAGGGTCCTAATGGTAGTTATTGAGTTACGCATAAATCCATTAATAATATTAGGTATAACCCTAAGTGCAATACTGATCTTTTTGAAAAATTGACAAACCTACACATTCCAAAAATGCGCTTTTGAGGAACAGCTAAAAGAACTTTGAAACTAATTTAAAGTATGTTTCCGTTGGAAGTTACATAGATGATGGTAGATTATAATTGCAGAGGTGTCCTTCTTAAGAAAACATAGAAAGATTCCACCATGTTACAAAAAAATGCCGTTGATTAGAGCACGACCGAAATATGACACTTAGGGTCATGTTTATTTTTGTTTTAGGTAGCCTATATAATGTAATTTATAGATCTATGCGTAACTCAATACCTGCCATAAGGACCCTTTTGCTATGGATCGTCCCAAATTGTCCCCTATATATCACTGCCGCCGCTGCCTGTGGGCAAGGTCCCTATAAGGCGGGCCGCGTTGCCGCGTTGGATGGCAATACCTATACGCTGAGCAAGGCACGAGCCAGCCTTATTTATTTATTAGGTCTGCCAACAACGGATACTATCTTACATTGTTACAAATTCATCCATGCAATGCTAAAAGACTTACTGCACTGCTAATTATAGGCAAACTCCGCATGCACATACAATTTTAGGAAGAGAAATTAGGGGAAAAGAAGTACATACATGACGATAATAATTACAGGAGAAAAAAGGTCATAAGAGATTTTGAACGAACAGATGACTTATAATAAAGTGCAGGTACATGTTGATAATTAATCAGTCTTGGGTGCTGGTCCACCGCAACCACTGGTGACCAGAGGCGAAGTAAATGTCACTCTAATTATACTTATCATGTAGCAGTCTGCTTAGACGGGGTCTGGTGAGGTATTTATTAGTATTTTTTAGTATCGAACGAGGGTGCAAAAACCTATGAGGAGTTTTAAAGGTTTTTTTGCAATAGTTAAGGACAATCCATCTTATTTCTGGTTATGTAAAAATGTCAGATCTAAGTTGGTTTTGCGCTGCGTCAATGAGTTATGGTAGTTGAATGACGGGTTGAGCAAGTACCTAGCTGAGTGTATATAACAGTTTACTTACTTCTGGTCCCCAATATTCGTTTTATCCAACAACGTTTTATACACATACAGACTACCTAACCACAGAATTTTACCAATTATGAACAAATATTCAAAAGCAATACCACTCATTTATCACAAACCGTTTTTGTTTCCATACTGATTTATTTCATTTGACAGTATATACAATTTTTATTAAATGAGTGATAATCGCGGAAACAGAAGAAAATATTAAGTATATAAAAAGTTTTCAATTACTGTATTTTCGGATTGCGTTGACTTAGAAGCTTGGTTTTTTTACAGATTCAAGGGGCCGCAGACATAAGTAGTTGATGTTAATTTCAACTTGAGATGTATACGCGTTCCTGAGGAACAGGGTCTTGACAGACAGACTGACAATAAAGTGATCCTTTAAGGGTTCCGTTTTTTCCCCTTTTGAGGTACGGATCCCTAATAATTTCTGACGGTTGAGTTTCTTTCGGAGTCTTTCTCGACAGTGGTCTCCTCTTGGGAAGAGTCGGTAGACTCCAGACTTGTCAGTGTGTCCGTGCCCTTGTGCCCTACTTATAGAATAAAGTTCACTATTTCATTTCATTTCAAGTATGTATTCAGTATGTCAAAGAACCATAAATTAAATTAAATGTCATAAAGCTCCTAAACCACGAACAGTCTGGTAGCAGGCACGACCTTACCAACCACCCGCGGCATCATTTTAAAAATGTTTAATAATGAACGAGATATTCAAAATAAATACTGGTTATAAGTATTGTATGGAAAGAATACTTCTATTTACTTCCCAACATATCCTATTGTGACGTCATTGCGACAAAAGTGGGGAGTCTAGTCAAGACCTATTGAGTATTGGCCAGCAACATATTCTCGGGTTTAAGAACTAATCTCACTTTTGAATCTGTAAGGCACAGACCACACAGAAGAGACGTATGATGAAGACGCGTCACAGACGCGGCGCCACTTTAATGAATTTTCATACAATTACAAAATGTATAGAAGCGTTGCTCTGTAAAACAGACGAAAAGACGGGGCGAGAACGCGTCGCGGGCTCGCCTCGTCTCGCCTGCGTCCTTCTGCAAAACACAGGGAAGACACGACACGGGCGCAGTGGGGTAGCGGGAGCAGAGTCCGGGTTGCTATGCCTGCAGGCATCATGCTGACAGCATGCTGTCTCGCTCTCGCTTGCTTCAAAACTACATATTTCTATAAAGGGCGCGATGGCGACGCGTCCTCGCCCCGCCTTATCTATATAATTTAATAAAGTCGCGCCCTCGCCCCGTCTGCGCCCTGTCCGCGACGCGTCCACTTCCTACGTCTCTTTTGGGTGGCCTACGCCTTAATCTAAAACACCAATTACCAATAAATACATTATTTATTACAATGAATAAGGCTAACAAACAGAGGCATAGCTAATCCTGTCGAGAAATGAGTGGAAATATCTGTGTCGAACGACGCCGTAGAGTTGTTTCATACCTATCGCTGGGGTTTAGCCGATCAATGTCTGCAGCCGAGCTATCGATAATCATTATTAGAATACATATAATTCATCAGAAATTTCGATAAAATAAGACAATAGTTGTTGATTAGTCTTCCTAAGTTAACTTAAGTATGTTTCTCAAGCAACACTATTTATCGCTCCCTTAACCTGAGATGTCGATGTCGTGTAATTAGTTCAGTAAATGTTTGGTTATATGTATGTATTTGTGTGTATATACGTATATATATATAATATTTGTAAATATGTTTATTTGTATTTTATATATGTATTTATTAGTATCTAGTATACTTGTATGTGAATTGTTCCTTTCTCTTTTTTTTCTTTGTTTCTTTCTGGCTTTCATTTATGATTTGTCTCATCTTCTTGTGCACCACGTACTCATTGGTTGTTTACTTATCTCTACTACTTTAAAGTTGTCTGGAAGAGATTGCTTCTTAGTGATAGGACCGCCTGTTGTTTACCATTTCTCATACTGTTTCTGATGTTTTTTTCTTTTGGTGTGCAATAAAGAGTATTGTTTTATATGTTTCTTCGGTAATTGTGGAGGTCCAATTATTCATCATAATATTTTTCAGCCCATTCAAGAACCGCTAAAGCGTTCGCCGGAGGCTTATCCAACTGCTTCATTATGTTGAACAGTTCTTCTAAAGTGTGTTCCATTGATTCCTCAATTTCATCCTTTTCATTTTCTTCCTCGTCCGTGAGGTCGAGGTTGTCACGATCTGTAAAATTAGCCAAGTCTGACAAATGCAACTTAAATTCTTCTATCAAGTCGTCCATTTTCTCTGTCTCCTCCACAGTCGGCTGGCGCAGGCATATCGGCATTTTTCTGCGAACATTTGAGTTATCAGAGTAAATGACAAACTTTTAAATAATTTATTGATAAATTATTTATTTGACAAATTTTGTCGAATAATATTAAAAACAAATAAAATAGGTGTGGTCTAAGTGAGAAATAACTATATTTGGATTAGATTAAATAAATTTCTAAACGCAAACTAAAATTAGAGAAGATGCAATCATAATATTCACGTCAATTTTGTGATTTAAATGTTAATAAATGTAAAACAAAGGCCACTGAAATGTTTTTAATTTAGTTAAATATGATTTTTAAAAACGACTCCCATCAAGAAGTAGAGTAGCACTGCACACTGTTATGACCATCGGATGCTGATGGACTGTCCATTTTAAACAGTACACTTTATTTTTACAAGAAAAAGTCTTGAAAATCGTAATCAATGCAAAAGTCTATGAAAGATGACAACTATGCCAAATATCAGACATGTGGGACGTCATCAGAACGATAAGGTGCGTCCAGACTTGTATCATTTGCTCGTATCCGATCACCGTGCCGTAGCATGACTGCGTATCGCGCTGCTTGGACGCTTACTGTCGGCGCGCCGATAATGCCGTACTCTTCCGATACAAGTGTGTGATACGCGTAGCAAATGGATTTCGAGTGATCGGATCGGCGCAACGTCCAAACGCGTGAACGTGACACGCGATCATGCTACGCGACGACGATCTGATACGGGCTAATGATACAAATTTGACGCACCTATAGGTCCGTTATAGCGCAAACATTTCAACTGTAAGTTATAACCGCATTTGTTTGCAATAAATTAAAGTATTTTCATTGTTCTTTGAACTTGTGGTTCATTATACATTGAATTCTAAAAAATAAAAGCAAAATTAAATATATTGCATCTTGTCTATTATAAATATTAGTCTAAAACTAAAAACTATAAGTAAGACATGTTTATGATCGGGGTCCGTACTTTTCGTGCCGATGACGTGAAACCACACATAGGATGATTTCAAATAGTCTTTCCGTAAACTGTTACACTTACACTTTATCAACCTCTTTAATTAAACGACATTGGCACTTAAAATGGTCTTTGACTGACATTGTCATTCAGATGAACAATAAGTTGACGTTGTAATTGTTTACTTATTGTATTTTCACAATTATAATATAGTATTTATTTTTCCTACTGTATAAAAAGTTGCTATACAATTTCATCCTTAAAAGAATATTTTTACGATTTTCCGTCTTTAGAGTTTCGGCTTCATTAAACTAATTTTATTTTGTCACAACACCCTGAGTACAAAATAACGTCATTTTTACTTCATAGGCATGAAAAGTCCGAGCCCTGTTGATGACGCTTGACAAATCGATACCACTTGTCTGGGACCCCCGGGCGTCTAGGACTTAGGGGCACAGGCGGCGAGAGAACGGGGGGCGGTTACGGGAGCGAGGACCAAGAGCCGCCATTACGACCCTGGAGGGTTACAACGAAGTTCAAAATTCGCCATCCGACTCTTTCAAATACAGTTCAACACGAGAGCGAGAGGGATAGCACGATACGAACTTAGAGCTTCGGAGTAGGCCTTCTGGAATAGTGGTGACCTTGACTAATGGAGTACACAAATAAAATTAATAGACGTAAAAAAACTTGGTGAATTACAAGATCTACTTGAGGCAAACAGTTGAATTGCCAAGTTTCTGTTGCCAGTTTCAGAAATAGCTAAAATACAATCTGTTTCGGTATTTTATTGGAAACCATCAAAATACCGAAACAGTTCAGCCCATAATCTGAAGAGTGATCCAAACAATTAAATATAAGGTGTTAACAAATTAAGTACCAACAACTTAGAGCTGAGAGCACTCATTTCTAGGAGTAGACTTTAGTATAAAACATTTCAAAGTTAATGTTAGTTTTTGGAGAATATTAGGGAAACAATTTTGCTACGTAAAACACCCTGTTAATGAGATAATCAATAGTCAGTAAGACCTCTTTGATAATTTTATAGAATGTCTTTGTCTCTCTCTCTTCAGTGTCAGACTGTCACTAACACTGGCCACTTCGCTTAGATAAATAAATGTCAATGTTATGCTAAATATCTTGTCAGGCACTGGATGTTTATGTTTGAGCAGAATTTTAATTTATTGTTTAGGGAATTAAAACAAAAATCACCTATAAGTTTACTTAACAATTCTCACTCATGGGCAATTGAAAATCCAAATTTAAAAAGGGAATCGACATTCCAAGAACACTTTAGTGTTAACCTTTGGTCTAGCATACTTAACGGTCAGCTAATCGGGCCCTTTCAGCTGCCAGACCGCTTGGGCGGCAATCACTTTTTAAATTTTCTACGCGTCGATCTGCCCCTGCTGTTAGAAGATGTGGACTTGGAGTCACGCAGAAGCATAGTACTGCAGTGTGATGGTGCACCATGCCATTTTGCCTTGGACGTAAGAAACTATTTCAATCAAAGATACCCTGAAAGATGGATTGGTCGTTGCGGCCGGGGTGACGCCTGCCTTATAGCCTGGCCTCCACGGTCCCCCGACCTAAACCCCATTGATTTTTTTGTATGGGGATACTACAAAGACCTCGTCTACTCAAGAGAATGCCGCAATTTGGACGAGTTAACTCGGAAATTGAGAGTAGCAGAAGAAACCATTAAAAATAATAGAAGTGCATTCAGACGTTTAAAAGACAACTTTTTTCGGCGATGTCGCACTTTGAAAATTTCTTGCAATTAAACACCTTGTAATTGGTTTTACTTTGTTTGTATTAATCATCATGTAAATTAAAATTTTGCACTTACCACATTTAGATTTAATTTTTTTGATTGAAGCCTTATGAATAATAAAATGAAATTTTCAGGGTAGCTACCTGATAGATAGAGCAAGTTTTTAAAAGCCAAACGGTATTTTTTTTATGTGATTTTATCTTTTTAAAGCCCCTTGAAGTTGTGAACATATCGGGTAATTTTATCATTCTTGGCATGTAATTTTTTTTTATTCCATTCAAAGATCTTACGATAGTAAATGTTATCATACTGAATTGGCCTATCTATCAGCTTAGCACACAAAAAAAATCAAGCATCTACCGCAGTAATTCACGTCACCATAAATAAAAATCTCATCGTACTCGGCGATAGGTGAAAAATTAAAAAAAAGTCATAACTCCGAAAATACGAAAAATCGCGGAATTTACATGGGGGTGATTTAGATAACCCTCTAGGTCCTCTACCTCCCAGCTTCAGTATATCACTACTTCTTGGGACACCCTGTATACACGACTTACATTTCTGAATGTTTGTTACGATGCTGAATATATTTTGAGTTAGGTACGTACCCGCCTACAGTAGAACAGCGACTGACGCGCGTTCGATACCAACGCCCTTAAACTCGGCGAACTCGGTATCGCAAATTATTTGCGTTGGGAGCGGTAAACCGTCTACACGGGGCGTCACCTGTCCCGGCCGGGTTTCCCGAATTTGCCCTCAGAGTTGCCAGCACTGGAATTCGATTACATGCGATCTCAGCCTTGAAAAGATCCGAAAACAGTCGCGAGGAAGAGATATATTTTTATAATTTCCTCATATACAACTTATCTCAGGTCTCTAGACAAACATGAAAAATATGTGTTGATTAGGGTATCTATTTCTAATCGATGTACAAAATTCTATACTAAACTGCAGAGTATTAATTAACGGATAAATGACTGATTTACGATTGAATACTTCTAAACAGCCTGTATGTAGATACATATGGTAATTACAGAGATGTATACACTATATAGTGTCACTTTAATCTTAACGCCATTGCAAACGACTGATACAGTATGTTACTATAATTGTTGATTTCTTTAAATTAAAATTGTTAATAAATTTTTTACTATTCATCTGATCAAGTAATATATAATCTTATTCCTGAGAAGTAGTTCTACTCGGGATTTCGTTTTTTGTCCAGAAGCCAAAGACACCTTGTATTGGTGTTTAAAATGTATTAAGTATTTCCTTAATGGCTTGAATCTACCCAAAAAGAAGTTTTATAAGGATAATAATTGCACCACTTACTGAGTAGTTTTTATTTGTTATTTTGTGTTTGTATATTAATTATTGACATTCATGATTTTTTTTCTTTGATAGCTTATTTTTCCATAGTGGTCGCATATAAATTTCATTGAAATCGATTTAGCACTTTCTTATATTACGCAATTTTATCTATTAGGGAGTCAAATTAAATTATTGGATGTTTGTTTAATAGTTTACGGCCCCATATTAATGTATTATATCGTTGCTCGTAACACAAGCTTACTTTGGGACTAGGTAGTTTGTGTGAGATGTCCCATGACATTAATTTAATTAATTAAAAACTTGCGTAATCAGGAATTTCGGGATGGACGAACTGCGTACTGATGTATATCGAATTGAGTGAACTGCGTAATGTCGTTTCACGCAATGGACGAACCAAATTATAGACGAAGTGAGTAATAGACGAACGACGAAATGTTAAATGGACGAACTGCGTAGTGGACCATCAGCTAACAAATACTATTGATGAAAAATACAACATTATGTCGTATATTGTGTTATCAAGACACGCCACCAGTGTGCCCAGCCAAGGTCAAGCAAAAGTAGGGTATGGATGGAGTTAAAACCTATTGAACGCCAAGCGGCGGAGCAATTTACCGTGCCACTGACGCCAGAGCAAAAAAACAAGAAGAGCTGCAAAATCAACACGGATCGAAAAATACTTGTAATTCATAGTTTTTGATCATTGAAATTTGGACGGTTGTGGCCGACGTGGCGTCAGTGGCACGACTTTTAGTTGTCGGCCACAGCCGTCTTTGGCGGTCAAAAGGAAAAATTAGACTCGTCAATTCGTGTAATACATTTTTGTATGAAAGTCTCCATTGTGCTACGATTATTGACCAGACAGTTCTGTATTGAATATTTTAGTTGCATATCGAAACATTTCACTTTTCGTCGGGTTTATATCGTAAACTATGGCTAACGATGGTTCAGTCTATTGGGCTTCACGCATATGCTTCGCTCTGTTCTGTTTTTTTTTCTTACCTTTTCTCTGCTCGAATACAAGAAATATCCTTAAATTATTTACTAAAGTATCTCAATTTATTTCAGAATGAATCGTGTACAAAAGTTTCATAAGCAATTTGCAATACAGAAAAATAAGGAAAAAAACACGCAATATTCAGTAAACCCGATTGCAAAAGCTGGCAACACGGCTAGTTTTACTGATCGATAGCGTTGCGTCACTTGCGACCGCGGGATCTCCCCGTGTTTTATTAGATTTGCGTAATACACGTTAGCCTTCTTTCATATAGGAACTCCAAAATCCCACAGAAAATGGGAATTTAAACACTAGCTATTATGAAAATACAACAACACAATACTGGCAATTAACCTTTATTTTATACAGGTAGCAGGAGCTTAGAAATCGCAAAATGATCGCATAATTGCTTTGTATCATACCGATTTTATGTGAAATTCTTTCGCCGTTGAGGCAAGCTGTCTCTATAATTCGCTCCATCTTTCTATGTGAGAAGCCCCAAGCAAGGTAGTTTTCAAGCGGATGCTAGGTACTTAAGCATCTGCTTAAACAAGAACTCGAGTAGCGTCTATTAGTGCGTACTTTTTTAATGCTCATCGGTGCAGAGGGGGTGGAGAGAAGAGAGTCCACAATTTTACATACCTCGGTAGTGTAGTGTCGGAAACAGGAGAGACCGAAGAGGACATCGCTTCAAGAATGGCCAAGGGGAAGGCAACCTTCGCACAGCTCCGTCCTGTATGGCAATCGCAGAAACTGACTAGGAGAGTTAAGCTCAAAATATTCCGGCGGTCCAACGTGAAAACCGTGTTGCTGTACGGATGTGAGACGTGGAAGGTCACTAAAGACATCTCGCGCCGGCTCCAAGTCTTCGTCAACCGCTGTCTTCGCCGTATTCTCGGTGTCTACTGGCCCGAGAAAATCTCCAACGTAGATCTGTGGGAACGCTGTGGTAAGACTCCGATCGACCAGCTGATCAAACGCCTCAAGTGGAACTGGATCGGCCACACGCTCCGAAGGGACCCCGATCACATACCGAGGCAAGCTCTAGACTGGAATCCCCAAGGAAAGCGGAAACATGGCCGCCCTAAGCAATCCTTGCGGAGGACGATCACTGCAGAAGCGAAGGCGATAGGTATGACCTGGAGCGAAGTAAAACGCGAAGCTGAAGACCGTTAGGGATGGCGACGTACTGTGGTTTTGGACGCCCTCTGCCCCATCCAGGGGACAAAGATCATTAAGTAAGTCTGTCTCATTTACCTACCACTTTGAACAAAGAAACTGTAAACCATTAATCAATGACAAATTATGCTACTAGGTATAGGTACAGAAAGTATGTATCCTGTTCTCTCTTTCTTTATCCACAAGTGCTATATGAAAAATGAAAAAATTACAACATTTATTCAGGTTTTGTACATGTTTTACAAGTAGGCAGACCCTCCAACTAAACATTTTATTGCTTGCGTTAGTACTTACTTCCAGGAATTTGGTTTTGTTAGTTCCACCCCAGACTGGTATACATACAGTAACACATAATCGATTGGGCCAATGTGCTGTAGTGTTGTTTGAGTACACGATTTGAGGCTATATATTTCAGGTCATTTTTTTCATTTTTATTTATTTATATTGCAACCAAGTTACAAACTTAAGTCTAGTTAGAAGGACCCTTGTCGGGTCGACTCACATGTTCGCGCCATGAGAGTCTTTGCTCTAGAATTATTCCAAGGTACTTTGTCGAAAACATCTTATCGATGGTTGTACAATTGCAGTTGGACGTAGTAATGTTTTGGAAACATTTATCAGGATGGCTATATAAAAAGTAATGTATATGCCGTATGATTGATAATGATTTGTATGCATACAGCAAAACATAGTGATTCATTCATTAACCATGTTATAACACCTTAATGTACCTATGTTTTACAGATAAATAAATATATCCGCTTAAAAAACTAATATTACAGTAGTACAATAAATTATTATAATAAAAAAAATGTTAATTTATTGTTGTGTATGTATTGTAAAATAAATGGTTATATTCACAGACTAACAGACAATGTACGCGGCGTTTAATACAAACATAACTAATAACCGCCTAGGTGTTACAGACTTAACCATTGGTTTTAAGTTGCAGGTGCTAACATGCCTATTGTCCGGTTTCCATCTAATATGCAAAATTGTAGATGGAGAGTGGTAAGAATAAGTTATATGTTGCTAATAGCAGGGAAATACGTACTTATGGTATTCAATATTATATTTAATTTTACATTTAATAATCATTAAGACATACATTCAGATATATTTTTACAGTTGCAGTTAAGCTATTTGTCAATCTCAACACAAGGACATTGAAAGAAAGCAAACAATTTCATTTTTTAGCATAACCAAAAATTAAATGAGAAACAAGTAATATAAAAAAACTAGTAGGTACGCCACGAAAAGGCCAACGCTGATCTTCCTGTGAGAGATCGAAGGAATAACCCACTCACTTACATGTTCTTACAGATATGGTTAGCCATGATACATCTAAATTATCTATTAAATATAGTACTATATTTCTAAAATAAAAAACGGATCATTTCATAACCTGTACACAAAAGTTCTGTGCATTTGACATACCTAGGCCTCAATTAAATTGCTGCTCTGCTATTACTCTAGAGTAATATAAGCTCTCATTGCAGCAAGAGTGCATCATTTTGGTATCATACCTTTGTGTATTTTTAATTATGAAACATGATACAAACTGAAATAAAACAATTAAATATTATATCGTGTATATTATCTCATTTTAGTTTCCGACGTTTCGGAAGCTTTCCAGCTTTCCATGGTCACGGGAGGACTATACATCTTTTTTGGAGGAAAATACATCTTTTCTCAGTCCTCCCGTGACCATGGAAAGCTGGAAAGCTTCCGAAACGTCGGGAACTAAAATGAGATAATATACGCGATATAATACGTTAAATTGTTTTATTTCAATGAGTAATAATCGCGGAAACAGAAGAAAATATTATGATACAAACTATTAATTTGTCACACTTATTGATTGGACAAACATACTTTTTCTTTACATTTCTTTGTTCATTGTTCTTCAACAAATAGTCCGGATCTTACCGGGTTCCGTGGGCACCGCGACGTGTGAGGCCTGCGACATGCTGCTGGAGCCCTCGCAGTGTTTGCCTCTGGCCAAGCCTAACAACTGGAGCCGACACGGCTCGCCGACATCAAGATTACACTGCAGTACTGTGTACAATATATGAACTATTCATAGATCCGATTATAACACACAAACAAATAAATAACACTAATTAAAATATATATATAAGAACGTTTAGATGCTAAACTGACAAAATAATATGCAAAACAGCATAAACATAACATAACCTACACCGAATGTTTTGTCAACAATGACAATATTTGACACTTCACTTGAGAGTTGACAGTGACAGCTGACGCCTGACGCGATGATTTTTTTTTTTAATTTATTGAAAGTATTAGCAACAAAGCTATCAGCTTAAACAGTATACATAAAAATCATAAACATAACAAAGATCAAATAACAAACAGAACAAGGACAAAAATAAAAATTAGTTAAGTATGTTATTATACAATGGACTATTTATATTTTACCTATAGTATGTGAAATGAAATTATAAATCGGAATATAAAGCTCAGGGAGTTTCAATAAATTTTGAACAGAGTTGGGAATATTATCCAAGCCTAAATCTTTACATACACAAATAAATAAGAGCCGTTGTAAATGAAATTGTGGACAATTAAAGAAAATATGATCAAGATCACATAAAATAAGGTTACAATATGAACAATGAGAGCTATCACTTAACTTTAATCTAAATAAGTGTGCAGGAAAGTGACAATGACCTACGCGTAATCGACAAATAGTTGTTATAAAATCTGTCCCTAGATATTTTGGATGTTTTTCAAACCACGTTTTTGTACTGGGGACCGGGACTATTTCAGCCAACCATTTACCTTTAAAATTTCTAGAAATATTTAGAGAATTAGACCATCGATTAATCATATTTTGCCTAACAAATGAAACTAAATCCGATTGCGGTACTTTAAAGTCACAAATTTGAATATCCTGAGTTGATTTGGCAAGAGAGTCAACAAGCTCGTTACCCATGATTCCTGAATGTCCCGGTACCCAACAAAATTCAACAGAAAAAATCCTATTATTCAAGCTATTTACACAATATTTTAATTTATAAATTAAGTAATTTACAGAAGCACTAATACATTTACTTTTTAAAGCCTGCAAAGCACTCATGGAGTCAGACAAAATAAGAAATTTATTATAAGCAGAATAGTTAACATTTATGTGTTCTAATGCATAAATTATGGCTAAAACTTCAGCCGAAAAAGCAGAAAAAATATTATTACATTGAAATACTTTTCCAACATTTAAGAAAGAATCAAAAAATGCGAAACTAGTCCTATCAATCGATTTGGAACCATCTGTATATAATTTAATAAAATCCGTTTTATCATCAAGAAATTCCAAGAAGTCATATTTTGATCCAAATTTTATCAAATTTACATTAACATCTCGCATAATGACATGATAGTCATATTCAAAACACGGTAAAAGAGTAGACCAAGACACAATGTCTTGGAATTCAAAGTTTAAGTATGCTATAGAGTTACTTATAGAGGATGAATTAGAAAGTGGGTAAACATTATAATTAGGAATGTTAAAATTTTCTAAATATCTAGAAACTATCTGATTATCACGACTTATTAATTTAAGGCAATACTTGTCCGTTATATAACATCTGCGTATGAATAAGGGAACAATACCGGCCTCGACTTCTAAAGAATTTATTGGAGAAGACATCATGGCACCGGTTATTATTCGGAGCGCTCTATTCTGTAAAATATCCAATCTTCTCAACAAAGAACTACTTGCTTCCGAAAAAAACATACATCCATAGTCAAAATGACTACGAATTGTAGCAATGTATATAGTCTTTAGAACTTTTGGGTCAGCTCCCCACTTAAGTCCAACCAATGATTTCAGTATATTTAAACCTAATTCAGCTCTCTTACAAATTTCGTTAATATGTGTTTTCCAAGATAAATCAAAGTCAAGAAAAAGGCCAACATACTTAACTACAGACTGAGCAGGAATAGCATTAGAGTCATATAAAACCTGAGGATAGTGTATACCATTATGAGAGAATAATATTACCGAACTTTTGGCAACATTAACTTCAAGTTTTAAAGAATTAGTTAGCAACAGATGAATATTACGCAGAGTACTATTTATAATAGATTCACCACTCGAAATATCTTTACAATTGACGTACAAGACAAGATCATCAGCGAAAAATAAATACTTTACAGAAGATGGAATTTGATTCATAAGACATACTAAACTCAATATGAAAACAAGAGGAGATATAACCGAACCTTGAGGAGTGCGTTTAGTAGACATTTTGGGACCGTAAAGGTTCGATTTAATTTTAAGGAATAATGATCGATTATTAAGAAAATTATATAGCCAGAACAGTATGTGGCCAGGGAAACCTAAGGAGTGCAAGCTTTCTATAAGATAATAGTGGTCAATATTATCAAATGCGCCTTTTATATCTAAGAAAACTGCTAGAGTATGCTGATTATTATGAAAATTGTTTTTAATGTCACCGATTAAGCAGCTTAAATTATCTAATGTACTTTTTCCTTTCCTAAATCCATACTGATTGGACGGAATCAGGTTTTTGCTCTCGATAAACCACTCCAATCTATTTTTTAACATGGTTTCAAAAAGTTTAGAAAAACAAGAAGTCAGAGAAATTGGTCTGTATGAATTAATGCTATTAGGGTCTTTATGGGGCTTTAGAATTGGAATAACTAGCTGAGTTTTCCAAATCTGAGAAATAAAATTGTATTACCAAAGAAGATTAAATAGTTTTGAAAGAATTTTCTTGGCACATAAAGGAAGGTTCCTAATAACGGCGTAGGAGATGAAGTCTGGACCAGGAGAGGTGTCTTTTTTATCATCTAAAGCAGCAAGAAATTCTTCAAAAGAAAATGGATCTATCATCCATTGAGCCTCTTGAGCTCCACAACTATTAAAAAAACCTCGTAATTGTATATAAGATGAATTGTTCGAAGAAACAATGTTATTTAAAAAAGCCGAAATGTTATCATGATTTTGAAAAAAACTAGATGATTTTGATTTGTTATTGAGCTTAGCGTGTTTAAATCTGCGAATATGATCCCAAATAATTTTACTAGAGGTCATTCTATTGAAAGATGAACAAAGATCCATCCAACACGATCGTTTCATTTCAGATAACGTTCTTTTCTTAATAGCGTCTTTTTTTTTATAAATTATATAATTTTCTATAGTAGGGTACTTTTTATACGAAGATAAGGCAATTTTCGATTGCAAAAATACGCGATCACATTCATTATTCCACCAAGGAGCGGCTTTAAAATTATTAGTCTTCTGTTGTAGTTGTTGTTGGTAACATTTCTTGGGAAACGTCATTAATACATCATGTATAATACTCATAAACTTGTCATATATTTCCATAGGATTATCCGGATTATCTAGAAATTGAAAAGACGAAAATTTGGTTTCGCAGATCTCTGCAAACTTTGGCCAGTAAATCTTTTTAAAGTTTACATTAGCTAAAGAGTTATTTGATTTTTCAGCATGAACTCTTTGCAAGTTCATAGGAAGGCGATCGGGAACAAGAGCGTTACTAAACACACCTATATATGCAAAGGAAAATGATTACTACTTAACAAATCATCTAGGACTGAAATTGTACAACTTGAACTAAAAGCTGAAGATGAAAACACTAAATCTAATACATTACCTTGTTGACCAAACGGAGCAAAAGTTGTGACTGTGTGATCATTAAGACATACTAAATTGGAACTTTCTACATAAGCGTGCAGAGCATTGCCTCGGCCGTCGTTAGCTCTGGAACCCCAGGATGTGTGATGGGCATTAAAGTCACCTATAATCAAGTAATTTCGAGATACAAATTTAGAACATGAATCCTTTAATAGATTTATATTAAATTTCCCATTTGGAGGTGGAGGAATGTAAACACATAAAATGTCAAAAGAGAAATTATCAATATTAACAGTTAATAAAATGTTTTGAAAATGATATAGTGATGAAGTTTTAATGATGTTAAACGTATGAATAGCTATAGCTATGCCTCCATGAGGACAATCAGAATCTCTTCCAAGGATTACAAAACCTGATAATTTAATTTTTTTATCAGAATTTAACCAAGTTTCATTGAATAGGATCATATCAACACTTTCATCAAGATTGTTAAGATATTGTTTAAATTGATCTAATTTAGGTAATATGCTTCTGGCATTCCAGTGAATGATATTGAAATGTTTGACGCAAACGGATTGAACTAAATTTATAGGATTATTAGCCATTATGAGGAGAAGTTGGTTATAAGCAACTCTTTAATTAATTGAGTAGATATAGGACTTGATGCATTCATTGATTCCTTTCGCTTAAGTAAATCAATTATGGTTTTAGTAATAGCCATAAATACTGAATCACAATTAATAATGTCAGTCACCAAAGCCCTGCCTTGAGGTGTTTTGGCCGGAACTTGGATAACTGGCACTCTGGGTGTTTTACTGTTAGACTGTGTTGATGGCTGTGGCGGAGCACTTTTTGTTGCTGTTGCTGTGGCATATGTATATTTACCATTAACTTTGTTTTTTATCTCTGCTACCTTAGCTGATTTGACTGAGCATGAATAGGATACAGCGCTGTGCGGACCACTGCAGTTGGAGCATTTAAACTGAGATGGAGTGCTGCACTCTTTGAAATAGTGTTCACCTGAGCAGATAGAGCAAACCTGCTTACTCTTGCAGGCGCCACTGCCATGACGCCGAGCAACCGGTCAGGTCCATTTTCTTGCTTTTTTATAAAACGTTTGACTCCGAGAACTGAACATGATGCTTTTAGATGTTCTAACATCTCCTCTTCGCTCAAATCGATAGGAGCACGTATAATTCCTTGACTTTCAATGCTGTCATAAGGAATTTTTGCTAACCACTGGTTTCTTATCAGTAAATCTTTGTTCAGTAAAAAAGCATTAGCATCCTTCATGCATCCAAAGAAGACTTTGATATAATAGTTCCCCACTGCTTTTACATATTTGATTCCTTGTTGATTTCTCAGTACTTTGTTAGTCTTTAACAAATCTAATGACACTCTGTTTGAATTCGAGTTTTCAGAAGACTGCAACAAAACTGGGTAATCTTTGCGAGATGAATCTTCATACAATGGATGATGGTCTTTAAAAAGACCGCGTTTATTGCGGATATACGTCATCTTTTGTTTTGAGTTTGCACTTATCTGGTCATCACATTTAGATTCTGCTTTTCTTTTAATGGAGCTCTTTCCAGCAGTTTCCATGGGGGTGGGGTTATTACCCGCACCCCCATCCTGCCCGTTCATGTCTAGCTGTACCAATACTATGACAACTTTTTAAAAACACAGTTTACTAGTAAAAAGACAAAATCAGGGTAAAAAAGGGCTGCATAGAATTATTTTGTACAAAAATTAAAATTTGCCGCCTTCTTTGTTAAAACTTCCCGCCCTTTTTCCTTAACACTCTTGTCCCTGACGCAATGATAATATAACCGCTACGTTTTAGCAGACAGCACAAAATATAGTGTCAAACTTTTTAATCTAATAACTGTGAACATGTGTTATCCGCCCTTTTATTTAGTGTTAGAAGTAGAGAGAGTACTTTAAAGGACTACGTCTTCTCGTCCGGTTCGTTATTGTGTATTATTATCTGGGCACTAACTGCCAGATATTTTTTAGCACCGAGCGGTTGCCAGATACTTTTGCATCCGTCAATGTCATGTCAAGATTGTCATGGTTGGGTGGTCGTTTGTTGATTGTTGATGTTGTTTTATTAATCTGAAAACCAACTCTCCCTCGCCATTTGCCGTCGGTACAAATACGTAAAGCTTTAGTATCGGTCGGTCTACCTGCGACACTATGGAGGGAAGTGCTCGCAGCACAGTGAAACGGGAGCCGTGGTGCGATGAGAACAGCGCTGGAATGTGCACCGCAAGCGCGGTGAAGGAAGAACTCCTGGCGGGGTCCGGTGTGGTGTTTATAGCTGATAGTGAGCTATATGAGTTAATTTTATATCTTCGAATTACAAGTAACAATTCAGATATACTGTTTTCTGTTAATTTTTTTTAATGTGAAATCATCACACAATGTTTTTTAAATAACTATATTGATAGAACGATGTAAGTAGAAAGAAAAATATTGCGGACCTCCACTACAGTCTAAAATTCAGATACTTCCTAGTTCCTTTATCATACTCATATTATTTATTGCCGTCATGTTCTTTTGATTAATGGTACAATATATGTTATGTATGTTAAGGTAGCATGTGTGGGACAATTTTGTAAAGTTAAATTTGACCCACTTTCCCAGTTCCCAATTGAACTAAAATTTAAGAGACCTCTCTCTCTCAGTCGAATTTGAATGGATGTTCAAAGAAAAGTATAGTCAAGAAATGCAATTTTTGACAGAGCCTCATTTTTTCACTGTAAATTTGGACTTGCTCCCGACTATAATCATTGATTTCAATAAACTGACATCCTTAATTCTACATTTACTATTTTGTACAAAATCATGTGGATTAAATGCGCTAAGCACAATTAGCATGATTAAGTTTTCTAGAGGGGGTGGTGTACATTGTATATTTTTACTTCATAATGTACTTTATCTGAACTCTGAATCTATAAATATCTTATTTATATATTTAAAAAAAAAACATTTTATATAAAATATTATTCATATATATCTCTGAAAAAATGATCCAGCATTCAAATATCAGAAAAAGTTGAATATTTGCAAGTCCTAGTGACAATACAATATTATGGTACTGTCAAGGGCAAAGCTAAATATCCACACCAAAGTCCCAAAATATGTAAACATAGACCTTACTGCCATAGTAATAAGACCTGTATACATATTTTTGAAACTTTGTGGTGTATACATATTGGTGCCCTTGACTGTACCATGAAGCTGGTCTGATGACATAGTTTGAAGGGGGCCATAGGAACTACTAAATGAAACAAGATAAACCCACCATGTGTGTGTGGTCTCATTTGATTTGTCTTGGCAAGCTCTTTGGTGCTCCATGATATTCAGGGTCTGAAGATGGCATCGGAAGGTGGCCATAGGAACTACTGGGTAAACAAGATAAACCAAAACCACCATATTTGGGCTCATTTCTTTTTTTTATGCTACCGGGGGCAAATTAGCAGATGGATCCCCTGATGGTAAGCGATCACCGTCACCCATAGACACCTGCAACACCAGAGGAGTCACAAGCGCGGTGCCGGCCTTTTAGGAAGGCTTAAAAGTCGCATTGGTCGCATGCTCTCAGGTGCCACAAAATTTTCTAATGTAATAAGTTGATGGATTTGGTTTTATTAATTTAAAGGTTATTTTCTTCTTTTTAGAGCATTTGAAAAAAAAACATGTTTTGAATAAGATTTTTAAATAAATTATATTAAGCAATCGAAGAACGTTACGCATGCCAGGGGCTTCTAACTAACTTGGTTTCTTGTTAAACAGACATGTATTTAGACAGTATCAACCTTATACACAGTGCGCTTTGAAGACGACGAGCATTGCGCAAAGGAAGAGACAGTGAGCTTTAAGGAGGAGTCCCCGTGGGAGTGTTGCGCGGGCTCGGGCGGCGTGAGCGAGGCGGCGGTGCGGGTCGGCCTGTACGCCGGACACGACGTCCAGGGCGAGCTCGTGCTGGGGCCGGAGCGTCTGCAGCCCAGAGACGCGGCCTACGCACTGCGTGGTAAGTTATTTTTTATGCGTTTAGATGATTAATCTAATACCATGCGAGTTTTTTCAAATTTTGTTATTCAAATTCACACAACGGCATATTAAACACAGGCACGCGTCAATCTTTAAGCAATCATTCGGAAGTCTGATTCTACTAGCGCTTCGAAAAAAAGGCCGTCAACGCGCGTCTACGGGCGACGGTGATCGCTTACCATCGGGCGATCCGTCTGCTCTTTTGCCCTTATAACATAAAAAACAAAGCAAAGAACAGTTTCAAACTAAATGTGTTTTCAGATCAGTCATTAAGCGTAAAGGGCAGCAAGCAGCCGTACACTGCTGCACCTGCGGGCCGTTGTGCGCTGGCGCTGGTCCGCGACTGCTTCGTGAGACTCGAGCGGATGCCGGCACGCGCACGCACACGCACACGCGCACGCACACGCGCACGAACACGCACACGCACACGCACACGCGCACCCGCACACGCACGCGCACGCAGCGACACGAGCCCGCGCACGGAGCACGCTGCGAGCACGCGGGTCGCTGGCAATGGTAAGTTGTTTATAAATTGATGTTTTTTGTGATATTCATATTCGTTTAATGCTGTCATGTTAAATTAGGTACAATGGTGTTAACTTTAAGGCAGGCAGTATACGTGACGACAGTATCTTAAAATTATTTTCCGCTAATTGTATTTCTTAATATATCACATGTCAATAAAAAAATATTATAACGTTCTCTTCATTAGCCAAAATATTATATTGCCACCCAACTTCCGTAAGTATGCCAAATCTTAGCTCGGTCAGAAACGAGGAAGGATTTGTTTATATCGCGATATCCACTAAGATCACCTGACCTGATCACCCAGGTGATCGTATTGGACAAATATGTCCTCTGAGATCACCCAGGTGATCTTATTAGACGCTATATCCTGCACGATCCCCTGAGTGACTTTAGTGAACAGAGCTTATATATACACTAGGAGATACCCTAGAAAGTAATATTAATTTGCAAGTGATTCTAGTGGACGAACTTATCCAGTAAGATCACCCAGGTGATGCAGGAGGTGCAGGATATAGCGTCCAATAAGATCACCTGGGTGATCTCAGAGGACATATTCGTCCAATACGATCACCTGGGTGATCAGGTCAGGTGATCCTAGTGGATATCGCGGTTTATATAGTTACTGACATAGTTATAGGCTTGTTACAGGTGAAACTAATATTTTGTAAAAATAAATGACAGGCAAGAAATATCCCATTTGCGAGAAAGTTCATGTTCTATCCTGTAAACGGATTGAGAGTCCGCAATATGATTTATTTAAAGTTCGTGGGTCATTCATAGAAAAGTAATAGTTAGTAGTAATAGTTTATTTCTTCATAATTTAGAAATTGAATATTTTTCCTACTCAGCATCATGAATATTTTTGATCTTGATAGAAGAAAAACAGTGTTTTTTTTTTCTTTCAATTCCGTTACTTTCTTGTATGTATGGCCGAGAGAGGCTAAATAACCAAGTAGAACTAATGCAAGCGACCGCACAGGCCGCTATAGTTTTACTTGATTAAAAGTCACGCGGTTAAAAACCGTGGCGGTTTAGAGCCGTAGTGCGGCCCCACCTATAGGATTTTCAACATGTTCTATTGAAGTAAGAACGTAAAATATGAAAATTTTGGGGCACCTTTTTTGTCTATCAGGATTACGTAATGGTAAATTTCTAAATTAAAAAAAGTAACTACTTTTTTATAAAATGGCGGTTGCCACATTGTACTGAAGTTTATGTTATCTTATCGTTTCAGAGGGGTTGAGCGTCTCGGTGCATGGACTCAGAGACTGCTGAGTGATACTCCGGCGTTGCGACCCACCGCCCCACAACAACTACCAGTGTGACGCGTGCGGGAAACTGTTCCGCAGGAAATGTAACTTGACCCAATATATTGCCATACACCTGCCGGTGGATTCAAAAGGTCCGAGGAAACCAAAGCGAGACGTAGATAGACGCAGGCGCAGTACTAATTTGTACTCGTGCGCCACATGCGGGAGACACTTCGGAAGTCGGTCCGGCATTCGCCATCATAAGCGGAAATACGCGGGACAGATACCGTTCTCGTGTACGATATGCAGCAAAGAATTCTGTCGTATGGATGACTTCATCAAACACGATCCATCGCACACTGGCAAAAAGCCTTACTCTTGCGAAATATGTAACAAAGAGTTTAAAGAATCGGGTAACTACCATAAACACAAACGTATTCACACAGAAGAGAAACCTTACTCCTGTGAAGTATGCAAAAAGGATTTTAGAGTATCGAGCCACCTGAAGCAACACGAACGGGTTCACACAGGAGAGAAACCTTACACTTGCAAAGTCTGTCACAAAACGTTCCGGAGATCAGGCCATCTGTTGGCGCATAAAAACGTTCACACCGGAGCAAAGCCTTACTCGTGCGACGTATGCGATAAGAATTTTTCGAATTCGAGTAATTTAAGGATTCATAAAGTAACTTATACCGATCTAAAACCTTTCTCTTGTGAAGTGTGTAACAAGGAGTTTAAGCGGTTGAACGAGGTGAAGTTGCATAAGGGAACTCATTCAGAAGCGAAACCGTTCTTCTGCAATATTTGCAAGAAGCAGTTTAAGCGATTGACCGGCTTGAAGTCGCATAGCTATACGCACACAGACGAAAAACCGTACTTGTGTGAAATATGCAAAAAGGCGTTTAAACGCTCGTCGAGTTTAAAACTACATAAACGTTTCCATTCGGAGCTGAAGCCGCACTCCTGCGGAATTTGTAAAAAGGAGTTCAAATTTCTGTTCTATTTAAAAAGACACGAACGCGTTCACAGCGGGAAAAAACCGTATTCGTGTCGAATATGTAATAAGGATTTTGCTTATTCGGGCAATTTAAAACTTCACATTCGAACTCATACGGGGGAAAGGCCATATTCTTGCGGAATATGTAATAAACATTTTACCCGAGCGGATCACCTGAGAGGCCATAAACGAATACACACTGGAGAGAAGCCTCACTCGTGTGATGCGTGTGACGCGAAGTTCCTGCGCGAGGACGGTCTGAAGCATCACAAACAGATCCACACGAAGCCTCTACCGTACTCCTGCGATGTGTGTAAAAAAGAGTTTGGGCGGAAGAAAACTTTAATTGCCCATCATGTGATCCACACAGGATTGAAGCCGTAAGCTTGCGACCTGTGCGCGAAGCGCTGCGCAAGATAGGGCGACCTCGCAGTTCACATGCGGAGCACGCCCAACTGTTACTAAATACTAGTGACGCAACGAATATCAATATTCGTCGAAAAGTATATTCCATTCATCCCGAAGTATAGTTGAATTATCGAGAAGATGGAATTGCATTTGTAGTGGTTGTACCGTTTGCAACAAAAGGAGAATAATTTTCTCTTAACTTAATAAAATGACATACCCAAGAAGTGGAATAAGTAGTAGTCCTCTGTTTTTTTTCTTTTATTCGCTATCATGTTCTTCATCTGAGCTGTCCCAAGTATTGATAATAAAATTGTCTGTTATTTGATCCATTTCTCCTTCCTGACATCGATATTTATTTTCTTCACTTTCGACGTGGTGACAAATATTTTCCCAGTCCTCAGCAGTCATGGTATTCATTCGTTCAGTTGCTAAACTCATAATGCCTTGCATGTTTAATGAAACGTTTCTTTTTGCTACATATCCTTTTACCATGGACCGGTTACCATAGTAAACTCAGCTCATGGCAGGCACACAGGAACTGACTCAGTGATGCGTTAGGGCTATAATATTGGTTGCATGAATTCTAAAAGGCCGGCAACGCACTTGTGACTCCTCTGGTGATGCAAGTGTCTATAAGCGACGGCGATCGCTTACCATCAGGCGATCCGTCTGCTCGTTTGCCTCCCTATCTATAACATAAGAAAAAGAAAAATATTTATACTTTGACGATTGAGATTGTGAGCAGCAAAAACTACTATACACTCACGCACCCTATAATTTTGTAAACGGGGATCTATTAAAAAAATATTTTAATGAGGTTTTGTTAGCTGAAATATAAGCTCTGCAAAAAGCTAACAAACATGAAAATTTACACATTATTTTTCACATTGTGGGCATTTTCGTGGTTGGTGGGCGTTACCGCCCTAATAAGGGCACAAGTTGAGCTCCCTTTGTCGCCTATTTAACTGGGGTACAGGGGTGGGGGGTTATCAGTCACTTATCAGAAGTCGACCGGTACACATGCCCGCATATTTTCCCGTGAAGAATAACCTGGAAACATGGATACCACTGAAGCTGAAGTCGCCGCAGTCGTCCGTTTGCTGCAAGAGGGCCGTAGCCAACGTTCAGTAGCTGCCGAGCTGAATTCAACACAATCTACAGTTTGTAGAGTCTACCAGAGGTTCCAGCAGACTGGAGCCTTCACTTCAAGACCAAGAACCGGCCGCAGAAGGTGCACATCGGAGCGGGACGACCGCTTCATTGTTACGTCAGCTCTCAGAGATCGTCACCAGACAGACGTTTCCCTTCAGCAGCAACTCCGTGAGGTCCGAGGAGTGACTGCCAGCGAGTGGACTGTTAGGAGAAGACTCAAGAAAGCCAACTTGAAACGGAAAAGACCTGCCACTGGGCCCAAGTTGCTGCCACAACACCGAAGAACACGGCGTGAATTTGCCGCAAAACATGTGAACTGGACCATCGAGCAATGGACCCCGGTTCTCTTTTCGGACGAGTGCAGGATGTACCTGAACGGCAGCGACAGAAGAGGACGAGTCTACAGGAGACCAGAAGAACGATTTGCTGAGTGCTGCATTTCCGAGAGAGTCGCCTACGGAGGAGGTTCTGTTATGTTTTGGGGTGGCATTTCTTACGACGGCCGTACCGAGCTAGTTTTCGTGCCTTTTGGAGGTCGTGGACGTGGTCTGAACGCTGCCAGGTACATTACCGAGATTCTGGAGATGCACGTTGTCCCTTACAAAGGTATGTTTGATGAGGGGTTCATTTTTATGCAGGATACTGCCCCTTGCCATACCGCAGGAGACACCACCACCTATCTTGCCGAGGTGGAAATCACCACGATGAACTGGCCAGCGATGAGCCCGACCTTAATCCCATCGAACACATATGGGACTGCCTAAAACGAAGGGTTCGGAAGCGGAATCCTGCCCCGTCCAATGTTGCAGAGCTGAAGGAAGCCTTGCTGGAGGAGTGGAATGCCATCCCCCAGGATTGAAAGTTAATACATTTTCTACTGCATTATATTGCCAGCTTTCATTTGGTACCTCACTTGTCAGTCTTGGGTAACAATTTACAAAGTTATAGGGTGCAGATGAAAAATTGCAAAGTGATGCAATTATTTTGCTCGTGAGTGTATATACATAAGAGATAGACTGGCAACTCTGCTCTTCTGACGAGGCTTAAAAAGGGCGCCATCTATTTGCTAGCTATGTACAATTTCTGAGCATGTGTTTAGTTATAATATATGTACAGTTATGTATGTGTACAGTTCTTTTCAGTGACGACATGATCACGACGTGAATGTGTGTGTGTGACGGCATTCTTACTCAAACATAACTCCACGCAGATAGACTTTTTGGGTAGGTTTTGCTCAGAATCGACAGTGCTCGTGTTTCTGAGTAAAACGAGCCCAACAATTCCATAATCTGTGACTAGTGGGGGGTTCACGTTTTCGTGAAACTATCCGTGATGTAAGGTGGAGTCTTGTAATTGCAACTATCACTGTTTTGAACAGATAGGCGTGACATTTTGTCTTGGAGATTGCAGTTAAAGGCTCCACCACCGTACTCACAACTCGATGATAAAAAACGGAAACGCTGCAAAGCATTAAGTAAAAGAAAAATAAAACAGAAGGATAGAATAGTTGGATTGACGTTTGAAATGGCAGAGCCAAAGCCGTATTGTTACCAGTATAGAATATACATATATTCCTCACCATATATTTTAGTGCGGTAACACTACGTTTGTAGTATAAAAATCGGCGATTAGTTATATATAGCGATTACATAGCATGGTGAGCAGTAAAACGGGAGGATATATACGGGGTGTAAGGGACGGTGTACGGAAAATTTCAACCGTAGTTTCAGATTATAATTCTGAATTGAATTCGAGAATTTATTTTTTGAGGGAACGGGGGTCGATGACCAGACCCAGACCTCGCGTTCTGATGACCTGCGCGTGAGTTTAGAGGTACGTTACTGTGTTCCTGTAAAATGTTGTCAATCTCTTTTCATTGAAATGTGGTCTGTAGGTTGAAATTAGATTATTTACAGAATTAAAATAATATAAGGTTCCGTATAAAATATACGCTACAAACGGCCGCACGTATGAAGAACGAACCAGTGTCAGAAGAGCCCTAATCCTAAGCAAAATGTACCATTTTATACTGGTTACTGATGTAGACAGACAGACATATAATTATACTGTTTTAGTATTTGTTGTTATAGCGGCAACAGAAATACACCATCTGTGAAAACTTTGCAACTTTTGCAACAACTGTCTAGCTATCACGGTTCATGAGATACAGCCTTAGACGGAAAACGGAGTCTCAGTAATAGGGTCCCGTTTTGTCCCTTTGGGTACGGAACTCTAAAAACTTTTCCACCCAACTTTTAAAGTTCATAAACCACGGTACACGAACTCAATATTTTTTAGGATTTCCTTCATAGAAAGTGCCTTTTTGCAACAAAATTTTCACTTTTATTTAAGTACAGTCAACATCCCAATTATTTTCTTCTCTTCACTTTTTATACCAACAATTCGCAACAATAACACTTTATTTGAACGACAACAGCACTGAAGAAATAGACCGCAGAATCTCAATGCGCTGGAAAAAAATCTGGGGCTTCAAAGAGCTACTACAGAGAAACTTCCATATGCGTCTCAAGAAAACTGTGATGGATACATGTATCTTACCATGCCTCACATACTGCTGCCAAACTTGGGTCCATACCATCAAAAGCAGGTTCTTATCTTCGTTTTATCAAAAATAAGAACCTGCCAGAGAGCTATGGAGATCATCCTAAAAATCAAAAGAATAGACAGAATAAACAGGATCCGGTCACCTACGGCCACATTTTTTAAGCGGCCACTTCCCGTGATCGGCCACCTCACCCATCGGCCACTTCCCTTGAACGGCCACTTGTCTCTCGATTACAGCCTCATTCCTCGAACGGCCACAATCCGTAAGCGGCCATTAGGGAAAATGCATGATTTTTTATTTTTGCTTTATTAAAAGCTCATTCATGTAACAAACAGTAAACAAAAATAATTTTTCGAATAACTATAAAAATAACCAAGATATAAGCCATCAAACATTTCATTCTATCTCTTTCTAGCGAAACGGAATTTAATATGGAGTTTATATGGCCGGCGTAGACTATGACGTAACAGTACATGTCGGACCTCTCTGTCAAATCTCCGTCTGATTAGCAGTTTAAAATGCCTATATCATGCGTATTTCTTGGCCGATTTTAATTTAAATTTCACTGTTTGAAATCGTTTTTACGGTATTTTCATAATTTATTAAGAGAAGCAATAAAAAAAATCATGCATGTACCCTTTTTCCCAACTGCCTCTTTTCTGGCAGGGCCACTTTTCTATAGGCTGCAGCCACATTCCCATAACCCGCTGCCGTCTTACAAAATAGAGCTAAGGGTTTTTTCCGAAAGTGTTTGATAAACAGTAAATTTGACCTTTGTTGTTCCTGCCTTAAGGTTGACTGGAAGAGAATGCCTTACGGCATTAAATCCGTCTTTTGTGCTTTAAGATGTAGAATAAAGGTTATATAAATAAATATTTACAAGCGTTATTCACGCTACATCAACCTATTCGTTATCGCCTACTTGAATTAATTATGCGATAACTGGCCACTTAGACTATCTGCTTTTCAATGAAATGGAAATTGTTTCTTTATCCATTATGTCAATCACAAGTGGTGCGAATATTGTAACTCAATAGTAATAGGATCCGTGAAGGGAGCAAAATGGACGAACTAAATTTCACCGCAAACCGGCGAGGTAAACCTGTCGCATTTTACCAAGCGAGACATAGTGAAAATAACATATTACAGCATATATCTAGACAAGCGGGAGCATGTCAAGCCAAGTTCAAGCTAACAGAACTGGCGAGCAGCACCGTTTGTAATATTGCACAAACCATTTAGAGCCACTTTTGACTCCCTCATACCTCAAAAACTATTCCACATAAACCTGTCAAATTTGGCTCATATTATTGAGACTTTCAAAATGTATATGTACTCCAAATTTCATAAACACAGATACTCTCAAAACTTAGATATTAACATTCAAAACAGGTAATTTTTGTCACTGACCTATAGATCAAAACTCAGATGGCATCCAGCCAGGAAGGTAGTTGGGAGAATGCAAAGGAATAAATCAGATTTTTTTTATTATTTTATCATAATTTTCCAAGCTGACGATGACGATGACGGATAACGAATGACGATGATGATAACGTTGAGGATGAGGGTAAGGATGAGGATGAGTTGAAGGATGAGGATGAGGAATTGAAGTAGGAATTTGCATTGTGGTCTTACGGGGAAATGGCCGTAGTAGGAAATTGCATTGTGGCCTTTCGGGGTAATGGCCGTAGTAGGAATTTGCATTGTGGCCTTTCGGGGAAATAGCCGTAGTAGGAAAAGCCCGAACAAGGAAATGGCTGATGTAGGAATTTACACGGTGGCCGTACAAGGAAGTGGCCGTAGGTGACCGGATCCAATAAACAGTGTTAATATAACATCCCAAACAAAACTCACAGACACACTACACTTCATACTAAAACAAAAATGGAGGTAGGCTGGCCATTTGGTAAGGACAACTGATGGATGATGGACCAATAAAGTCACTAAGTAGCCACAGGACCACCAGGCAAGCGAAGTGTAGGTAGGCCCAGAGCGAGGTGGTCAGACGACATTATTGCCTCAGCCGGGCCGGAATGGCAATTGACAGACGAAAACATATTTTGATTTTTTGTCTTCTATATTTTTTTCACTTTTATAACTTTCGATATGTTTTCTTGGAGAACTACGCATTGAGTTTGAACTTAAAACATATATTTAGTATACGCTAAGTACAAATATTGTAATAGATACAAGAGCTATTTAGAAAAAAATGACTGACTGTTGAGTTTGTTTCGGCTTTCGTCTCAACAGTGGTCTCCTCTTGGGAAATGCCGTCGAGTTAGACTTGTAAAAGTGCCCTTGCGGCCTACTTACAGAATAAGGATCATTATTTCGTTAATCTGGAAGGACACGGAGGAGGCCTATACCCGACAGAGGTCCTTAACATCCATTAAATAAAAACAAAAAGTTAGAAAAGTAGTTACGGAATAATAAAGGCTTAATACACTTTATTTGTGAGTCTGTTTGTGTCTCTTTAAAGCACTCAAATGCGTGAACTTCCTCTCACACGTCTCACAGCTGTAGGGCTTCAGTCCGGTGTGGATCCGGTCGTGTCTCCTCAGGTCGCTCAGCTGCCTAAATCTCTTTTTACACACTATGCAGCAGTGCGGTTTATCTTCCTTATGAATTCTTCTATGCCTCTTCAGAAGAACGGCCAGAGTGAATTCTTCTCTACATACGTCGCAAGAATAAGGCTTCACGTGTATTTCCCTGTGGATCTTTAGGTTATGGAACCGGGTGAACTTCTGATCACAAACTTCACATGAATAAGGTTTTTCACCGGTATGCGTCCGTCGGTGTGTTGTCAACTGGCTTAACTGTGTGAAGCTTTTTTCGCAGATGTCGCAGGAATATGGTTTGATGCCTGTGTGGATTCGTTTATGTTTGTCCAAGTTGCTGGCTTGGGTGAACTTTTTTTCGCATATATCGCAGAAGTAAGGTTTTTCTCCGGTGTGAATTCGCTTGTGTCTTTTCAAGTGACTTAGTTGTGTGAATCTTTGCTGACATATGTCGCAGGAGTATGGTTTGAACGCTGAGTCCAATGCTTCATGTCTAGTGGGAGTTCCCTGGTCCCGTTGGCTGTCTATACCCACTGTGTGTGCGGACAAGTAACCCGGCTGATGCCCACTAGAATCCGAGCTCGCTCTGTTCACCGCGCCTGCAACAACGTGCATTCTTTATTTAAATAATCTGTTACAGAGAAAACTCAACAGGGTGTATGACAGATTGTGTGCCGAATGTCTAGGGTACGTAGACAAACACTTCATTACGTCACCATTTGACAGACAAGACCATGTTTTGTCGGATAACTGGAAATGGTTCCGTTAGAATAGTCAGGAGAAGTTTTTATGGTATTGGATGGTCTGCGGAGCCTTAACTTGATATAGTGCTGTGGCGACGCCGTATTGTCGCATCAGCATTCTCGATACGGACAACGCGGGCACGGCGGGACAGTCAGTCGCTTAGATACCTCGGTACATTAGAGTCGCGCAGATATAGAATATCGCGTGTCCCGGTTCCGCCTGCCCGTGTCCTTGGTTCGGTCTTTGTAATCGTATAATTAACCTTATGATAAATAAAATAGGATATACTGTAGTTGGACTTTATTTCATGTCCCATACTAAGCCTTACAGTTATTCTATAGTGGTGACCCCGACCGAACATTAAGTGAACAATAAGTGAAAAGTGACTTGACCGGGTTTGGCGGAATCCGGAGGACACAGACATTAGACGTATTGTAAAATTTAGAGACGGTATTGTGAAATAATGTCGCTGCCACTGGGATTCGGAGCAGTCGGAGCTCAAGTACCGTCGGCACCGCAGGGCGCGGGCCCTAGAGCACCTCCACAGGGCGCGAACCCTCCTCAGCCCCCGGGATCTGTCAGCGAGACGCAAGGTCAGGCAGATTTAGCATCAATCAGCGTGGCATCGAGAATAGCGCCGTTCTGGCGAGATATGCCCAGATTGTGGTTTACCCAATTCGAGGCAATACTGGCGCCACAGAGATTGGGCCAGGAGTCGAAGTTCGATTTGGTCGTCAGCAAGCTCGGCAAAGAGGAGTTGAACATAGTCAGTGACCTTCTCGAATCCACCGCAAGTCGCGACTACGCAGGCCTGAAAGAGAGGCTCATAGCAACTTTTCAGGAAAGCGCAGATATTCAGTTCCACAGGCTGGTAAAGGAACTCGAATTAGGAGATCAAAAGCCGTCGCAGTTATACCGAAAGATGGCGGAAGCAGCCAGGAACTCGGGAGTCGCGGACAGTACCGTGAGAAAATTGTGGATACAGCGGCTACCTACGGCCGTGCGGGCGATTCTCTCAGTAAGTGAGGACACAAAGCTGGAGCACCTGGTAACTATGGCCGATAAGATATGTCATTGGCTGGCGCAGAGATGATCCAGGAGTTCCGGAACATGACTCTGGAGATGAAGCAGTTACGCGGAGAAGTGAACGAGCTTAGATCCAGGCCTACTAACAGAGGCAACTTCAGAGGGAGAAGGAACAGGTCACGCTCCAGATCAAGGTCAAAGGCAGCGGGAAGAAACCCCAACTGGCTATGTAGCTACCACTATAAGTTCAGGGAGAACGCAAGGAAGTGTTTCCGGCCGTGCACCTGGGGACGAGGACAGCAGCAGGCTGCGGCACCGCCGGCAGCATCGCACGCGTGGCAACCGCAGCAGGGAAACTGAGCGCGGTGCATCCTGGCGCGGTTGGGGGATGTTTTGTGCCGTCAGATAACCACCGCCTTTGCGTAACAGACTTCAACAGTGGTTTGTCATTTTTGGTCGATACAGGTGCGAACGTATCGGTAATGCCGGTAAACCGATTTAGTGTCAAAGAGCATCGCGAGTGTAGTTATAAACTGTATGCAGCCAATAACTCGGAAATCAAGACCTACGGTATCGTATCATTAGAACTTAATTTAGGGTTGCGTAGAGTTTTCAAGTTGACATTTATACTGTGTGATGTGCGACAAGCAATCATCGGAGCAGATTTCATAAAGGCTTTTAAATTAGTTGTAGATTTACATAATAGAAAATTAGTAGATAATGTAACAAAATTGTCTTCTTATGGATCCGTCATACGTTACGATCAGCCGTCCGTAAATAGTATTCAGGATGATAACCGATACCGTGACATCTTGGGGCAATACACGGAGATTACGAGACCCATGTCGTATAGGGAACCGTCGAAACACAGTGTTAAGCACGTTATCGAAACGACAGGACCGCCGGTATATACGCGTGCTAGACCGTTACCGCGAGATAGGTATGAGAAAGTTAAAGAAGAATTTCGTAACATGCAGGAGTTAGGTATTTGCAGACCAAGTAAGAGTCCCTGGGCCAGTCCGCTACACGTGGTTCCGAAGAAAGACGGGCAGATCAGCCGTGCGGAGACTACAGGAGGCTGAATGCAGTCACAAAGCCGGACAGGTACCCGATACCCAGAATACAGGACTTCACATACGGATTATCCGGTAAGCAAATATTTACGACTCTAGATATAAACCGTGCTTATCTCGCGATAGAGGTAGCACCGGAAGACATCGAGAAAACGGCTATCATCACTCCATTCGGATTATGGGAGTTTCCCAGGTTAAGTTTTGGGCTGCGGAATGCAGCACAATCATATCAGCGTTTTATGAACGCTGAGCTTCAAGACATAGAAACGTTAACCGAGCCTTAGCTTAGAGCTTAGGAGCCAAATCATGTTTGTTTTGTTACATAGACGATATTTTAATTGCTTCAGAAAACGAAAGAGTGCACAAGGAACATTTAAAATTAATATTTGAAAAATTCAGCATAGTCGGTTTAACTATTAATTTGAGCAAATGCCAATTCGGCCAGTAACAAGTCGAATTTTTAGGCTACACAGTCTCGGCCGAAGGGTTAAAGCCGCGAGACGACAAGCTGAAAGCCATCACCGATTACCCTAAGCCGACTACAGTAGAGCAGCTTAGACGTTTTTTAGGAATGATCAACTTTTATAGGGCACATTTAGATAGAGCAGCAGACGTGCAGAGGCATTTAAACAATTTTTTGCATAATTCTAAAAAGAAGGATCAGACGAGGATTGCATGGGACGAGGAAGCTGACGCCGCGTTCGAGCAGTGTAAGGAGAGCCTAAAATGCGCCGTTACATTGTCACATCCGCTGGCGGACGTCCCGTTTGCGCTTATGACTGATGCATCAGGCACCTCCGCCGGGAGCGTGCTACAACAAAAGGTAGGTAACATATGGAAACCTTTAGGCTATTTTTCGAAGACGTTTTCAGATGCTCAGAAAAGTTACAGTACTTACGATACAGAATTATTAGCAATATACATGTCTATAGTTCATTTTAGAGATATTATTGAAGGCAGGAGATTAAAAGTGTATACAGACCATAAACCCCTAACGTCAGCGTTAACAAAAGTAGGCACAGCTAAAGAAACGCCTAGGAGAGCGAGACAGCTAATGTTCATTAGTGAGTTTACGAGTGAGATAGTACATGTGAGCGGTTCACAGAACCAGGTTGCTGACGCGCTCTCACGTGTAGAAGCTATCGCTTGCCCTGACGTCATCGATTTCGAGGAAATAGCTCATGCACAGGCAACGGATGCTCAGCTTACACACCTCATAGGAAGCGAAGCGAAAATCAAAACGTTAGGTATGCCGAACTCGGACAAAATACTGTATTGTGAGATCTCAACTAATAACGCTAGACCTTATTTGCCGGAAAAGTTTAGAATAATTGCATTCGATATGCGATTGCATTCATAATATTAGTCATCCAGGTATTAGGACAACACGTAAAATGGTTTCACAGAGATACTATTGGCCAAATATGAACAAAGACATAGGTGCGTGGACCAAAACGTGTTTACAATGTCAGAAAGTTAAGATAAATAGGCACACAGTTTCCAAATTAGGTCAGTTTTAGGATGCAGAAAGGTTTAAGCATTTGCATGTCGATTTAGTTGGATGTTTACCCACAACAAGTCAAGGTTTTAAGTATTTAGTGACGATGATAGATCGACGAACCAGATGGCCGGAGGCCATACCGGTTGTTGACATCACGGCAGAAACAGTAGCTAGGGTTATTTATGAAAATTGGATTTGCAGATTCGGTTGTCCAAGTATAATAACGACAGATCAAGGCAGGCAATTCGAGAGCGAATTGTTTAGAAGCTTAATGAAGTTTTTAAGTGTGAACAGGATACGTACAACTCCTTACCACCCGGAATCTAACGGTTGTTTAGAAAGGTGGCACCGATGCCTTAAAGTTGCTTTAACAGCCAGGTTAGCAGACAACGCGTCCTGGGCTGACGAGCTTTCAACAGTTTTGTTAGGACTTCGAGCGGCGTGCAGAGCTGACAATGACGTCAGTGCAGCTGAAATGTTATACGGACACACATTACGATTGCCAGGTGATTTTTATATCAAATCTAATACGAATTACGACCCATTTTCGTACGTTGAGAAACTAAGAGCTGTTGTCGATAACTTACGACCCACGTCACGAGCGGAAAGCGATTCGCTAAAAATATTCGTTCATAAAGAGCTAGAGACTTGTTCACATGTTTTTATTAGGAACGATATGGTTAAGAGACCTTTAACGCCTAACTGTGATGGTCCATATCTTGTTTTAAGTAGGAGGCCAGACTTATAAAATTCAATTACCAAATAGACAGGTAGAAATATCAATAGACAGGTTGAAACCAGCATTTTTGTTAAAAGAACAGGATGATAACTTTAACGCTAGTAATAACGTACAAAGTAGGACATCGTGCGAGGACGCGGATGTGCCGAAAACGCCATCAGCGGTTCCAACGCAAGCGCCTTTAGTTCGTACCACACGCAGCGGTAGAGTCGTAAAAACGGCAGTCAGATTTTTAGTCGATGAATAGTATAAGTAGGGACAGTATTTCACTTGTGCGGATAGGTTGCCCACATGACTGTACATATATTTTCGAATTCAGGTATTTCGGGTTCGCTACGCTAAATTCAAAAAAGGACTGTAATGTCGTCATTCGGTACCTCGGGAGAGGCCTAGACCCAGGGGTAGGTGAAAGCAAGTTTCCCCTAAAAGGATCTTGTCAGTAATCTATTGCCTAAAAGTAGCACCCAAAAGTAGTTTTCTGTCAAGTAGGGACTACATTACATTTTTACAGGATTAACAGTTTCAAGACGGACGCTGAAACACGACGTTCCGCAAAGTAGTTAAGCATTAAACGTAAAACACTTATGTAATAACGCAGTTAGTTAAGTAAGTTAAGTTAAGTCAATACTAGTATAGTTTAACTGTGACACATGTTAGTGACCAGACAAACGGCACTTATGACGTTACAGATACGAGTTAGGAAAGTGCGCGGCAAAGCGGCATTTACGTGCTCGGAGACAGATCTTTATCCGAGATTGTTATTTGTTAAAATAATTTAGGTTAATTAAAGTTTCACTGCGTGAATATAATTTACGTTGTTAGCGGAAATGAATTTCGTGACATGTATTCAGGAAAATCATAAGAGTAACATTAATATATTATCACCTTAAGAGTCGTGACACCAGTTCACGCAGCTCACACGAAATTTATTTCGCAATTTATTTGATATTAAAATGGGTTGGAGCCAGAGTAAAGAGAAACAGGCGAACTCGCACAACACCATAGCGATCGCAAAAGTCGAAAATTTGTCAAACCAAGTGGAATCGAAACTCAATTTTGTGGGAATTGGACTAATCGTGTTTGGTGTCATTTTGATCATCATCCTGTGTTATTTCGTTCGAGCAAGATGTAAGCAGTGTGCGAGGTCCTGGGTGCAAAAGACCGTCGGAAATTCGCCCCCGACAGCCATTAAAATACATAATGCTCCTGCAGCTCCACAACAGCAGGTGTACCAATAACAGTTATTTTTGTGTAACCCATTAGATGTTAAGGTAATAATAATTTCAGTATCATTTTATCCAGGCTTATTCCTTTAAATTCCATGTGAAGTATAAAGAGTACCATTAGGCGAACTCGTGATTAAATTAAATTAACTTTATTATTAAGAAACTTTATTAGAGAAAAAACAACATAAAATGAAAAGCATATAACTAAACCTTACCAAACCTAAATTGTGATCTAATTAAACCTAACTTAAACTATTGGGACCTAAATTATATGTACATTATTATTTATGTTCAGAGAATTAATAATCATCAAAGATAAAATGTAACTCATGACACAATAGGTAACTTCATTGCAATAACAAATGTATCCGGTTGCGCAGCGAGCATTTGCAACGCAAGCATGTGACAACAATAAGCCTGAGAACATACTGATAGCGACTAAGTTTATTTTATAGCATTGTAATGCTTTAGTTTATATAAAATGTTTGACATTTGTGCATGAAAATTTTTGTATGAAAATTGTTTTCAAAAGAGGAGGAATGTTGTGGCGACGCCGTATTGTCGCATCAGCATTCTCGATACGGACAACGCGGGCACGGCGGGACAGTCAATCGCTTAGATACCTTGGTACATTAGAGTCGCGCAGATATAGAATATCGCGAGTCCCGGTTCCGCCTGCCCGTGTCCTTGGTTCGGTCTTTGTAATCGTGTAATTAACCTTCTGATAAATAAAATAGGATATACTGTAGTTGGACTTTATTTCATCTCCCATACTAAGCCTTACAGTTATTCTATAGTGCCATACAATTGAGCTGGACCATTTTTATTTTCTGTCCTTCACACTTTATCGGCTCATAAGCAATTTTTTATTTAATACCTAAATAAAAATAAGTTTTCAATTCAATGAGGGTTTTCTCAAATGGTAATATCACCAGTTGGCGCCACCGTGACGTAAGGTCTAACTGACAAGAAGGGTCAACATCCACCAATCACAGCGCAAGATTTTGACACTTCTTGTCAATTAGACCTTACGTCATGGTGGTGCCAACTGGTGATATTACCATTTTAGAAAACCCTCATTGAATACCCATACTATTGAAAATGGTGAACTTTTGGAAAATACCGAGTAAATCCATACTAATATTATAAATGCGAAAGTGTGCCTGTCTGTCTGTTACCTCTTCACGCTTAAACCGCTGATCCGATTTGGATGAAATTTGGTATGGAGATAGTTTGAGTCCCGGGCAAGGACAGGAAGGCTACTTTTTATCCCGGAAAAATACCCTTATCCGCGATAAACGAATTTAAGGCGAACAAAGTCGCGCGCAGAAGCTAGTAAACCATAAAAACACTGGGCAGGATAAGTGCTAATTGGCTCATTATCAATTTAGGACAAACCTAACCTAACCTAGTCGCTTCTAAACAATACAATCTCGAAACTCATGGTCTATTTACAGCAATAAAAATTATGTGAAACGAGGCATTCTATGTGTTTTTAAAATAAAGTGGATCCTTATTTTTGTTAGTACCTTCAGAATAGATTTGAGGGGTTTGTGGCGGCCCGGGCCAGTCAGGCGGCGGTGGCTCGCAATCCTCCTCCATACCCTCCGGTTCCTCCTTCACAGACACCTCCAGCTTTACAGGAAAGACCTCCTTCATGGACACCTCTAGCTTTACAGGAGTGTCTTGCGTCACACACGCCTCCTGCTTTATGAACACAGTCTCTTGCCGTATGCGCTCTGTCTGGTCACTTGTGGAATCTGGCTCCTCTTTTATGGTCTCTACCTCAATCTTAATGGACACTGCAAGCAAAAAAACAAAACTGGTTTATACTGATATAAATGCAACAGATGCATGTAGATGTAGGTGAAATGCGTTTGTTGGGTGCATCAATTGCTCCCCCCAATCAACAGGGCTCAAAATGCTAATGTATTTAATGTAATGTAACACCTGTAAACCATTATGTGCAGTGCCATAGAACATTGAGTATTGAGTAAATTTGAGTATCATTTGATAAGAATATTGAGTATCATTTGATAAGAAATGCTGTATAATGTAATTTGCATTTCTATGGGCGTTTCAGCCCTAATTATTAAAGAATAATAATAATAAAAGACATTTATTCACTTTTTGCATAGGTACATAATTAGGTTTTGACTTATATATGGTGAGGTACACAAGTATGCAAAACAATGAAAGGGAAGAGATAGAGTCGCTTTGTGCTCTCATACCTTTTGCCTCTCGTTTTTGCTATATATTTAAATAGGGATGATGACAAAATTTTAATAATTACTCCGTCATATAGAGTAATAAAATATATTGGATACATTTTTTTTTTCAAAAAATAAAGGCAATACCTTGAGTTGATGTTGCGTGATGTCACTCCTAACTACAATTTTTACCTCAGCGTGACGTCACGCACCCCCACTCCTGAACTTGAATGTGATTTTTCCGGATTTCTTTTTTATCATTTTGAAAAATTAAAAATTCGTGTCCAATATTTTTTTTTCTTCTAACTGATGAACTAATATTTGTATTTTGATTTTCATACTCTGTCATCATGCCTATTTAGTATAAAATAACATGCATTAAACTTGATCAATTAAAACAAGAACTATGATTACCAGGCCTCGGACTTTCTATCACATGGTAAGACGTTAGAGTACCGTGGAGTCGATATTAACATTAAAACTGTTCTCATACTCATACTCACTCAGTTAATTATTTCCAAAGTTGATTATAAATGAAATAAACATTTCTAATAGAATTAAACTATATTTTAAATAAAAAAATACCATCACACTATGTATACTACCGAAATTATAGGCTACACAATAATCACACTATTAACAAAGTTCCTAGTTTGTAATATCCATAGGACACGTAGATACAGCAATGAGTGCTTCAAAATCTTGAAAAGGTATAATGGGTGTATTCCCTATTTCAAAATTGTAAAATGAGTATACAATGGCTATTTTTTCCATATTTTCTTGTGTAAAGGAGGTCCTATATTGGTTGAAAATCCACTTGTCACTTGAAAAAGACTGTTCTACATCAACAGAAGTTAGGGTAGTAAATTCTAGAACTTGCTCATATTGTTGAGTATTTGACATCTGTCTTATTTCAAGGAAGTCCGGAGTTCTATTGAGTACTTTTTCCTATTTATCTTTAATTGTTTCGGGTCCAAAAATTGTTAAAAAATTATTGATGTTATCGAGTATTTGAAAACCTTGTTTTATTGAAATATTAGTACATTGTAACTGTGATAGATTCAAAAATGATTTCATAATTATCCTTTATAAAACTAAGCTCCTTTGGCATATTTATGTCCAATAAAGCAGTTTGAGCGTTTAATATTGCGGCGCCTTCTCTTCTGTTCAATGCAAAAATAATATTCTTAATTGTTTTAAAATGATGGGCATAATAAAATTCAGTACTTAGTATCAGGGGCCATTTATTTAAATAAACTTATTCTTTGTGGTGATTTATTATACTACAAAAATACATTCCAATATTATTTATTGCTCACCTTAATTAAAAGCTACTAAATAAAATAGCAACAAACAACGGGTGGTCTTCTTGCTAAAGAGCTATTTCTTCCAGACAGTCTTTGGGTATAATATTTTCTTCTGTTTCCGCGATTATTACTCATTGATATAAAACAATTTAACGGATTATATCGCGTATATTATCTCATTTTAGTTCCCGACGTTTCGGAAGCTTTCCAGCTCTCCATGGTCACGGGTGGACTGAGAAAAGATGTATTTTCCTCTGTCAAAGTTACAATTTGTGCAAACTACCCATTTTTGAAAAAACACAAATAAAGGTGTACATACATGTTGATCGTTGCAGATACCCCTGGCTCTCTGAAACAACTGACTGCTGAGTTGCAGAATGTCAAACGTGCGCTTCGAGCCAACGAGCTCCAGATACCACGTTCCAAGCAGAATCCTAGTATGAAGAAACGAACAGTGGAGCATAAACCTGCTGTATTACCATATGTGAAAGGGGTCACAGACAAGATCGGAAACATCTTGAAGCGTGCTTCTATAAAAACATATTTCAAGCCGTTGAAGAAGGTGTCTCAATACCTTAGACCCGTGAAGAGTAGCACCCCTTTGCAGAGTGCAGGCATTTATAAGCTGGACTGTGAGTGTGGTCTTTCATACATTGGTCAAACGAAAACGCAGTGTATCAACCCGGGTGAAGGAGCACATAGCAGATGTCAAGCACCGTCGGTGTAATAGGTCTGCAGTATGTGAACATGTCATTGACAAACCAAACCACTCAATTAAGTTTGATAAACCTTCTATCCTTGCCAAAGAAAAAAGATATTTTCCCAGAATGCTATGCGAGGCTATTGAGATTAAAAAGCATCCTAATTTCAATAGAGAAGATGGATTGTCACTACCACCAGCTTGGGATCCTGTAATACATCTCATCAAGGAACAAGCGAGACACAGGACTACAAAACCTTAATTTCCGAACGGTGTAAAATATATTATCTGTTTAAAAGTAGTTTAATAGTCTCTGTTTTTCAAATATTATAATTAGTAATGAGGTAGCCTGGGAGTTTTTCTTTGTAGCGTTTCTTTTCTCCTCAGTACGCCTCATTTGTGAAATGCTGCTTGGTAAATTATTAAAATAAAATAATTAAGCCCTTCTGGCACATGTGTAACTGTCTTTACAGCTTAGGCCCATCTGGCATGTATGTACACCTTTATTTGTGTTTTACCAAAAATGGGTAGTTTGCTCAAATTGTAACTTTGACAGAGGAAAATACATCTTTTCTCAGTCCACCCGTGACCATGGAGAGCTGGAAAGCTTCCGAAACGTCGGGAACTAAAATGAGATAATATACGCGATATAATCCGTTAAATTGTTTTATTTGAATGAGTCTTTGGGTAACGAAAAACTAGTTAAAATACATATATTTTTACTCTATTAGATAAGATTAACTTCGATTGACATTTTTGATCTGTCAGTTTAACATAGGGATGAAAGTATTACAGACCATAAAAATTCAAGTATGGGTATGAGTATGAGTAATGTTTTAATGTTAATATCGACTCCATGGTTCTCTAACGTCTTACCATGCGAAAGAAAGTCCGAGGCCTGATGATTACAGTATATATATGTATGAAAGTCCACTGCTCGGCATACCTCATTCTTTCACTATTTAAGACTAGGTACTGAGTTGAAACACCCGTGGATTTGCCATTTCGGTATATCCACAGTACACTTTATTTGTACCGTAAAACCACCAAACTATAGTCCAGGCACCACCTATGGTCCGGAAAGAAAATAACAAGGAAATAATCATTATTGAATATTTTGACAAAACTAATGTTACAATTATAAACAAATTATTTAAACACATTATAATAATACCATCCCAACTAACTGAGTAAAATTCGATTTAATTTGGACCATAGTTGGTTGATTTTGGACAATAGTTGGGTGGTTTTACGATACTAAATAAGTACCTTTGAACGTACCAGGGTCGGGAAGTAGAAGGATACGCGGGGCCTGCGCCATGTCACCGGTGACTCCTTGCGTTTCCTCAACTAAACCTGACGCAGCCGAGGAGTCCCGGTCGCCGATACTACGGGCTTTGGACTCGGAGGACGGTATTGTGATTGAGTAAGTAAATGTGTCTTTACACGTTTACTTACTCAAGGCGACGATATTGTGTAACTAAGTAACTATTTACAGATTCAATTCATTGACTAAATACCACTGTTCAGTAATCAAATATCCAACACTGATGAAAATTGGTTGGAAATTAAAGAGATGCTACAATAATCGAGAGTATAATAGTATAATAAGCAAAAAAGTGTAAACAATCGTAACCTGTCAATTTTGACAGTGACGCGATGCCTGACATTAGCAAGTGCCACAGACCCACAGCTGTTGGACACTTTAGTAATTTGCCGTTTAAGGTTACATTTTCGCCGTCACAGTAAACATCTACAGCTAAAAATAAGTAAAAGAGAAAATTTGGGTAACATAAATACAAAACCATAAAGTAATTAATATTAACGTCAGTTTAATCTCACAAATAATTTTAAACATTACAAAGTAAAATAAATAACATTTGTCTATATTTTAATTGCGTGAGCGATTCCCAACACGTACCAAATCTTAACCAATGAAGGAACATCAATTGCGACAAAAACATTCAAATATTTACGACAAACTATAACGTGCCGCCGTTCAGTGCGCACTGAGTGTGAATTAAGTTCACTTTTCTATCAAAAATTGCCTACAACATGCCTACAACTAGAAACACGTCGCAACCTGGAGCTGCGGCGGATCAAAAACCGGCCAAGTGTGAGTTGGACTCGCGCACCGAGGGTGCTACGCCGCCCCTGGCCATGGCCCCCTTGGCCCTAGGATAAATACGCCCCTGCTAATACTGCTAAGTAAGTAGGCCCTACTTAATTGATTGAACCACATTGAACTACACGATTGGTTTTTTAATTCAATTGTTTTCAATGGCGGCTGGGGGCCCTTTGTATCCTGGGGCCCTGGGCTGCAGCCCAAGTAGCCTTTAAGTAGATCCGCCCCTGACCTACCACTGCCATCTCGCTCACTGAAATACAGTTTAACATGAGAGCGAGAGGGATAGCACATTACGAACTTCGAATTTCGAGATTCAGAGTAACCCCTCTGCACCGCTCATCGTGCCCGTTCGCCGTCGAATTTACTCTCTAAATGGAGTATTTTAGGTAAAAATGTTTGGGCCGGATATCCGGTGGTCGTGACAGTAGTACTCTGTGATTTTGGCCTTGAGCTCAACGAGTGGTATCAAAGAACTGAACTGGGGGGGAAGAAGTTTGTATGGGTAATCAATCATTCAAACACAGGCTGCTCAATGGTAAATGCTAGTTTATTATACAAGTATCACAGTTTATTATAAACGTTACACAGGTCTTGGACTTGCGAGTGCAGCCATATTGAAAACCATACGTTTAGAACCTAGCGCCTTATTCAAACAAGAACTTGGTTCAAAATATGTTTAAATTGTGGCTTTCCAAATATTGAGCTGTAATAAATCGAAATTTTATTTCGTTTATCACAGTGATATATATATAACTTATAAGAAAACTTGGGTACAATAAATACGATCTAATCCCGCCAGCCTCGTTCCACCGTCGGACATCCAGGCGTGGGGAGCGACTTCATTCTTACGTTGTTAATTCACCATTCATTCGCACGAAGCGATTTGCTTCATTTCTAGTGCGAACCGCCAAGGAAGGGAACTCGCTCCTGTCGTGTATTTCCCGAAAATTATAATTTGGGTGTCTTCAGCGCAAGAGTCAATCAATACGCTACTATTGCACCAGCAAGCTATATCTTGAACCCGTAAACATTTACCACCAGGCCCCTATTTCACAATCGTGACAAATGTCGGGTGACCGCGACAATTTCACGTACATTGCGTGCCCAGTATAAAGTAAATGTATAGAGCTTGCGGGGATCGCCGTGAACATGGAATTGTCGTCGTCAACTGACAATTCACGATTGTGAAATAGGGGCCAGGTGGTTGACATCAAAGATATGTTTATACTTTTCGCCTTATATAATGAGATAAGGTGCAAAAATTTATACATATTTTTGACGTCGACTGTACTGGGGTCAATCGCTGGTCAATAAAAAAGTAATTTTACACCAGGCATATTGATCACAGCTAAAACGATGCAAAGTAATCTATATACTATTTATTATAAAGTTGTTAAAATGAAATGTCTGTACATTGAAGATATTTTCAAAAAATATAACGGACTATTTGGAGGCCACTCCAATTTTTTTTGTGTAGTTGTGGCTTCATCACACCGAATCGACGTGTGCAATAAAGAGTATTGTATTGTACCTATTGTATTTTATCTTTAGTTCCGTGCTTGGAAGCTGCTGTTGAACTTGATTGCTCCGTTCAGGCGTAAATGGGTGAAAATAAAAAAAAGTGTACATAAAAGTGTATTTTTTCTTGAAAAACGGTGTCCAAAATCTCCATCTCAGTTTTGTTACATTTCAGTATGTTTTTTTTTATTTCTATGAACGTAACGAAACTGAGAAATATGTTTACATACAATATTTCGGACACTTTTTTGCTTTCTGAGTAAGAGGAGCACAAAAATTAATTTTCTGAAAGAAAATATTATTTTCCCATTTTTTGATTTTCACCCAAATACCTAGGTTAATAACCATACGTCGTTATCGCGGGTACAAAAACGATTTGACAGTACAGAAAGATTATGAAAAACAAGCAATAACAGACGCGTAACTCATTTTGAGGAACATCTATGCCTACTCCTACGAGTTTAAAATGTATCACACATTAGGTATTTCTAATACCCAACCTCCATACTTGACTTGAGTACCAATACAACTTAAATAGATTAACTATGCAGTCGCAATGCAAACTCTTTAATATTTTTTCCTATTTGACATTGTCATTTGTTCGTACTGATAACTGTGTGTAATATATTTATTGCCGAGTGCTTTTAAAATGCCGCGAAGGAAAAAAACGTGCGATGAATTTGTGGACAAAGGATTATCCTGAATTACAGGCTCGCGATACAAAATTATATTGCACTAAGTGCAATGTTAGTTTCCCCCAGAGAAAAGCTTCTATGGAACGACATTTCAACTCGGAAAAGCATACATCCGTCAAAAAAGATTTTAGGATGGAATTGACCAAATTTATGGTAAGCTGTAATATACCATGGACAGAATTACGTAAACCAAATATACGACGAACAAATGCAAAAAATTAAAAAGGAGTTAGAAAATGCTTTTATTTATGTGAGTGTTAATGAAACAACAGATGCCAGGGGTCGTCAAATTGCTAATGTGATAGTCGGTGCATTGCTTGAAGATGCAGTCGGAACTCCACATGTATTGTCAAGCAAAAAATTGGAACAAACTAACAATATAAGTATAACGGATACCGTCAAAAATGCACTGGATAATTTGTGGGGTCCCGACCACAATAAACATGAGAAAGTGTTGTTATTATTAACTGATGGTGTAGGGTACATGCAAAAAGCGGGTAGAACATTGAAAAAAAATTACCCAAACCTTCTCCATGTTACATGTTTGGCTCATGGTCTTAACAGAGTTGCTGATCAAGTTCGCGTTCTTTTTCCAGAAGTGAATAAATTAATATCAAATGTAAAAAAGTTTTTCGAAAATCGCCAAAAAGAATAAAAACATTTAAATAAATGGTTAATGGAATACCCTTACCTCCAAATCCAACGATTATTCGTTAGGGAACGTGGATTGAGGCTGCGACATACTATAACAAGTATTTCGAGGAAATAAAAGGCGTTGTGGACACATTTCGCGATTCTGACGCAGCATGTATCACAAAGGCAAAAAAAGCATTTCACAGTGCGAAAATTTGGAATGATTTAAATTTCATAGCGAAATATCTTCAGGTACTTCCAGACGCTATAAACAAATTGCAGTGCCCGAATCTATCTCTCAGTGAAAGTTTAGCCATCGTTCAAAAAACATACAAGCATATATCGAAATTAAATTTGAGTGCTAATGGAAAAAGAATATTTAAAAAGCTGAAACATGTCTTGAAGAAAAATACTGGATTAGACATAATAAAAAAAATTAATGAATTGATACAAGGGAAGGAGATAATACTTGAATCATCATTACGAGTTTGTCACACTACTCTAGATTATTTCCATCGTTTCAAGTATGCACCTACAACAACAGTTGATGTTGAAAGACCATTTAGTCAATTAAAATGGATATTTACTGCTAGACGCCGCAAATTGACTGTGGAAAATTTAGAAAAAATCTTTGTTATCTATTACGAAAACCAAATAATAGATGTGAAAAATACACGTTAGTAAAAATTACACACGTTTTCTTATTTTTTAAATAGACTTTCTTCTAAGTAGGTAAGCGTTTAATTAGTAGACGATAACAGTTATCTTCACACAAGTACGTATATATTGTTAAAATTGTTAAAAAAAGACGTTAGAAGATAATTAAATTTACTTATTTCCTATGTATAAAATTGTTAACTAAACAGATGGAAACATATGACAACAGTTTAAACCCATACCCCTCTGCGGCTGTATTTTTTATTGATCTTTTTTAGAGAAAACTCTCCACATGTAAAGAGCTTCTGGGATGTTTAGTAGCTGTAGGCAGAATACGTCCGTTTCTACCAAATAGACATTCTGTTTTATCTGCTCTTTATCTGATTGGTAATTGTACCCGCAATAACGACGTATGTTAATAACTGTGCATGCTGTGTTCACCTATAAGCAGTTTTGCATTAATCTTAGTCACTTATAATTTAATTTAATGAATATTCTAATGTAACATCTGTTGGTGAACCTTAACAAATAAATAAAAAAATGCATTACTTGTGAATCCCTTTATGCCTTTTCAGCGCACTCAAATGTGCAAACTGCCTGTCGCACGTCTCGCACGAATAAGGTTTCTCGCCTGTGTGGATCCTCTCGTGCCTCTTCAAAGTGCTGAGCTGCAGAAAATCCTTCCCACAGTGCTCACAGGAGTAAGGCTTGATTCCTGTGTGGACTCGCTCGTGCCGCTTCAAGAGGATAGCCAGCGTGAATGCCTTTTTGCAAACCTCGCAGGAAAACGGCTTAAGACCGGTATGAGTTTCTCTATGGATCCTTAAGTTGTGGAACCGCGTGAACTTTTGTTCGCATACCTCACACGAGTAGGGTCTCTCGCCTGTGTGAGTTTGTCTGTGTGTCGTTAATTGGCTGGACTGTGCAAAAGTTTTCTCGCAGATGTCGCAGGAGTATGGTTTGACTCCGGTATGAATCCGCATGTGTCTGTCTAGATTGGTCGCTTGCGTGAACTTCTTTTGGCAGACTTCGCAAAAATAAGGCTTTTCTCCGGTGTGTATCCGCTTGTGTCGCTTCATGTGGCTTTTTTGCGTGAATCTCTGCTGGCAGACGTCGCAGCGGAACGGCTTGAAGCCCGTGTCCAGTGCGTCTTGTGTGGGCATGGTCTCCTGTGACGGAGGATGCTGCTGCCCGCAGGGACTCGCGGTCCTGCTGTCTACTGCAGCTGCAAAAACACGCACGCTTTTTAATCATACGATCTCCTTTTTTTATGACATAGGCGGCAAACGAGCAGACGGGTCGCCTGATGGTAAGCGATCAACGTCGCCCATTGACACTTGCATCACCAGAGGAGTCACAAGTGCGTTGCCGGCCTAAACCCTTTAACACAAAAATCTTGTTAGGTCGCAATAATCTGCATCAGCGTGAGGTACATATAGGCACAAAGGCACTACCTACACTAAACCACCATGGCTCCATTCAGGCACAAAAACGCTGCCTACCCTGAAGCCTTGAATGACCATGGCTCCATATAGGCATTGAAAAACTGCCTACCTTAGCCAAAAACCCCGCACGCCACAGACGGGTCGCCTGATGGTAAGCGATCACCATCGCCCAGACACTTGCAAGACCAGAGGAGTCACAAGTGCATTGCCGGCCCTTCAGGCGAAAGTACGCTCTTTTTTTAGAGGCTTGAAGATCATAGTTAGAAAAGCGTTTCGAAGCTGCAAACATAATGTTACACTATTGGTATCTATCCTAAAATCATCTCAAAAACCAGGGGGGATTATTGCCTAACGAAATTTTGACACTTGGTATCCGGATGAACCGTCATAGCCCATACAAAATCATGACACTTGATTCTGATTGCGAGCGTCAAACGCGTTAGGCGATAGGGGGCAGGACTGTGCCGATTATTACGATCTAGGGATAAGGAGGGAGCATTCGTACAATGTTCATATTTACAAGATTAAACATTCTGAAGCAATGGTATTTGTATTGGGGACTCCCGCTCATATGCATAGGCTACCTACATAGGAAGTGTTTGAAAAACCCATCTTTTCGCTTTATAATCAATTTCTAAATTGGGCCGAACACGGCCGCTTTCAATGACATGCTTTTTGTTTTCAAATTATAAGTTTAAAAAACATGTATCGAACAAGTAATCAACAACACAACATTGTAATTGAACTAAAGCCTGGCGGCTTACCTAGAAACACTATATTTGACAACATAAACAAACCTTTTTTTTATTATACGAACACAACACTTCTTATAGAAACAGAAACACGCACACGGGATACTAGTTAACTAAATTTCACTGGTTAACCCAGCAATTAAACAAAATTTAACACAAAAACTAGGAATTTAAGAAAAATACATACTTAAATCTCTTCGTGAAATTGTAGAAAACAAGGGATTTTAAAAATGAACCGTAAATGCTTAGAGATAAGGTTTAATTTTCAATGAAGGTCACACCTTGGAACTCCCAAATTTCCGAGTTATTCGCGCATATAATCTATGCAGCATAATACGTGTGTGTGCGAGTTTGTTCATGTGTGCGGCGCTCGCTCGCGCCTGCGCCGGAGGCAATATTATTAACTAGAGTAACCCGTAGAAACGCGGGTTGCGCGCGCGATTTTAATTTGTGTAAAACACGTTATTGTCTAAATGAAGTGTGATGATTTAATAAATATGTTATAATTTTTAATATAAATTGTATGTTAGGTTCTGGCCCCTATTTCACAATCATAACAAATGTCGGATGAGAATGACAATTTCACGTACATTGCGTGCCCAGTATAAAGTAAGAAGATGTATCGAGCTTGCGGGGATCGCCGTGAACATGAAATTGTCGTTGTCACCTGACAATTGTCACGATTGTGAAATAAGGGCCAGGTGGTAAGATTTCGATAAAACATATAAATTTTTAGGGAAGCCGATGGGAATCGAGTTGTATGGACGCCACGCTACTGATAGCTATCATTACTTATCGTAAGCATATCTTCAAATTTATTATGTAACTAGAATGCGCCCGCAACTTCGTCCGCGGAGGAGACGAATTCAAATGCCAAGTTCAGATTTCTCTGGGTACCTTCGGAATGTATTTGAGAGTCTCCTAGTGGCGGCTCGTGGCAGTCCTCGTCCTCTGCTTCCTCCGGTTCCTCCTTCACGGACACCTCCAGCTTTACAGGCCTGTCCTCTGTCACGCATGTTGGCTCCTGCTTTATGAACACAGTCTCCTGCCGTATGCGCTCTGTCTGATCTCTTGTGGAATCTGGCTCTTCTTTTATAGTCTCTATTTCGATCTTGATGGACACTGCGGGCAAAAGATTGAATAAAATAGGCTTGAGTCCTAAAAAAATATAATTAGTTGGTCAGTTAGATTATTAGAAAATATTGGACACGTATTTTTCTTTTGTTAATAAAAGAAAACATGCTGAAGATATAGCCAATTAATGTTCCCCATGACGCCACGCCGTGCGACCTTTCTCGAACAACTCTCGAACTTTGACTTTTTTGTTTGACTGACAAAATAAAAAATATGTGTCCAATATTTATTGATAATCTTACTGTAGGACTAATCAGAATAATATTTTTTTTTCCCAGGTAACTACCCTATGGTTTAAAGTGAAATGTGTGCCTCCACCAGAATTATTTGATCCCATTGTTGCCAAGCATGGGTCTTCCAAATGTCACAACAACTAACTGTCTGACGTCATTTGCTTCAATGTAATTGTCAGTTACACATTTCTACTAAGCATTTCAGTCAAATTTCTATCACAGAGAAAGAATCACAACTTTTTTGATTGAGAGAGTAGCAACAGATTTTCGACGCACTAGCAGAGTACTCACTTGCATGGGACCTTGAACGAATCTCGCAGTACCTACTATCATAGTATTCGAAAATGTTGATATTAATATGATAATGACACGGTTTCTACAAAAGAGTACTATATGCCTAATATCCCTAGTACATTTTCATTTGGCGTACAAAAGCCCAGAACTTACCAGGTTCTGGAAGCAGTACGACACGAGAGGCCTGCGCCATGCTCCCGGCGACCGTCCTATGCTTCCCTCTTCTTCAGCAGGACCAGGCGCGGCCGAGGAATACTTGTCGGCGAACACAACACGACCGCCCAAAGCAAAGTTAAGCGAAGATCGGAGAAATTACAATTTACAGGCTATATGCATTTATCAAGTAGCTGACCAATAAATGTTTAAATTGTGATGATTTATGATATAAATTCGTAAATGCGATGCCACAACACAATAATCAATACAGCGTAAACAATCAAAACCTGCCTGTGCTGTCAAATTTGACAATGCGTGACATTTGCCACAGACTCGCAACCATGGAGTATTACGCTACGCTAACACTTTCATGTTTTTCTATATTTTTTTATACTTTATCAACCTCTTTAATTAAACGATATTGGCACTTAAAATGGTCTGACTGATATTGTCATTCAGATGAATAAAAAGTTGACACTCATAACATGGTTGCGAGTGTGTGGCTGTATTTTCTATTGATTATTGTGATTGAGGCATCGCATTTACGAATTTATGTCATAAAAAATCATCAGAATTGAACATTCATCAGCTACTTGTTGAATGAATATAGCTTGTGAATAGTAACTTCTCCGTTCAGAATATCTTCGGTTAACTTTGGGCAGCCGTGTTGTATTCGCCGACAAGTATTCCTCGGCCGCGCCTGGTCCTGTTGAAGAAGAGGGCAGCATAGGACGGTCGCCGGGAGCATGGCGCAGGCCTCCCGTGTCGTACTGCTTCCAGAACCTGGTAAGTTAAGTAGTAAGGGCTTTTCTACGCCAAATGAAAATGTACTAGGCAGTGTTGGCCGAACGTTAGTGTGATTGAACACTAAACACTAATGATTGAAAAATTTAGTTGTGACTAAAGTATTAATGATTAACGTCGGTTAGTGTTTAGTGTACTTTAAACTAATTCTCCGTTAGTGTTCAATCATTTGAAAACACTAATGATTGAAATATTTTAATCTTTAGTGTTTCGAAAGTATTAAAAAACTAAATTAACTTTTAATATATATATAATAATCCTGTGATTGATATTAATGATTAAATGGCCAAATTAAAGTTAAGTCGTGATACTTAATTTCGTTGAGGACAAAGTACGTAAATATAAGAGTTCAGCACATTATAAAACTTCCATGCTGGATGGATCCCGTGATGGACCCTGGGGGTACCTACTGGATCTCAGGATTGGTTCAACATAAACGAGTGATTTTTTAGCTTGATATACTAAAAATTAAGAGCAATTGAATGGAGTACCACAAAATGCTCATGATGATGGACCCGGGGGGTACCTACTGGATCTCAGGATTGGTTCAACATAAACGAGTGATTTTTTAGCTTGATATACTAAAAATTAAGAGCAATTGAATGGAGTACCACAAAATGCTCATGATGATGGACCCGGGGGGTACCTACTGGATCTCAGGATTGGTTCAACATAAACGAGTGATTTTTTAGCTTGATATACTAAAAATTAAGAGCAATTGAATGGAGTACCACAAAATGCTCATGATGATGGACCCGGGGGGTACCTACTGGATCTCAGGATTGGTTCAACATAAACGAGTGATTTTTTAGCTTGATATACTAAAAATTAAGAGCAATTGAATGGAGTACCACAAAATGCTCATGATGATGGACCCGGGGGGTACCTACTGGATCTCAGGATTGGTTCAACATAAACGAGTGATTTTTTAGCTTGATATACTAAAAATTAAGAGCAATTGAATGGAGTACCACAAAATGCTCATGATGATGGACCCGGGGGGTACCTACTGGATCTCAGGATTGGTTCAACATAAACGAGTGATTTTTTAGCTTGATATACTAAAAATTAAGAGCAATTGAATGGAGTACCACAAAATGCTCATGATGATGGACCCGGGGGGTACCTACTGGATCTCAGGATTGGTTCAACATAAACGAGTGATTTTTTAGCTTGATATACTAAAAATTAAGAGCAATTGAATGGAGTACCACAAAATGCTCATGATGATGGACCCGGGGGGTACCTACTGGATCTCAGGATTGGTTCAACATAAACGAGTGATTTTTTAGCTTGATATACTAAAAATTAAGAGCAATTGAATGGAGTACCACAAAATGCTCATGATGATGGACCCGGGGGGTACCTACTGGATCTCAGGATTGGTTCAACATAAACGAGTGATTTTTTAGCTTGATATACTAAAAATTAAGAGCAATTGAATGGAGTACCACAAAATGCTCATGATGATGGACCCGGGGGGTACCTACTGGATCTCAGGATTGGTTCAACATAAACGAGTGATTTTTTAGCTTGATATACTAAAAATTAAGAGCAATTGAATGGAGTACCACAAAATGCTCATGATGATGGACCCGGGGGGTACCTACTGGATCTCAGGATTGGTTCAACATAAACGAGTGATTTTTTAGCTTGATATACTAAAAATTAAGAGCAATTGAATGGAGTACCACAAAATGCTCATGATGATGGACCCGGGGGGTACCTACTGGAACTCAGGATTGTAACAACATAGACGAGTGCTTTTTTAGCTTAGTGGACTTAGAATGAAGAGCATTTAGATAGGGTACAACCAAATCGTCCTGATCATGGACCCTGGAGGTACCTAACGGAACTCAGGACTGGATCGACATAAACAAATGCTTTTTAGCTTAATGAACTTAGAATGAGAAGCATTTAGATAGGGTACCAACAAATGGTCCTGATGATGGACCCTGAGGGTACCTAACGGAACTCAGGACTAGATCAACATAGGCGAGTGCTTTTTTTCGCTTAATGGACTTAGAATGAAGAGTATTTAGATAGAGTACCACAAAATACTCCTGACGATGGACCCTGGGGGTACGTAACGGAACTTAGGATTGGATCCACATAGATGAGTGTTTTTTAACTTAATAGACTTAGAATGAGGAGCATTTAGATACGGTACCATCAAATGGTCCTGATGATGGAGCCTGGGGGTACCTAACGGAACTCTTGATTGGAACAACATACTGGAACTCATTGTAAGTCCATTAAGCTAAAAAAGGACTCGTCTATGTTGATCCAGTCCTGAGTTCTATTAGCTCCCTTAGGGTCCTTAGGGGCACTCGCCTATGTTGGTCCAATCCTGAGTTCCGTTAGGTATCCCCAGGGTCCATCATCGGGACCATTTGGTGGTACCCTATCTAAATGCTCCTCATTTTTGGTCCATTAAGCTAAAAAGCACTCATCTATGTTGATCCAGTCCTGAGTTCCGTTAGGTACGCCGAGGGTCCATCATCAGGAGTATTTGGTGGTACCCTTTCTAAATGCTCCTCATTCTAGGTCCATTAAGCTAAAAAGCACTCATCTATGTTGATCCAGTCCTGAGTTCCGTTAGGTACGCCGAGGGTCCATCATCAGGAGTATTTGGTGGAACCCTATCTAAATGCTCCTTATTCTAAGTCCTTTAAGCTAAAAAGTATTCGTGTATGTTGATCCAGTCCTGAGTTCCGTTAGGTACCTCCAGGGTCCATCATCAGGACGATTTGGTTGTACCCTATCTAAATGCTCTTCATTCTAAGTCAACTAAGCTAAAAAAGCAATCGTCTATGTTGTTACAATCCTGAGTTCCAGTAGGTACCCCCAGGGTCCATCATCATGAGCATTTTGTGGTACTCCATTCAATTGCTCTTAATTTTTAGTATATCAAGCTAAAAAAACACTCGTTTATGTTGAACCAATCCTGAGATCCAGTAGGTACCCTATCTAAATGCTCCTTATTCTAAGTCCTTTAAGCTAAGAAGTATTCGTCTATGTTGATCCAATCCTGAGTTCCGTTAGGTACCTCCAGGGTCCATCATCAGGACGATTTGGTTGTACCCTATCTAAATGCTCTTCATTCTAAGTCAACTAAGCTAAAAAAGCACTCGTCTATGTTGTTACAATCCTGAGTTCCAGTAGGTACCCCCAGGGTCCATCATCATGAGCATTTTGTGGTACTCCATTCAATTGCTCTTAATTTTTAGTATATCAAGCTAAAAAAACACTCGTTTATGTTGAACCAATCCTGAGATCCAGTAGGTACCCCCAGGGTCCATCACGGGATCCATCCAGCATGGAAGTTTTCAACATGGAATCGGAGTGTATAAGGTGCTGAACTCTTATATTTACCTACTTTGTTCTCGACGAAATTAAGTATCACGACTGAACTTTAATTTGGCCATTTAATCATTAATATCAATCACAGGATTTAATATATACTAAAAGTTAATTTAGTTTTTTAATACTTTCGAAACACTAAAGATTAAAATATTTCAATCATTAGTGTTTTCAAATAATTGAACACTAAAGGAGAATTAGTTTCAATCACACTAAACACTAACCGTCGTCAATCATTAATACTTTAGTCTCAACTAAATTTTTGCAATCATTAGTGTTTAGTGTTCAATCACACTAACGTTCGGCCAACACTGTCCACAACGACACTCACACAACTTTCCATCCACAGACTTATAAAACTGAAATCTGTATCAATCCTAATTCCGCATCGTCGTGTCTGGCCTACCCTTAAGAGTCTATATCCTTGAGGATAGAACAAAACTGCGACCATTTAAAATTTGGGCTACTGAATCTTCGTTTTAGAGAGCCAGGGGAACGATCAACATCTGGCGTGTAGAGAGGGAAATTCGGGGAATCAAAATTAACACCTGCTCGCTGCACCTGTGCGTTGATTCGCGGAAAAGCACGTGGCTTTGCGATGGCGTCCTTGCAACATCAATATATTTATACATTTAGGTAACGTCGGCTACATATTTTACTCTATCCTATTACATTTCAGCTTCGGCCACACCGATGCTCAAAATACGGTGACGGTGCGGAATAGCAGTGTAGCTTTAGAAAGTTCCGCGTTCCTAAAGTAGCCAAATCATTCGTAGGCCAATGTATACATATTTCAGCATAAAAGCGGTGAAGTACAGTCAGCAGCAAAAGTCGCTATACGCTCCAGGTGCTCAAAGAGAGGTCAGCGTTTAAACCATCAAAAAATTGTTAACTGTTATGGCTGTATTTATCCGTGAGCACTTATCGTGTCACAAATATCTTAACAGTCGCCATTCAAATATTTCTATACTTACAAATAGTCATTATTACCGAAACTGTCAAAAAACCAGTAGTATCTAAGCAGTCAGTGTGTCAAATATATCTGGACAACATGGGAAAATGGACGTTTATGGGCATATAAAGTCGAATATTGAATGAAAAGTTGCCATACTAATTTTAGGTAAGCGTTTTGACAATCATCGAAAGCAGTACAGTCTTGTCATCACATACATCATCTCACGTTTTTCTCTTTAATCGTTTGACAGATGCCTTTCAATAAACTTACTGATAAGCAGGGCCCGTACTTTTCGTGCCGATGACATCAATTTGACGTCACGCTGAATATAGGATGATTCCAAATAGTTTTATAGTAAATATTAACCATTAATCGTCAATCATTTAATCATGTACAAATGAAGTAGAAAACAGAATTTCTTTCTAACTTGAAGCACGCCACGCCATCCTTCTTGCTTGTTTTCTATTTGAAGTGACGGGTTCAAGTTTCATTTCACGCGATATAATTCGTATTTATTTCTTTTATTTCATGAATAACAATCGCGGCAACCGAAGACAATAATATTATATCAGAATGGTGTCATTTAAAAGAACAAAAAGAAAATTATCATTTAAAATAGTGTCTTAACACGTGAAAACAGGGTTTTGCATCCTTTTTTGAAAATAATCTTTCTTATGTAACTGTTTGTCGACGTTTTTGACTTAACCCTTAAATGCATATTGTTGCCATGTCTACAAAGCAATGAGCAGCTATAATAAAACCGCAAAAACAGCTTTAATATAATGCAATTCATTATAAATAATCTATAAAATAAAAAATCATGCATTTAAATGCATGATTTTTTATTTTTTGGGTTAAGTTTGGATTAGGTACTCTATATGCGTGAGTGTCCAAGCAAAAATGTTATCAAACAAGGTTAAAATATTTTAATAACAAATGAAACAATATTTTTTATACGCTAATTTTATTTAACAAATAACATTACTTAAAAATAAACTAGGTATGTATACTCCTTGACCTATATGAAAAACAAAAAATATAATTATCATCTCAATATCGCGTATATCCACCTTCAGCATTGAAAACGTCCTTTAAACGTTGTCGCATCGAACTTACTAAATTTTCGCAGAGGTTTTTGCCCGTGAAGGATTCCCATAGATTATATACGTGTCTGTTTAAGTTCTCCCGTGTTCTCGCTTGCGAGGTATCCCATTGTTGTACCATTTTTCCCCACAAATTCTCGATAGGGTTAAGATCCGGACTCTTAGGTGGTAATTTTATCAACGTTAATACTCCTCTCCGTTGTAGACGATCAATCCAGTTTTGGACTATATGCGAATTGTGAATCGAACTATTGGGTCAGATTATGACAAAGGGGGGCCGTTTCTGGGACTTAAAATTTTTTTGACCAAATGAAAATTATATAGGAATCATAAAACACTTATAAGAATTTCATTCTAAACGCTAAAATAAGCATGTTTTTGTAGAAAAACTTTTGCTCTAAATTCAAAAACGGCCGAGATATTGGACCTCAAAGTTAGCACGATTTTAGGACTTAGAAAACAATCGATGGATGTTGTTGTCATTAGACCACCTATTTTTTATGATGTTATCCTTGAGAATACGCTAAAATAAGCATGTTTTGTCGAAAAACCTTTTCTCTAAATTCAAAAATGGCTAAGATAATTGACTTCAAAATTGGCAAATTTCTAGCACTTGGTTACTACACTCGATATAGGCCTGCGCGGCTCGCTCGCTACGCTCGCTCGTTAGGGTCGCAGTTCAACCTAACACTCCTCCTCGCTTCGCTCGTCGTCGTACCTAACCTAAGCCAAGTCGGACCTGCCTAAGAACTAGATTTTGGAAGGATTGCTCATAGAAAACTCGTCTAATTACGGCGAGGACAATTACGCCTGCACCTACAATTTCTATTTTTTATGCCACCTCGACCAATCCCTGGGTAGACACGGTGGATGTCGGCGAGCAAGCGGCGAAACTTTGCCGCATCGCTAGGCAGGTGCCGCAGGACATTTTGGCGGTACATATACTCGCCCATATACCACTTAATACGCTTGTCACTGCGGCATGTGCGGCAATGGCGCTTCAGTTCCAGCCATTGCCGTTTCACCGTGTTCCTGTGTACTTTGACACGCCTCATATCTGTCCCAGGAATTGGCTCTCCCAAACTGGCGTTCACCGGTATATCCACCGTTGCGTTTACAAATTCCACGCTGTGATTTACGGTGGAATGTCCACGCATGCCCAAACGAAGGTGGACGCCAGTATAAGAGCGATGCATATCCGACATGATGTATGTATTCTCTTTTATGCCGCCATTATGGGATCCAACATCGCTCTACTTTTGTCCGATATGATCTCGACGTGGAATTTTTTCGTCAGACGACTTATACACCCGAATGCCCATGTTTGACTTTTCAGTAGGCGCCCCCTATGGTACTTCCGGGTGTATAAGTGGGTCTCGTCCACTTCAACAACGTCATCATCCCCACCAATCATGATGCGGTCGTGAGCCTCGGCCATTTCACAAACTTCCCTTAAAAAAGTGGTACATTTGTACAGCTGTTTGTTCTGTGACACCGACGTCTTTCGCCGCTAGTGTCACTTTGTCCCGCCTAAAAAAATGCATCAATAGACGCAGCGTTCCCTTTACGGAGACATGGCTCCGATCGAAAAAGGTATTTTTTGTCGGAGACAAAATGATGTTACAACTTTTTTTATAACACCTAAAGCGATATCCCAGCTTGTAGGATGCCTTTTTTTCTTTCGCCATGTCTTGATGACATGACGGGCATTTTGCTTTAAATGGCAACAGAAGCCACTCTTGAGCAGCCTGTATGGCTTGCTCCTCCGTCCCAATAGTAATGGCGTAATTCCATAGCGAAAAATTACGCACTAAAATTACCTCCAAAGGCAACATTTTTTTTTATTTCCCCAGAAGAGAAACCCAAAACTAAAGCCGAAGAAAAGGAATTATAATCCCCGAAACTAAATAAACAAACAACAACAATGAAACACGAAAAACCCAAGAAGCACTTAAAATCCGAAGAAATCAGTATGAAAATTTCTTTGATATACACGCGCCTACATTACCTCGGTCCGGAACGTGGTGGGGAGTTTTCACGGTGAACATAATTCCGCGCGGGCACCACGCGCGATCGGGCACCCGTAGTGTGCCACAAACTACTAAGAGATACTACGTAGTATGTAGTGTGCGGACGTGCGCTGCGCTCCGTATTTTATTACAAATACTTTAAAATATCAATCTTTGAAGGCGTCCATCTCAGACATTTTTTATTTTAGAGAAAAGTTTTTCCTACAAAACATGCTTATTTAAGCGTGATTATTACTATAGAACAATAATAAATAGGTCTTATAGTGACACCAACATCCATCGAAATTTTTCTGTCCCAGCTCCCCTTGAAAAACATCAATCTTTGAGGTCCAATATCTCGGCCATTTTTGATTTTAGAGAAAAAGTTTTTCTACAAAACATGCTTATTTTAGCGTATTCTCAAGGATAACGTCATAAAAAATAGGTGTTATAATGACAACAACATCCATCGAATGTTTTCTAAGTCCTAAAATCGTGCTAACCTTGAGGTCCAATATCTCGGCCATTTTTGATTTTAGAGAAAAGTTTTTCTACATAACATGCTTATTTTAGCGTTTAAATTGAAATTTTTATAAGTTATAATTCCTATAATTTTAACTTTTGGTCAAAAAAAATCTAAGTCCCAGAAACGGCCCCCCTTTATCATAGTCCAACCGTCTACTCTCCATAAACTGACTCGTCCGTTATCAGAGGAGCAAAATACTTTCTCATCCATGAAAAATACCTAGCTAAAGTCGTAGTTAAGGTATCCTGCCGCGAATGCTAACCGGAGATCTTTGTGCCTTTGTGTTAAAACTGGCTTCTTGGCCGGTATCCTATGCTTCAGACCGCTCTCATTCAGCCTTCGCCTTACTGTGCTGTTAGATATTTGTATTTGAACAGCGATCTGCGTCGTATTCACGAATCTATCTGCTCGTGCCCTTTTCACAATGAGCCTGTCTTGGTTGACGTTATTACACCGGGGGCGGCCTGTAGTAACATGGCAATTCAAATTTCCTCCATATTGCCACCTTTCCAGCCAAAGGTAAACAGTATTCCTCTCAAAGAGAATAATAAAATGTACCCATCCATTGTATTATGTTATTATATATATAGAATATATTTAGCAATGTGAGCCGAATGAGTAAAAAAACAATACTTACTGATACACCTATTTCATCCGAAATATCAGTACCACACAGACCAGCGTTCTTCAAATCAATAATTTTCTTTTTGGTTTGTTGGTCTATTCGAAGCATGGTTATAACGGCATACAAACCAAATAATGAATTAGTATGGCTTCACGAACAATATTCAATGAACAATTAGAATTCTAAGAACAAAATTCGACAGAAGACGGTGACATTGACAAGTAAAATATAAACCTATCGATTTCAAATACATTCTCTAGCTAGCCACTTACTGATAAAATGTATTTTTAAGAAAAGAGGTGTTACATACTCAAATTCAAGTGGCTTCTTAGAAGTACATAACATACTTACTTATGGCTGCATCTGCCGTCCAGCAGCAATTATATTTATTATTTTATATTCACATGGACCGTTGGGGCTATTCTGATGTATAAGCTATAATGTTGTAAAGTTTCATCGCTATCTATTCAGTAGTTTTTGCGTGAAAGAGTAACATGTACAGTCAGCTGCAGAGATAACGACCATGCATAGGAATCTGTTCGGCAGTTACTTATCTCTGCAGCTGACTGTACCTACATCCATATACATTTTTTCAAATTTTCGAGTTAAAAATATTAGTAGGATGGACGATTATTATTATATTATTGGAATTTTTTTTACACAAATTGACAAAGTCCCGCAGTAAGCTCAAGAAGGCTTGTGTTGCGGGTACTCAGAAAACGATATATGCATATATTAATGACATATCGCATGTGAAAAAATATCAAATAATATGTATGTGTGTATCTACCGGATGCGAAGGCCAGCAGGGATACAATCCACTTTTGTCGAGAGGCTATGGTAGACCGTGTGGACGCGTCCCTTCATGCAGTCTCCACTTGGGGTGATGCTAATCTGGTGACGTTCAACGCTACCAAGACGCAGGCGTGTCTGTTCTCCACCAAACGGAGCCCATTCGAGCTGGCTCCGACTTTCCAATTGACTGGCAGCCTTGAGCTTCTTGGTGTTCATTTGACTGCCAATCTCAACTTCGGTCAATATATCGAGTCCAAAGCAAAGACTGCAGCCAAAAAACTCGGAATCCTCTCCAAGGTTAGGCGGTATTTCACTCCAGGACAGCTTTTAATGCTTTACCAAGCACAAGTCCGGTCATGTATGGAGTACTGCTGTCACTTTTGGGACGGATCAGCTAAATACCAACTGGCCACTTTTGGACTCGATTGACAAACGAGCTACGCAGCTTATTGGCGACCCTACTCTATCAATCAATCAATCAATCAAAATATTCTTTATTCAAGTAGGCCTAGTTACAAGCACTTTCGAAATGTCAGTTACATGAGAGTGAATGTTTGCTGGGAGACATACAATATGATCCAACATTTGCTGCAAGGATTAGGGAAAACCCAGAAAAACCTAACTAACTAACTAGCTGAGCGCAGCGACCCAAAGTGGATCTTGGCTTCCGACACCAGTTTAAGCCACGCTTCGCGATCCTGAGCCATCTCGCGCCAGTTACGGATAGGTCCCTGAGGTCTTTATGGACTTCATCACTCCAGCGATATCTAGGCCGCCCTACGGGTCTGCGACCACTCGGACGTCCAAGATAAGCGGCCTTGACAGCACGATCCTCTCCCATCCTCTCAACGTGCCCGAGCCAGCGGAGTCTGGACGCCTTGGTCTCCCCTATAATATTAGGCTCGCGCACTAGGTCTTCGATCTCTTGGTTTTTCCTCAGTCTCCAACTTCCATCCTCTTTTTGGGTCGGTCCCAGAATTTTCCGCAATATCCTTCTTTCCGCCACTAATAGCTTACTCTCTTCCTTCAAGGTCAGAGTCCAAGCTTCGCACCCGTAAGTTAAGATTGGTCTAATAACGGTTTTGTAGACTCGAATCTTAGTACTTCTGTGTATGAGCTTGGACACCAGGACCTTGTGGACATCTGAGGGCGTTTTGGGTACGGATGTTGATTTCGTCATCCCTCTGATTGGCGTCTGTTACAGTACAGCCTAAATATTTAAATTTAGGGACGCCTTTGAAGACGGAATCTTTTACATGAAGGTCTTTTCTTTTCTCTCTTGTGTTCTTGTATCGTTTCATGTGAAAGTATTCCGTCTTCTCGTGGTTAATTCTGAGACCAACCTTCTTTCCCTCTGCCTCCATGTCTACCACCTCACTGTCACGCTGTCCAAGCAAAGCCAGATCGTCGGCGTATTCTATGATTTTGTGAGTACCATTCAACTCGACTCTGCCATTAACAATGAGAACCTTTCTGATGACGTGTTCGAGTATTAAGTTAAATAGCATAGGAGAAAGCGCGTCGCCTTGTTTGAGGCCTGTTACCACGTCAAATTCTTCAGCCAGGCTTGTACCTACCCTAACCCTCATCCTGCTAAATTTGGTCGCAACTTCAATCATCCTAACTAACTTCTGTGGTACTTGGAACGATCTCAGTACTGCATACCTACAATGTCTCTCTATCCACACTGTCGTAAGCCTTGGTGAAGTCCACGAAGAGAGAATGAATACTCTGTGCGTACTCCCACTTCTTCTCCATAAGTTGTTTTAGGAGGAACAGAACGCCGAAAGCCACACTGATAGTCTCCTAGTACCTTTTCAGCAATGGGCTCCAATCGACCCAGAAGGACGTAGGAAATAATTTTGTATGACGTAGGGAGCAAAGCGATAACTCGATAATTGGTGCATTTTCTTCGGCACCTTTTCTTATGTATAGGGCAGATAATACCCACATTCCAATCAGATGGTTGCTTTTCCTCTTGCCAAATCTTATTAATAATTTCATAGAGCCTTGATTGCACCGCTTCCCCGCCATACTTCCATAGTTCTCCCGGTATACCATCAACACCCGGGCACTTGTTGTTTTTTATTTTAATTATAGCTTTCCTGACTTCGTCAAAGCTAGGTGCCTCATCTTCCTCCTCATAAACTTCACCAGATATCGATATGTTATTGTCATCAACAGGCGGACAGTTAAGCAGGTCCTTAAAATAATTGCGCCATTCAGGTTTAAGCTCTTCTGGGTCCGAGATAAGGTGCACGTTGGGTTTATAGCCTGTTCTAAACGTCTTTAGAACAGGCTATAAACCCAACATTAGTCTTTTCCAATAGTCTTCTGAAACACGCAAATTTTATAAAGAAAAACCTAATCAGATCATTTAACTTAAGTATAATATTAATGATAAAATCATCATTTTAAAAATTAAAATAATCAATAAGATAAATCTCAAAAGGATTGTCAATAAAAAAATAATAATCTAGAATGTGTCTAGAATAAAATTCTAAATGTCAGAGTATACAGGTTGTCCCAAGAAATAGTGATATACTGAAGCTGGGACGTAGAGGACCTAGAGAGCTATCTAAATCACCCCCATGTATGTTCCGCGATTTTTCGTATTTTCGGAGGTATGATTTTTTTTTAATTCTTCACTTATCGCCGAGTACGATGAGATTTTTATTTATGGTGACGTGAATTATTGCGGTAGATGCTTGATTTTTTTTGTGTGCTAAGCTGATAGATAGGCCAATTCAGTATGGTAACATTTACTACATGTCATGATGAATGAATGGCACAGGGTTTTCGGCCAAGGTAGGCAGTTTTTCAGTTCCTATATGGAGCCATGGTCGTTCAGGGCTCCAGGGTAGGCAGTTTCTCTGTGCGTGTATGCAATCATGATCGTTTAGGGTAGGCAGTGCCTTTGTGCCTATAAAAACTGCACACTGCTTGTGTGCTATAATAAGCTTTGGAAAATAATTTTCGTTTCACAATATTTTTGAATTTACCAATAGACAACTCACTTATGCTGCTAGGAAGTTTATTATAAAACCTCACACAGTTACCCATGAATGATCTCCTCATTTTATGGAGCCTAGTAGCAGGCACTGTGAGCTTATGCTTATTTCTAGTATTAATATTATGTATATCACAGTTCTTCTTAAAATGGGTAATATTTTTATGTACATACATAATATTCTCATAAATGTATTCACAATGCACTGTCATTATATTAATGTCCTTAAAATTATCTCTAAGCGAGTCTCTATGGTTCATTTTATATATCGCACGAACAGCCCGCTTCTGCAGAACAAATATAGTATTAATGTCGGAAGCACTGCCCCATAGTAAGATGCCATACGACATAATACTGTGGAAATAACTGAAATACACTAATCGAGCCGTTATCACGTCTGTTAATTGACGAATCTTACTTACTGCAAAAGCTGCAGAACTCAGTCTATTCGAGAGATTAGCAATATGGGGACCCCATTGGAACTTAGAATCTATTGTTATACCGAGAAAGACTGTTAACTAGTTCCAGTTCCTCACCTTTAACCATAACGCTTGCTTGCTCGTGTTTTACGCTACTCGTGACAAACTTAACACATTTAGTCTTTTTCTCATTCAACAATAAATTATTTACATTAAACCAATTTACTACTTCACAGATAGCATTGTTTACGGAGGATTACGTAGGAGGAGGTTATTGTAGGATCGTTGATTTCGTACGACTTTGAAAATTAGAGACGTATCATCTGCAAACAAAACTATCTCATGGTGGGTCTTAACGAGGTGTGGCAAGTCGTTTATATAGATAAGGAACAGGAAAGGTCCCAATATTGATCCCTGCGGTACACCCATAGAGACTAATGACCCTGGTGAACGCTTTCCATTCACGTCAACCCTTTGTATTCTACCATTTAAATAAGACTCTAATAAATTTAGTGCTGATCCTTTAACTCCGTAGTAGTGTAGCTTCCTGATCAGTGTCTCATGATTAACGCAATCGAAGGCCTTAGATAAATCACAGAAGATACCTAAAGCATTTCGCGATTCCTCCCAGGCATCAAAAATGTGTTTTACGAGTTCAACTCCGGCGTTGGATGTCGAGCGACCCCGCGTAAAACCGAATTGCTTACTATGCATCAAATTATTCAAATTAAAATTATTTAACAATTGATATAGAATAAGCTTTTCAAAAATTATACTAAATGTAGGTAGTACAGATATTGGTCTAAAGTTAGTGGGGTCAGAGGTACTACCTGATTTGAATAAAGGAGTTATTTTGCTATGTTTCATCAGATCAGGAAACTCACCGCAGTCAACACCGTCATTGAATATATCTGCCAAGTCAGGCGCTATGACTTCTATTAGGGATTTGACAGCATGGACTGAGACCCCCCATAGGTCACTGGTTTTTTTGACATTAATTGATTTAAATGCCTTTACTACATCTGAAGGACTGACATGTTTAAAATAAAAGTCCATACTACATTTTGGGACGTTTTCTTTTAACAACAAAACGGCAGACGAAGGTGATGAATTTAAACACTTTGTTGTTCTAACTGACACTAAGCTGCAGAGCCTTGAACATCGACGTAGGGTCGCTCGTCTGTCGGTCCTTTACAGGTTACATATCGGTGAGTGTACGGGGGAATGACATGATTTAATTCCACCAGCCCCTTTCCATCATCGGGACACACGACGCGTGCGTTCATTCCATCCGCACGTGGTCAATATTCCGCGAATCCGCACGAAGCGCTTTGGTGCAAATTTTATCATGCGTACCGCAAAGGAGTGGAACTCGTTGCCTGCGAGTGCGTTCCCCGACCATTATAAATTGGGCGTGTTCAAGACAAGAGTGAATAGGCTGTTTCTAGACGGGCATGATACATCCTTGACCGCATCGTCACTTAACAACAGGTGAGATTGCGGTCAATTGCCCATCTATTTTATATTTAAAAAAAAAATGTTTTCTGATCATTTATCAATTATTATTGCAGGTAATGAAAAGTCGATATCACAAGAAACTTTAATAAATAATGCAGTCAGTTGTATAGATAGGTAAATAATCTTTAGAAAATAAACGTCGAAAAACAAGTTGGGTTCAGTTCTCAAATCATAGATCTTAGCGTCATTCACTGAATGAATGTGCATTTTAAGGGGAAAATTATAAGTACTTGTAATGAAGTTAAATTTTAAGGTTATTCTCTTGACAGGTTTTGAAAAATGAAAATGAAATTAACAAAGAAAAGGTTTTGTAGCTGGAAACCAGAAATCAATAATATTTGATATAAATTGAACACATTTGTATTCGTTTTAAAGCGGTTGCAAAATATAGCAAAAGAAACAACTGCTTTTCTGCTCTACTGCTTCTTCACTATGGGATTATTATATGGGGAAGCACTTCCTGATGTCCAAAAAAAATTAAATTCAAAAGAGGTGTGTCCTGGCAATACACGGTACCCGCGAAGATTGAGAAATATTTTAACCACGCATTTTTGAGGCTATTAGAAGTAATAAATGTCATATGAAGTAACTCAAACTCATAAAAAAAAACTAATGTAGTCGATTTTTGTACATAAAACTTTATAAATTTCGCTTCTCGATGAAAATAATTTCTTTTAATACAATGGTAACGATTATTTTTCCAAAAAAAAGATGATATTAGTGAGTAGTAGCTGTCTCTTTAATTTCTGTCGAACGCGACGCAAAACTTGCCTACATTGTGTCAAGGTCGCAATTAAAGGAGGTTAATGTACTTAAGTAATCAATCACAATAAATTGTTAACGTGAGATATACAATACCCTCAAAACTAAACCAGAATTGTCTGGGGTTCATATAACATTTTTGGCTTATAAATATAATCTATACTTACCTGTGCCATGCCCCTATGTTTTATTTTTCTTAATAACTTGTTTATTTTAAGAATTAGAGGCCCTCTAAAACTGCAAAAAATGCCACCATCCGGCGCCATAAGCACACGTTCAGTAAACAAATTTAACGAATATAAAAGAAAAACAGAAAACATAGAAGCAAAGCCCTCGTTACAATATATGAGAAAGAAAAACTAAAATTAGTTCAGTTTTGGAAGAGGAAGTAGGGTACTACGTAACCCTGTTTTCGCATATTTTTTGTAGGTCAGATCGTTGCGAGCTGCAGTTGTCCCTTTTGCACTGTAATACGGGGGGATTTGAGGCGATGCGATTAGCAATAGTTTTTAAAAGTACCTAAATTCCAAAAGGCCTTTTGCTAGTATATCCTCTAAATTTATCCATTCCTCGCGGGCAACGTGTATATGGTGTTGGCCTAATGCTTTCGTGCAGACCGTTGTTTCATAAGCTCAGTATTCTAACTTTAACAAATGTTCTCATATTTGATTTGAACATTCTACATTTGTTAGAGGTAATCCCGAAATGTTCGCAAAACCGGTATAAAATCCGACTCTGCATACCAGAGAAATGTTAAAAATCAAATTAAATGTTACTAAATCAGCTTTTTTTAGCAAACATTGTTTTATTAAGTCAAGTAAACTTTATAACAATATTACATAAATTATATCCATACTAATATTATAAATGCGAAAGTGTGTCTGTCTGTCTGTTACCTCTTCACGCTTAAACCGCTGAACCGATTTGGATAAAATTTGGTATGGAGATAGTTTGAGTCCCGGGAAAGGACATAGGCTACTTTTTATCCCGGAAAAATACCCTTACCAGCGATAAACGAATTTAAGGCGGACGAAGTCGCGGGCAGAAGCTAGGTTTTTATAAATTTTATAACGAACAGTGTTCAATAAATTGATTTTGCATAAACTTTGGTTGTAGCTCAAACTAAAATGTTTCTACAGCTTGAAGGAATATTTTAAAATGTTATTTACCAAAGAGAATGGGAAGGAGAATAAAAATAATGGTTTGGAAGTTTACTGTTGTATTTCCCATTAACGTTTTGTAGGAATGTTGTAAAATGCTAAGTGAATTTGTACCCTCATGTGTTACTAACAATGTCTTTATTATAACAATTTAATTGTAATAATACAAAACATACGCAAAAAAGTTAAAGTCATTCCTAGCACAAAATGTTTTTACAATGTACAAGAACTTTTTGAGGTCAGCTGTTAAAGATGTTCTTAAACTCAAAATTGTTGTGTAACTTCGTAAATATTTTTTAAATACCGTTGCGTTACTTTGTAACATAAATATAGTATGTAAGATGTCTACTTAAGTAAGAATATAGTTTTTAAGACTTTGCAATACCCTTCCAGGGTCCATGTGATACTTTTGTATATTTTATAACACCTTATAATCACCATGGTACGCAATAAACAATATGAATATACAAGAATAAAATGAATGATATGTTATTAATTTAATAACTTAATGTTATGAATCTAAGTACAACATTTGACATGCCATAGTAATGGTGAATGATATGGTTCATTGTATGTATTTGTCGCCTGTATTGTACCATAATTATAGAAAATAACAACTTTGAACTTTTGTGTTAAGTAACGACCCCGAGCAACCCCGTGATGCATCAGTGAATTCTCGCGGCTTATTGGCGACCATACTCTCACTGACACTAAGCTGCAGAGCCTTGAGCATCGACGTAGGGTCGCTCGTCTGTCGGTCTTTTACAGGTTACATTTCGGTGAGTGTGCGGGGGAATTACATGATTTAATTCCACCAGCCCCTTTCCATCATCTGGACACACGACGCGTGCGTTCGTTCCATCCGCACGTGGTCAATATTCCGCGAATCCGCACGAAGCGCTATGGTGCAACTTTTATCATGCGTACCGCAAAGTAGGGGAACTCGTTGCCTGCGAGTGTGTTCCCCGGCCATTATAATTTGGGCGTGTTCAAGACAAGAGTGAATAGGCTGTTTCTAGACGGGCATGATACATCCTTGACCGCATCGTCACTTAACAACAGGTGAGATTGCGGTCAAATGCCCATCTATTTATAATAATAAAAAAAAAAGAATACGTATGTAGCCTTTAAAATGGCCTCATTCCCTAAACTCTTTATATATCATTGGTCAACGACGCGACGCTTTCTTATTCTTACGCGTCGATTTCTCATGCGAACGTACATGTTGCTTTAAATTTGAAAACTGCCTAAACTTCTTTTTACATAAATCGCAAGAGTAGGGTTTCAGTCCCGTGTGAATTCGCATATGCACTGTTAAAGCAACCGAGTGCGCAAACTGCTTTTTACAAACTTTGCAACAATAAGGTTTTAATCCTGTATGCGTCCGTTTGTGTGACTGTAAGTATCTAAATTGCGAAAACTTCTTTGTGCATATTTCACAAGAATATGGCATTCTCCCTGTGTGTGTATGCTTATGCATGTTTAAACCGTGTGAATACGCAAATTTTCTTTTACAAATGTCGCAAGAATATGCCTTCACTCCCGTGTGGACGCGTTTGTGTGAACTTAAATGACTCGCAGTAGTAAATTGCTTTTTGCATATTTCGCAGGAGTACGGTTTTTCTCCTGTGTGAAATCGCGCATGCGTCTTAACCTCACTCGCCCGCTTAAACTTCTTTTTACATATGTCGCATGAGTAAGGCTTCGCCTCTGAATGAATCAGTAGATGCGCTTTTATGTGGGACACCCTGTAGATAACACCAATGAGTACAATGTGCTCGGAACTCCGTTCGCGGATCGCGGCAGAGAAAAAGATTATAACCCTTAAAATATAAAACTTGTACACTATACTTCTGATTAACGTCAATCTAACAAGTTCACTTGATCGGAATGGAAACAAATAAGTACGAGTGAGGCTTAATATCTGACCACTCACCGCCGTCCGTGCTGGCCGCCGTGTGGATGTGCACTGTGACGTGCTCCCTTAAATCGGGCTTCAGTGCAAACTGCTTCTTACAAATGGCACATTGATAGGCTCTCTCAGTGCCAACTTTACTGCTGTGTATTTTCTGTGCCAATTCAGATGTCTCAGCAGTCTGTGTAGCGAATCTCGCCCCGCACATGTCGCTGTCGAGCGGCGCCTCGAGGACAGCGGAGCGCTCGAGTCTCACGAAGCAGTCTCGAAGCGAGAGCTGCGACAAGCCGAGAGCACGCTCGGGAACCAGCTTCTGCTCGGAGCCGTCTGTTACCGACTCATCTGATGAAACTGAAAACATGCTTGGGTTAGAATAGTGTCGTTTAAGGCCTATTGTCATTAAAGCACTTTATATGTATCTAAATAAACTATGACCACAGAAAACATAGGTCCATTTAAAACACAGAGCAAAAGATGGTGCATTTTTTTTAAATTTCAGGCATAACATATACCAACAGTGTAGGCAACTCTGCGGTTGAATAAAATAATGCCTTGTGTCATGTTTTGCTTGCATGGTAAGTCAGAATCAAAACCAAGTTAATTTCATAGGGGCTATAGCTTGACCAACACTGCTGTACCGCGCCTTAGGTATGCGAGTGGCGAGACGGGGGCGGGGGGACAGAGCAGACGCTGATTCATCATTCCGCCGTTGTTGTTTGTCAACGAACAGTTGAGTAAGAACAAAGGATGGGAAGTTGACCACCTCAAAATCCTTAGTTCACATTTGTTCAGTAGGAAAAAAAATTGGGCAGCTATCTTCACATCTTCCTCCCCAAACCACTTCCTTCCCTTTTTTTCTCTACATATCAAGATATTCATTAATAAAAGTTAAGTCTATTTATTATATTACACAAAATATACATGTGAATTAATTTAAGTATAAAAACCGGCCAAGAGCATGTCGGACCATGCTCAGTATAATGTAGTTCCGCAGCCATTCATGCAAAAGAAATACGATATGAAAAAGTGCACTAGCAAAAGAGCGTATCTCCACGGCACTTACGTCCTTTTGCTGAGAAGCGCAGTTTTTTGGCAATAAACCAAAAACGGTATATCCGATCATGTTGAAAATAATTTTCGATTAAATATTTAATAAGCTTTATCTTTGTAATTTTTTTAATATTTTTTGCACATACTGTTTAAAAAAAAAGGGAGTGCTACTTTCGGAGTGTTTTCCGAAACTATTTACGAAATCATTTTTAAATGAAACAGCAGTTTTTCTTTTGCAAAGAACTCAAAATATGTGGCACATTGTTATTTGCCGATTTTTTTTTTCACTTTTGGTCACATGTATAGAGTGAGTGCCCTCCCTAGAAATGGTTTTTTTTGTTATTTAACTATAAAACTAACTCGCGGGTTATACAAGGCTCCTATACTCCAAATTTCATAAATATACATCATGCATATTGGTGGACAGATGGACGGACATATCTGTGCCTTAGGGGATATTAGTTTGAAGGTTAAAACATTCAACATATTATGAAAGCTAAAGTATGGCAATACTTTTGCTGACAGTCCAATCAACTAAGTGTTATTAAGCCTACATATTGAACCCCTGTGGACGTACTGTCACAGGGGTTCAATATGTAGGCTAGCAACAGATCAATCTGATATTCTGAGTAGAGCCATCATATTAATATAGCCCAGATAATAGCATATGCCAAAAATATGTGTTAATGTAAACATTGTTTTACAAAAATGTAGTCCACTTCAAATATATTTTTATTTAGTTATAAGTATATTTTTAAATCACCCTATCACAAATAATTATAGATATGACATGTACCTTTTTTCATCTGTGACATATTGTATACTACTATGATTTTATTGTTATTTTCGTTGTATTTGACAATCATAATTTAAATTCGTGTAAATTGACTTAAATGTAATTTATATTATTAAAAAAAGTAATCTAATCTAATCTATTTTGAGAGTAATTTAATTATTACACTTAACACATGTAATTTTGTTTTTTAAAGTTAACATTTACCACCCATTCCAAATGTAATCCCAAAGCAATGCAACAAAATTAATCACTATGTTTCACAGTTGGCAATAAAAGCTTGTCACAAATGAAATTTTTGTCAGAAAATTATCTAATAAGATAGTATAACCATCATGTGTCAAACTAAAGTTGATAATCTGATAAAATTACCCGCCTGGTTCAATGAAATAATGACGATCTTTATTCTGTAAGTAGGCCACAAGGGAACTTTTACAAGTCTGACTCTGAGGTATTTCCCAAGAGGAGACCACTGTTGAAAAGAAAGCCGAAATAAACTCGACAGACAATCATTTTCTAACCATTAGCTGTAGGCCCCGCGTCGGGCGGATGCAGGACGATGGGGTCCGCCGCGAGCTCATCCTTCACGGTGTGGTCGGCGTGTAAACTGTATCTCCCGCCGGAGCCCTCACACAGGGGCTCCTGCTTCACATGCGCCGCTTCCTTGAACATGCTGAGCCCATTTCCCTCCATTCGTCAAAGCGGCGGCGGCGGCGCGGGTACGCCGGCACTAGACTTTTGTATAGCGAGCACAGAGTTCCACAGCACGGTATCAAGTAACACTTATCAATATTAATTCTAGATTTACTGGCTAACTACCCGTCACTTTAAATTTGTTAATCAACGAGAAAAACCATTATTTATTAAGCATATTTAGCACACAATACAAAAATAGTGAGAGATGACATGAGACATATGACACTGACACTGACAGTGACAGTGACATTAGGTTTTAAGAGAGAGAAGATACACGACTACTTATAAAGTAAATTACTGAAGACATTATTAAAGGGATTTATCGATTAAAAATAATTACGAGAAGACGTGGCAGTATGGCTTATTGTCTTAGCCTGTCCGAAATGACGAAAAAGAAAAAAAAACCAATAAAGAAATAAGGTCTGGCTAGCCAAATATTGTTGACAGATATTTCCTTGTGGTATCACCAATTGTCTATGATTTAAGTAACGGCTAAAAGTCGGTTGTCAGTTTAGTAGGTTGGTGCTCTATAAATATTTTGATACTTTGTAAACTAGTTCTAAAATTTGCCTATAACTATGATTAGGTACGTGAATGTATTAATACCTGAATCTCATACACAGGACAAAATGTGTAAAGAAACGGATAAACTAGAAGTTCTAGAAAATATCAATAAAATCAAAACATCGGAACGTGTTACTGAAGGAGGTACTGAGTCAGTTAGTAATTTGATATAAAAATATCTTGGCCAAAAATGTGTATATATGAGCGACGAGCGTGTCGATAGAATCCCCCACTTGGCTCATTGTGCCGGTGCAACATTACTCAAACCTAACCCATGTCTATACCTACTTAACCCAACCTTAGAAATTGGTGATGGATTAATATTAAGTATGGTATTATCGAGCTAGATCTTATTTATTTTTCGCCTTGTTACAATAGCATATGGTGAGAAAGTGTAAACATATTCGTTTGTCGTTCACTGTATGTGCATTGAGATTGAGTGCACGTTAACGTATATTTTATTTACTTATTTCCTTAGGATTAGGTCCCTTACGTGTGCCCAGAAAATTAAAATATTTTCTAATATCAAAACTCCTATCAAAATTCCTACTTCACAAAGTGTGACCAGCCCAAGATTTTTTTAATTTCGCGCCAAAATTTTGGGTAATATTTCAGTAGCCAGACTTCTAACCGATTAAACTTTCGAATCGGGGCGAGGGTGAGTAACATCGCAGTTTTATTTTTTAAGAATTAAGCACTTACCGGAAATATTGACTTCGACCTCTAGCCACTAAGTAATTTATACGATCATTTCGTTTGCTCTCTAACAAGAAAACTGATTCTCTTCACTGATTTCAATATATAGTCTTAGCAACTCACTATTTAAGTAACACAATTTCCATCGTAGCCAAATCGTAGCATGTTAAATAAATTACATGTACAGTGTATAGAGTTTGGCTGATAACAGATGAGACTGGAATCAACCGCAAAATTTAAAAATGTAGCTGCGAGTTGCGGTGTGCCTGTATGAGCTAGATGTAAACTGATGTAAACAAAATGTACACCTCAGCTACATTTTTTAAATTTCACGGTTGATTCCAGTCTCATCTTTTATTACCCAGAGGGGCTACTCTGAAATTCGATATTCGAAGCATAGATAAGAATATACTAATCTGAATTAGATACTAAACTCTTGCTAGCTTCACGTCGCTGCTAGTGCTGCCCTAAGCGGACCTGCTCTCAACTATTGAATGTCGTATATATAAGTACTAGCAACTGCCCGCGACTTTGTCCGCCTTAAATTTGTTTATCGTGGATAAGGGTATTTTTCCGGGATAAAAAGTAGCCTATATCCTTCCCCGGGATTCAAACTATCTCCATACCAAGTTTCATCCAAATCGGTTCAGCGGTTTAAGCCTAAAGAGGTAACAGACAGACAGACACACTTTCGCATTTATAATATTATATATAATATAATAATTGATAGATTCAGGCGTTACTTTGCGGAATTCCATACTAGAGCAATGGATTATAGTTCCTTTGCTGTTCCACGAACTAGTGTCTTTGTTAGATGTGACAATAAATTGTGCTCACATGCGCATATTTTCATGCAGTTTCCATAAAAAAATACGCATGCAAATACAACAAACCAACACCAAACAGTATAATCCTCGACACGTGTTTCGCCTCTCTACGAGGCATCATCAGGGGATGCAGGAGATGTTGACGGTCCGGCGTCCACCCGAGAAATGAGTTGTCCAAAACGGTCGGCCCTATTTATAGATCCCTGAATAGGATTTCTAGAAAGAGATGGAAAAACACGTAACAAGGTGATGATGTAACATTAAGTTGGTCATTAATGATCAAACCTCTATTGCTGTACCTGACTATCTCCAACTGTTCAAGCACACTAAAGGTGCGTCCACATTTGTATCATTTGCCCGTATCAGATCATCGTCGCGTAGCATGATCGCGTGTCACGATCACGCGTTTGGACGTTGCGCCGATCCGATCACTCGAAATCCATTTGCTACGCACATTTAACAAAGACACTAGTTCGCGGAACAGCAAAGGAACTATAATCCATTGATCTAATATATAATAATATAACATAATATATATAATAAGTAATATTAGTAATATGGATAACCAGTGCATATACACGCTTGTAGACCTATGCACAGTTGAAAAAGGTAAGGTTGGAAAATGATTTATGTAGTATTTTGTGTATATGCTTATGGTTTTACACATTTTTAGTTAAAATGTGAAAGAGTTGTTAGCATATACACATAAAACTACATAAACCAGTTATTAAACAATACCATTTACGTTTCTAAATAAAACAGCAAAAACTGGATCATGTTTATTATATAATTCCACAAGTGAGGTTTACTTTTATAAAGTGGCCTTAAAGTGAGCGCCAGTTGAAAACGACAAAAATGTAAACAAACCTACAAACCTGCATTATTTCGTAATCACGCACTTTCAGAACACAATCTTGGTCTTATCACCAACTAAAAACCCTAAACCTTGAGTTCACATACATTTTTAGTTAAAATATCTGATATTCATTAGTATTAAAGTTAAAAGAAATCTACAAACGTGTTTTACGATAAGTGTCAAACATTTTTACTCGTCGAAATGTATATTGTCTATGAAAAAAACCTCAATTGGTAGTGATGGAACATGACCAGTGTTATTTTGTTATCGATTCGATTCAGATACGCGATTTTTATTATTTAATAATTTGAAATTGTTGTATGAAAATACAGATTTGGTTGCAAGGTTCGACAAAAAAAAGTATAAGACCAAATTTGTTGACGAATTAGCTAAGTCGAAGGGTAAAATTGTGCTCCGCCTTCCACCTTACCACTGCGAACTTAACCTCATAGAACTAATTTGGGCATGGACTGCACAAGTGAAGTCGTGTATGGGCAGGAATAATAATACTTTCGAAATGGCGGACATCAAAAGTTTGGTTCGAGAAGGTTTAGCCAGCCAAAGTCGGTGCTGAACAATGGGCAAACTGTGTAAGGCACGTCATAAAAGAGGAGGAAATTTTTAAAAAAATAGACGGGATCCGACATCGTCATAGATAATGCGGCTATCACATAGCCTTTCACTATCACAGTCACTGATGATGACACTTCGGAGGGTGCATCCAGTGACAGTAGACGTATTTGAAAATAAATATCTCTTCGATAATTTCAAATAGAATGTATTTATTTCAAATAATTTTAAATTTAATCGCCCATTGACTTTTCTTCTCTATTAACTACTACTTTCGGGAAGCCAATAGGCTATTTAGCACATATTTCGATACCTAAATAAACCTCAAATTACTTGAACAAAATGTTGTCTATGATTGGGTAAAAACTGATAGCAGAAACACCAAATAAATAATACCTACATATTTATTTAGTGTTCCTTCCAGTTCGTAAGTATTTCGCAAAGGATATTTTTAGTCGATTAATGTTAATACTATTCGCACCACTATTTTCATAGACAAGAAATGCAATTGATAGTCAGCCATATTTGTATACATTTTTTTCGCTTTCTACTGGCGCTCACTTTACAATGCTTAAAACATAATGTTTGACACTGAACAGGAAAAGGTCCCAGTGTTCGGTTTACCATAAGGACGAGTTGACGCGTTTATGGTATGCCGAATAATGGGACCTTTTACTAAACACCAAGCACCATTAAAACAAGAGGACTGACCAGTCTCCATTCAAAAAGCCGTTCCCTGATACGTACAACGCCATCTATGGATAAGGATTATTTATTACAATTATTCAACGTTGCAAGCACAGCGCAAAACAGTTATCAAATGTTACGATTTATTTATTATTAGCTTTTTGCAAACTAATTTTTACTATACTATGTTTCTTTATTCAATTATAACATAGTTCAATCATCTGTTATGGACGATTAGCTCAGAGTAGAGCGTGCTGCCCCGGTCTGGCTCAAGGCACTGGTGCAAGTCCAGTATCGTCGAAAAAAAAATCATTTGTTTCTGATCTTTGTTTATAATAATAACGCTAGTGGAGTGATCCACTAATCAATTGCAAAAATTGTGATTATTATCATGATATTTGTAAAGCAAAAAGTAACAACCGACTTTCTTGCGCCGCGCATAGACTTTGACAATTAAAAGTCTATTTTAGCCAATGAAAACTTTAACTAACCAATCACAACTACTATTAAAAAGAGGGAGGATTTCGTATCCATACTAATATTATAAATGCGAAAGTGTGTCTGTCTGTCTGTCTGTTACCTCTTCACGCTTAAACCGCTGAACCGATTTGGATGAAATTTGGTATGGAGATAGTTTGAGTCCCGGAGAAGGACATAGGCTACTTTTTATCCCGGAAAAATACCCTTATCCGCGATAAACGAATTTAAGGCGGACGAAGTCGCGGGCAGAAGCTAGTAGACTAATAATTAAAACTGTTGGCATGACAAATTATTGGGTAGGGGACAGTTGTCAGTCAAATATTAGGACCGTTTTTTGAAGCCATTATGTACTGAAGGCGATGTCTATATATTTTCGGTCACTGAATGGCGGCAATTCGATCTTCCGTCAAAACGAATGTTTTTTTTTTAAATCGTAGACAAACGAATGTGTCGTGCGGTTTATGTAAAAAAAAAACATACTGAAATGACGTTTGCTATAGATAACTGTTTAAATATCTATGGATACTAGAATAGATATCCACTTGAGTTTTGACAGCTGTTCCAAATTTAAACTCATAACCTTACAAAAATCGATACTGAAATCACATTAAAGTGCAGATTTTACCTACTACCACAGAGAAGAAAGTTCTCTTAGTAAAATTGGTTGTAATAATGCTCGTCATTTCCTACAGTTTCTGTACGCATTTTAGAGAATGATATGTGGGTAGATAAAAGGAATTAAATTATAGGTATCCAAAATTTGTAAAGGAAAAAAAATACGTTTTAACTTACACCCATATCGGCTAAACGGATTTCAACTATTTGTGGTACACGGATAGCTGGGTTTCTCCAGATATTAGGATATTTATAGGATACTTTTTACCCGACTACGCTGAAGAAAAAAGACGGGTTATGACTTTTTCTCCTCCGCGAACGAAGTGGTTGCTTTACAGATTAACGAAAACGAAAGAAACTCTTACAACGCCGGGTATAAGGCCGGCTTCAATGCGAACCGAAAGCAGCCACCCGGCGCACGGCGCTAAGTAAGTTATTACTGCAACATACTGACTGGCCATTTACGTGATTACATCAAACTTACGTAAATACTTATAGTCCGGGAGCCGACTGTAAAAATGTGGTACAAAAATTCATTAAAAAAAAACCTCAGACTGTCCGTTCTACGCGAAATAAAAATGTTCGTTATAGACTTTTATTTGTTTTAAGGAATATTACCGATTGTTGTGACAGTAAATAATTCATCAATATTTGTGTAAATTAGTGGTGGAGGGATTGTAGTGTATGTATGTGGGTAGGCATATATCTATAGCGGTGTGTCAGCCGCCGACCGTGAGTCTGTTACCGAAGAATAAACGCATGTGACACTGTCTCTGCATTTTATTTGTAAAACCCTGATATCCTCGATACAGGACATGTGCAACATGGGTGCTTTGTGTCCGATTCCTACCACACCCGTTCAGGAGTCAGCTAGGGTTCAATCTTAGGTTCACTTTTATTCGTCGTCATGATAAATGAATGACTTCAGCCCCTAGATATGCCAGATGCTTGCTCTGTGCTGATGACTTGACGCTTATTTATGGTGTGCAACAGTTGACCGATTGCAAATCCCTCCAGGTAGACATCAACCGAGTTCATCAATGGAGTGTAGAAAACAAGCTTCTTTTCAACACTGGAAAGTGCACAGTTATGACTTTCAGTCGCGCTCATAACCCTGTACATGCACAATATTGGTTAGGATCTGAACTTGTTGCGCGTGTAGATTCTGTTAGGGACTTAGGCGTTATCTTTGATGCGCATCTCAACTTTCATGATCATATAAGGGCACTAACTGCCAACTGCTATAGAAGGTTGGGATTCGTAATTCGAAATGCCCGTGATTTTGATAATCCCATGGCGATTAAACTTATTTACACCGCTTTAGTCAGAAGCAAACTGGAGGCAGCCTCTGTTGTCCGGAACCCGTATGAGGTCACTTACGCCCTGCTTCTGGAGAAAGTCCAAAAAGCGTTTCTGCGTTTTTTGTACAAAAAAACTTACGGGTAGGTACATCCATTCTTGTATCCTACTAAATTCCTACTTGGCTCTTTAGGATTTAATTCTCTGGAGGTGCGAAGTAATGATGGCCTTCTCACTGCTGCTTGTCGGATTTTGCGAGGTAATTCGGATTGTCGAATATTAATTTCCGGGCGCGTGATCGTCATTTGCTCGCAGTTCCGAGGGCGCGCATTGTGTCTTACAGGAATTCATCATTGGTCCGCGCATTAAAATGCCTGAATACGCTTTTCGCATCAGCACCTGATTGCGATGTTTTTGCAAGTAGCTGTGATGAATGTTTGAGGTTCTGCGAGGCGATGGACGAACGTCACTTCTCTTGCTAATTGTTCATAATTCTTGCTATTTGTTTATAAATGTTATATCTGCACCTGTGTCTGCTGTACTACGTGTCATTGTTTGTGTTATTGTATGAAATTCACAGTGCCTTGGTCTTATGCTGTAATGCTGTGTAATATATAAATAATAAATGGTTATAGGATACTTTTCTTCTCCGCTGACCAAGTTGAGGGCGCCTTCTAGTCTTATATCAACTATTATAAAGTTGTACAAATGAAATATTTGTATGTGTCGTTATGGCTTCATCACGCCAAATCGGCTAAATGGATTACAACTTGTACACGGATAATAAACCATTATTTCTTCATTTAAACTAGTGATAATGATCGGAATGCACTCATCACAAAACAAAAAAAAAAACATGTAAAAAAATATAAATACGAACTCCGAATGACTTTTCTACGCTAGCAGATAAAACGAACTTTTCCACGCAGATTTGGCGCTGTAAACGGAACTTTTCCGACCTAGTGAGGTCGGAAAAGTATTTGTATTATATCTTGACAGGTGATTTAAACCGGGTTCGGCAATGGGATGTCCCGAGAAAACACGCATAACACTAAATCATATTAAAAAAGGTGTATGTCACAGGTGGAGTCTGTGGCTGACAAACTCGGGGCCAACATACTTCCTGTGCCTGAAGAGGCCGGATCGGTGCGTATATCTATAATCTATTCATCCTTACGTGTCCTAAATATTATAGTAGGTACTATAATAACCTAAAAATATGCATTTAATGCCAATTCCAGCTGTTTTCTCCCAAGCAAATCAATTTAATGTATGAATTAAACGGGCATCACGCTCATTTTTACCACGCACTTGCAAGTTGTGGAATAACCTTCCCCCTGAGGTATTTCCAGAACGCTATAACATGGGATTCTTCAAGAAGCGAGTTAACAGGGCTCTCAAAGGTTGGCAGAATATGGGCGATTCCTCCGGTGTTGCACATATCCATTGGCGACGATGACTACTTTCCATCAGGTGGCTCGTCTGCCCTTTTGCCACTCGTTACATTAAAAAAAAAAAATGGGTTATGTTTGAAATTGGGAAAGTTGTAAAAATAAAATGTGGGTACATTAGAGATACTTTATAAAAAATTATACGGACTTTTTTGAAGGTCAATGTATTGAATAATAGTAGATTGTTTGACAAGGGGCTAAAATAAGCCATTACGACACGAAGTGATTATTTGGACGAGCTCACGAAGTGAGCGAGGACAAATATGTCTGAGTGTCATAATGGCTTTTAGCCACGTGTTAAACACTCTGCTTTTCACTTCGACTGCGAGAAAATAAAAAAGACTTAACACTAAAATTGTATATTTCATGAAAAATAAAAAGTACAGTTTTAGCAATTGTTACGGACAGCCATCGAGCCAGTCATCGAGCCAGTCATCGAGCCAGCCATCGAGCCAGTCATCGAGCCAGCCGTCGAGCCAGTCGTCGTGCCAGCCGTCGTCATCACCGCCCGAACCAGCAGCAGCAACATTCAATTGACGTCAGAAGATAGACTCTGAATGAACCAGACAATTCGAATGACCGCTAGTGCCTCCAGAACCAGAGAATCGAATGACGTCTGATCGAGGCGAGAGAAGAGGAGCACTGAGCGTCGGAGCCCCGAGAGCCTGACCCTAACTCAACGCGCCCCTCCACGCCGCGCGCCCTACCGAGAAGTGTGCACCCCCCGCGCTTCACCGCAACACTCCCCTCCGTGTGCGGTAGAGCGTGACGACGCCGAGCAGGCTCACGGATTGTCTGGCCAGCGATCCCCTCCATACAAACGAGTCTAGCCAGCGATCCTTGAAAACACATCTTGTATGGAGAAATATTTAGTTATTGATTTTATAAGTATAAATGTTTTGAATTATGAATCCTAGTAATTCTAAGGTAACTTTAGCTCCATAAAAGCGAGCAATAACATTGGGAAATATGATATATTTGCATAAATAACTTGGTACTACAAAAATGAACTTCACGGGTCAGATAAAATGGAAATAAGGTATTTTATAATTGGAACCTATGATAATGACTTAGATCTTTAATATTTTCAAATAAAAGCGAACCCGAACTTTAGTATAAATAGGAAAATCATCAAAAGAACTTAGACTTTTAAAGTCGAATCTTTGGAACTCTGTATTTGTCACAGCTTAAGCCTGATCCTATTCAAACTTTGTATGAATGTATATTGTATATATAAGATATAAGAACCAATTGTAAATTGAACTTAGGTCTTAAGATAAAACCACTAGAGCTAATTAATTGACCATGTAGGATGTAAATTGAACCTTTAGAGCCTTATAACTTTTGAACCCTTTATAAGTGGAAGTAAACTAAAGATTATTTTATAGTTCCGATCCTAACGAACCAATCTAGGTCAACTTGGTTGTTGTAAGACCTAAGATATTAATTTTATGAGCCTAAAACTGTCTAGAAAAATGTGTAAAATGTAACAAAGACAGCAGATCTCTTTCTAGCCGATTTTTTACCCACACAAAGATCTCTCTAATTTGATAGGTTTTGAAATTAAAAATAATGTGGGCGATAATGTCACGATTTGAGCCCTATTAAAATTATATATGAGAAAGCGGCCTGCGAGCCGCAGTGTGTGTGTGAATTAGTGTGTGGATATATTGTGGTCATTAGTCATCAGTCAGTGTGTATTACAGTTTAAGAATTATATTGTGAACCAGTGAACCAGTATTATTCCAAGTACTCCCAGTTACCCTCCTACCCAGTCACCCTGCTAGGAAAGTGTAATTAGCTAGGTTGCGAGGCCGATCCCCTATATCGCGTCCTCACGTTAGAATCACGTAAGCCCTAAGTCGTGGGCAGAGCCGTATGCGTTAGGATTGATTCGTGGAACCTTTCTCCTGCGCGTACACACGTGATTTTTTAGTGCGGATAAAACGGGAGTACAGATCCGAACCGAACCTAGGGATATTGAGCTTCTCTATTCCGGAACCTTTCAAGTGTGGTATAGGAACGGCCACATTTCTTTGGTCCTTCGAGCCGGATCTTAGACTCAGTGACGTTGAACATAAAGCCTATTTTCGATCCGCTAGCCATAGAATCAGTGTCGGTGATTCTACGAACTTAAAATCAGTGTAGACTTAATTGTTGATTTTAAGACCCTCAAATCAGTGCTAGTGTAACTTCTTTGATCCTTGAACTCGCAAACTAGTATCGGAAGTATAATTAATTTGTAAATTTAACCGTAAGATTAAATTCAGTGCGCGATCGTAAATTTTGAATTGATCCGAACTATCCGCGAGTGAACCGTATTATCGCGATGGTGAATACCCGTGGTAAACCACAATTAGACGACATGAGTCGTTCAGACTTGCCGACCCAGCGCGAGCCGCTGGGTCCTACTGAACCGCAGGCCGGGCCTAGCGCTGCCGCCCGCCAGCTTTCTTCGAGTACCGCGAGAGCGGTCGAACCCCGTGACTCACCCGAGTCGCCGTCTGAGTCAACTCTACGTAGAGATAACGAACCCGAGCGCCCGCGTCATGGCGCCATGGATTTAGAACGCGGTAAGGTACTTTCACCACGAACCTCAGGAGATCGAGTTGAAGCCCTTCTCCATAGACTGAACCCAAACCGTGAGTACCGTACAGATCGCCCTAGAGAACTGGGAGTTGCCTTCGCTGACGAACCGCGAGCCCCCGCCTCAGAACATTCCCGTGCGAGCAGCACGACAGAAGCACGAAAACGAGAGGCAAGATTGGAAGCGGCCGAGAAGCTAGCCGCGCTTCAAAGGAAAGAGTTACAATTGGAGCGTGATTTAATTAATAAACGATTAGAAGTGCAGATGGAGCAGATTGAGGAGGAAGGATCTCAAACTGGTGCATCTATCATCGATCACCGTAGAAAGGTAGGAGATTGGCTAATGAACCAAGACGAGGCTCGGGCGCTATCGCCGCGCCGCTATAGAGAGCCATCGCCAGGAGCCCGCCGAACCAAGTCTCCACCCGCTGCAGATCATGCTCACTCTATGCCGCGGGATAGGAGCACGAGCCGATCTCGAGGTATCGAACGACTAGCAGAATCGCTAGAGACAATGATGAGACCTCCGCCAAGACAAGTGTATGAATTGCCTATATTCAACGGAGATGTAAGCGAATGGCAGACCTTCCATAATGCATTTACTCAATCTACTGCACGTTATAAATTCACGAACTTCGAGAACGTAGCGCGACTACGTCACGCCCTGAAGGGCGAAGCAAGGCAATGTGTTCATCATTTGTTAGCGTCATCAACGCAACCAGAGCTTATAGTGCGCGTGTTAAAAAAGAACTTCGGTAGAGCCGATTTGTTGATTGATAGAGCCATTGACGATTTAAAGCGTATGCCGCCCGTAGGTCCCAGTGCAACTGACTTAAATTCATTCGCGATTAAAATAGTGAATATTGTGTCGACATTAGTGGATTTGGATAAAAATAGTTACGCGACGAACCCCTTGATCATTCGCGAAATAACCGAACGTTTGAGCCCTCACTTAAGATCTCGCTGGTGTGCTTACGCGAGAGCTAATTCGTCCAAAAGCAACGAACTGTCCTTAATGGCGGAGTTTCTCTTAGATGAATCTGACCAAGAACTATTATATTCGCATGCGCGTGCGCCAAGGCGCACCTTTCAGATTACAGGTTACTCCGCAAATCAGACCCGCCGCCCTGAACCCCGAGAACCAAGAATCAGCGGCGGAGCCTATCGCCGTCCACAGCAGATCCCGAACCGAGTCCAGACATACGCCACTGAACGAGTGGACGTCTGCTTATGCTGTGGCGGCCCGCATAGAACCACAGGATGCCCGAAAATCGCCAAGATGTCGGTAAACGCCCGTTGGACGTGGGCAAAAGAAAATAAGGTATGTTTTAAATGCCTTAATTATCGCCATCAGCGAGAGAGCTGCAGAAGCCGTTCGTGTGGTATCGACGGTTGTCCCCACGCGCACAATAGACTTTTACATGAACGAGCGCCGAGGGCAGAACTACTTCAATCGAGCGGGTCCGCAACTAGTGGGTCGAGCGAGAATAGGACAACAGATGCGTCCCCGGTCCCCACTAGACCAATCGGATCATCCCCACCACAGCCGCCGGCCGCTCAGACGCATGCTATGAACGAGCGTGCTTTTACTTCTAATACTGATGTTGTATGTGCGACGTCTTCGTCTTCAGTATTACTAAAAATAGTGCCCATTATAGTGGGAGGACCTAAGGGTCAGTCCATGACCTTCGCTTTGCTTGATGAGGGATCAACGATAAGTTTGATAGACCACGATTTAGCAGAAGAAATAGGTGTAGCAGGTCCTGAGGCGGCTCTCTGCATACAAGGCGTAGGGACTATGGAGACAACCCAGCCATCTAGAAAAGTAGTAGCTTCCGTTCGCGGTTGCGACGGAGGGCCGCCATATGATATAACGTTTAGGACGATTAAAGACTTGAATCTTAGGCGACAGAGAATGAACCGATCCGAAATATTAAAACACAAACATTTAGCTGATTTAACGAATGCCTGTTATGCAATTGCAGAACCAAAAATACTGATCGGTGCTGACCAGTGGCAGTTGCTGCTACCAAAAGAGCTGCGTGTGGGACGTCAGAGCGACCCGGCTGGAGTTCTCACGGAACTTGGCTGGGCTATTTTCGGCACGATGCCGCGAACCTTGAAAATTGAACCACAGGTAACGTTACATTGTTATAATAGGGACGATGAACTTCACGACCTCATCAAGCAACACTTCGATGTCGACGCGTTAGGCATAAAACACATTGACAACGTGAGCCCGCAAGACAAGCGGGCCATGGAGATATTTGAAAAAACGGTACGTAAGATAAAGGGGTCACAGTATGAGGTCGGCCAACTGTGGGCTACAAATGAACCTAAACTACCTCCGAGCTACCACATGGCGCTGAACCGCTTACGCGGCATTGAACGGAAAATGGATCGGGACGCTGATTTCGCTGCGGAATATTGTAAGCAGATAGAAAATTTAATAGACAAGACGTATGCTGAGCCGATACCTGAGCCGTTGCCAGGAGACACGCAGTGGTACCTTCCGCATTTCGCTGTAAAAAACATAAACAAGCCCGGGAAAAAGCTACGGGTGGTTTTTGATTGCGCCGCGAGAGCACAGCAGCAGAGCCTCAATGACCACATACTGGAGGGTCCCGATCTCCTACAGTCCCTCCCAGGTATATTATTTAGATTCAGAGAAGGAGCCTATGCCGTCACTAGTGACATTAAAGAGATGTTTTTACAAGTGAAGATCCGGGAGGCCGATCAAGCATCGCAGATGTTTTTATGGCGCGGAACAGATAGAACCGAACCACCGCGTCTGTACAAAATGAGTTCGATGTTATTCGGAGCGGCCAGTTCGCCTTATTTAGCACATAGCGTGCGGAACCTGAACGCGAGGGCGAACGCGGCCGACTACCCTAGAGCGGTAAGTGAAATAGAAAACAATACCTACATGGACGATTTCGTATCAAGCTTCCCGACCGAACGAGAGGCGATCGAGGTCGCTGAGCAAGTGACAGCGAGTCACAAACGGGCGAGTTTTGAACTTAGATCATGGGCGAGCAATTCAGAGCGACTGATGGAGAATGTGCCGGCAGAACTACGAGCGGAATCGGATACGCAACTCGGCAGTAAAGACAATAAGGTACTCGGAATGTTTTGGAACGCAAGAACCGATACAATAGGATTCAATACCGCCATGTTACGGGTACCGGCCTCAGTACGAACCACGGAACGAGCCCCTACGAAACGAGAAGCACTGAGCGCCATTATGAGTATATATGATCCATTAGGACTATTGTCCCATTACACAATTTCAGCGAAGATCCAGATGCAGAGAGTCTGGGCTCTATCCCTAGGATGGGACGATCCATTGCCTGAAAACGAAGCTGAGATCTTTGCTAAATGGTTACGAGCCTTGGATCACGTATCCGAGTTGCGAGTACCCCGCCAGTACTTTACCGCGACCGAGGCTCGGTGCTCATTACATGTATTTGCAGATGCCAGCACCCAAGCTTTCTCAGCGGCAGCCTATTGGCGTGTAGAGAGCCCTGAACGAGTGGAAGTGAGTTTAGTCGCAGGAAAGAGCAAGGTAAGCCCTCTAAAGCCCCTCAGCGTACCGAGACACGAACTGCAAGCCGCATTGATAGCTACGAGACTAATGAAAACGATCTTACAAGGACATCGAATAACTCCCGACCGAATTTATTTATGGACGGACAGTAAGACCGTCTTACAGTGGATCCGAACCGACGCCCGCCGATATAATACGTATGTATCACACAGACTGTCCGAGATAGCCGAGACGACCCGAGTCGAACAATGGCGATGGGTCCCGACTTCGGAAAATGTAGCAGACGAAGCAACACGAGCCGATCCAGATAAAAAGGTTAAAATGAACAGTAAGTGGTTTATGGGGCCGAGTTTCCTATGGGAGCATGAGAGATATTGGCCGCAGGAAATCATCACGTCGTCATCACCCGCGGCCATCGAGGAACTCAAAGCCGAACCTGCACAATGTCGTGCAACTAGAATAACAGCTGCCCCATTACCCAATATTAATAGATTTTCCAATTACGACAGACTGATAGGCGCGACAGCGCGCATGTTACTGTTCATTCAAATGTTAAAAATGAAAATGAAAATTACTTTAAATTTAGAGCATATACTGGCCGCCGAAAATTTGTGGTTTCAGTGGGCACAGCGACGAGACTTCCCCGATGAGCTACGACGTCTCTCGCGGGGAGAGCCACTAGACCACGGGAGCCGTCTGTTTACGCTGGACCCGATCCTGGGCACAGACGGAGTGCTGCGCATGCGCGGCCGGATCGACGCCGCACCAGCCGAACTGAACAAGCGACCGCCGATCCTCGACGGGCGAAATCCATTCGTCAAACTATTGATTTTGAGAGCTCACAAGCGAGCCCACCATTCGGGAAATGAACGAGTCATCAACGACCTAAAGCAAGAGTATTGGATTTTAAGACTGCGACCGTCAGTAAGAACCATAGCACATGATTGCCAACTCTGCAAAATACGAAGAGCCAAACCTAGAACCCCGCCCATGGGAGACCTGCCGCTAGCCCGCATAGAACCCTACACGAAACCATTCGAGAACTGCGGGCTAGATTATTTCGGACCAGTAACCGTTACGATCGGACGACGTCATGAGAAAAGGTGGATAGCGGTGTTTACATGCATGACAATAAGAGCCGTACACCTCGAAATAGTAAATACGTTGAGTACCGATTCAGCAATAATGGCGTTGCGCAGAATGGCCGCACGAAGAGGATGGCCTCGCGTAATGTGGAGCGATAATGCAACATGTTTCCATGGGTCAGATAACGAATTGAGAGCCGCTTACGAAGAATGGAAACCGCATTTGCGTGAATATGGAATTAAACGAAACATGGCCTGGCGATTTATTCCACCGCTGGCGCCGAACATGGGTGGAGCCTGGGAGCGCATGGTGCGATCAATTAAAACAGCACTCGCCGTAACCCTAAAAGAAAGAGCACCGAAAGAAGAGGTGCTGTCAACGCTACTCGCCGAGGCAGAATATACTGTCAACGCCCGCCCGTTAACACATGTGCCCGTCGACCCTAATGACGACGAGGCGCTAACCCCGAACCATTTTCTACTGGGAGGCCCGGGGAACCTACCGACTACTGGGCCTAACGAAGAAATCAATAAAAAGACTTGGAGAACGAGCCAAGCCCTAGCCGACCACTTTTGGCGCCGCTGGGTGCGAGAAATCTTGCCGACGCTTGCCCCGCGACGCTCATCCGCGGGTGGCGAGCGTCCAATCGCCATCGGAGACTGCGTGCTGATCGCAGATCCGAACCTACCACGTAACACATGGCCACGTGGTATCGTCGAGCGAGTCTTCCCGGGACCCGACGGTGGCGTGCGTACAGCGGACGTCCGGACCAGAGGCGTCCTGCTGCGCCGCCCCACTACGAAGTTAGCTGTCCTCCCGATTGAGCCAGCTGCTGTCGCCGACGCAACAGCGGGGGGAGAATGTTACGGACAGCCATCGAGCCAGTCATCGAGCCAGTCATCGAGCCAGCCATCGAGCCAGTCATCGAGCCAGCCGTCGAGCCAGTCGTCGTGCCAGCCGTCGTCATCACCGCCCGAACCAGCAGCAGCAACATTCAATTGACGTCAGAAGATAGACTCTGAATGAACCAGACAATTCGAATGACCGCTAGTGCCTCCAGAACCAGAGAATCGAATGACGTCTGATCGAGGCGAGAGAAGAGGAGCACTGAGCGTCGGAGCCCCGAGAGCCTGACCCTAACTCAACGCGCCCCTCCACGCCGCGCGCCCTACCGAGAAGTGTGCACCCCCCGCGCTTCACCGCAACACTCCCCTCCGTGTGCGGTAGAGCGTGACGACGCCGAGCAGGCTCACGGATTGTCTGGCCAGCGATCCCCTCCATACAAACGAGTCTAGCCAGCGATCCTTGAAAACACATCTTGTATGGAGAAATATTTAGTTATTGATTTTATAAGTATAAATGTTTTGAATTATGAATCCTAGTAATTCTAAGGTAACTTTAGCTCCATAAAAGCGAGCAATAACATTGGGAAATATGATATATTTGCATAAATAACTTGGTACTACAAAAATGAACTTCACGGGTCAGATAAAATGGAAATAAGGTATTTTATAATTGGAACCTATGATAATGACTTAGATCTTTAATATTTTCAAATAAAAGCGAACCCGAACTTTAGTATAAATAGGAAAATCATCAAAAGAACTTAGACTTTTAAAGTCGAATCTTTGGAACTCTGTATTTGTCACAGCTTAAGCCTGATCCTATTCAAACTTTGTATGAATGTATATTGTATATATAAGATATAAGAACCAATTGTAAATTGAACTTAGGTCTTAAGATAAAACCACTAGAGCTAATTAATTGACCATGTAGGATGTAAATTGAACCTTTAGAGCCTTATAACTTTTGAACCCTTTATAAGTGGAAGTAAACTAAAGATTATTTTATAGTTCCGATCCTAACGAACCAATCTAGGTCAACTTGGTTGTTGTAAGACCTAAGATATTAATTTTATGAGCCTAAAACTGTCTAGAAAAATGTGTAAAATGTAACAAAGACAGCAGATCTCTTTCTAGCCGATTTTTTACCCACACAAAGATCTCTCTAATTTGATAGGTTTTGAAATTAAAAATAATGTGGGCGATAATGTCACGATTTGAGCCCTATTAAAATTATATATGAGAAAGCGGCCTGCGAGCCGCAGTGTGTGTGTGAATTAGTGTGTGGATATATTGTGGTCATTAGTCATCAGTCAGTGTGTATTACAGTTTAAGAATTATATTGTGAACCAGTGAACCAGTATTATTCCAAGTACTCCCAGTTACCCTCCTACCCAGTCACCCTGCTAGGAAAGTGTAATTAGCTAGGTTGCGAGGCCGATCCCCTATATCGCGTCCTCACGTTAGAATCACGTAAGCCCTAAGTCGTGGGCAGAGCCGTATGCGTTAGGATTGATTCGTGGAACCTTTCTCCTGCGCGTACACACGTGATTTTTTAGTGCGGATAAAACGGGAGTACAGATCCGAACCGAACCTAGGGATATTGAGCTTCTCTATTCCGGAACCTTTCAAGTGTGGTATAGGAACGGCCACAGCAATTCTTTATAGTTAAATTGCCAGCTTATATATTTTTTAAACTAATAATGGCCATAGACAATTTTTACTATTTAATGTGAAGGGCTGCAATACGATCAGAAATTTTGGCCAATCTGATGAGGTTGGGTTTGTTTGTTTTTAATTATGCGTAAGTAGTATGTAGCTGGCCGCAAGTTTTTTTTTTCTGGTTCATAGAAATTTGTATGGGATTATATGGCTTTCTTTTAAACCCTAGGGGCTAAATGTACTATTTTAGTCTCGCTTCGCAAAGCTAATATAACCTACTTTTTGAGCAGGAGAAGTGAAAAAATATTTTTTATTTCTTGCATGTTTGTATGTGTCTTATGCAGGGACTGGAAAACCCGTTCATTTGGGTAACCCCTTCATATGATAAGCTAATTGTTTGGGTAACCCATTCATTCGGTTACCCAACAATAATGATAACCCGTAGTATTCAAACTAACCTAATCGCACCAAGGGGTTACCGCTTACAGGAGCTGATTCGGTTTGTGTTTTGAGTGTACTAACCGGTAACGTTTCGGTTTAGGATAAGCCTTACCCCTCTCCCGCGCCTTTCCGCCGCCGCCGCGGCATAGCCTGCCGGCCTCTGGCACTCGTGATGTTACTAATCTAATGTTTAATGATTTTTTACTTGCGTCAGTTCAGTTTTGGGCTTCGGTCGGGCATGCTTACGCCGGTCTTGTGTCATTAATTGATATTTCATATCTCAATTGAAAATAGTCGGTATGGTTCGTAAGTAGATGATGTTATTAATTATTAGTAGTAAAACTGTTAGTTATATTTTTTAGGTGTTTTAAGTATTTCATGTTTTTATTTATTTACTTTTTTCAATCAAATATTTGATGCTTCAGTTATTTAATTAAGTATTGCATACCAGTGTCGGCCGTTATCATGAGTAAACACTAAACACTAACGAATCTCACTAAACACTAACCGAGTAACTAAAAAATCAGACTAACCGTCAATCACACTAACGTTTAGTCTGATTGATTGTGAACAAGGGTCAATCACAATAATCGTCAATCTTATTGACGACTAATCAAACTACTAACGTTTAGTCAGGCTAATTTAATCTTTTTCAACACTAAACACTAACGATTACTATTCGAAAATAAATTTTCTATATCTATACTATTATAAAGTTGTAAAAATGAAATGTCTGTACATTGAAGATATTAAAAAAAAAGATTGTAACGGACGATTTGGAAGTCACGGAATCGAAAAATATTTTTTTGGATTATTTGTATGTTCGTATGTGTCGTTGTGGCTTCATCACGCCAAATTGGTTAAACAGATTTTAACTATTTTTTGTACACGGATAGCTGGGTATCTCCAGATGGTTATAGGATACTTTTTACCCGAATACGCTGAAGAAAAAACGAGGGGTTATGACTTTTTCTCATCCGCGAACGAAGTTGCGGGCATCTTCTAGTAATTTATATAGTTACTAGATAAGATTGATCTGGTGACGGATCTTGAATGCAGTACCACAAAAATGGACCTGACGATGGACCCTGGGCGTACCTACTGCGTCTCAGGATTGGGACAATATACACGAGTGATTTTAAGCTTAATGGACTTAGAATGAGGAGCATTTAGATAGGGTACCACCAAATGGTCCTGATGATGAACCCTGGGTGTACCTACTGGAACTCAGGATTAGATCAACATAGACGAGTGCTTTTTAGCTTAATGGACTTAGAATGAGGAGCATTTAGATAGGGTACCACTAAATGGTCCTGATGATGAACCCTGGGGGTACCTACTGGAACTCAGTATGGTATCAACATAGACGAGTGCTTTTTAGCTTAATGGACTTAAAATGAGGAACATTTACATAGGGTACCACCAAATGGTCCTGATGATGGATCTTAGGGGTACCTAACCGAATTTAAGATTGGATCAACATAGACCATTGATTTTTAGATTAATGGACTTAGAATGAGGGGCATTTAGATACGGTGCCACCAAATGGTCCTGATGATGGACCCTGGGGATGCCTACCTAAACTCAGGATTAGATCAACATAGACGAGTGCTTTTTATCTTGATAGACTTACAATCAGGAGCATTTAGATAGGGTACCGCCAAAACGTCCTGATGATGGGCCCTGGGGGTACCTATTGGAACTCAGGATTGGATCAACATAGACAAGTGTTTTTTAGCTTAATGGACTTAAAATGAGGAGCATTTACATAGGGTACCACCAAATGGTCCTGATGATGGGCCCTGGGGGTACCTATTGGAACTCAGGATTGGATCAACATAGACGAGTGCTTTTTAATTAATGGACAAATGAGGAGCATTTATATAGGGTACCACCAAATGGTCCTGATGATGGACCCTGGGGTTACCTAACGGCACTTTAGATTGGATCGACATAGACGATTGCTGTTTAGATTAATGGACTAAGAATGAGGAGCATTTACATACGGTACCACCAAATGGTCCTGATGATGGACCCTGGGTGGGGGTACCTAACGGAACTTAAGATTGGGTCAACATAGACGATTACTTTTTAGATTAATGGACTTAGAATGAGGAGCATTTAGATGCGGTACCATCAAATGGTCCTGATGATGGACCCTGGGGATGCCTACCTAAACTCAGAATTGGATTAACATAGGCGAGTGTTTTATTAGCTAAATGGACTTAGAATGAGGATCATTTAGACAGAGTACCACCAAATAGTCCTCTATGTCGATCCAATCCAATGTGTAAGCCTACTGTAGACAAAACCTACCGCAACCTCTATGCCCACAACTGAAATGACATAACATCAGACAAATGCACTTGCCCGGACATAACGCGTACCAACAAAATTAAATATCTCGGAATTATAATCATCGAGACCCTCTCGCTTAAATTCCATGTCGAAGCACTCTGTAATAGAGACTGTAAGTTAATTTTTGTTTTTAAAAAAATGCGTTCTATTGCGGATGCGCAACTAGTCAAGACAGTTTATTTTGCTCTCTGCCAATCACTAATAACATACTTCATAACCTCATGGGGAGGTTTGGCTAAAAATACATCACTAAAATTAGAAAGAGCCCAAAGAGCAATCCTGAGGATCTATAACTATCGTCCTTTCCTCTACCCTATTAACCTTATATACACTGAATGTAAAGTACTAACAGTTCGGCAATTATTTATTTTCGGCACAGTTTTAAGACAGTATTGCGCAACTCCTTACAGCTCCGAATATAAAAACAAAAGGGTAAAGATATTGTTTGCTCTTATAACATGCAAACAAAACACGCATTCTCTTCAAGTTTTTTCATATTTCTAGGACCGCTTAAATAAGCTTAATTTCGCATTTAATCTGTTGTAAATACAACAGATTAAATGCGAAATTAGACCTATATCCACTTAGCTACGCTAAATGTAAGAATACGTTACGTGATTCACTACAAAACATGACATACGAAGATACAGAGAATTTACTCTGTCGTGAAATAAATGTTTCTTTAAGATTTTTTTATTATTAGATTTGTGTAAATTTTAGTATTTAAGTTACCATACGTTCTATTATAATTTAGATGAATATTTATTTTATATAAAATAATGTAATATTAGGCTTTCCTTTTGCCCGAAACACAGGGGAAACCCTAGTTCAGGATATATAAAAGTCTGAATTTAATTGTGTATTATAGAATTTAGCCGTAACTCTCTGTATATTATGTCGATTCAATAAATGTATTTGTATTTGTATTTTAATTCTGAGTTCTAGCAGGTAACCCCAAGGTTCATCATCAGGAGCATTTAGTGATAACCTATCTAAATGCTCCTCATTCTAAGTCCATTAAGCTGAAAAGCACTGGTGTATGTTAATCCAGTCCGAAGTTTCGTTAGGCATCCTCATCCATCCATCATCAGGACTATTTGGTGGTACCCTATGTAAATGCTCCTCACTCTAAGTCCATTAAGCTAAAAATCACTCGTCCATGTTGATCTAATCCTGAGTTCCGTTAGGTACTCCCAGGGTCCATCATCAGGAACTTTTGGTGGTATCCTATCTAAATGCTCCTCATTCTAAGTCCATTAAGCTAAAAAGCACTCGTCTATGGTAATCCGATACTGAGTTCCGTTAGGAACCCCCAGGTCCCATTATCAGGACCATTTGGTGATAGCTAGTCTAAATTCTCCTCATTTGAAGTCCATTAAGCTAAAAAGGACTCGTCTACGTTGATCCAATCCAAAGTTCTAGTAGGTACCCCCAGGGTCCATCAACAGGAGCATTTGGTGGTACTCCATCCAACTGCTCTTCATTTTACGTACATTACACTAAAAAAACACTCGTCTATGTTCAAACGATCCTGAGATCCAGTAAGTACCCCCAGAGTCCATCACCAGATCCATCCAGAATGTTATCCACTTACTTAGTCCTCGACGAAATTAAATAGCACGTTTTACTTTCATTTGGCCATTTAATCATTAATATCCATCCACAGATTTAATCTATACTAAAGGTTTTTTATTGTTTTATGAGATGTACGTTTCTGTTTGAATTAGCGATATTAGGTCGGCGAATTACAAAGCCTTTGACAAATACCGCACACGCAATGCCGCCGCGCATGCAGGGAACCGCCATGTTTGTGTCGGGCACTACGATAATAGACCTTATGCAGTTCACGTAAAAGCTAAAACAGCTTGCTCGCATTAAATCAGCGCTTGAAGCGATAACTCTTTCCCGGGTTTTTGATATCGGTAACCGCTAACCGGAATTAATTCAAATAAAAGGGTTAGTTTGTTAACCGGTAAGTCAAACAAAAACTTACCGAAATGAAGCGGTTTTTGGAACACAGCTTAGAAAGAACCCGGGTTTTTGAATGGATTAGGGTAAGCGGGTCCGGTCCCTGGTCTTATGTGGCTTCATCACGAAGAAACGGCTTAAAAGATTTCTACCCCTCCACTACCCCTATCCTCCATGCGTGAAATTTAGGTTTAAAGGGTCTCCATCGCAATTTATAATAAGGTTCATAGTAAAATCAAATGCCATTACAACTTTAAACGCTTTTGATTTTGACATATTACTCATTTACGGTATTATAATTATTTCCACAGAACACCGGTGAGATCAAGAGCAAAGCTGCGTCGGAGTTATTCGAGTAAAGACTCACTTTTAGTTTCGTTTTTTACACTTTATTGTTTATATTATTTACGTGTTTAGAAATAAGTTTATTGATTGTTACCTTTTTATTGTGCCATTTTATTAATGTTGAATTGTCTGTAATATTTCGTGTACCTATTTAAATAAAGAGATGCTCATTTCTACACATAACAATAACACTGCAATACACACATATCCTATACTCTTCACACACATCTTCCATCCTTGTTTCTCGTCCCCCCTTCCCCCTTGCACCTCTCATACCTTGACTATATCAAACTTGCCTGCCCGGTGGGCGGAAATCCTACTAATTGCGCCCCACATAAATTCACCTTATACCGATCCTTTCCATAGTAAAATCAGTCACCTGCCACTTGCCACCATTCGTCCCACGCTCCACACTACACACCGCATCGCTGCTGAAACCTGAAAATAGTCTTCTTATTTCTTCTTGTGACCTGCTGAAACCCTGCTGCACCATCTACTGTCCACTGCATGGACCCTATACGGACCCGTCCGTAACAGTGGTCCTCCGAATAGCCGGATATTGGAAGAATCAGCGATCAAGAAAGAAACAAGTACGTGCGAGTCGTAACCAAAGGCGTAGCTTTGCCAGGTTATTGGCTCGTTAAATCTGCAGCTCCGGCCACCCTGCGGTGTTAAACGGCTGTCAAGAAAGCGCTGTGTTAAGCTTGGTTTGCGCCGGTACGGAAAGGATAGCAAAGGGGGCCACAAGTTGGTCAAGAATCTGGCACGGTTGTTCCTACCGTGTCATCAGCATCCCTGCGCTACCGATCCCTCTACCGGGGGCCTTCCTTCCCTCCTTATCCCTACGTTCCTATTCCTGGTCGGCATTACCACGGTAGTAGCCCGTCCAGGCAGATCTCCGGGCAGATAGTGGTTAGGAAAAAGTAGGGAGTGATATTTAGGGAGTGTTACTTAGGGAGTGTTAATTTAGATAATTGTATAGCTAGGGACCCTCGTGCGCGACAATGTCAGAACCTCCACAAATTCGTTCCAAGGTTAAACCTAGAATCGAGCAGACGCCTGAGTCCGGTGGGACCACGTCTGGAGAGACGAACACTTGGAGTAAAGGCACCGGCATAACAGAGCAGAGTAGTGGCAGCGAACGTAGGGCAGCGCCGAATCAAATAGAAATCGAAATTGATTAGGGCTCAGGCGGCCGCCGCCGCGGCAAAAAGTAGGCTAGAGGCCTACTATTGGTCAGATAGTAAAACGGTCCTATAAATGCTACTATTGGTCAGATAGTAAAACGGTCCTAGCCTGGATAAAATCGGATCCCCGCTCGTTCAAATCGTTCGTAGCTCACAGACTAGCCGAAATAGAGAGTCTAACCGCGCCCGTAGACTGGCAATGGGTGCCATCGGCCCTGAATGTCGCCGACGACGCGACAAAGGGCATCCCCTTGAACTTCGACGCGAATTATAGATGGTTTTTCGGGCCAGATTTTATTAGAGGCGACCCCGAGACATGGCCCAAGGAGAAGTTAGTCTCGGCGCCGCAGTCTCCCACAGGGGAGGAACGAACGATTAAGCCCGTCTTACACGCGACAAGTAAACCCACAGCTGATAGTTACTTACCGTCGATCGATAGATTCTCAAACTACAATAGGCTCTTGCGTTCCGCTGCCACCGTTCTGCTCTCTGCTGAGGTATTCAAAGCCAAGCTACCCAAAAAGACAACAAACACAACCATGAGAACCGACCACATCAGGAGAACTGCCGAGTTACTCCTTATAAGAAGGAGTCAGCAAGCGTCGTTTCAAGCAGAGATCACATGCAAAGAGGCTGGGCGGCCGATGCAGAAGAACTCGCCATTGAAGAAGATAGCCGTAGACATACGGAAAGGCGTGCTCTATTTGAACAGCAGAATAACGCAAGATCGTCTGAGAAGATTAACAGTCCTACATGCTAAAGAACAGCTGACGATACTGATCGTGCTGCATACTCACAGTACCCTCGGTCATGGCAATAGAGAAACAGTGCTGAACGAGCTACAACAGCGCTACTTCATCATAGGACTGCGTAGTTGCCTGAGATACATCTGCAATAAATGCCAGTGGTCTCGCACCTACAGGGGGTTACCCAACAAAATTCCCTTGAGCAATTTACCTTCAGAGAGGCTTATGAATAATCAACCGCCCTTCACAGCCACAGCGGTCGATTATTTCGGTCCAATGCAGATAATAGTAGGCCGACGTCATGAGAAAAGGTGGGGCGCACTGTACACGTGCCTCACCACGAGAGCCATACATCTGGAGGTAGCCACATCTCTCTCGACTTCCTCTATGATATTAATACTAAGACGATTAATGGCACGACGCGGCACACCTACTGTTCTTTACAGTGACAATGCGACCTGCTTCATGGGATCAGAAAGAGAGATAGAAGAGGCACCGCTAGCCAACGAAAACGAGATGACAACGTACACAAACAGTAAAACCATTACCTGGAAAAAAATACCTCCTGGAGCCCCGAGTATGGGAGGAGCGTGGGAACGAATGGTACGTTCAGTCAAATCGGCCCTTTACACCGTGTTGAAAGAAAAGTATCCAACAGAAAAGGTACTTCACACACTCATGCTAGACGCAGAACACCTCGTCAACTCCCAACCACTGACACCGGTGAACCCAGACCTGGAACAAGAATCCCTGACCCCCAACCACTTCCTTATAGGGCGGTCATGTGGCATGTCACCGTTTGGCAGTTTCAGAGACGTAAAGCCTAATGCCGATGAGTTCTGGAGCAGATGGATTCGACAATAAAGACCTCAGCTACAAGTTCGACAAGGTAACGTGTCCGACGAACAAACGATCAGAATCGGCGACATCGTACTGATCGTAGACCAGACTATGCCCAGAGGCACGTGGCCAAGAGGGCAAGTAACTTCTGTTTTTCCGCCCAGACGGCAGAGTTAGGGTAACAGAAGTTAGAACAGCCTCCGGGCTGATGCGCCGTCCAGCCTCTCGCCTCATCGTGATAGACAGCGTTTGATTATAAGTGCTCGCGCACGAGGGGGAGAATTGTAAATAATAGCTAGGTAGTATATAAGATAATAGCTAGGTAGTATATAAGATAATAGCTAGGTAGTATATAAGATAATATCTAGGTAGTATATAAGATAATAGCTAGGTAGTATATAAGATAATAGCTAGGTAGTATATAAGATAATAGCTAGGTAGTATATAAGATAATAGCTAGGTAGTATATAAGATAATAGCTAGGTAGTATATAAGATAATAGCTAGGTAGATTTAAGTTTTGCTTATGTTTTTATTCGAGTAAAGACTCACTTTTACTTTCGTTTTTGTTTATATTATTTACGTGTTTAGAAATAAGATTTATTGGTTGTTACCTTTTTATTGTGCCTTTTTATTCATGTTGAATTGTCTGTAATATTTCGTGTACTTATTTAAATAAAGAGATGCTCATTTTTACACATAACAATAACACTGCATTACACACATATCCTATACTCTTCACACACATCTTCCATCCTTGTCTCTCGTCCCCCCTTCCCCCTTGCACCTCTCATACCTTGACTATATCAAATTTGCCTGCCCGGTGGGCGGAAATCCCACTAATGGCGCCCCACATAAATTCACCATATACCGATCCTTTCCCTAGTAAAATCAGTCACCTGCCACTTGCCACCATTCGTCCCCACGCTCCACACTACACACCGCATCGCTGCTGAAACCTGAAAATAGTCTTCTTATTTCTTCTTGTGACCTGCCGAAACCCTGCTGCACCATCTACAGTCCACTGCATGGACCCTATACGGACCCGTCCGTAACAATTATAGTACTAGCTTCTGCCCGCGACTTCGTCCGCCTTAAATTCGTCTATCGAGGATAAGGGTATTTTCCGGGATAAAAAGTAGCCTATGTCCTTCCCCGGGAGTCAAACTATCTCCATACCAAATTTCATCTAAATCGGTTTAACGATTGAAGCGTGAAGAGATAACAGACAGACAGACACACTTTCACATTTATAATATTAGTATTCAGTTGGAAGAGTCAAAAATTACAATTTAGAAAAATTCGAAGTTTTAAAGAGCCACAAAAAGCTTTCTTGCCAACAATAAATAGTACTTTTTGATTTAAAAAAAAAAACAAATGTATAGAGCCGCAGCTTGACAAGATGAAGACATGAGAGATGAGATGATGCTCCAGATCAATGTTAATGTAAAATATAAACTAATAATTTTCTCAGAGATGTATAAGGGTTCTAGGCGTCATTTGAATGAATTCTACTGAGATGTATAAGGTCTCTTAGGGATCAAAGTGAATAATACGTTAAAAATAATAATTATTAAATCTAAATTTCTTAGAGATGTATATGGTCTCTAGGCGTCATAACATGCAATGCCAATAAGATAAAATGAATTAATTAAATAAAATTAAATAAATGAATACGTTTCGGCTTCCCTTGTCATTTTCTCGACGCCACGCCTTTATTAGGTTCGTCCACACTTGTATAATTTGCTCGTATCCGATCACCCTGCCGTGGCATGACTGCGTATCGCGCTGCTTGGACGCTCACTGTCATGCCACGGGACGAAGATCTGATCTAGCAAATGATACAAATGTGGACGCACCTCTGATAATTAGTCACGCATCATGTACCTATCAGTTACATAAACTACTATTAAAAATCTGTTATGTTAGAAAAAGTAACATATACTTCGGTACTTATTAAAATAAAACAATTTAACGGATTATATCGCGTATATTATCTCATTTGAGTTGTCTCACGTTTCGAAAGCTTTTCAGCTTTCCATGGTCACGGGTTGACTGAGAAAAGATATATTTTCCTCTGTCAAAGTTACAATTTGTGCAAACTACCCACTTTGAGAAAACAAATAAAGGTGTACATACATGCCAGATGGGCCTAAGCTGTAAAGACAGTTACACATGTGCCAGAAGGGCTTAATTATTTTATTCTAATAATTTACCAAGCAGCATTTCACAAATGAGGCGTACTGAGGAGAAAAGAAATGGTGCAAAGAAAAACTCCCAGACTACCTCATTTCATTACTATGATAATATAAAAAAAACAAAGATTACTAAACTACTTTTTAACACATAAGATATTTTACACCGTTCCGAAATTAATGTTAAATTGTTTTATTTAAATGAGTAATAATCGCGGAATCAGAAGAAAATATTATATAGATACTTATTTATGATTCGTCAGCAGTTGACCTTCGCGGCCACGCCGGCCAAGTTCATGATCTACGACATGGCGGTCACCGGGCTCCGCAGGCTCAACCAGCACGAGAAGTGAAGTAGGATCTTCTAGAAGATTGCTCTGTATCTACTAAGTTACCCGTTACCAAGTTACCCACGTGTCGTGTGAATGAAGAAGATCGCCATACGGGGATTTTTTTATAACAATCCTACCAAACCCATAGTAAGGTCAATCGGCGCAATTACGACTGTGGGACAAATGCGTCTTTTAAAGATTTCTTAAGATCCGATTACTTTGAAACTACTCATACCCTTCCTTCCTAAAATTTGGCAGTATAAGTAAAAAGGAGCAGGGATAGCTGCAAAATTATGCGTTTTTATGTTATTGCCAAACGACGCATTTGTCCCGGTTAACCTTAAATCATTCTGCTTAAATTTTTCGTGAGGTAGGTCGAAGTGACCTGGGTATACATTCTTATACTCGGTAAGTGCTGAAATAATCATAAATTTGTATGACGCTTACGCCATCTAGATGAATAAATGTAGGTTCATAATTACAATGCTGTCATCAAACTGTCGATATTATTGTTAGGATTCTGCAAACTTGAAATTACATATAACCTAAATTACTTTATTATTTTTTATAATATTAATGCATTATTGTTGTGATCTTGTAAGTATTGTTTGTCGCGGCCAGAATTTTGTTTTTTTGTAAGGAAATAAACATAATTATGTTACAATATGAGTTTATTTTCGTTATCTTTATTGTGAGAGTCACGACTTCACATACAAGGTGGCTACTACGACGTGATTCAAAATGTTACTTTCAGGCTACTCATAATTAGGATCAACTTGTGATATGAGACCAATTCCGAAATCGTAAAAAAATCGACATCTCCATACAAAAATTGAAGTGTCCTAATATTTTCCAATATTTCGATGTTAGTTTCATACTAAAAGTTGATCTTCATTTTGAGTAGCCTCGGAAAGTAACTTTTTGTATCACGTCTTAGAAGTCACCCTGTATACTTTTCATGAAACTTCTTTCATTCATCCGTTCAACTTAAATTTTCCAAATCTGCGTGGAAAAGTGCGTTTTATCCGCTAGCGAGGTTCGAATTTATATATTTTTTATGTTTACTTGTTTTGTTAAGAGTGTGTTTCGAAGGTTCATTATATGTTTTTCGTAGGTTAGTTTTAAGTGCAAAAATAATCGGTTTATTATAATTTCAGAGCTTTTCTTACATCTCCCAGTTTCCTCGCAATAGAGAAGTGAAAGTTGTGTGTTTTTACACAGCTGCAAAATTGACTTCTCATGCCTTGAAAGCCAGGTTACACTCAGGAATCTGTATATTCCAAAGATTCTCAGGAACCAGAAATCAGTCACTATGGCAAAAACAGCCCTGATGCAAAAAAGTATATTGGTAATGGGTACTAAAATTTTTAATAAACTACCGGAAGGTTGGCAAAATGTGACATTAAATAAATTCAAATATCTTTTATCCAAGTTGCTATTAGAAAAATGTTATTATAGTGTTGGCGATTTTCTAAATGATGTTAACATAGCTCTATAAATATAAATAATAAAAATTTAATTGAACACTGACATTGTATTGAAAGTGATATTCGTAATTTTGACATCAAAATAATTGTACTTAATTTTTTATTATTTGTTATTATTATTATTTAATTTCATGTGACTTAATGCATGTTAAGTCAATCCAAAATTTGTACACCTGCATTTGTGGGTCAAGCATAGAGGATCATAACATTTAAAACATGTCACCTTACTTATCTACACTGTACCTATGTTTTACAAATAAACGTATTCTGATTCTGATTCTGAATCTATGTTTGATCCAATCGCTCCGCTCGTTGGTCAATTTTAGATTCCTTCGCTTCCTCGGCTTTTAATTCAAGCACTCGCGCCATATAACAACTTTACAGCCTTGCATAACAAATAACTATTTTCTACCTTAGTCAGCATATTTTTGTGCCTAGTAAAAAAGAAAGCAATAAAACTACGAATAAAATCATAATCATTTATTAAATCTTCTTTATTTCTGTTATTCAGGGCAAATGAATTAAAACCCAACTTTCACAACACGTTGTGTTTCGTACAATTTGTAATTATAAAATCATCAAACCCCAAAATATCGCTCGTTTTACAATATTCTCCGTAACCATAAATATTCCTAATACGCTTTGTACAACACTTAAAAATATATTTATAACATTATTTACAAATTCGCCTTAAACATTTAAAGTGAGCAAATATCATTCCATTAAATCATCTACGCCCTTTGATGTCCATAATTATTGAAAGTCATAATTTCATGTTTGTCCGAAAATCATTCGTGATAATGTATCGGTTAACTATAAGGGATTTAAAAAACCATCCCAGAATCCGAATTAGGTTTTGTTTCTTTTGTGACAACCCTAAAACTTAACGGTTTCGGAGAAAAACGCGGTTATAGGGTAACTCCGATGTTATATATTTGAAGTTCGTTTAACGCCTTCCCACTCACTCAAACACACTTTAACACGAGAGCGAGAGGGAGGACACGATAATAATTTTGAAGTTCGTAGTAACCCCTCTGGTTTTTCTAACAGGACTTCGGACAAACATTACATTACAGCTTTCGATTTTATGGTTATATATGCTCATTATACTTATTAGTTATTGAATTGCGTGTGTTAATTGAAATATTGTGCACAGGGTACCTCAGTTCGGTGCCAGTTTTGTACTGAAATTGTACTATAGATAACTGTACCACCTACTTAACCAATTACCATTAAAACAAGAGGACTGACCATCTCCATACGAAAAACCGATCCTAGCTATATATGTATGTACAACGCCATCTATGCATAAGAATTATTTTTTACAAATATTCAACTTTGCAAGCGTGACATAGTATTCAAATGTTACGATTTAGTCTTTGCCAGAATATCTTGCGATCGGAACACGATCCAAAGTATGACAACTGACAGTCCTCTTGTTTTAATGGTCCTTGTACTTGACAAATACTAAACCAAAGGGAGTAAAATAGGGTCTTCAGATTTTTTGAATATTACATTAACTACATTAGATCCTAAAATAGAGATTATCCACAATCGCAAATACAAATATGCGATTTCTGTATACTTAATTATATCAAAATAGGATACTGTTGGACGTAGATTAGCGAAGACGATCCAAATATACAATACAATACATACAGTACTCTTTATTGCACACCAAAAGAAAATATCATCAGACACTTGAATCTAAAACGTATGAGAAATGGTAAACAACAGGCGGTCTTATCGCTAAGAAGCGATCTCTTCCATACAATGGTAATATAAATCTCTTAAATTGGAATTTGGAAACAAGATTTTGATGATGTCTTCTAGTGGGGTGGATCTTTTTGCTGTACTGCGTCCATTTGTACAAACGAAGATAAAGACACTTTAATATACATGTTATATGGATAAATGTTCCATAAATAACGTAAAAAAATGAACAACGACTACTATCGAAAATTTCTTGGTTATAAATTGTGACAATTCAAAAATGTTGTGTATTATAAATTATAAAGAAAACAAAGAAAAAGTAAGAATAAATCAATTTTGTTTATGGAAAGAAGAAAAGTAAAGGTAGAATGTAGAAAGAGATTATTTTATATTGATTCATCACATTTTCTTCGTCAAATTCTTAATTCGGCACTTTTGTCTGTGTGACCAAAAATAAATAAATCAACATCTCGGATAATATTTCAAAAATCGATCTAGTCCGAAACTTAGCAAAGCATCTGCCGACGATATACATACTCTGATAAATATAATACGTACTCGTAATAACGTAAAAAACATCCAATCCCAGTAACAAATATTGCAATCATTACACTAAATACACTAAATACTTGCCCTTGCCGGGATTTGGACTAACAGCTTCTTAGGCTATTGTACAACTAACTTGCAGTTGCTAAACATGCCAGTCACTGTCGGAGGACAATCTAATATGTTGAATGACGAGTGAGAAATAAACATTAATGGATTATAGTTCCTTTGATTTTCGGCGAAATAAGTAGTGTACATTTTTGTTTCTCGGGTGGACGCTGGAGCGTCAACATGTCCTCTATCTCGTGATGCCTCGTAGAGCGGAGAAACACGTGCCAAGGATTACACTGTCTGGTGTTGGTTTGTTATATTTGCATGCGTATTTGTTTTGTGGAAACCGCACGAAAATATGCGCATGTGAGCACAATTTATTGTCACATCTAACCAAGACACAAGTTCGCGAAAAAGCAAAGGAACCATAATCCATTAAAGTGATAGGGACTTCAGTCACGTTTGAATCTATCAATTATGGAGGAGTAAAGAGTGAGACAAATTAAGAACCTGACGAAAAACTAAAATAAAAGACTCAAGATGATTCGGAAGAGATTATTACATTGAAATAGATATAGATTATGTCATTGATTTAATTATAAGAAAACATTGAAATATCCTTAAGATATTACAATATTAATTATTATGATATATTCATAGGATTTACACGCGCATCCACTGTTTGAACTAGAAATTTACTAGAACATTCGACTTAAATTAAAATTATGATTTAAATAAAGTATCACGTCACACAAAGTATAGTTGCTTACAAAACAAAAATAAACTTATTTATTAGGCTGATTTTATTTTTCTTGCATTTTAGGCGTAGAACAAGTATAGTTTGTGAGATGCACCAGAATACAACTAAATTTTGTTTCTTTATATTATAGGGATTTTAATAGACTCCGTCAGATTGATCGATCGAGAAGAATGCATACAGATATCTTTGAAAAGATAAACTTCTGGTGCAATCGGGTAAAATGGCATAGCTAGTGCAGTAACAAAACATTCGACTCATGGAGTGGACCCTTAAAAGTGTAACTCTGTTTTTTTTTTCTTGTCAATTCGCATTAAAAAACTGAATATTTACTTGTGCACAGTGCATGCAAATTATGGATTACCATAATTATTATTTATTTTATATACATTTTATTAACGCTGCTATCGACAAATTTCACGTCATACTTAAGATAGAAAGGCCTTTTGCCTAGATAAATTCATTCTAAAGTGCAACATTCTCGAGTAATTCTTTAAATCGCGCTGATTATAACAATTTGTACCATTTGACTTAAAATAAAAACGAGTTCATTACAACGTGACGTTTAGACGTGCTAAAATTGATAAATAAAACATATCACATTACAATTAGGTTAGACAACCTACTTTAAAAGGCGCTACAAAACCTTATACCCAAATTCACCAGGCTCTGTTAGTTATTAACAATAATAAGTTGCAACGATGTACCTGCGCAGAAAGCATTTTTTGAAACCAATTAGTTATAAGGCAGCGCGTTTGCACGGGTAAAATCTTAAACTCCCAATGGCCAAAAATTGGCGCCCGCCATTTTGTCTGACGCCGCGTCGGCCGCCATGAGCGAGAGCACGAGTTGACCTGTCATTACGTATGTACCGTATGTATAGTGCAACAAGGTCTATTGTTTAGTATTGAAATGTTCACACGTTCGTTTTCATTCGGTTCTTGTTAGCACTCGTCGGCGTGGCCGAAGTTTGCCGATGTAACTTATATTCATGGCACTACTGTAATAACGTGACAGTTGACACTCATTTCTCAATGTAAATATATATACATACGAGCTAGGCCATACTACGGTTAAACCGTCGTGGTTTTTAACCGCTTGACTTTATTTTCCAATAAAACTGCAGGTCTTATTGGAATATAAAGTCATAAGTGACGTGACATGACGTGTCTTAACTATCTCGCTATACAAGTCTGACGCCCGACTGAAGTTACGCGTCGTTTGGCGTTTTGTAAACACACCCCTCCCTTACCGCTTTCATACCTCAGGAACGGACTCAATTATTCGTTATGCGTAATGCAAGCGACCGCAGTGTCGGTTATAGTTTTACTTGATTAAAAAGTCACGCGGTTAAAAACCGAGGCGGTTTAGCCTTAGTGCAGCTTAGCTCCAAGGACTAAGGTGGTATATTAAAATGTTTATTAAAGTTGGTCATAGTTCTTAAGGCTACATCCGAGTAACGTTTATTTAGCATAATTTATAATACCTAGTCCAAGTCGACCAATTAACAGTTGTAAGCAGCCGCTAAAGTGTGGTGAATTCGGGTTTAAGTCGGATTAACAGACCAAGAGCCCCATTTTAAATGCGACATTATTAATAAATAGCTACATTTCCTATCACAATTATCATCAGTAGATTTTCGAGTAAAAATCAGCATATGATTTATTACTATATGATTTATGCACACAAAGTATTTACACAGTCTAGAAATCAATACAGTTCCGACGTAGCCGTCTAGACAGAGCAATCGTGCGGGGTGCAAGGGGCGAGACGCGGGTGGGGCGAGTCCGAGCTGCATAGTCCGTATTAGTTAGTAGCTCGGGTCATGTCATTGTCATTTACGCAAACATCAAAGGCATCGGCCCCTGTATGTTTTTTACACTGTGGTATTTATATGATGTAAAAAGTCTACACTGCAATACTTTCTAAAAAACGCATCGACTCCCTTGGTCCCATGATGCTTTAAAACATAAAAGATATAAAGAACCAGAGTAACCTGATCATTAACAAACTAATGACTGTCAGAATCGCATAGTGCAAGAACTTGAGTCTCATATACCTTTTCACACTCTCAGGGATGGTGGACACTGGGTCTTTGAGCAGATACACCCTGATGCCTTTCATGTAGTTGGCGAAGTACTCGTTCCAGTCGATGGTGCTAGTGTCGAAGTCGTAGACATGTTTGTCAGCGTCGCAGAGCTCGTTGTAGAGCCTGGTCATGTTGTTGTTATGGAAACGCCACTCACGGAGCGTGAAGAAGTTGAGGACATCGGAAAACTGTTCGATTTTCTTGTAGGCTTTACGCAATCTGCAAATGAGGAATTTAGTTGTAACGATTTGAAGGATTTTTTGCAATTAATGTTCTCTAGTGTAGTTTTTGGTATACGAATTCGCCTATTATGGTTCTCATTTTAGGCCTACTTTCTTCCTATTTTAAGTAGGTATAATATGTATACTGATTTCCACAACCAGTCGATCATACACAATCGCACAAGATGATATCATATGATGATGATCAGAATCGGATACATACTAGTGAGAGGTCTCTAGACATTTCATGAGCACTGCAAGAGACTAGATACTCACTGTGGCTTCTTCCCGACCAGCATCTGCACGCCGTCTACTAAGTACGCTGGTAGCCAGTGCATCAACAACGCCAGTATGTTGAACACCGCTCGGGAGCCCGTCAGCATGAACATGTAGTACCACATCGCCTGCATCGGGGGGCAGTCCAGTCCGTGGATCTCCGCCAGCGACATGAATTTAGCTGCAAAATAAAGTATAAGTTTGTAATTCGCGATATATACAAGTTCGTATATAGGCCTAACGCGGTGTTTCTTCATTGCTCTCAACGAAAACCCCCAGTCCACAACCACAAGAAGACAGGGTTTCGTAGCGAAAAGCTTTTATAGCTTCGTCATGTCCGTAAGTACATATGTCACAGGCATTTTACTCCTTAACAACATGATATGTATCAATGAAATTTGGAGTGTGGATGTCTTGTATAAGCCGCTACTTCGTTTAGTAGTTAAAATAATAGAATAAATTATTTTTAGGGGGGAGGGGCACTGCATACATGTAGTAACCGAAAGTATAATTTCGGTAAAATTCAATCTGTCAATAAAAAAGAGTTATTGCTACAAAACTGCGCTTCTGTGGAGATACGCTCTTTTGCTAGTGCACTTTTTCATAATATATTTTTATTCTTCTGTAAATAGTGTATTTTTTATTAATTAACCGCTGCGGAACCCTACACTGCCGGTTTTTTCGTACATAAATGCGTTATGTAAACGTACCTCTTAAAAATTAGTTACTCTTATGTTAAGGTACAGTAAAAAAAAACACGCGGGATCACCCCGCCACCTCTTGCCTGCAGTGTCTTCTGCTCCAATACCTGGTGGGTTTGGTTTCCAAAAGACTCCTTACCCCAAGTGATGGGTGCCTGCTGGGAGCACACGCAATGTTACAGTGGGGGGCGACCCTGGGCGGTGACTGGTACTTCTCAGCCCGAGACACGCTCCAGGCGGCGGCCACGCACGCGGACGCCACGCTGTTTCCTGCACTAACACCTGAAAGTGTCTTCAGTTCCAACACCTGGTGGGTTTGGCTTCCAAATGACCCTTACCCCCAAGGGATAGGCCTGCTCGGAGCCCACGCAATGGTACAAGGGAGGGGCGTCTCTGCTTGGCGCCTGGTAGCCCTTCAGCCCGAAACACTCTCCAGGCAGCGGCCACGCAAGCGGAGGCCACGCTGTCACCTGTATAACACCTGGAAGTGTTTTTTGCTCCAACACCAGGTGGTTTTGGCTTCAAGAAAAGCGCTGTACTAACTTAAGCCAAGATGATAGGACCCTTACCCCAAGTGATAGGTTCCTGCTCGCAGCACACGCAATGGTATAACGGACGGTATATGTCCCTCGAAACTGACTCTAGGCGGCAGCTACGCACGCTGACGCCACACTGTTGCTTGCAGTGTCTTCTGCTCCAACACCTGGTGGGTTTGGCTTCCAAATGACCCTTACCCCAAGTGATGGGTGCCTGCTCGGAGCACACGCAATGGTACAGCGGAGGGGCGTCCCTGGGCGGCGCCTGGTGATTCTCAGCCCTCGACACGCTCCAGGCGGCGGCCACGCACGCGGACGCCACGCTGTCGCCCGGCACGAGGCTGGCGCGCGCGTCGGCGCGGCAGTGCAGCACGTGCAGCAGCCCCAGCTCCGCGCCCACTATCACCTGGAAATAAAGTAGTGAGTTACTTGCTGCTTTCATCCTGACCTGACTACCAATGTCTTAGAGGGAGTGACGTTGCCTGCGTAGCTGAAGGTCCTGGGTTCAAATACCGGTAAGGGCAAATATTTATGTGATGAGCATAATTATTTGTTCCTGAGTACTGGACGTTACTTTTTCTATGAAATACATATATGGTCGTCTAGTACTCTTAACACAAGCCTTACTGAGCTTAAGTACCATGGGGCTAGTTCGATTTGTGTAAAAATTGTCCCGTAATATTTATTTATATATATTTTATCTTATAGAGAAACTACAAATCCGAATCCGTTCACGATTTTACATATTTCGTAAGCGGTCTTTCAAAATTAAAAAAAAAAAACAACTAAGAACATGTAGGACCATGCTCAGTGTAGGGTTCCGCAGCCGTTCATACAAAAAAATGCACTACAGATGGAATTTAACTAGCAAAAGAGCGTATCTCAACGGCACCTACGTCCTTTTGCTAAGAAGCGCAGTTTTTTGACATTAACTCAAAAACGGTACATCGGATTATGTTGAAGAAATTTGTTAAGTTTTAGCTTTGTATTTTCTTTTCATATCTTTTAGACGTACTGTTTAGAAAATAGAGAAGGGGTGGATATATGATATGCTACTTTCGGAGCAATTATTTCCGAAAATATGCACTGAATAATTTGTTTTAAAACCTCTAAGTCTTTTTAAAAGAACTGTTATATATAATGTATGCCACACAAGACATTGGTATTTGCTTTTTAGTTTTTTTTTAATTTGCTTAAAATCAACTTCTCCCCTTGTTGCCATCCAACGCCGGGCACGCGCTGTCGACGATCCCGAACTGACAGACAGCCTGGAACCCTTAGCTACCGAAGGGATGTGGGCTCTCTGTGTTTGTTCTACCGTTTGTACAGTGGGGAATGTTCTAAACTTGTAAATTGTGGAATGAGGTGTTTCCCGAGCCACTGTAATATGGGAATCTTCAAGAAGCCAGTCAACAGGGCATATAAAGATTACCAACGTATTGGCGGCTCCTCCAGTGTTGCCCACTCCATAAGATGGTTTGTCCACCCATTTGCCTCTATAATGATAGACGAAAATGTGCGGACATATCGTACGCATGGATGATATAAGATTACCAAAGGCTGTCAGATCGAGAAAGGTTGTATCACCATTGCGAGTAGAGACTCGCAGTTGAAAAATGGAAAGCGCAAGCCAGCAGGCCAGTTCCTGCGATATAGAGACGTCATCAAACGCCATTTTACCACATGCACCCCATGCGAAGGTTGGGAAGAGCTAGCACAACAGAGAGCAGTATGGCGCAGCTTTGTTCATGAAGCCGTCACTGATATTGAGGAGCCCCGCTTGCAAGACCTCGATGCAAAACGCCTAAACAGAAAGACACGCCCTAAGCCTTCCTATACCTACGCGTATAACGACAAAGGAGAGTTGCATTGTGCGCCCTGCAACAGAACTTTCAATACCAAATTCGGTTTTGCAAGCCACATTCGTGCACATGACCGAAGCTCGTGAAGGTCATGATGCCAGGTTTCGCCATTGACGAATACGTCAAGGAGGACGATATAATGATAGACGAAAATACTCACTCCTGTAGGTCCATACACGTTGTCAATCCAGCCTGCCACTGGTTCCTTCGCTGTGCCGATTACTGCAAACAAAACAAATTATGTTATTATATCCTGTAACATCCACAAATTACTGTTAGCATAGCAAGATGTACGTGGATACGCACAATTCAACAAGTAATAAACTATAAAGAGCATTTTCACAAAAACTTTATAATTAATGTCTTAGATTATGAACGTTTTGGGTTGGTTTTTCTCAAAATCAAGAGAACCTACTACACGCCTTACGTTTATAGCATCAAGAGAAGCTGCGTTATCAGCTTATCATGGATATGTTTCCTCAATCCTACAGTCAAGTCAATATAGACCCACAAACTCACCGATTGAGGGTCTTAATACAGCCACTGGAAGCCCCTGAGAGTACCGCTGCAGTACATCCTCGGCCACGCCCTTCGTGTACGCGTACGTGTTCGGGAAATCTCCGATCAGTCTAAAACGGAAATAATCGTATTTGAAAAGATATACGAGTACATTACTATCCTACATTTGAAATAGGGTAGTTTCCTGGGTAAAAAAAAAACTAATGAGTCCGTCAGATTATCATTGGACACGTATTTTTTCTTTTGTCAGTCGAACGACAAAAGCAAAGATAGAGCGATTCAAAGTTTTGGAGTAGGGCCGCATGACGTCACGTGGATCTTTAACGGGCTATATCTTCATCACTCTTTGATAAATTGACAAAAGATAAAATACGTCTCCAATATTTTCTGATAATTTAACTGACGGACGAATTATATTTTTTTAGCACTTAGACATGAGCAAAAAGTAATAGGCTTACTATTACTTTTTGCTCATGTCTAACTATCCATCTATCAGTGTTGTCCATTCTCCCTCCCTATAGCTCGCCACAGGGTGCGATCCTGCGCAAGACGCATTCCCCCTCACCGTGATCCATCTTCTGTAATTTTTCCTTCGTAGTGCATTTTTTTGTAGTAACGGCTATGTAACCCTACATTGAGCATGGTCCGATATTCTCTTTGGGCATTTTTTTTCAGTCAAGTTGTGCAGACTGAGGACTGTAAAAGCAGTCTGAACCCCTTTCGATAGCTTTAAGAGCAGTGTAGGTGAAGTAGAGAATAAAAAGTCACAGTTTATATCGAAATCCCGTTCCTAAACCAATACTTAGGCTTCCTATTTTAACTATGATATCTATCTGACTGAAGCTAATTCACTTGACGATTATTTCTTGTAAGTATTTTCAAAGGCTAATAAGTAGTACCGATAACTTGTAGTTACATGAATAGTATGGGGACTATTTGTATATTTATGTGTTCATTCGTATGCCACATATAGTGGGGTTATTGTCAATTGAATTAGCTTTGGCTTTTATACTCGAGCCGTATATTGGTTCGGGAGGGGGTAATTTTATTACTTCTTAGAATTATAATTAACAATTATTGTGCAACATATTGGGTTTTCATGGAAAGTTACCAATGTTATGGTATAGTTGCAAATGTTGTGCAATACCTGTGGAAAGTTTACATACATCATTCCACTATGTAATTTATCGCCTTATGGGCTTTATACAATTGATATTTAACTTGAACATATGAATATTATTCCTTTAACTGTTAAGTCGAGGCAATGATTTCATATCTTTCTATCGGGGTTAGATAGAAAGATATGAAATTAGTTTATTGAACAAATCATACTGTTTATTAACTTATAAATCATGTAGGTATTTCAGGTCTTATATTAAGTCTATATAATATTATATTTGTAATTGTGGGGTCATCCGGTACACAAGTATAGGGTACTTGACTGACAGATTAAATCAGTTCCTTTTTATGAACTGTCAAAACGGTCAGAAAGTATGAAGATTGAAAGGAAAAAAGGTTTATGACGTCATAATTGTATACTCAAATTGCCTCTTTATTTTTAGTGTTTGATCATTTTGAAATCGCGAAAAGTTTGAAAATAAGTATTCATAAATGTGTCTACGTATTTTCAGAAATAACTTTAACTGCAAGCGTGACATCATTTATGTTGACTCACAGATCAACCCCACTAGATAGTTAATCTTTAAAATTTTGTTCGAGACACGACGCACCGCTTTAAGGGGCATGAACAAGACGCGGCGTGTGCGGTTCGAGCGCTGCCATTGGCTGTTTCAAGGACGCTCGGATTTGTAGTGATGGGACATATTCATTACAGGCAAAATGGTTGTCGATACAAAGTACTGTACTCGACATCTACTTAATCAGTAATACTATTATCCAAACTAACATCAATTATCAATGTCATTGATTATTATGAAAGTTAATATACTATGTCAAGAATTATTCAAAAAATTTTAAGAAGGTGTGCATAGCCGCTAAGGCAAATTATATTAGTTCTAAACTCAAAATGTCTGACAATAAAGTGAAAACTGTTTGGAATATTATTAATAGAGAAACTGGTAAAACAAAAACTCGCAATAGTCAAGTCAACATTATGACAGGAAATGGTCAGAACGATGTTGCCTCGGCATTCGAGGATTATTTTTTCAACATTGCAATTAATACTACAAGATATCTTCAATCATCTGCGACCGAAGTCCATTTGTTACTTAATGTTAATTTTAACAAATACAATGTAAGCTTTGAATTTAGTCAAGTAAATTCAATAGACGTTATTAAAACATTTAAGTCACTGAATTTAAAGAAAACAGAGGATTTATGGGGAACTTCAGTAAAAATTGTTCATCATATCATAGACTCAATTGCACCCTATCTAGCCTTGATTTATAATAATTGCATATCAGAGGGCGTGTTTCCAGATCTTATGAAACTTAGCAAAGTCATACCTCTTTTTAAATCAGGTGACTTGAGTGACTTGACTAATTTCCGTCCGATATCTATACTACCTGTATTAAGTAAAGTTTTCGAAAAGTTAATGTTGATGGATCTGCTGGGACACTTCAATAGAAATAAACTGCTTAGTAGTAAACAGTTCGGTTTCACAAGGGGACGTTCCACGGCTGATGCAGCATCTGTACTCATTAAATATATTTACAACATCTGGGAGAAATCTTGTGATGCAATTGGAGTTTTTTGTGACCTTTCTAAGGCATTTGATTGCGTTGATCATGGAACACTCATTTTGAAATTAGAACATTATGGCCTGTCTATAAATGCCTTAAGCCTTATGTCTTCATATCTCAGCAATAGAACACAAACAGTTGTTGTAAATGGAACCCAATCCAGTGGAGCTGCAGTTAAGCTAGGAGTGCCACAGGGCTCTATCTTAGGGCCATTTCTATTTTTAGTTTATATAAATGACTTACCATCTATAGTAGAAAATCTTTGTGATATAGTACTATTTGCTGATGATACATCATTAATTTTCAAAGTTGACCGGAAAGCAACAGAATATGCCGAAATTAATAGTGTACTAGTTAAAGTACTTGACTGGTTTAATATTAATAATCTGGTATTGAATGCTAACAAAACGAAATGTGTTAGATTTGCTTTACCGAATGTTAGAGCAGTGGATTCTACTATATCGCTCAATGGTGAATGTTTAGAAATGGTGGATAGGGCATTATTCTTAGGTATAACACTGGACAAGAACTTGCAATGGAGTCCCCATTTAGCAGTACTTGCAGGTAAATTAAGTTCAGCAGCTTACGCTATTAGAAAAATTAGACAATTGACCAATGTTGATACTGCTCGCTTAGTATATCATAGTTATTTTCATAGTATGATGTCATACGGTATTCCGGTTTGGGGCAAAGCAGCTGACATACAGACTATATTTGTGTTACAAAAAAAGAGCGATTCGTTGTATATATAACTTGAACTCCCGTGACTCCTTAAGAGAACTTTTTAAAGACATCAACATATTAACCGTAGCGTCCCAATATATTTATGAGAATATTATTTATGTTATTAAGAACCTAGAGTCTTTTACTAAGAATTCAGATATCCACAATGTTAATACTAGAAATAAAAACAAAATCGCTATTAGAAAGTTCCGCGTTCGTAAAGTAGCCAAATCATTCGTAGGCCAATGTATACATTTTTATAATAAGCTACCAGATGATGCTTTGAAATTATCGTTACCAGCTCTCAAAAAGTACTCGAAAGAGTCCCTAATGGCAAAGGCTTATTATAGGGTAGAGGACTATTTAACAGGCAAAAATGCATGGCCCAAAACAGAAACCAAATAATTTACTTTTATCGGGACACGGTTCTTATAAGGTGGCATATCAAACGTATGTAAGTTGTTTTAAATAAAAATCACTATTTTGCTTTTTTATATTCTAGATTATTTTTACTTTTATAAGTTTTGATATGTTTCCTTGAAGAACTACGCATTGAGTTTATACTCAAAACATATATTTAGGATAGGCTATTGGCACGAATATTGTAATAGATATAAATAAGAGTTATTTCGAAAAAATGACTGACTGTTGAGTTTGTTTCGGCTTTCTTCTCTTCAGTGGTCTCCTCTTGGGAAACGCCGTAGAGTCAGACTTGTAAAAGTGCCCTTGCGGCCTACTTACAGAATAAAGATCATTATTTCATTATTTCATTAATTAAAAAAATTACAGCAGGCTGCACATATGTCGATGATTTCATACTAACCTTTTTTGATGACATTTTCAAATAAGAGGTGTATTGTAATGTTGGTTTAAATCCTGACTATTCTCAGTGTTTTATGGGCACCAGCCGATTTGAAGATTAGTGACAATGGAAATTATATGCTACAACTGGAAAATTGTACAAAGTATGACTTTTAATCAAAATAAAAGTTGCTGGCCAAGAGGATTCGAAAGAGCCCAAACAACACAACTCTATTTCAAAACAACTCCGAGAACCCTTATACTTCCTCCAAGTCCATCATCAGGTCCATCTTGCAACTTTGGTGCTAACTGCTCTCTACGAGAATTCAAAAAGTCTAAACAGCATAACTCTACATCAAGCCAACACCGAGATCCCTCGTACTTCCTCCAATTCCATAATCAGGTCCATCTTGCGACACGGAGCTAACTGCTTGCCAAGAGGATTCGGAAGAGCCCAAGCAACATTACTCTATCTCAAACCAACTCCGAGATCCCTCATACTGCTCCCAAATCCATCATCATCAGGTCCTGTCAGTCTGCCTGTCTATACTATAGACATAGGACTATTTGTTTGTCGCAATTAATGTCAGAAGCTTAGATATTGGCGGGCATTTATTTAATTTAAGCAGTCATAATCATCATATATTCACTAAATAAACTAAACTAAGAGTAACTACCAACTAAAAACGAAATACTTCATTGTATGAAATAACTAATCTCAAACTAAAATTAAAAATAAAAACTTGATAATACTTCCTTGTATCACAATCCCTTTCAGTATTATTTTATTCGATACACACCAAAAATAACTGTGGCACATCACTAGCGCTACACATGATTCCGTTAGAAAGGAATAGCGTAATTGTATTTTACATTTGATCAAAAGAGACGGACATTTTTCACTACTTCCTAATGTCCAGTATAAAATGGACTCGCAACTACTGTTTAATTTACGTTTTGTACATTGAATTTGATTTACTTGTGGAATGTTTTACCATATTTTTTGTAATTGGATAATCAGCTTTCCTTCCCGCACCATATTACGCAGCAAGTTATCATTATTGGCCGGGAATTCAATTTTATTTCTTTTTTTGAATTCCCGTACGCACAGGTCGTAAACATGGACGCTACTAAACGAGTGGCCGGCCGCGCAATCTTATATAAGAACAAATCCACAGAAGCGTAGTGAGCGCGAGTTGCACTACATGCTCCGTCTAGTGGAGGTAGTCTGTGTGTTGACTACAGGAAAGTACCCAATTCTATACTGTCATGCAAGAAGGGCATTTATTACGTTCTAAGCCAAACTTGTTTACGGAATATCAGAACTGGGGTTCTCCAGAAATCAGTGTCTCACCCTGGTGTGATGCTGTTGAGGGTCTTCTCGTCCAGGCTCTCAGCGAGGTCGATCAGCTTGTCCCCCGGGATGGGGCTCTCGTAGAACACTTCATCAATCTCGGTAAGAGTGCAGTTACTGAAACAAAGAGTTTGAGCTCAGCCATACAGTCCATAGGATCAGTAAAACAAGTCGAGGCGATATGGAAGGGACAGATAATAGTCTTTGAGATGCTCTTTAAAGATCGAGAGGGATTTAGCTTATCTTAATTCTACAGGCAAAGATTTCCATAACCCAACAGACTGAAAAGTGATCGAATCGTTATAGAATTTGGAAGACGAAGGCAAAATATCCATTTTTAAGGAATGGAGAGAAATCACGCATAAAAGAGATGATTGGAAGAAAAGTTGCGAGGCCTTTGTCCTGCAGTGATAACTTTAATTTGACATGTAATTTACATTGGATATATGTATATTCTGTGTCAAACTTGACAAACAATATAACTTCAATCTCTTCAAGACGAGAGTGAATAGGTATATTTAGGAAGTATGCTCCATCGTTGACTTCATCGTCGCTTAACAACAGGTGAGATTGAAGTCGAATGCTTGCCTATTAAACTTTTGTATATATATTTAAGAACCTTACTTATAACACAAATTTGCTATTGCAACCTATTTAATTATATACTGTTTACCATGGAGCAATAAACTATAGCTGATTCCGCGGGGACTTAACGAGAAGCAAAAATAAGGAACACGACGCGAGATGGAGAAGCAGGATGATTATGATAATTATCATTATTTTGGAACAAGTTAAACTACATAACATATATAGAAACCCCGATACAAATTAACAGTAGTCTTGCTAGCCAAATATTGTTGCCAGATATTTCCTTGGGGTATCACCAATTGTCTATGATATAAAAAACGGTTGTCAATTTAGTAGGTTGATGCTCTATAAATATTTTGATATTTTGTTTACTAGTTCTAAAATTTGTCTATAACTATGATTAGGTACGTGAATTTATTAATACCTGAATCTCATACACAGACAAAATGTGTAAAGATACGGATAAACTAGAAGTTCTAGAAAATAACAATAAAATCAAAACATCGGAACGTAAGCAGTTACTGAAAACCAATATTCAGAAGAAATCTGCGGACTGGTCAGTAGTAATTTGATATAAAAATATCTTGGCCAAAAATGTCTATATATGAGCGACGAGCGTGTGGCTAGAATCCCCCACTTAGCCCATCGTGCCGGTGCAACATTACTCTGACCTAACCCATGTCTATACCTACTTAACCTAACCACAGACATTGGTGATGAATTAATATTATGATATTATCGAGCTTAGATCTTATTTATTTTTCGCCTTGTTACAATGGTATATGTTGAGAAAGTGTAAACATATGTGTTTGTCGTTCACTGTACTGTACATTGACTTTGAGTGCACGTCAACGTATATTTTATTTACTTACTTCCTTAGGTTTAGGTACCTTACGTGTGCACAGAAAATTAAAAATATTTTCTAATAGGTATCAAAACTATAATTCCTACTTAACAAAGTGTGAACGGCTCAAGATTTTTTGACGCGCCAAAAATTTGGGTAATTTTTCAGTAGCCAGACTCCATCAATTTTCTTTAATCATCGCTAAGCAACTCAGCAAAGAAGCCGGATTAATATTAATAGTCTCGCGTAAGCTGCTTCCCCACCAGCTTTTGCATATGCAGCAATCAAGATCGTTAAGCTAAGCTATAAAAATAAAAGATTTCAATTAGTGGACATCATACACATTACACATTCTGAGCTAAGCTGCTTAGCTTAATCTTTAGTGGAAAAGCAGCCTTAAAGTGTGAAAGTATGACTGCCATGACGCTGTTGTACAAACACAATCATACATCCAACTTGATACCCTATGATTAAAAACTCCATTGTATTTAGAGCAAGGACCCGTTTCTCCAAAACTTGTAACTTGTATTAGATGCAGCAGTTTCTGTTTAATTCATATTGTTGCAAAGAGACTTCCGCTTTTGATACTTACAAGTTACAACCCAAGTAGCACATAAGCTGTATAAGGGATTATACGGCTATTATTCAACCAGTTCGGGCGTTATAAGGGCTGTATAAGCTCTAATACAGCTTGCGTGTTACTCGGGAAGCTTTTCAGAAATAGACACCAGATCTTAATAATCTCACAAACTTGTTATACCGCCTTATCAGACGTTAACATTAATTGCACCTCTTTCTTCACGCAAATAAATTATTTGATTAGATTTGATACGAGTTATTAATTACGCTCCAATAAAGTTAATGTTGTTTTCGCAATAAACTATTTTCGCTCCAATAAACGTAATAAATTTAAATTTCTGTAAGTAATCTACAACGCGGCTCAAAAGTTGAGAAGAAACATCGTAGAGATTTAACAGTTTGGGAAGTCCACAGATTTTGAGCACGATTTATCAAGCTACCCAACTCGTTCCGTTTTCGTTGCTTTAACAAAATTTGTGCCATTATCTGAATAAATTTCAGTAAGTGATACAGAAGTGGACTATAGCCTTGAGCTTGGAGCTTGGTACAGACCGACGAATATCATCTCCCTGGGCTCTCGGACGTTCATAAACTTGGTCCAAACGTGGTAGCAAAAATAAGTACGAATAAAAACTCATATTCCAAATTGTATTTCTACTATTTGTAGCATGCCATATCAACGTATTAAAATTCGATTCATGCCTACCGAAATTTAGTGGCATTGTCGCAAAAAACTACTTGCTGTCTGATACAAACTGTATTCTAAGTCTCTATAAAATATCTATCAAATAACATAATATTAAATGATTAATAATATTCTGCCTGGACAGTTTTACGCGTCTGTGACTACTTGCCTTTCCTAAGAGTAACCTAGAGTTTGTGATGGGGCTACCTGTATGCAGTAGAGATGTGGACCATGGCCTTGAGCTTGGTGCAGGTGCGGGCGAGCAGCATCATCTCCTTGGTGCCGCGCACGTTGATGAAGACGGCCTCGCGCATGGGCTCGTTGAAACGCAGTGTTGCCGCGCCGTGGAAGATCACATCCACCTGAAAATAAAATAAATCAATTTACAGGTAACGTTTTACACAAATCGAACTAGTCCCACGGTAAGCTCAATAAGCCTTGTGTTATGTGGACTAGACGACGATATATTTAATAGATAAATTGAATTATATGCACAGAAAACATCCAAGACTCAGGAACAAATATTTATGCCCATCAAACAAATATTTGCCCTTACCGAGAGCATAAAACATTGTATGCCCGGAAGGGTTACTGTTGAAACACATACTATAACATTCTGCACCATCTTTATGCCTACACAGTTTTATACAATAAAGATTTTTCTATTCTATTCTAGAATATTTTAGGAAAATTTACATTTCAGGCCTGAGCCCTTACCTCTATGATATAAGTAAGATATTGAGCCTAGCTTAGGGTACCTTTGGAGCTTTGTTAACTGTTTTTACTCACCTCGTCGACAATGGTCTGGCGGTCGTTGTCGCTGATGCCGAGCCCCAGCTTGCCCACGTCGCCCTCCACGACACCAATCTTGGACATGAAGTCCGGAACCTGCTTCCGCACACGCTCGTATAACTGCAACCAACAAATTACCTCATTGAAACAAGTACAGTAGTACCACGAATATAAGTTACATCGGCAATCTTCGGCCACGCCGACGAGTGCTAACAAGTAACTAATGAAACCGAACGTGTGACCATATCAATAAAGACCTTGTTGCACTATACGTACGGTACATATGCAATGACAGGTGAACTCGTGCTCTCTCGCTCATGGCGACTGACGCGGTGCCAGACAAAATGGCGGGCGCTGGAGCTACCGGCGTTGCGCGCTAAATTTTGGCCAATGGGCGTTGAAGATTTTACCCGCGCAAACGCGCTGCCTTATAATTGATTAATCTGTTTTCAAAAAATGCTTTCTGCGCAGGTACATCGATGTAACTTATATTTGTAGAACTACTGTAATCGGTGAATAATCCCCGACGCGTCTAGAAAAAACCCGGCTAAGTGCGAGTCACATTTGCGCACCGAGGGTTCCGTACAAAATATACGCTACAAACGGCCGTATTTCTACAACTTTATAACCGTATAGTTACGAAACAAGCTTTTATTGCCGACTTTTAGTTAATTCGACTCCCGGTTCAGGTAAGAATTTCACAAATTCTGTGAATACAGTTATTCATCTCATATAGGCGATAGTGTCATTTTTATGTAGTTAGTTATAAGTATATTTTTAGCCCATCATACATAGTTAATAGATAATGATATATACCTTTTTTGATCTGTGACATTCCATTCCCATATGTATACTATTATGATTTTGATGTTCTTTGTATTTGACAATAATAATCTAAATTAATGTAAATTGACTAAAATGTCATTTATATTACGGAATAAAGTGATGTAATGTAATCATGTTAGGTAAATTTAATTAATGTATCCTGTAAGTAAAATAGGTTATCTTAAGGATTTAAAGGTGCGTCCACACTTGTATCATTTGCTCGTATCCGATCACCGTGCCGTGGCATGACTGCGTATCGTGCTGCTTGGACGCTTACTGTCGGCGCGCCGATCATGCCGTACTCGTCCGATATAACTGTGCTGTGCTGTGTCTAACGCGTAGCAAAATGGATTTCGAGCGATCTGATCGGCGCAACGTCCAAACGCGTGATCGTGACACGCGATCATGCCACGCAACGATGATCTGATACGGGCAAATGATACAAATGTGGACGCACCTTAAGGTACTTTCCCACCAAGACCCATAGTTTGTTTGGTGATTGGCTAAAGCCAACTTTTCTAACTTGTATATACAGGGTGGAAACAAAAGTTGGCTAGAAAATTCTACGGTTTAATATCTAGTACTGACCGCATCCTCGAACTGTTCCTGCAACCGCTTCTGTATGTCTTTGTTCTTCTTCGGCCTCGCCAGCAGGTAGATCTTCTTCAAGTCGGGGCACGTTCTGAAACCAAAAAAATATATTGTATTTTATTTTATTTTTTAATTAGAAAATTTATTGATAATTTTGTTAGACGATACTTTATTAATGTAAGTACCATTCATCGAAGGTTGACCTTAAACTAAGAGGGTGGGGAAAAACATTTTTATCATTTCTTTATGATGTCTATTTTGGGATATTAAATCTATTTATGTCTGTATACATCGATAATATTGTGAAAAAAAAAGTGATAGGGATTATTTGAAAGGCGCTGATTCGATGTCTCTTTGCGGTTTCATTTAAAACGGATGAACAAATTTCAACCATTTTTAGTGTATTGTATGGGTAGCTGGGCACCCACAGATGGTTGAAGGATGCTTTTTATCCGACTAAGCTGAAGTGAGAGAGAGTAATGATTCTTTCTAATCCGCGAGCGAGACGCGGGTGACTTCCATTATAAAAATATTTAAAAAACCTAGAAATGGTCTATTTGTACGTCACTGAGTCAACATATATATTTTTTGGAGTTTTATGTATTTATGTGTCATTGTGGCTTCATCACGCCAAAACGGCACAACTATTTTTGGTATACGGGTAGCTCGGCATCCACAGATATAGGATACTTTTTACCCGACTACATTGAAGTAAAAAGACAGTAATGACGTTTTCTCTTCCACGAATTTAGTTTATAATAACAACAACATACATAGGTAAACAAATATAATCAAGTTCTGTATTACCATTCTACCTATTTATTCATATGGATCATAGTGGTCAATTATTATGTAAGTCTGTCCGTCCTTTCGGTGTAAGGCTATCGCAACGTGAGCAGAATCATGATATACATACATATCACGTGACTCAGCGACTATCCTCCTAGCCTTAAGGTTTTAAGTGTATTTCTATCATAATATACTTATGCTTTTCTTATTTTGAAGGGATCTGCTCTCTGTTTTGTTTATCCGAAGAACTTTGATCTTGGACGAATGTGGTCCAAGTACTGAAGACGGCATTAGACTTGTCGCTTCACCTACTTAAGTAAATATACAGTTATTTTATTCTCAACGTCTCCATCTACTCAAAGGTTGGCTGGAAGAGATCGCTGTTTAGTGATTAGACCGCACGTTGTTTACCGTTCTTTGAATCTATTGTCTTTTCTGTACTCTGTTCTATGAGGTGTGCATTTAAGAATTATTATAATGTATTGTTGTAGATGCGATGAACTTTGTGTACAAAATTGAAAGATATCTATTACTAAAAATTAAATGTTTGTACATTGAAATAAGTGACTATTCGGTCACTGAACCGAAAATATTTATTTTTTGTATAATTGTAATGTGTCGTTCTCAGACCAAGATAAAGCGGCCAAGTGCGAGTCGGACTCGCCCATGAAGGGTTCCGCAGCCGTTTATACAAAAGAATGCACTACAGATGAAAAAAAATACGATATGAATGAAAAAAACACTAACAAAAGAGCGTATCTCCCCGGCACTTACGTCTTTTTGCTGACAAGCGCAGTTTTTTGACAATAACTTAAGAACGATATGTCTGATCATGTTAAAAATAATTTTCGTTTGAAGTATTCATTAAGCTTTATATTTGTAATTTTTTTCATATTTTTTGAACGTACCGTTTAGAAAATAGATGGGGGGGGGGGACACAATTTTTGCTGCTTTTGTAGCGAATATTTCGGAAAATATTCACTAAACCAAATTTTATTTTTAGTAACCTCAAAGTGTTTTTAGAAGTACTGTCGAAATATGTACCACACTTTGATATTTGCTGATTTTTTTTTTTCCTGTTTCGGTTACATTTATGGAGTGCCCCCCTAGAAATATATATATATTTTATTTAACTATCAAACTAAGTAGCGGTTAACACACGATACCTATGCTCCAAATTTCATCTATGTACAGTTTGTGACTAAAATGCCTGTGACATACGGACGGACGGACAGACAGACAGACAGACAGACAGACAGACAGACATGACGAATCTATAAGGGTTCCGTTTTTGCCATTTTGGCTACGGAACCCTAAAAATGATAGACATGACATTACGAACAATCTAGTGAGGCCACAAAAATCCATGCCAAAGCCAACTTCACGCGATACAATACAAACAAATCACGTGTGTGAAGTTGTCTGATTTGTCAAAACGATGCCAAAAAACGGCTTCACAAGATTGTTCGTAATGTCATGTCTACCTTTTTTTCTCGGTCTGAGGTGTCCTTGTGGCTTCATCACGCCAAAATGATTAAACGGATTTCAACTATTTCTGGTACACGGGTAGTTGGGGATCCATAGAAGATTATAGGATACTTTTACCCGACTATGCTGAAAAAAAGTGTTATATTTTTTTCTCCTCCGTCCGCTGTCCGACTGCGACTCAAAACTCCATATACTGTCACTAACCCATGACTGGGTAACAAATACGTTATCCGTCTAAAAAACAGATGTAGAAATTCGAGTACCGTGTTCAAATTGAGTTCAAGATTAAACAGCATCAATTGATCAATAGTCTAACGGGTTTACTAAATAAACATCACTTCTAATTCAACACTTTATTCTGCAAGTAGGCCTCAAGGGCACTGTTACATTTCTGATTTTATAATAAACAGAAACAAATTCACAGTTTAGATAATGGCATTATAGCTGATAGCAATATTAGTGCGACAGGACACACTTCACAGGGAGATGTATATTGTCTCCGGGTCCATTAGATTGTAACTTAACATATACTTACAGAGATTTAAAGAGTCTCTAGGCGTTAAAAAAGTAAAAAAAAAAACAGTTTATAATTGGGATGTAGAGAGTCTCCATGGTCAAAACCTTAAACAAGGACATGTAGAAGGTCTCCAACCGCAAAGACCGAAATCCATACTATAATATTATAAATGCGAAAGTGTGTGTCTGTCTGTCTGTCTGTCTGTCTGTTACCTCTTCACGCTTAAACCGCTGAACCGATTTGTTGATAGTTTGAGTCCCGGGAAAGGACATAGGCTACTTTTTATGCCGGAAAAATACCCTTATCAAACGAATTTAAGGCGGACGAAGTCGCGGGCAGAAGATAGTTAAAATACATTAGAGAAGTGACTATTAAGTTAACAGTCATTACAACTAAGGCTAATAAGAAGTATGTATTCAGTATGTCAAAGAATTATACAATAAAATGACTAAAATTTAAATGAAACAGCCAGTAGCAGCAACGCCATAAGCAATACGCAGGCCTCTTCGCGGGACACTGCTCGTAAATTATGACGCCTTTTGAGACGGAATCCATACTAATCCATACTATCAATACTAATATTATAAATGCGAAAGTGTGTCTGTCTGTCTGTTACCTTTTCACGCTTAAACCGCTGAACCGATTTGGATGAAATTTGGTATGGAGGTAGTTTAACCCGGGGAAAGAGATAGGCTACTTTTTATCTCGAAAAAATACCCCCCTATCCGCGATAAACGATATTAAGGCGGACGAAGTCGCGGGCAGAGGCTAGTAACTTATATAGTACCGGCCTATATATGCTATTTATGAGGAACTGCTGTTCACCATATTTAATAGTGTATTGTATTCAGACAAAAATGCATGGCCCAAAACAGAAACCAAATAAATTACTTTTACCGGGACACGGTTCTTATAAGGTGGCATATCAAACGTATGTAAGTTGTTTTAAATAAAAAATCACTATTTTGCTTTTTATATTCTATTATTTTTTAAAATTTTATTTGTTTTGATATGTTTTCTTGAAGAACTACGTATTTAGTTTATATACTCAAAACATATATTTAGAATAGGCTAAGTACAAATATTGTAATAGATACAATACAATATATAAGAGTTATTTCGAAAACAATACTGACTGTTGAGTTTGTTTCGGCTTCCTTCTCTTCAGTGGTCGCCTCTTGGGAAAGGCCGTAGAGTCAGACTTGTAAAAGTGCCCTTAAGAATAAGAATAAGAATAAGAATAATTTATTTTGTAAAACATAGGTAGGTACATGGGTGTTTCATAAATTGCTTAGTAACACTATGTTTTGCCGAAAGGCATACAAAATTAGAGAGTGTAGCATGCATCATACAAAAAAAGAATAGTCAAAATTAATTAATATTCATTATTATTATCATTAACATTATTATCTATTAAAAATTCTTGAGTAGAATAGTACGCCTTTTTAACTAAGAATTTAAACAACGATTGCTTAAACATTTGAATATCCTGCAATTTTCTAATAGTAGTTGGTAGTTTATTGAATATTTTAGGTGCCATTCCAAATATACTTTTATCAAATAGAGCAGTTTTATGTGGTTCGTGGTTTATCCTACTCTGCATACGAACACTGTTAAATTTTGCGAACTGGTTCAAATTGCTCTTTACATATAGAGCTGTCTCGTATATGTAAAGAGATGGGAATGTCAATACACTTAGTCTAGCGAAATGAGATCTACATGATTCTGTGGGCTTTAGACCACAGACGGCTCGAATACATTTTTTTTGGCATTTAAATACTAAATCTTTGTCTTGCGCCTACTTACAGAATAAAGATCATTATTTCATTATTGTCAATCAATCAAAACTATTTTTTGCTAGAATACAGTCAAGTGGATTTTGTCAAATACGTTTTTGTGTTACATGGTATTCAGCCTACTACCCAGTAGGCGTGCAAATTATTTACAAAGAAAATAATATACCTACTAAAATTAACTAAGAGTGTAATTTCCTACTATTCATAATAATATGCCCGCAACCTCGTTGGCGCAGGAGAAAAAGTCATAACCTCCCTTTTTTTCGTCAGCGTAGTCGAGTAAAAAGTATCCTATAACCATCTGTGGATGTCCAGCTGTACACAGAACATAATTAAAAAAAAAAGCGGTCAAGTGCGAGTCGGACTCGCACATGAAGGGTTCCGCAGACGTATAATCAAAAAAATGCACTACAGATGAAAAAAAAATACTAATTGAAAAAAAGCACTAACAAAAGAGCGTATCTCCCCCGCACTTACGTCCTTTTGCTGTGAAGCGCAGTTTTTTGGCAATAACTTAAAAACGGTATGTCCGATCATGGTGAAAAAAATTTTCGTTGGAAGTATTATATTTGTAAATTTTTTATATTTTTTGAACATAGCGTTTAGAAAACAGAGGGGGGGGGGGGAGGACTTTCGTAGCGAATATTTCGGAAAATATTCACTAAATCATTTTTTTCTTCAGAAACCTTTAAGTTTTTTAGAAGTATGTACTGTCGAAATATGTGCCACACATTATTATTTGCTGATAAAAAAAATTTTCAGTTTCGGTTACATGTATTGAGTGCCCCCCCTAGAAATATATATATATTTTTTATTTAACTATCAAACTAAGTAGCGGTTTACACACGACACCTCTGCTCCAAATTTCATCAATGTACTTGTACATCTTATAGTTTTTGAGTAAAATGCCTGCGACATACGGACGGACAGACAGACGACGAATCTATAAGGGTTACGTTTTTGCAATTTTAGCTACGGAACCCTAAAAAGGGAATATTTCAAGTTTAAAGGCCAGTATAAATATTATTTTTGGATTTTTCGTAGTTAATTTCTGCCGTTGTTGCTTCAACATACAAAAACGGCTAAACGGATTTCAACTATTCTTGGTACACGGTATTCTTGGTATCTAATCTACAGATGGTTTCAGGACTGTTTACTCGACTTCGCTGTAGAAACGGAAGGTTATGATTTTTTCTCCTTCGCTGACGAAGTCGCGGCCAACTTCTAGTGTATAAATAAGAATCGTAAACAACAAAATTAACACATTAGCGGCGAATACAGAATTCAGTTTACCCTTCAGTCCAGTAAACATAATGACGGTACTTATGATATTTAAACTGAAAACAAAATTGGAAGTAACTCCACAAACGTACGCACATCATAGCTGTTCTATATCATACCACAACTGTCACCTTATCTTACCTATCTATGAGGAAATATTGACGTAATAAATGAATTTGATTTAGTATAAAAAAAATAAAGAGTACAGAAATAAAGACACAACGAATATGTGCTTATGTGAGGTTATTTATCCTTTACTAGCTTCTGCCCGCGACTTCGTCCGCCTTAAATTTGTTTATCGCGGATAAGGGTATTTCTCCGGAATGAAAAGTAGCCTATGTCCTTTCCCGGGACTCAAACTATCTCCATACCAAATTTCATCCAAATCGGTTCCGCGGTTTAAGCGTGAAGAGGTAAAAGACAGACAGACACACTTTCGCAATAATAATATTAGTATGGAAGTATGGATAGTATGGATTAGTATGGATTATTTACTATCAGCCTGAACTGTCCCAATGCTGGACAAAGGCGTCCCTCTTTTTCTTCCATTCCTCCCTATTTAAGGCGACATCGCTAAACAATCAATTGAAAAAACATGGTTTGCGCCCCGTTCTCTGACAATGGTCCGCAGCGGACTGAGGGGGGGGGGGGGGCTGATTGCACACAAATACGCGCCAGCACTAAGCTTATACCATAAGGTCATAAACGACAAAACGGCTTTTTCGTTTCAATGAAAAACGACAAATAATTTAAAAAAATCCAACCGTCAAACGAAAGTTCTTATTAAGACTAATGTACTAAGAAAATTTAGAGGCTTACATCGGTCTGCTTAGCCTGTAAAATGAGCATCTCTGTTTTAAAAGAGGTTTCTTTGATATTATTTTCTCTATTATAAAAGTTAAAGAATCGTGTTTCTGCAACTGTCAAAATGAAGTCGATGAAATGAAGAATCAGGTTTTTAAATATCACTTTCATGTGTTTTGTAATGGCTGAGAAATATTAAGATCTCTGACAACAAAATTTCCAATGGACCATCCCTTCGGAACGTGTCTAGGTCATCGCGCCATCTCCGACGTGGTCTACCGCGACGCCGAACTCTATTGGGTGGGATCCAGTAAGTGGTATTCGTTCGCGCATTTATCCTTACTTATTCTAAATAGTAAACAACATTCTAACCTAAAAGTACACCTTTTTTGTCCTAAACGCCCATTTTCTCGTAAATAAAGTAACAAGAATGAATAATATTAGTGCCACGTTGCCAATTTCAACCATACATTAAATTGATTTCCTTGCGGGATAGCTATAGAAAATAAAAAATATTAAAAACCCTCCGATTTGCTCCACTAAAAGCTGAATATCTTGGAGACGATTTTTCATCAAACGAAGCTAAGAACACTCGGGATAAAATGATCTATGATACAAACAAACCGCTCTCAAATCGGTCCATCCGTATGGGCGCTACGATGCCACAGACAAATACACAGATACGCAGAATCACAGACACGTTAAACTTATAACACCCCTCTTTTTTGTCGGGGGTTTAAAACAGCTGGTATTGGCATTAAATGCATATTTTTAGGTTAAAATGTCGTTTACTATTTCGGACAAGTAAGTATGAATAGTCTACAAGTTGCGTCATTTAATTCTAAGATATAACCACACCGTTTTCGTTCTTGAATTATGCAAATAATTCATAATTTTTTTAAATAAGATTTCTATTTCTTAGAAATACAAACGTCAAAAGTTCGTTTCTGACGTTTTGTGTGCCAAGTTAGGACTTAAAATCCATTAATCGGCAATAAATTGGTTTTAGGTACTATTAACAATCTATAGTCAGGTGCGTTGAGGTAAGACGTAAGTATGGAAAAAACTGCAATTTTAACGAAAATGCTCTTATAGGCGTTGATATATAGTCAACCTTGCGAACTTTCCTATACTTCTGTTTACCCCAAAGCATCATACCTCTTGAGAAATCACTACTTTTGGTGAAGCATGAGAACTTGGCTTATTTTTCACATTAATGTTTTGGATGCCATATGACAACGAAGTATTCAACTGGCTAATTTAATTATACCTATCGTGTGTATTGTATACAACAAACCCTTTAACTTCCTAAAATTATAGTTACAATGTCAGCACTCTAATTGGTAAACTAACAATATATCCAACAGCGTAGGTTAGAACTTGATGACACCAAACAAATGTAATCTTTTAGCAAGTAATCGTTGAAACTTAAAACAACTGCGAGTCAGACTCGCATACCGAGGGTATCTATATTATAAATTCAGTAGGCCGGCAAGTTCGTTCGTGACCCTTCCATCGTGTGCGGGCAACGGGGGGAAAGATATCGCGGGTTGGTAAGAAGTGTGCGCGCGACAGGGATATCTTGCTCCTTTTCCTTAGTAGTACTTTTTTCTTTTGTTTTTTTTTTTTTAAATGGTTTAGCAATTTTTTAAGAAGCTGTTAGGCCTGCTGGAGCTGACATGTTCATTTCCTTAGATCAAAGTTCCTTAAATAAAGATTTAAAATAATAATAATAGTATAGACTATTAAGAAGATGCCGGCAACTTCGTTCGCGGAAAAACAAAAAGTGATAATCCTCCTTTTCACTTTAACGTAGTCGGTTAAATATCCTATAACCATAAGTTCTATGGAAACATAAGACGTTCTTGTTACTGTTAGCATTAAGTTAAGTAAAAATATTATTATCGGTGGATGCCCAGTTACCCGTGTACCAAAGATAATTCAAATCCGTTTAGCCGTTTTGACGTGATGAAGCCACAATGACACATACTACAAACATACAAAAAATCCACTAAAAGCATTATTCGATTCAGTTCTAAATAGTCCGCTTCAGTATTTTTTATGAAAGACGACGGTAACAGGAAACATACTGCCGTACAATTTAAATAAACATGACATGATGAATGACTTAAGGCATGCGTATTACGCTACGTCTCTGCCCATTGCTTCTTCAGCAATTATTAGGACAGCGACATTATACAGAATCTTTCAAATAGGGCGGGTCAATCTTGACAGTTTGTGGCGGCCATGTTATTTTGGCGGTATCTGTCAAATCTGTTGCTTATTATTCAGTCACTGATGCTAAATAACCATGGCAAGTAACACGATTGAGCAGTATGTCCAAATGATAAAACCAAGGACCATTAAAACAAGAGGACTGACCATACAAAAAGCCGTTCCACGATATACAACGCCATCTATGTATAAGAATATTTTTTTACAATTATTCAACTTTGCAAGCGTGACACAGTATTTAAATGTTACGATTTATTTATTATGAGCTATTTGCGAACTAATTGTAACTGTTCTATGTTTCTTGATTCAATTATAACATCGTTTAATGTTTAGTGTTAAAGCGCCACCAAGTTTTTGCCAGTATATCTCCTTCCGATCTCAAAACGATCCAAAGTATGGCAACGCCTGATGGTAAGCGATCACCGTTGCTCATTTGACACCTGCAACACCAGAGGAGTCACAAGTGTGTTGCCGGCCTTTCAGGTGGGAGTATGCTCTTTTCTTGAAGGCTTGAAGGTCGCATCGCGCCGGAAATACTGCCGGCGGCAATGTGAAACAGTTATGTACCATATATATCAGAATAGGACGTAGGCTATAACGTATGTCAAATTTCATCCCTTTTAGGGCCGAAAAAGGTGATGAAACTTTGTATGGAGAGCAAATATTTTTTTAAGCTATCAACTTGACATTTTGGTAATATGCTTAACATTATAAACAAAGATCAGAAACCAATGAAAAAGTTTTTCGACAATACTGGACTTGAACGAAAAAAAAAGAATATGCTTAACATTTAATTTAGTAAAATATTATAAATGCGAATGTGTTTCTTTTAATTCACGCTTAAACTGCTCAACTGATTTAGATTAAATTTGGTACACATATTTGAGTTTTGGGGAAGAACATAAGGTACTTTTTATCCCGGAAAAAAACTTTTTATCCGCAATAAACGAATCTAAGGTGGACGGAGTCGCGGGCAGAAGCTAGTAAGTACTTATAAATTAGAAGTAGGGTAAGGTCAGTTGGGGTAAGGGAAACACTGGGGTAACCATTGTAAAAGTAATACTGAAAACTGACATATGTGTCAATGGAAATAGAGTTGAACCAATTGCAAGGTTTCTCTTTTCTCACGAAATAAATATCTGGGGGCACGGCAGTGCCCCCGCCAAATCGAGCAAAACAAAGGCACGCCGTACCATATTTTTCTCGAAGCCATTCACGACATTTTCGACGCCCTGTAATTTATTTGCCGATGAAGCTAAAAGCCTGAATTTTCAGTGACCAAGAGGGCGAAATACACCTTAGGTATATTCCAAATTACGGTCAATTATAACTTGTAGTTAAAGATTTATTGCAAGTCAAAGTTTCTTAATTTTGTCACTCACTCACCGATCATAGAAATTCTAAGATACTTCCAGCAGATTTACAAGGTTCAAATTTTGAACCCTAATCGTGTTTAGTCTGTAAAGCACTAGAAAACCTAAATATTCTGCAAATTCTGTCTGGTATTCCAGATATAACAGGTGTATAAATAAATTTGTAATTCTATAGAAATGTATGCGATTACAAAGTTACATTTGCACCTCAGATATTCAATACAATTTTTCGTTACATAAAAGCGAAGCCTTCAAGGAGTGGGAAAGGAAGAGGGTAAGGAAGGGGGGGAAAGAGAAGGATAAGGAGGGGGAAAGCAAAGGGAGAGGATGGTGGAAAGAAGGGGGAAATGGGGAGGTAGAAGAATGGGGAAGCGGAGAGGCGGGAGGACTTGGCCATCGCTCGGCAACATAATTAATTCTTCGTTTACGTTCAGAGGGCTAATAAAATTAAACGACTTGGTTTGGCGACTTCTGAATAAATTAACCGACTTGGTTATTATATCTCACAACCTTTTGTGGTAGAAAAGGTTGCGAAACTTGGCAATCTTTTTACATGTTATGTTTTTGATGGGATTATGTTTTCCTTACCCCACCTGACCCTATACAAAGTATGTATTTATGTAAAATCTTTCCTCAATTTATTTTTGTTTGATACTTCACTTTATGACGTCCAAAAGGTTAAATAACTCATCGTGTCATTTCATTTGGGATTGTAGAACAATGCAACCACAAACGTCAGACAGCGACGAAAACGTCTCAAAAGCCTCATTTTTATCAGCACTTTAAGACCTTTTTTTACTAAAACATTTTAACGATCGTCACTAGGTAGTACTATATGTATTCCAATCAAAGGAAATGTGACTTTAATTGTTTATAGATAAGGCTTATGCGATTGTAAAGTTGTGTGAGTCTATGATGACGTGGATGGAATCATAATAAGCTAGTACCTTTGACAGTTTAACAAACAATTAAATAAATGGTAGCTGAATAACTAATGGATTGCAACCACAATAAAACATTAATGAAATTATAAACAACATTATTTGTTTGCGACGTCATCATGTTTAAGAGTCCCCGGCAAGCTCGGTCGAATTTCACCTTCACATACAAACAGAGTTTCGTTCTCATTTTAAAACTGTTGGATTGTAACAAAACTTTGCATATACAATGACATGAGGTATATCTAGGCCTGTAATTAGTTTATATGGCTCCAGTTAAGAAAACAAACGAAAAACCGCAAAAACAAGTTTTGTATGAAAAACTTAAATTCGCTGTATTTTTTGGTGTGGTATCTGAAGCTACATAAACTAATTACAGGCCTGCATACAGGGTGTTTGGTAACAGGATGCAAAGCCGAAAGTAGATGATAGTTAGGCCATTTAAAACATTTTAAGCCATACATGTCTTAGACAAATGTTATAATGTATTTTTTTTATTGTATGAGTTCTAAGATTTTTTCAGAGAAAATTCCTAGTATTGTCGAAAAAAAGGAATAACATTTGTCTAAGACATGTCTGGCTTAAAATGTTATAAATGGCCTAAACAATCACCTATTTTCAGCTTTGCATCCTGTTACCAAACAGCATACCTTAACTTATTCTAAGTACAAAGTTTCAAAGCAAATTAGCCGTCGTTTTTATATGAGAGGGTAACTACGTTTGTATGGAGAATAGAGCTTACCGGGGACTCTTTCGCGTTGTTGGTAGAATAAACTCGTGAGAAGTGGATTTTTGACGTTGTATTTTCGAGAATCATAAAAGATCTTTTAAATTGTGATTAGTTATATACACAAGTCAATTTCTAGCGGCCTCAAATTTTAGTAACCTATCCATACTAATATTATAAATGCGAAAGTGTGTCTGTCTGTCTGTCTGTCTGTCTGTCTGTCTGTCTGTTACCTCTTCACGCTTAAACCACTGAACCGATTTGGGTGAAATTTGGTATGGAGATAGTTTGAGTCCTGGCGAAGGACATAGGCTACTTTTTATCCCGGAAAAGTACCCTTATCCGCGATAAACGAATTTAAGGCGGACGAAGTCGCGGGCAGAAGCTAGTACTATTATAAAGTTGTTAAAATGAAATGTCTGTACTTAGAAGGTTTTTGCAAAAAATTGGTTGTAACGGACTATAATATTTTTTTGGATTTTTTGTATGTTTGTGTGTGTCGTTGTGGCTTCATCACGCCAAATCGGCTATCAGACGTTTAACAACTTTATAATGAAAATGTTTATTTTTTTTAATAGTCAAGATAGGTTTTGGTTTGAATTAGTAATCAGAGTATAAATAGATTGCGTGTTGTTGTGTTGCGCCCGCTCAATTTAACGCAACAGTTGCTCAAATTCATTATAATATCACCATAAACATGCCGTTGCAGCATATGCTAACAATCTTCTATGTATGTTGAGCCAAGGATCATTAAAACACGAGGGCTGCAGGCTGTCAGTTGCCACTATGGCTCGTGTTTCAAAATCTAGATGGCCTTATAAAAATACAAATTTAAGTTGTTTCTTTATTCAATTATAACATTATTAAATGTTTTAACGATGTCCTAATTGAATAAAGAAACATTATATAGTAAAAATTTGTTTGCAAATAGCTAATAATAAATAAATCGTAACATTTAAATACTGTGTCACGCTTGCAAAGTTGAATAATTGTATAAAAATATTCTTATGCGTAGATGGCGTTGATATCGGGGAACGGCTTTTTGTATGGAGATGGTCAATCCTCTTGTTTTAATGGTCCTTGGTTGCGCCAAGATAAATATATACATAGATTCTTGACAAGTTATTGATTAGATTAGATTTATTTATTTCATGATAAAATAGCACTATAAATTAGCTTAGTGTCAAAGTTACACGTATTTAAATCATGATCGTCAACATAAGTTAGATAATAATAAAAATGAAAATATAAACAATGTCATATGTGTAAAAAATAATAACAGTTATAATTAAATCTCATCTCCTAATAAGGATCGTCATTTAGTTTAATAATACAATAATAATTACAGAATACAAGTCAATCAGTACATAGTAAATTAAAATAATTTTGTTCCAATGTCAGCCACACAAAACAATTTGAGATACACTATATTAATATTCAAATCAAATTACATCTCCTAATATGGATCATCATTCTAAACAATATCACACAAAATTCAATGTCATTTGGTTACAAAATATAGAATTATAACATTAGCTCCATGTACTCATTTACAGAGTACGGAGGGTTTTCCAACAAAACGTTTCTCAGTCGACTCCCAAATGTTTCGTCAGACGGCTCGTTCCTTAAATCATCAGGTAAATGTTCAAAGCAGGTCGGGCCGATGACACGCGGGTTCTTGCCTGAAAGTGCCATGCGACGAGGAACCGTTCTGAGACGCTCGGTAGAACGGAGCTGTTTTCCCGTAACATCTTGACTTTATGTACCTACTCTAGGGTCTGTATATAATAAAGTAGAAGGTGCCCGCAACCTCGGTTGCGGAGGAGAAAAAGTCATAACCCCTCTTTTTTTCTTCAGCGTAGTCAAAAAATAAAAAAAAACAAAATCATTTTTTTAGAAAAAATGTTTTACAAAAATTGACAAATCCTCCTTTTAAGTTCCTACTTGTATTAGGAGGATTCGCTCTTTCGTACAATGGTTTTCTTATGAAATTAATATATATATGTAGTCGTTTAAAAAGTATCCTATTACCATCTGGAGATACCCAACTACCCGTATACCAGAAACAGTCGAAATCGATTTAGCCGATTTGGCGTGATGAAGCCACATTGACACATACAAAAATCCAAAAAATCCAAAAAAATATATACCGTAGGTTCAATTAAGGTAAGGGACAAAATACGCAGAACGAGTAAATACTTATACAGTTTTGGTGTGTATATAATAAAAAATAATAAATAATAAAATAAATATTACAGGATTTTTTTTACACAAATCGAACTAGTCCCATGGTAAGCTCAATAAGGCTTGTGTTATGGGTACTAGACGACGATATATTTAATAGATATATTACTTATATACATAGAAAACATCCAAGACTCAGGTACAAATATTTATGCTGATCACAGAAATATTTGCCCTTACCGGGATTTGAACCCAGGACCTCAGCTCCGCAGGCAACGTTACTCCCACTGAGCTAAACCGGTCGTCAAATAATAGTAGGTATAGATTGCCAACAAAATTAAAACTGTTATCAATACCACTTTTGAGACGTAAATTATTAACCCTTATGCATAAATACTATTAATCTGTTCTCGATTATTTAAATTATAACCTAAACTGTAATTTATGGGGAGGGCAACGAAATGTTCAAAATATTAGAAAGAAAGAAAGAAATAGTTTTTATTCCTTGGCATAACAAACAATTTAATAAGAAACATGTACCTACAAACAAACACAAAAAAAATAGTCCGCCACGAAAAGGTCCCACCTGAGCACAACGCTAGCTCGAAAGCCAGCGTTGATCTTCAGGTGAGACCTAAGCTATTACATTAAAATTGTATTGAAATTACGAGAGGCGAGAAAATAGATTAATCTTGAACCCTCCCGATATTAAAACTTGGCTCCGTGCCATTGGGCTTTTCCTACATAGGTATATTGATTGGAAACAAATGTTTTGCGACTAAGTTTCGAGGTTGTCGGTTCGCAATAAAATGCACTTAAGTGTTCTTTGTGAACAAGTGAGCAAACAATATGTAAAGTGGTTATAAAAGTGGACATTATGTTCCACGGTCTGACAGTCTCGCATTTTCATTGTCGCTATTTATTTTTAAAGAAAAAACATGCAACAGTTATCACATCAAAGCATTTGCACATTATACAAGACAAAGCAATATAGTACAAGAACACAATAAAGTAAACAGGCGAGAACTTTCCTGCAAAATGCACCAAAACTATCGGAAAACACATTGATATTGTCAGCTTGCAGTGCAATCCGGTTAAATGCTATCTATATACATATAATAAAGCTGAAGAGGGTCAAAAGTCTGTACATGGAAGATATACGAAAAAAAATTGGCCGGTGATACTTAAAATCGATAACAGAACACGTTCCAACAGTTTTTAGAATTTTTGTCGGTTTATCTGTTTGTCTGTTTATTTGTACGCGCATCACGTGAAAACGGCTGGGCAGATTTTGATGCAAACTTTACTAATCTGTCGAGAAAATGCTCGGCCAGGTTATAGGCTATAAAAATTCAACCCCTAAAAGGGGGGGTAGCCACTTCACTTGATTGAATTAAGTTTGCACCTGAATCGTACTTAGGAAGGAGGTGCAAACTTTTCTCAAACATATGTTACGAGCCTACGAGTATCAAGTACCTTGCGAAACTAACAGGTGGCGCTAAAATTAATACCTTTTTGGCAAATTTCTCTCTAAGTTTAGAAAAGGGGGTACGGATATTAACAAATTTAATTGCATAAGTGATTTAATAATAGAACAAAATACGAGATAAGTGGCTCGGTGGTATCAACAAGGAGGAGGCTCACATGTGCAAGAATAGGGAACATGCATGAATTTTTTTTATCGCTTTTCTTAACGAAATATCAAAATACCGTAATAACTATTCCAAAAAGTGAAATTAAAATTAAAATCGGCCAAGAAATACGTATGATATAAGCATTTTAAACTACAAATTAGACAGCGATTTGACAGAGAGGTCCGACATCGACTGTTACGTCACAGTCTACTACGGTCATATAAACTCCATATTAAATTCTGTTTTGCTAGAAAGAGATAGAATGAAATGTTTGATGGCTTATATCTTGGGTATTTTTAAAGTTATTTGAAAAATTCTTTTTGTCTACTGTCTGTTACATGAATAAGCTTTTAATAAAGCAAAAATTAAAATTCATGCATATTCCCTATTCGCCCAGGTACTGCTTCAGGTTGGAGAAGGACTTCTGGAGGAATCCAACGGCCTGGTTCGATTACCAGAAACTTTATGCAGGATCGTTCCGTCCGTTGACGACCACATTCGGAGCGTATAAGGAGACCTGAGCCAGGGGACGCGACGTGAGAGCTCTTCGGTTTGTGAGAGAGCCATACTCACGCCGAAAATTGAACAGGCAGCGGCAGTTAATGCGCGGATATTGGCGAAAATAAAGGTGAACAGGCAGTATATAATGCCACTAGCTGTTGGCCGCGACTTCGTCCGCACAGAGATGAAATTTGTAGCCTTTTAGAAGGCAACTTCGTCAGCGGAGGAAAATAAACATAACCTTCTTTTTTTCTTCAGCGTAATCGAATAAAAACTGTCCTATAATTATCTGGGCATGCCCAGCTACCCGTGTACCAAAAATAGTTGAAATATGTTTGGCGGTTTTGGCGCGATGAAGCTACATCGACACATACAAACAAACATACAAAAAATAAAATTGAATTAGTGACCTTCAAATACTCCATATCACTTATTTTTAGATTTTCTTTATTATAGTACTAGATTATCTATATATGTTTAATGTACATAGACATTTAATTTTACACCTTAATCTAACATATAATACAGCTGAAGAGGCTCGAAAGTCTGAAGGTACATGGAAGATTTTCGAAAAAAAGTTGGCCGGGGATAAATAGAATCGATAACAGAACATGTTCCAACAGTTTTTAAATTTTTTGTCTGTTTATCTGTTTGTCTGTTTATTTGTACGGCAATCACGTGAAAACGGCTGAGCAGATTTTGATGCAAACTTTACTAATCTGTTGAGAATATTCCCAGCCAGGTTATAGGCTATAAAAATTCAACCCTTAAAAGGGGGAGTAGCCACTACACTTGATTGAATTAAGTTTGCTCCTGAATCTTATGGCGCTACTTAGGAAGAAGGTGCAAACTTTTCTCAAATATGTGCTACCTACACGAGCCTACGACTATTATTGAGTACCTTGCTAAACTAACAGGTGGCGCTAAAATTAATACCTTGGCATTTTGCCAAATTAACTCTAAGTTTAGAAGAGAGGGTACGGATTTCAACAAATTTAATTGAATATAATTGATTTAATAATACAACAAAATACGAGATAAGTGGCTCAGTAGTATCAACAAGGAGGATTCTCACATGTGCAAGAATTTGCCCAGGTACTGCTTCAGGTTGGAGAAGGACTTCTGGAGGAAACCAACGGTCTGATTCAATTACCAGAGACGTTATGCAAGATCGTTCTGTCCGTTGAAGACCACATTCGCAGCGTATATGGAGACCTGAGCCAGGTGACTCGACGTGAGAACTCTTCGGTTTGTGAGAGAGCCGTTAATGCGCGGATATTGGCGGATATGGAAGGTGAACAGGCAGTATATAATTCCATTAACACTGTCTTGGATGAAGGCTTCGTCACAACATACTTGATGGAGTTCCTAAACTCATTGACCGCTTCAGGACTCCCAGCACACACATTAACCCTGAAGGGTGGAGTTCCGATCATGCTTCTTCGGAATTTGTCACCTCCAAAGTTATGCAACGGAGCCAGGCTAAAAGTAGTGCAGCTGTAGCGAAACCTCATCGAGGCGCAAATCCCGATGGGGTGCGGCGCCGGAGAAGCCGTGTTCATCCCCCGCACCCCCCTCATTTCGAGCAACTTCCCGCTCCGCTTCAAGCGCCTACAGTTCCCCGTGAGCGTCTGCTTCGCCATGACCATCAACAAGTCGCAGGGGCAGACGCTGCGCGCCGCCGGCATGGACCTACGCACGGGCTGTTTCTCGCACGGGCAGCTCTACGTGGCGTGCTCGCGCGTCACCAGCTGCACGGAGCTGTTCGTGCTGATGCCCGCCGGTAAGACTCACAATGTGGTATACAAAAAAATATTGTAAAATGTCAATGTTATGTAAATATACTTTACATCCCTACTTTTGGACTATGTAACTGTAGATATAATTGTTATGTACATATTTAGTCGTGCATACATAAACATAACTGTAAATAAAATGTAAATACTTGGCCTCAATATCTATACTCACCTTTCCTCTAATCTTACTTCTAAATGATATTAGACCTAAATTCGAAAGGTTGTTAGGAAGTATGGATTTCTATGTGTATATTTCTTACCTTTTCATGACTGATTTGACTGGAGGACTGATTTGGGTGATATTTGCCATGGACTTGATTTAGATAGTACTACAGTCAAGGACGTAAAAATAGAAAAGTGGTACTGTATCGTCCGATATACACCTCTAATACTATATATAATATACTCAATGTCTTTTAAATCACGTCAAAAATTTAAATAAAGTGCGAAAAACGATTGATTTTGGAGTGTAGTTTTATTTAGTGGTATTTGTTTAACATTTTATCTGGACTTTTCAAGTTTCGGCTCCAGGGGAGAGGGGTGAATTAGCCGCTTACTGACACAGACCGAATTCCACGCGGGTGGAGCCGCGGGCACAGCTACTAAGTAAATAAAATAAATAAACATTACAGGACAATTTTTACACAAATCGAACTAGTCCCATAGTAAGCTCAATAGGCTTGTGTTATGGGTACTAGGCGACGATAATATTTAATAGATATATTTACTTATATACATAGAAAACATCCAAGACTCAGGAACAAATATTTATGCTCATCACAGAAATATTTGCCCTTACCGGGATTTGAACCCAGGACTTTCAGCGTCGCAGGCTACGTTCCTCGCCCTGAGCCAAACCGTTCATCATAATAGTGTAAAATGGTTTTGATTGAAGTGAGAGATGAAATAAAGAAAATATATCCAGATAATGTACTACCCGAACACAATTCATTAATGTACATCTTATAGTTTTTGAGTAAAATGCCTGTGACATACGGACGGACAGAGAGACAGGCCAACATATCGAATCTATAAGGGTTCCGTTTTTGCCATTTTGGCTACGGAACCCTTAAAAAAATAGACGAATAAAAGGGAAGGTTCCCGTGATGTCGTATGGGGAGATCAAGGAGGTGGCCTTGGATTTAAGGCAAGATGGAAGCAGCTACACGTTTCATCAGCGACACTTTTGTGGAGGAGACAAAGTCATAACCCTGTTTTTAACTTCGGCGTCGGATAAAAAGTATCCTATAACCATCTGGAGGTGCCCAGTTACCCGTGTACCAAAAATAGTTGAAATCCGTTCAGCCGATTTGGCATGAACAGCCACAACGACACAAACAAGACATCCAAAAGAAAATTATTTCTCGTTTCAGTCACTCAAAACACGACTAGTCGTTTAAATATTTGTTTTGGAAATATCTTCTATGTACAAACATTTCATTTTTACAATTGTATAATCGTATAGAAGACGCCCGCAACTTCGTTCGCGGACGACAAAAAGTCATAACACCTCTTTTTTACAGCGTAGTCGGGTAAAAAGGATCCTATAACCATCTGTGAATACGCAGCTATCCATGTACCTAAAATTGTTGAAAGACACATACGTTTTTTTTTTCAATACAGTGACCAAATAGTCCATTACAGTCAGTTTTTGAAAATACACTCACCGGCAGGGAAACTTGGCCAAAGGCAGAATACAATTTTGAATTATTATTTTTGAACAATTTGAAAGCGGGTAGGTTTCAAAGATTGTTTCCTTAAATTTTAGTGGATAGGTCGTAATGTGAATGCGTGTTCGACATTTGTTTTAAGATTTACTTGTCAGTGGATCTCCTGAGCGTTCGGTACATTTTTTCGACAGTCTTTTTTTTAATTTACAGCTGTAGTTAAAAGTTCTTCTTGTTTTTTTTTTGTTTTCCGATAATTGGCTAAGTGTTAAACTTCGATTGAAAATGCCTTTGACACCACAACAAGTTGCACAAGCTGTAGTTTTGACGGGGGAGGGGCTGACCCAGCGTGAAGTTGCTGAAGTGCTTATTGTACCGCGTTCATCAATGCAATATGAACTCACGCGTTACCAGGAGACAGGCCGCTCTACACGCAGACCAGGAAGTGGAGGAGTACGATGCACATCAGCACGCGATGACAGATTTACTGTGTTGGAAATCTTAAGGAATGGGTACCTTACAGCAGTTGAGATAAGACAGCGGCTCCAAATCGCAAGAGGTGTCAACATAAGCGAGCGTACGATAAGACGGCGAATGGAGAAAGTGAATTTAAGAGCCCGTAGACCTGCTCGAGGCCCTGAACTTCTCCGACAGCACCGAGTATCTCGGCTGCGATTCGCACCAGAACACGTTAACTGGACCCATGAGCGATGGGCCCGGGTTTTGTTCTCTGATGAGTGCAGGATGGCATTGCGAGCTCCAGACGGTCGAGTGCGAGTATGGAGAAGGCAAGGAGAACGGTACTTGCCCATAACCACAACACAAACTGTGAGTTTTCATGGAGGCTCCATAATGGTCTGGGGCAGGATAAGTTCTGACACTGGTACAGACTTAGTCATCGTTAACAACCGCTTAAATGCTGTTCGATATGTTGAGGAAATATCGGCCGAGCAGAGTTATTGCTAATGCACGATAACGCACGCCCCCACGTTGCCCATTGTGTGAATGTCTACCTACAGGAGGTCGGTATTCAGAAACTTGAATGGCCAGCTCGGTCACCGGATTTAAATCCAATCGAGCACATCTGGGACATGCTTAAAAGAAAGATTAGATCCAGTTTGTGGAGGGTTCAAACCCTCCACAAACTCTTGCGGAGCAGAGAAACGCGGCACTGGAGGCGTGGGATGACATTAGTCAAGTCGACATCAGAAATCTCATTCAGAGCATGCCAGAGCATGCACATTCGATAATGTAGGCTGTGATAAGAGCTAGAGAAGGCAACACTCGATATTAAAATTAAGAATCAATAAAAAATAAGCTTAAGCTTTTGAATTGTATCATTATAAAAAAAACAATATTGTTTTGATAAAAAACGTCTTTTAGTACAAAAAATATGTGTTCAATATACATCGCAAAATTCTTTCAGAAAACATTAAAGTAACATTTATTGAATATCCCTGCATTTAAATAAATAATTTAAAATTAATCAAATTCATGTTATCGTAAGTTTCATGCTTGGCCAAGATTCCGTGCCGGTGAGTGTATCTTCAATGTACATACATTTAATTTTTACAACTTCATAATAGTATAGATGGATCTGTATTGGAATCCCTAACGTCATTTCTCCTAGTGTATCATTTGCCATAACGCATTTTTTTCAGAAACCGTAAACTTTCAGGATTGTTATAAAACAAACCTAATCTAACCTAACCTAATCTATACGACGATCTTTTAATAAATCCTGAAAAATTTACGGTTTTCTGACAAAAATGCGTTATGGCAAATGATACATTTGGCAAACGATACATTAGGAAAAACGACATTAGGGATTCCGAAGGAGACCCGTATAGATATGTAACAGGAAACTGACAGTGGTTGAAATGAAACACCTGTACAACTACCCATATAGTAAGTAAAGACAAGTATGGATAGTACTTAGATTAATGAATCCGATAATTGTAATGGGTCACGCGCATGCGTGCCACGGTCGCTTGCGCAGCCGCACATTTGGGGAATATCATTACAGACCTCCGCGTCGAAAGGACGTAAGGGGCCGACTGGCGAAACTCATAGATCATAGAAAGAATCTCACAGTTCTCATACAATTATGCTTAATTGCATAGAAAAATTTACAGGAGAAACTAAATACAACGAAGTTAATAAGTTTCTGTCAAAAAAACAATTTTTAGTTTTCCGTAGCCAAAACGGCAAAAACGGAACCTTATATGTAGTTTCGTCAAGTCCGTTTGTATGGCACAGGCATTTTACTCAAAAACTACCAGATGTGGATCTATATCGGTTGGCATAAAATAAAATAAATTTATACAATTGTTAGTCCTATTTGTTTTGTCGCATAACTATTTTTCTCTTAATTACGTATGGCATAAGCTTTGTTCCGCATATTTTTTATGTGCCGAAATTATTGTTCTTAACATCGTCTGTCCTAAATATTATTTGTCCTATCGTTTGTTGTGTCTAAGATTCAATTGGCGAATCATTAATGTGCATATTTGTGATGATCCTAATATTTAATGTACTAGAATTTTGATGCTGGTAATAGCCTAACATTACTTTGATGTAAACCTGTTTCTGATTATACATACGTTAATAAAACAAATTGAAAATTGGTTGTCTGTAAAGTCGGTTTATAGCGAGAAAGAGAGATAGATGCGTCACAAGCCGAACGCTCGGCTATAACTAGGGATTATAGTGACAATGAGCGAAACTTTACACTTTTTCGTGGGTGCAGTCGGCGTTCATCAATTTATAAGACGTTATCACGTCAAAAAATTGGCTGTCTGTAAGATTGCTGTGTAGGATTACGGACGATAGTTGTACGTGATAATATCATAAGAAAACATTGATGAAAAATTGCAAACTTTAATGAATTCACAAGTCGAACGCTTACGCCGATCGTGCCTCTCTATCACTTGATCCGCACTCTCGCTTGCACGCTCGGCTCAGGCGGAACGTGACAGCAGAACGTGACAATGAGTCATGCTTTTTCGTGCGTGCGGGCAGCGTTCATCGATTAACGATTAAGACGTTAACACGTCAAATCTTTTTTATTAACGAACCTGAACCAGGCTATTTAATGTTTGTTCTGATTTTTTTAATGGTGTGAGATGTGAGCGTGCCGCTCTGAGGAATGCAAGGTAACCAATGAACCTAACCAGGCTACAGTCAAGATGGCTTAAAAGTTTTCTTTTCATGCGGGTGGAAGTGAGCCAGTCACCGATAATACAATGGGGTTTCCGATAAATGCTATTTGACGCTGACTATAAAGATACCATGTAGATTTAAATACCCACTAACGGTTTTCGGTCAGATCTGCCCGTTATGAGCTTTCACTATTATTGACCTAGTCTCGTGTTCACGTACGCTTTAATCTTAATCTAAGTCAAGATCCGTACGCTATTGAATATTCGTATCACGGCAACGAGACAACGGTTCGCACAGTGATCAAATGTCATGTAAAGTTTGGCAAAAAAACCGTTTGTTTATCTCTGGGATTACCTATACCTACTCTTATAAATTTGTAAAAATGAAATGTCTGTACATTGAAGATACTTTCAAAAAATTTAATGTAACGGACTATTTGGAGGGAATTAAATCGAAAATTATTTAATTTTAATTTTTGTATGTTTATGTGTTTGTATGTGTCGTTGTGGCTGCATCACGCCAAATTAGCTAAACAGATTTCAACTTTCATTATTTCTTTTTCAGATGTTGTGATGACGATCCTTATTGGGAGATGAGATTAATTATTACGTTTATTATTTACTTCTGTGTTTGACATTGTAACATTTAATTCAATTTTACTTTATATTGTATACGACGATCATGATGTAAATACTTATAACTTTGACTAATGGAAATTTATACTGTTATTTTCTCATGTAATAAATAAATCAAATCAAATCAAGTCAACATTTTTTATTACATGGATAGCTGGGTATTCACAGATGGCTCTAGGATACTTTTTACCAGACTATGATGCCGAAATACCTTCTAGTCATTTATACGATACGATACTTACTCCTTCTTACTTTACTCCTTCCTTTTTTGCGGGTATGTCAGTGACATAATTATAATCATTTATTTATTGCGCGATTTTTCCACTGAAGAAGACAACCGACTGAATCAAACAAGAAACTTCTTTTCACCAGAGCATATCAAATGCAATATGGTTGCAGCAACAATTTTAATTCGATTACTGCTTCATTATCAAAGATATTACAAAAGTTGTATATTGCTGTCAAGTTTAAAATTGTTTGTCATGCGATAGACACAATAAATTGATTGCGCTAAACAAGTTACTTATAAGTTCAATCAAGTTCGAATTAACTTGTGATTAAAACAATCAGTTTTAGTAGAACTCAACATTTTCTCCATTTGTTTGCTGTTACAATGCGACCAGGGGGGTTATTGCCTAACGATTTTTTGTCAATTGGTATCCGAATGAACTGTCATAGCCCATTCAAAATCTACTGCAATCATGTGTTAGTGATGAGTTTGTTCATATTGTAATCAAATCTATTAAGAAATTTCTAATCAAGCTAGAAATTCACTAAACAGGCTCATGTTTTTTTCAGTAAGTATCGGAACTGTTGTAATCTGCTTCCCCATAAACAGTGACGTAAATTTGTTTTTCTTCGGAACTAACCTGAGTAACTTCTCCACGAGCAGCTTCCCTAGAAATCCTGTTCCTCCTGTGAGGAAGATTGTTGATCCAGCGAAGAACTTCTGGATCTGGGACTCCCCTCGAGCTTCCACTTCGTCCACCATGTCCATGTAAGTGATGTCACCACCCTGTTTGGGCTCGAACAGCTCGGCGTCTGATGCTGCGGCGATCATGGCTGGAACAAAGAGAAATAAGCACTTAAATAAATCATCATCACCACAATAACACTGTCACCAGCCTACAATTCAAAAAGTCATTACCCCTATTTTATTCTTTAGCGTAGTATTGTAAAGAGTATCTTACAACTATAACACAAGGTCGAATTTTTATTATTGCATTTTTGGAATCGGAATAATATCCGTTATTATCTGCGTCGATAGGTCGAATCCACGTGCCGATACGATGAAAAATGGGGGGAAATAGGAACAAGAAAATTTCTTGTTTTTTAAATTTTGCACCGCGAACACGTAGTATTAACAGTTATTTTATTGACTTTTGCTTAATACTTTTCGCGAAACCGGTTTAATCTTGTTACACTACTTATAACACTAGAACAAAAAATTGTATTCAGTGACCTACAAATAATCTGTTTTACTTCTTATAAGGGTTCCGTAGTTAAAACTAAAATTGTAACACCTATACCATTAAAAAGTTGTAAAAATTAAATGCCTGTACATTTATGATATATTTTGATAAAAATGTCACTTCAGCTGCGTTCATATGTCAAAACTCTTTCTTCACATGTGGATAAAAAGCGATTTTCTCAATAGATATCAAACAAACAAACTGGGCTTTCCGAGCTAGGGAGGTGAAAAATATTTATTTGTACGTTTGAATGTGTCATTGTGGCTTCATCACGCCAAAACGGCTAAACAGATTTCTGCTACTCGTATTTTTGATACACGGATAGCTGGGCATCCACAGATGATTAAGGGACACTTTTTACTCGAATACGCTGAAAAAAAATGGGTTATGATTTTTCCACCTCCACGAACGAAGCAGCAAATTATTACTATTATAAAGTTGGAAAAATGAAAGGTTATAAAAATGAAGAAACGGACTATTTGAAGGTCACTGAATCGATTTCTATTTGTATGTTGGTGGCTGTATGTGTCATGGTAGCTTCGTCACGCTAAAACGGGGAAACAGATTTCAACAATTATTAGTACACGGGTAGCCCACATCGACTGAAGAAAAAAAGACGGTTACGATCTTTTTCTCCGCTGACCAAGTTGTATTGTATATCTATTCTAGAAGATGCTCGCAACTTCGTTCGCTGAGTAGAAAAAGTTTAAAAAAAATAAGTATCATATAACCATCTAGAGGTAGGCTACCCGTATATCAAAAAATGTTGAAATCTGTTTAGCCGATTTTGCGTGGTCAAGCCACAACGACACATATAAACATACAAAAAACCAAAATGAATATTTTTTGTTTTAGTGACCTACAAATAGTCCGTTACAATCATTTTTTTGAGAATATCATCAATGTACAGACATTTAATTTTTAATACTTTATAATAGTATAGATGTACAGCAATAGTAGGTACAGAAAAGGCAAGACGACGAGGTAACAAAATCTAAATTTTAATTAGTCTGTCAGTTATATAACGAAAAAATATTGGACACGTATTTTTTGTTTTTTTTAAATAATAAAAAAATATTCTGATCTCGCAACATCAATCCTAAGTACAAATGTATACCTTGGAGGGATGTAACGCGACATTTTGACTAAAAACAGAAAAATGCTTGAATTTTTTATTTACTAGCTTCTGCCCGCGACTGCGTTCGCCTTAAATTCGTTTATCGCGAATAAGGGTATTTTTTCGGGATAAAAAGTAGCCTATGTTCTTCCCCGGGACTCAAACTATCTCCATATCAAATTTCATCCAAATCGGTTCAGCGGTTTAAGCGTGAAGAGGTAACAGACAGACAGACACACTTTTGCATTTATAATATTACTAGCTTCTGCCCGCGACTTCGTCCACCTTAAATTCGTTTATCGCGGACAAAGGCATTTTTCCGGGATAAAAAGTAGCCTATGTCCTTCCCCGGGACTCAAACTATCTCCATACCAAATTTCATCCAAATCGGTTCAGCGGTGTAAGCGTGAAGAGGTAACAGAGTGAAGAGACAGACAGACACACTTTCGCATTTATAATATTAGTATGGATATGGATAGTATGTATAGTTAATATGGATGAATGTCGGGCTACTTACTAAAATTGAGTCGTTAGATTATCCCTAATGTCAAGCCCTTAGCAATATTCGTCCTCTGATTGCACATCTTGTTTTCATCACAACTCAGTTATGTAACCATGTCACGCGGAAACCCGTTTCCCAGCTTGCGTAAATGACATGCTAATCTTCCTGAACGAGTTACAGACATCTATACTATTAAAGTTGTAAAAATTTAATGTCTGTACATTAAAAATATTTTAAAAAAACAAGGGGTTGCACTCCGGGAGTGCAAACTTGAATATAAACGTTGTGCACTTTTGATATTTTGGAATGGTTAGGAAATATTTTTTCACGAATTGCTTTAATTGTCAGTACAGACGTACATCATTTATGTGGTAAAATACAATATTCATTTATTGCGCTATCGTACACAAACATGGCAATTTATATTACATTAAAAATTTAACACTTCAGAACTATTATTTAGTTTTTCAATCAGGTCACGTGTCCGTCTTACGAATTTTCAATCTGTCGATTTTCAATCATCCAACCATCATGATTCGAATGACCTCTCCTCCTACCAAATAAAATGATGTTATTTCCAAAAAGTGCGTTTTTATCAACAGTTTATGGAAATAGAAACACGAATTTCATTCTCTTTTTTACTCAGCAAGCACTTTTTATAGTTGCTTCGTCATGCCACCATCATCCAATGTCTAGACCCCCCCCCCCAAATTTCAAATGACGTAATTTATGAATACGACTATTTCAACTATTTTTGGTACACGGGTGGCTAGGTATTCACAGACGGTTATAGGATCCTTTTTACCCGACTACGCTGTCCAAAAAATGGTTAGTGACTTTTTCTCGTCCGTGTATGAAGTTGCGGGAACTATGTAGTTAACATATTTAAAAAAAATTAAGTGAAATGGACTATTTGTAGGTATGTTTGTATGCGTCGTTGTGGCTTCATCACGCCAAATCGGCTAAACAGATTTCAACTATTTTAAGGTGATTTTCCACCAGAGATGTGCATACATCTCATACATTTGTAACACAGGCACAGAATATAACCCCCCCAAGAAATATTATTTTAACTACCAAACTAAGTACCCCACCAAGACACAAGTTTGCGCGTTTACCGCTAAGAAAACCCCATTTACTGTGGCCCCACAATTCCAGAACACGGCTCTCACCATCTTGAAGAGCATTGGGATCCTAGGTATTGATATTTCGAGCGACGTTCAATTCCGAGGTCACTTGGAAGAGAAGGCCAAGCTGGCATCAAAAAAGCTCGGTGTCCTAACTAGAGCGAAGCGGTACTTCACCTCTGGGCAAAGACTGCTGCTGTACAAATCGCAGGTCCGTCCCCATATGGAGTACTGCTGTCACCTCTGGGCTGGAGCAGCTGGATATCAGCTTGGCCCTCTTGACTCGGTTCAAAGACGCGCTGTACGAATTATTGACGATCCCATGCTCACAAACGGTATTGAACCTTTAAGTCTAAGGAGGGACTTTGCCTCTTTATGTGTGTTCTACCGCTTGTATAATGGGCTGTGTTCCGAGGAATTGTTTGACATGATGCCTACAGCCACCTTCTACCATCGCACCGCTCGCCATCGGCAGGGCATTCATCAACCACACCTTGGAACCAAAATGGTCGCGCAGCACCGTGCGGTATCAAAGGAATTTTCTACCGCGCACACTCCGAATGTGGAATGACCTACCTGCCGCAGTTTTCCCTGGAGGTTACAGTATGGGGTTCTTCAAGAGGGCAGTGAATAGGTTCTTAAAGGGTCGGCAACATGCACGTAATGCCCCTGGCATGCAAGCGTTTATAGGCTGCGGTGACTGCTTAACATCAGGCAGGCCGTACGCTTGTTTGCCACCTTAGTAGTATATAAAAAAAAAGTATAGCGGCTTACACAAGACACCTTTATTTCATATGTCATCAATATACTCTGCAGGGATCGGAAGTATTTTTGAAATCTTCTAAAATACACGCTATTTCTAGAATTTTTTAAAATTGTTTTTAGGAGAAGAGGAATTAATCACAAAATCTGATATCTTGTAGTTTTTGAATAAAACGCCTGTGACATATAAAATGGACGGACGTGACGAAACTATACGGAGTTTATTGCGATTTTGGCTACGGAACCCTAAAACACGTCATCATCCTTGTATTACGTAACAAAGTGTTCCGTAGTAATCAATTATCCCTTAACACAAGTATGACACAAAAACCCGTTTCCAAGCTTGTCGTGTAAATGACATGCTAATCTTTCGAAACGGGTTTCATACGCAAGTCACGTGTTGTACCTAATCATCTGTTGAACCTGCCAATATAATATGTATTATATGTTAATTGAATTGTAAAAAAAAACTGGCAAAGTGCGAGTTGGACTCGCGCGCCGAGGGTTCGGTACAAAATATATGCTACAAATGGCCGTATTTATAAATGTACGCGCATAATCCACACTAATATTATAAACGCGAAAGTGTGTCTGTCTGTCTGTCTGTCTGTTACTTCTTCACGCTTAAACCGCTGAACCGATTTGGATGAAATTTGGTATTGAGATAGTTTGAGTCCTGGGGAAGGACATAGGCTACTTTTTACCCCGGAAAAATACCCTTATTCGCGATAAACGAATTTAAGGCGGACGAAGTCGCGGGCAGAAGCTAGTGTATGTATAAATTTGTTATAATAATTATAGGTACACATGTCATGATCGCTTTAATTTTAAACTCCTGACAAAAAAGAAGGGTGTTATAAGTTTAACGTCTGTGACTCTGGGTATGCAATTTTTATTGTGTCATAGAAAATTTTATCCCGAGTGCTTAGCTTTGTTTGTTGAAAATCGGAGCACTCGTCTCCAAGATATTCAGCTTTTAGTGGAACAAGTGACCGGATCTCAGCCAACATTGAAGCTTAGGAACTTCAAATTTTGTTGTTATGTTCATTTGTGTCGGGGGGTTTTTAATTTTTTATATTTATTAATCCCACGAGTCTTTATAATTCATGGTTCTTTTTAAACACATCCCTCGTTACACATCCCTGGTGGAAACGCAGCCTTATGCACTCGAAAAACCGGCCAAGAGCATGTCGGACCATGCTCAGTGTAGGGTTCCGCAGCTGTTCACACGAAATAATGCACACTACAGATGGAAAAAATACGATATGAAAAAGGGCATTAGCAAAAGAGCGTATCTCCACAGCACTTACGACCTTTTGTTGAGAAGCACCGTTTTTCGGCGATAACTCAAAAACTGTATACTATCATGTTGAAAACAATTTTCGTTGAAAGTATTTGTTAAGTATTATATTTATAGAGGGGTGGGGGGTGGGGGACACAATTTATGCAGCTTTCGTAGCAATTATTTCCGACAATATTCCCTAAATCATTTTTTTTTAAACCTCGACACCTATCTTAAAAAATTAATCAATATACATCATTTAGTTTTTGAGTAAAATGCCTATGACATACGGACGGACGGATGGACATGACGAAACTGTAAGGGTTCCGTTTTTGCCATTTTGCCTATGGAACCCTAAAAAAATTGACTACGAAGTGGTAATGAAATGGCAATGACTGAATTGACATCAACGTCATCGCTTTTTGCAAAGACGTCAAACCAAAGTGTTTCGTAAAAGTTATCTGAGTAAACATTATACTGGGTAAATATGTATATTCAAATAAAATTTGCATAAAATTGTCTACGTATGTTTGCCAAGCACTTATTTGCGTTCGAGCTTTTTGGCATTTTCAATAGCATCTATTTACTATAATAAATTATAAAGTTTTAGAAACTAAATGTTTGGACATTGAAGATATTAAAACAAATGATTATTACGGACTATTAGGAGATCACTGAATCGATTTTTTTTTTGCTTGTCACGCCAACTCGGGTAACAGATTTCAACTAGTTTTGGTACACGGGTAGTTGGGTATCCACAGATGGATATAGGATGCTCTTTACCCGACTGCGCTGTAATATCTTCTGTATCTCCGTTAAGACGAAGAGATGGGGAAATGACCTTGCTCGTTCGGCGGAAAAAAAGATGTAGAGGATTTTTAAAAACCTGCTTCTTAAAAATAGTTTCTAGGCCTAATTACATCACATAGGAACGCTCTTACTCTATCAACCCATAATTAAGTATATTTGTGTCCGGAATAGTTAGTTAATTTCCAGGTCTCTACATGCTACATGTATTATCAAAAAAAATGCACAAAAACACCTCGATTTCAGTGATTTGCCCACCCCTTCGCCTTAATATTGGGCCTGAAAATCTGGTTCTGCAACGAAATTTTAATAAACATTGCCATGCGATGTAGTACCCAGAAAGACATATAAGTCAAAAACTGTAATAGGTCAGTAATTTGGGGTTTTTGTTCCCCCAAGGTAGCACAGGGTTCTTAAGTTCGAAACCTTAGGATTGTCTCTCTAGTGCATCCCCAAACAACCTGTTAAAGTTCCATTAAATTTGGAATACATTCGAGGTAAAAGTACATTAATTGCTGGACTACCTAACAGACAATGTATTGCTGGTGAAATAATGATATTTATTGTGTAAGTAGGCCGCAAGGGCACTTAAAAGTCTGACTCTACGGCATTTTCCAAGAGGAGACCAGAGACCTTAAGAAGAAAGCCGAAATACGCTCAACCGTTAGTAATTTTTTCTAAATAACTTTTATCTATTACAATATTTGTACTCGGCCTCCGAAATAAACGTTTTTAAGTATTAACTCAATGCTTAGTTCTCCAAGAAAACATATCAAAACTTATACAAGTAATTAAAAATATAATACAAGAAAAAAAAGAATAATTTTTTTACTTAAAACAACTTACGTAACCTACGTCTGACATAGAACCGTGTCCCGGTATAAGTAAATTATCTTTGTGTTTACCGAACCTACATCATAGAAACTAATGTTAAGTATACCTAATTGACATGTAAAATTTTATTTTATTAATAAATGAATTGAATTGAATTTAGTTTCTGTTTTGGGCCATGCACACTTTTGTCTGTTAAATGGTCCTCTAACCTATAATATGCCGTTTCCATTAGAGACTTTTTAAGTACTTTTTGATAACTGGAAAAGGTGATTTTAAAGCATCATCTGGTAACTTCTATGCTATTATAAAGTCATAAAATTAAAGTAAATTTGATATTTTCAAAAAACCTATTGACTATTTAGACGTCACTGAATTAAGATTTATTTTTTACTAGCTTCTGCCCGCGACTTCGTCCGCCTTAAATTCGTTTCTCGCAGATAAGGGTATTTTTCCGGGATAAAAAGTAGGCTATGTCCTTTCCCGGGACTCAAATTATCTCCATACCAAATTTCATTCACATCGGTTCAGCGGTTTAAGCGTGAAGAAGTGACAGACAGACAGACAGACAAACAGAAACGCTTTCGCATTTATAATATTAGTAGGGATTTTTTGTACGTTCGTATGTGTCGTTGTAACTGGGACTTATCTTGCACATATTTGACGACCGGTTTGGCTCAGTGGGAGTAACGTTGCCTGCGAAGCTGAGGTCCTGGGTTCAAATCCCGGTAAGGGCAAATATTTGTGTGATGAGCATAAATATTTGTTCCTGAGTCTTGGATGTTTTCTATGTATATAAGTAATATATCTATTAAATATATCGTCGTCTAGTACCCATAACACAAGCCTTATTGAGCTTACCATGAGACTAGTTCGATTTGTGTAAAATTGTCCCGTAATATTTATTTATTTATTTATTTATTACATATGAACATAGATATAAATGTCACGATATGTATGATAATGCGAATCGTGCAATCTTCTCGTATGTAGGTACGTCGTGACGGCTATGTCATTAAATTGTCATATATCTGGTGTGTACTGAAATTCTTTCATCAGGCCAATGTATACATTTTTATAATACCAGAATGTGCTTGCAACTTCATTCGCGGAGGAGAAAAAGTCATAACCCCTCGTTTTGTCTTCATCTTAGTCGGGTTAAAAGTATGTTATAGCCATCTGGAGATACCCCGTATTTTTGGCACACGGGTAGCCAAAAATAGTTGAAATCCGTTTAGCCGATTTAGCGCCATGAAACCACGACACATTCGAACATAGGTACTACAAACATACAAAAAAGCGGCCAAGTCTGAGTCGGATTCGCCCATGAAGGGTTCCGCAGCCGTTTATACAAAAAATGCACAACAGATGAAATAAAATACGATATGAAAAAAAAACACCACTTACGTCCTTTTGCTGAGAAGCGCAGTTTTTTGACAATAACTTAAAAACGGTATGTCCGATCATGTTGAAAACAATTTTCGTTGGAAGTATTTAATAAGCTTTATATTTGTAGTTTTTTTCATATTTTTTGAACATACCGTTTAGAAAATAGAGGGCCCCCCCGGGCACAATTTTTCTTACTTTCGGAGCGAATATTTCGGAAAATATTAACTAAATCATTTTTTTTAACCTCGAAGTGTTTTAAGAACAACTGTCGAAATATGTACCACACATTGATATTTGCTGATTTTTTTTTTCAGTTTCTGTTTCATGTATGGTGTGCCCCCCTTAGAAGTTCAATTTGTGTAAAATTGTCCTATAATATTTATTTATTTATTTGTCCATTTCGCACTTCTCCACTCCAGTGGAAAGGTAGCCTTAAAAAATGAAATTTGTGTTCGTTAATGACCAGGGTTCGGATATTCGGTGAGATATTTACCTAAAGTTTGGCGGCGGCGTTTATGTTGAACGGTATGGAGACGGACTCAATTTAATTTTCCTATTAAACTTCCCGGGATTTCTAAATTTAGTAACAAGACCTCCAAAACTTATTATTACAATAGATACATACTTACATACATTATTACATTACCTGCATTGCATAACAACGTACGCGCTTACCAAAATAGTCATAAATAGCCATAAACTAACTATGTTTGTATATTTTATTTATTTACCTTCTCGTGTCGTTTTAAGCGATCCCGGAATCGCAGAACCCATATTATTAAAATAATTTAAGTTGCTACCAGGAAAATTCAGTAAATTTCACTGTTTTTAAAGTGATATAAAATATTCGTCTTGCTGCAAACCACGTAATATTTATATATACATATATATATAATATAAAATGTTATAAATACCTAATAAATCAAGAGAGAAAAAAAACCTTCGTAAAGTCCTTTTTCTATGTTAAATTGCGTATAGGCTCCCTCATCAAGCGACGCTTAGACATGGCACTAAAACTAATAAGTGAGTAATGATGTTCACTTTAAAATTGTAAACTGGTTTTTCAATATATAGGTTCTATAGTTTTTCATAAAAGTAGCAAAAGCTGTAATTTTGTCGCAAAATAACAAATGCTGATGGTGTTTATCTTGGTTTCAGCGACTCGTGAAGATAAACTGAAACAGTATATTGGTAACAACGGTGGTTGAAAACACAATGAGAATTTCTCATTGTGTTCTCAACCACCGTTGTTACCAATACAGAAAAGTGAAGAGCAACGGATCGAAGGTGAATGCGTACTCTTTTCTTTCTAGTCGTCTCACTCTTGTCAGAGTGGTCCTGGTCTCGATGATGATGTAATCGTACACGGCAGATCTTCGTCCTCGGCCCTCTCGACTTGGGTAGCTGCCTTTGCAATTTGTCTCCACTTTATTCTGTTTGCAGCATTTCGAGCACACTCGGTGATGCTGTCTGTCACAGTTTTAATAAGATCCGTCCATCGGGTTGGAGACCGCCCTCGAGACCTTTTGCCTTCAACCTGTCCCTGCACTTAATGCGTATGGTAGCCCCTTAATTAAGAAGCCGACTCTTTTTTGCCCAACTTTTGCTGGGTTTTCGGCAACTTTAAGTAAATATCTCACCGAATATCCGAACCATGGTAATGACACTTGACCTTGTCACTCCCAGTGCTTAAATGCGGTAAGGAAATGCTCCATCTCTTGAGAGTGTGTCCTAGTTGTACGCAAATGATTATGTAAACGTAATAACATGTAATTTCTTAGTAAAACCCCGCTAAGTGCTTCCGACTAACTATTGATTAATAAACACAAACAACTTTGTTTGCGCGCGCAATGAACTAAAATAAATTTATAATTTTTCTAGAAGGTGCCTGCAACTTTGTCAGCGTACGAGAAAAAAAATAATAACCCTCTTTTTTCTGCTGCGTAGTCGGGTAAAAGTATCCTATAACCATCTGTGGATGCCCAGCTACCCGTGTACCAAAAATAGTTGAAATCCGTTGACCCGATTTTCCGTGACGAAGCCGCAACGACCAAAAAATATATTTTTACTTCAATGCACAGACATTTAATTTTTTTAACTTTATAATAGTAGGTGTGATATATGTGGCGTATGGATAGATAAATCCAAGTGAAGGTTTTTTCTATATGTGTACTGTAAATATGTATTTATTTATGTATATAAAATAGCCAAATATATAAATTTAGGAAAGTCAGGTAGGGCGGTGTGAGAATGATAGCGATAGACAAATGGTACGAGATGGTTGATAAATATTTAGAGATAGGTTTCATGTTCAAAAAAAGGGAGAAAGTGTCCACCGAATTCGCATTGTCTGCTCATACATAATTAATTAAACATTACTTTGTAAGGCTATTTTCAATAACGAATGACCTGATTAATTACAAAGTTCACTTCATTAACAAATAATCGGCCCAAAGCGAGTGCGGAATGCGGCAAAAGTTCCAATCAAGGAAAAAATATTAATCAGATTAATTGAGTATGGTTCCTTAGCTTTCCCGCAAATAATATTAATAGTGACTTGGTTAGATTGGACAGTAAATTGTGCTCAAATGCGCGTCTTTTCATGCAGTTTGTACAAAAAAAATACGTATGAAAATACAACAAACCATCACCAGAGAGTATAATCCTCGACACGTGTTTCGCCTCTCTACGAGGCATCATCAGGAGATGCAGGAGATGTTGACGGGCCGGCGTCCACCCGAGGAGACTACTAATATACAGTTGTAAAATGAAATGACTGTACATTGAAAATATTTGCAAAAAATGTTGCAGTGAACTCCAAAATAGTCCTATTTTGGAGTTCACTGAAACGAAAAAAAATATATATATATCGTTGTAGCTTCATCACGCCAAATCGGCTAAACGGCTTGCAACAATTTTTGGTACACGGGTAGCTGGGTATCTCCAGATGGTTTTGAGATAATTTTTACCCGACTAAGCTGAAAAAAAGGGGTTATGACTTTTGATCCTTCGCGAACGAACTAGATACATATAAACTTATGATGCTGACTGTACATTACAATGTTGTAGCAGGTAAGTATGTAATGGTAATTAATTATTAATGTAAACGTAATGGCAATGTAGTTTGCATCGGTATTGATATGTAGATAAGCAGGTCCTCAAACTGGTTTGGAAAATGGTTTCCTCGACGACTAATGTCAAACCATATGACAGAAAGACGGGCTGACGGCGAAGCCTTGGTGAGAGTTTCAGAAAAATCATTACGTAAAACGTTAATTAACTATGACACTAATTAATTCCTCATAAGGAAATAATGCAAACATAATTAAATTACGCATATGATACAACGAATACCCATTGTTAGTTTACCTTTTAAATAGAAGGTGGGCACCTTTGACTTAAATAACTATAGAAAATTAAAAAAATTAAAACTCCCCCGACACAAATGAACAGAACAACAAAATTTGGAGTTCCTAGCTTCAATATGTCTGAGATCTGGTCACTTGTTCCACTAAAAGCTGAATATCTTGGAGACGAGTGCTCCGATTTCCATCAAACAAAGCTAAGAACACGCGGGATAAAATTATCTATGACACAAAAACGGGTTCCCTTTATGTGGCATAACCTCGATTGTCCGAATCATCATTCAGCCGAATTTTGGCATAATGCAGTTTTTTCAGAAACTGTCAAATTTTCAGGAGTTTTTAAAGCATTATCCAGTTGTATACATTAGGTTAGGTTAGGTTTGTTTTATAAAAATCTTGAAAAGTTTGCGTGTTCAAAAAAAAATGCATTATGCCAAATCATGATTCGAACAAAAAAATATGCGTAAACAAGGGGAACCCACAAAAATCGCACTAAAATTGGTCCATTCGTATGGGCGCTACGATGCCACAGACAGATACACAGATACACAGAATCACAGACATGTTAAACTTATAACACCCCTCTTTTTTTGTCGGGGGTTAAAAATAAACACGGACACCTATCGTTGGCTTCAGCACACCAAAACGGCTAAACGGATTTCAACAATTTTTGGTACACGGGTAGCTGGTCATCCCCAGATCGTTACAGAATATTTTTATCCGACTACGCTGACGAAAATAAATAAATAAATAAATAAATAAATATCCGGCCGGGATTCGAACCCAGGACCGTCAGCTTCGTAGGCCGTTGTACAACCCACTGAGCCAAACGTGTCGTCAAAAGAAGAGGGGGTTATGACGTTTTGTCCTCTGCGAACGAAGCGGAAGCCTTCTAATAGTATATATCGATGGTGTAAATTTACCCACATTAAAACACCTAGACAAACTTACCCCACCTCACAAAACTGTGTTCCATGAATTATCATCATATCTATTTTAAAAACGTGAAAGTATGTATGTACGTTCCACTCAATCTCAGAAAATAATGGATCAATTTTTATGGAACTTTCCAGTTATGTTCCTTATAAATGAGAATAGGACAGATTTCATCCCTTTTAGGGACGAAAAAGGGGATTAAGCTTTGTAATATAATTTATGTCAAATTTCATCCCTTTTAGGGACGAAAAAGGGGATTAAACTTTGTAAGCAATAAATTGCATCTCTACGCGGACGAAGTTGCGGACAACAGCTAGTAAACAATAAAATAGTGATGGTTAGCGGTACCTGCTTTCGTGGTCAGACCTAATAATAAACAGGCAACGATGCTACCTACTTCTACTACGCATCGCAATCTGATGCCACATAATTAACATATTAATTAGTAACAGAGCCATATGCTTATACGATGTAAGTAAGCGTTGGCCAGATTTGTTCCTATAGGGACTAGCATTATTTTTAGGGTTCCGTACCTCAAAAGGAAAAAACGGAACTTACTTATCGGATCACTTTCTTATCCCTCTGTCTGACTGTCAAGACCTTTTTTCTCAAGAACGCGTGGAGGTATGGGGCTGTTTATAAATTACGTTATCTATTTTCAACGATTTTTGACCCCCCTAAAATCATCCAACCATAATAATTCAAATGACCCCCCCCCCCCCCCCCCCCTACCAAAGCCCTAGCCGCTATTAAGTTGAAATTAACATTAAATACTTATATCTGCAGTCCCTTGAAGCTGTAAAAATATCAAGTTTCTAAGTCAACCTAATCCAAAAATAAAGTAAGTAATTAAAAAATGCGTTTCCATATAAATTTCCGTCCATGGAAAACTATGGTACTTGAAATTTTGTATGAAAGCTCTTCTAGTACAACATACATAGATAAAATCACGCCTTTTTCCCATAACGGGGTAGGCAGAGACTACCTCCTTCCACTTGCTACGGTCCTGGCATACAACTGCCGCTTCATCATCATTCATTTATAGTCGCACGTCATCATCATCGCACGAAATAAATCTGTAAATTTTACCGCGTACGTTTTGCTTAGGAGTAGGGCTCTGCTAACCATGGATTTTCATAGATAACCTTAGGGATTTCATAGAACCCTCGGTGCGCGACTCCGACTTGCACTTGGCCGGCTTTTTTTGTAATTGACTGATACTACATATTTTGTCACGTTTCCGAGATTTCTCGATCGCTATTCTTGATATGTAAGTGTACACTATATTTGTAGCTCATACGAAAAATTTATAATTATTCGCTAATCTTCTCATTTTTCGTGGCAACAGACAATCCCGTTACGCATGAGGTAGGCACAATAGATTAAGTGTTACCGGAGTTACCGTCATATTATTTCGCTTGTTGAACATTTATTAGGTAATTTAAGAGACTTACATAATTTTAATTATATATAATAAGAACAAGAGTAACCAACGTGAGTTAGGGATATTATGGTTTTTTAGAAGCTTTTATACGGATTATATTGCTTATTATATTATCTCATTTGAGTTCCCGGCGTTTCGGAAGCTTTTCAGCTTTCGTTCTCGCGGGTCGACTGAGAAAAGATATATTTTCCCGTGTCAAAGTTACAATTTGTGCAAACTTCCCACTTTGAGAAAACAAATAAAGGTGCACATACATGCCTGATGGGCCTAATCTGTAAATACACATGTGCCAGAATGGCTTAATTTTAAACACAACTACTAGTAGCATATTCACAAATTGAGGCTTACTGAGGAGAAAAACGCTGCAAAGAAAAACTCACTTCTCCCAGTAACGAGGTTACTAATCATAATATTTTAAAAAACAGAGATTATATTTTTAAAAAGTCACACCTAGCATTGACAGCTAACTTAAAAAAAATCCTTGCTGATCTATTTAGACAAGAGACCTGTACAAGACCAGCGCTTAAAAATACATCTAAAAAACAATACGATGAAAAAAATTTTTTGTACATTCTGGGTTTACATAACGTCGGGAAAATATATAAAATGCACACCTCTATGATCTTCCGAATTGACAGTTTCTGCGTGTTATATTCATGACTCGACGGTATATCCTTGTATATAATTTATTATTATGATTGTCTATTATTGTGTATTATGGAGGTTTGGCGCAGTTAATGTATTTAATTTTATTTATGTACCTACCCAGTGTTGTATAGTCGTATATATATATAATAAATTTGTTTAGTTATTTGCTTGTTTCGTTTCATACGATCTCTCTAACACCTAGAAAATTCCAGGTTTCTGATGATTATTCGCAAATGCGCTGAGTGGGAATTTCAGCAATAGCGAGGACTATTTAAACAAAAAGGACTGACCATCTCCATAGAAAAAGGCGTTTCCCGGTATGTGCAACGCCATCTATATATATAATTATTAAACTTTGCAAGCGTGACTCAATTATTAAGTGTTACGATTTATTTATTATTAGCTATTTGCGAACTAATTGTTACTATACTATCTATTTTTCTTTATTCAATTATAACATATTATTAAATGTTTATTATTATGGCACTGTTAAGCTGAGCGTTAAGCGAGAGCGGGGGACAAGGCAGCGCGACGTCATCGGTGCGGACGGCGCGGCGACCCGGCGGCGACGCGGCATCGACACTCGACATCAATACCTTCACCAGCAACGGACGACTTCCAATTCTTACTTATTTAGAAGTGTTTGCCCGGGACCCATGTATAATTAAGACGGCAAAAAAACCAGCCTATTTAGATATACAGTCCACTATCATTTACGTCCCAGTAGGACCCTAACAGGCACCATCTAGTTTTTGCCAGAATATCTCCTTGCGATCGGAACACAATGCAAAGTATGGCAAGTGTTAGGTGCGGGCTATAGCGGGCAGGAGAGCTTCGTTACCGGGAATTACCAGGGACCAGGTTACCAGGATACCAGGATACCAGAGGGATGATGTAAATAATAACTCTTATTTAAAATACTGTGTAGAGTGTGAGTAGTCTGAGATGGAATTGATTGAATGGGACTTGGCCGCCATTATATTCCGTCGTTCCATCGCACACTTAGTGGGGGTGTGGTCAAGTGTATAATTTATTGAGTAAAAACAGTTTAGAATGAGACAAAACAATAACAAACAATAATCTTACAGTACTAACTTATCCTAAACACGATACAAATTTTATAATTAATTAACATAAAACTAAGTGTATAAAATTACGGTATATAAAAATTATAATGCTGTATGCGAAAGTTATGTACAATTATAAGCTATATGAGATAAATTATTTACTATCATAAGCTATATGCGACATTCCCCTCCACGTGCGACAGCACCATCTCCTTCTGTGGAGCATATGAGGATAAGGCGGGAGGCTGGGCGGCGAACGGTTCCGGCGCGTGTCTGTACATCGGCTACTCTAATATGGCCATCAGGACCGGGATAGAGTTGTGCAATAATGCCTCTAGGCCAAGTACCACGCGGCATAGTATTGTCAGCAACTATGACCACATCTCCTATCTGTAGGTTCTTTGCCTTGGAATGCGCACTGGATCTAGGCAATAAGTTTGGGCGATATTCTTTTAGCCATCTAGTCCAAAAATGATCTGCCAGCGCTTGTGCTGTTTTCCAGGATTTCAGGTCGAGGGACTTGTCCGAGAAGGAGCCAAGGGGCGAGAGGGCACTGGACCTGCCGATCAGAAAGTGATTTGGCGTCAATGCTTCTGCTTCTAAGTCAGGATTCACGGGTGTCAACGGGCGAGAATTGACGATATGTTCGGCTTCCAGCAGTAGGGTGTGTAAGACCTCTTCATGGGGTGCCCTGTTTTTTAGGGTGACCTTGAGCGCGGTCTTGACGCTGCCCACGAGTCGCTCCCACGCGCCGCCGGCGGAAGGGTTGCCTGGCGGGATCTTCTTCCACACTATTTGACGGTCGGAGGTGAACTGTTTCATGGTGTCAGGTAGTGAGTTCATGGCTTCTGACAGTTCACGTTCGGATCCATAAAAGTTCGTAGCATTGTCTGAGTAAATAGTGGTGGGGGTGCCACGCCGAGCCATCATTCTGCGAAGTGATAGGATCATAGAGGATGCCGATAGAGAGGCAGCAAGCTCTAGATGGACAGCTCGGGTGGTGAGGCAAGTGTATAAAACACCCCATCGTTTCTCGTGTCTGCGGCCTATAGTGACGTTCATCGGCCCGAAGAGATCGACAGCTGTTGCGGTAAATGGGGCTTGATTCGCTAAGAGCCTCTCTTTTGGTAAGTCGCCTACAGGGGCCTTGAGAGTGGCCCCCTTATAGGTCCGACACCATTGGCACTTGTTTGTTATGTAGCGAATAGTGCCGCGCAACCCGACGATAAAATAGCGTTGTTTTAGCTCGTTGATTACCGTAGCGTGATTGCCGTGATTGTATTTTTCGTGAAAGTGGTGGACCAACAATCTGGTGAAGTCTTCTTTGGCATGTAATACTGGTATGTATTCTTCATTTCGGCCAGTTCTCGCGTCCAGCACGACGACTCCGCCCTTGGCTAGTTTCACTGCAATCTTGTGTAACGGTGATTTCTTCGGTAGTGGCCGCCCAGCCTCTAGGTGCTTAATCTCCTCGTAGTATGACATATTTTGACTTCTTCTTATAAGCAGGATAGTCGCCAGCTTAATATGCTCGTTGTTCATTTCTTTATCATGATTTCTACATAGCGATTTGGCTTTGAATACCTCGGCAGCAACCATGACCCGAGCAGAGGCGCGAATTAAACGTTCGTATTTCGAAAACCTATTTACTTCGGGTAAGTAATCGAATTTATTATTTACGGTTTGAACGGAGCTGACGCGGTTAACCCGTTCCTCGCCTGAGGGGCCGACGGGTTCGGTGGACTTTTCTATGGGCCATTTTTCCCTATTTTGTCTAATGAACTCGGGCCCTAAAAACCAACGGTGGTTGGGGCCGAACTTGTTTGGCACTCCTTTCGTGGCGTCGTCCGCGACGTTCAAAGCACTCGGTACCCAGTTCCAATCGGATGGAGTGGTAGAATCTTCTATTTCAGCTAACCTATGGGCCACGAAACTTTTAAAGGTGCGCGGATCTGAACGTATCCATGCCAGTACGGTACGCGAATCACTCCAATAATATTTGTTAGTTATTACGTAATCGGATTCTTTAATAACTGATTGGGCCAATCTAGCTCCTAATACGCACGCTTGTAACTCGAGCCTCGGGACGCTAATGATTTTCAGGGGCGCGACGCGCGCCTTGGCGGCTACTAGGTTAGACGTCGTGTGCCCCTCCGCGTGAGCGCTCACTAGATAAATTGCGCAAGCGTATATTTTGTCGCTTGCGTCACAAAAAATGTGCATGCTAGCCTCTCTGTTACATGCCGGTACGTAGCGCGGGATTTCTAAATGTTTCAATTGTTGTATGTTTTCTATAAATGACCTCCATACGGGCGCGAGTGTCTCCGGGATAGCCGTATCCCAGCCTATACCGGTACGCCATACTTCCTGCATTAAGGCTTTACCTAACACCGATATCGGACTCGCGTATCCGATTGGATCGAAAATAGACATCGCGCTGCTAGTGACCTGTCGCTTGGTAGGTAATTTATTTCCGCTTAGCACCTCCTCGGGAGTGTTGCGCAAGTTTACGTTGAAACCTATAGTGTCTTTTTTATGATTCCAATTGAGCCCTAGCGTTCGTTCGCTCTCGCTTTTCCCTATAGGTGACGTCTCGTTTTCGGTCTGAGTGACGTCACTTATTACGACAGGGTTGTTCGACGCGAAACCTCGGAGTTCGAATGACGCGCGCAGATTTAGTGCATAAATTTCGTTTACTATGCGTCTTACTTCTCCGTCGCTTTCGTCCATCGCGATTAAAATGTCGTCCATGTAGGCATTTTTAATAGTTTTTTCCGCGGCTATAGGAAATTCTTTTGCGTGATCATTTGCGTTTTTGTTTTTGACGTACAACGCCGTAGTCGGTGACGAAGCTGACCCGAATATCAGTCTTTTCATTCGATATTCTTGGGGTGGAGACTCGCGGTCCTCCCCCCTCCAAACAAAACGCAAACTATCGCGGTCTTCATCAATTATTTCGACCTGCAAAAACATTTCCTTTACGTCTGCAATTACCGCTGTTTTGCCCTCGCGAAAACGCACCAAAACGCCGAATAACGATTCTAGTAGATCCGGGCCCGTAAGGAGGGCGCTATTCAAGGATTTATTATACGCGGTTGCGGCCGCATCGAATACTAGGCGCCATTTGGCTTTTTGGGGGTGAATTGTGGGAAAATGGGGTAGGTACCAAGTTCGGGGACCATGGGCGGGCGCGGAGCTAACTATTTTTTCCGCATAACCTTTTTCCAACAAATTGTTTATTTGTTTCGCATATTCGATTTTTAAATTTGGATCTCGGTCTAGCTTCCGTTCCAAACTGTATAACCGTCGCAGCGCGTGAGCACGGTTATCCGGTAGCTCTTCGTTATCCGTTCGCCACAATAGCCCCGCGCGGTACCTATTTTCCCCGGGTATTTTTTCGCACGTGGCGTCTAATAGGTTCAATGCACGTTTATCTGGGTCGTCTCGCGGTAATTTGCTTTGTACGCCTAACGATTCTATGTCGAAATGCTTTTTCATCAAAGTCAGGGCCTCATCTTCGTCGGTTTTGGGTCTTACGTGGTTTACCAGAGCTAGGACTGGTCTATGAGTTAAATATTGACCATGTAAAACCCAGCCGAGCTTCGTGAGGCTTGCTGCTGGATGATTTTTATTACCGCTCAACGTTTGCAACGAAACTATTAGGTGCCAATTATCCTGTCCGATAAGGATAGTTGGTGTCGCGCGTTCATAGCACAATTCGTCTAAAATATCCGTTAAATGACCGCATTGACCTACAATTTCGCGCGGCACTTCCTGCGGCGCGATGCTTAGTTTGTTTATTGTATACGCGTTGATAGTTTCCATGTTCCGACTACATAGACCGCGAACATTTAATTTCAATCTACATGATTCCGTATCATTGATCACGTGACCGCCTATACCCTCTATAGCGAGCGTTTCTCCTGCCGTGCGCGGCGCGACCCTATCGGCTGTTTCACGCTCGATGAGAGTCATCGTGCTCCCATCGTCTAGAAGCGCGTGAGTCTGTATGGTGCCTGAAGGGCCTGACACTTCTATCGGGATAACCTTGAGAAAAGTATTGGCGCAATTTATAGCGTTAACGTGGCCCGAGTTACTACGTGTTGCCGCGGCGACGGTTACGGAATTTAATCCATGTAGCAATTTATGATGCCCGGCCTCGCATTGGTTTACCCCGCACGGTACATATTTACATTTAGTTGTCCGTCTATGCGCAGAGTTCAGACAGCGGAAACATATTTTCGCGTTTTTCGCCATTTCCCAACGTTCCTCGATCGATGCCGACAGAAATTTGGTACACGAGCCGACTTTATGTTCGTTAGAGCTATCACAAATTGCGCATTTTGATCGACTCGATTCCCTATACTGCGGCGGCGGCGGCGGCGGCGGTTGTCGAGGCTTAAAATTATTTGGCTTTTTATTTTCTCGATACTTTATTTGCGCTACCGTGCGTGGCCGATTATCGTATCTATTTGGTCGATCATCGAAATCGCTATCTGAATCGCTGTCACGCTCGTTTCTGTATGGTGGGGGGCGTGGCCTAGTGCCAGCCTGGCGCGCGGGACCTGGGTCGTTGTAAACCGCGTTCACCATATTTCGTGGTTTAAAAGATTTTGAGCGTGTCGTCCGTTTCGCGGCGTAACTTATTTCATTCAGAAAACTCGACATCGCAATTAAATCCGGCAAATCCATATTTGCTTGTTTATATTTTGACCACTCGTAACGTACGAGGATATTTAATTTATCTATGATTTTATTTACGAGCTCGGGCGCGTGTAAATATTTATCCTGTCGTAACGATTTGATTGTGGCCACCGCGTTCGCGACGTGTGCGGCAAAACTGACTATATTTGAATTATCCTCTGCCAATCGAGGCATCCGTTTTACGTTATGAATTTCGGTCAAAACAATTTCCTCTGGATCCCCGAAATGTCTCTCAAGAGCCTCCATTATTTCGTAGGGGTCCTGAACCGTATACATGATCGATTTGACCGCGGTGCGCGCCTCGCCTTTTAACGCACGCCGAATGCGACTGACGTTGTTCACCGAGCTGAACATGGGCGCGGTGTCTTCGAATTCGGCGCGGAAAGCTATCCATTCGGTAATATTTCCGTCGAAATGGGGCAATTCCGGCGCGGGCCGTTGAATTATTGGAGCGTACGTATGGGGGTTCTCTAACGCGTGCACTGGCATAGAACGATTCCGCAGTTGTTCCGGTCGCAGGGGACTTTTAACCTCTTCGGCGCCAGACTTTCGTATCGACTGTTGTCTTACCCAGCTACGGACTCGGTCGTTTTCATCAACATCGGAGGTCGTACCACCGCTGTTAGATCGCACCCTACACTGGGCGATCTGCAGCTTACACTCAGCGGTATCGGCCTCCTTACGAGCGAGTTCGAGCTTGGCTTTACAAACTTCCAGTTCGGCCATTAATTTCGAAAGTTTGGCGTCGCGTTCCCTATTGTGACGCGGTTCTATCTCGCGGAGAGATGCGCGATCTCTGCTACGTTCGCGCGCGTTTTCTAACACTGTACCCGACGTACTTTTGTTTGCAATTAACGTGTTATCGAGATTTATGGGGTTTTCGGCACTATTCACTCGCGTTTCCCTATTCACTCGCGGGTCCCTACTGTGCGCGCGCGGTTCCCTATCCTGCGGGCGCGGTTCCCTACTGAGCGGACGCGGTTCCCTACTCTGATCACGGTTGCTACTGGTGCCGTCGCTTCCTTCATTGGACGGCATTGGTGTGGGTCGGTGTTGATACCCTCCCGGTGCGGCAGATGTGGTATCGCGCGGCTTGCGTGACCGCAGCGATCTTCCTTGTTCCGACATCTTCTTGCTGGCGCACGTGGGGTTCCCTAACCTTACCTACCTAACACCTATTCATAGACGCCACTGAGTGCGACGTCTACGGGCCTGATCCCTACAGACTTAACTCGATGGCGTGGATCCCTCGGTGCACTGAATCTCCCGCCAAAGCCTAAGTGCTATGGCCAGGGCGTTTGAAAGCAGTGTGATGATGTCGACCATGCGACATATGCAACGAAAGTTGCCAGACACCCCACGGAGCGAGCTCAACGTGTTCGGCCTTGACTTCAAACGGAGCGAGCTCAACGTAATCCGTCCTTCCGCGAAAGCGGGCGAGTGCGTGAGGCGGTTAAACCCTGGCACTTTGGTCCCTAACCTGAGCCGAGTGACCTTCAAGCTCAGCACGTACTTGTTTCTTTTTTCTTTCTTCTGCCCGAAGTCCACTTGATTTGTCGTTGATCTTCTTTCTTGATCCGACGCCGAAGGACCACTGTTAGGTGCGGGCTATAGCGGGCAGGAGAGCTTCGTTACCGGGAATTACCAGGGACCAGGTTACCAGGATACCAGGATACCAGAGGGATGATGTAAATAATAACTCTTATTTAAAATACTGTGTAGAGTGTGAGTAGTCTGAGATGGAATTGATTGAATGGGACTTGGCCGCCATTATATTCCGTCGTTCCATCGCACACTTAGTGGGGGTGTGGTCAAGTGTATAATTTATTGAGTAAAAACAGTTTAGAATGAGACAAAACAATAACAAACAATAATCTTACAGTACTAACTTATCCTAAACACGATACAAATTTTATAATTAATTAACATAAAACTAAGTGTATAAAATTACGGTATATAAAAATTATAATGCTGTATGCGAAAGTTATGTACAATTATAAGCTATATGAGATAAATTATTTACTATCATAAGCTATATGCGACAGCAAGTGTCAGTCCTCTTATTTTAATGGGATAGTTCGACTTGTCCTAGAAACTTGAAATAGGGTACTTGACTGACAGATCAAATCAGTTCCTTATTATTATTATTTTATTTTTATAAATAAATAAATATTACGGGACAAATTTGCACAAATCGAACTAGTCCCATGGTAAGCTCAATAAGGCTTGTGTTATGGGTACTAGACGACGATATATTTAATAGATATATAACTTATATACATAGAAAACATCCAAGACTCAGGAATAAATATTTATGCTCATCACACAAATATTTGCCCTTACCGGGATTTGAACCCAGGACCTCAGCTTTGCAGGCAACGTTACTCCCACTGAGCCAAACCGGTCGTCGATTATGAACTGTCAAAACGGTCAGAAAAGTTTGAAATTAATAAATTAATAGTTTAAAAAACACTAGAAAAACACGCTTTACAAGACTTTTCTAACAAATCCAAACACAGCTATGATACGATGTTCCATCATGAAGTTCCAGTTCATATCCTCCGGCTCCATCATCAGATCAGTTCGACAGTACCATATTATTGTATTGTCATTAGAACTACATACAGCTGCCAATTTTCTTGACGCTACGATCCTTGGAAGATGGTTAAATTAGTTACCTTAGATTCCATTACATAGTTAGTTACATACAGGTCGACCTAATAAAAGCATGTTAATAAAGGTTTATGACGTCATAATTCTATGGTCCATCATCCTTAATTTTAGTTTTTAATCATTTTAAAATCGCCAAAAGCTTAAAAATAAGTATTCATTAATGTTTTCTACGTATTTAAAGAAATAACATTTAATTGCAAGCGTGACATCATTTACCAAATAATTTACTTTTACCGGGACACGGTTTTTATAAGGTGGCATATCAAACGTATGTAAGTTGTTTTAAATAAAAATCACTATTTTGCTTTTTTATATTCTAGATTATTTTTTTTACTTTTATAAGTTTTGATATGTTTCCTTGAAGAACTACGCATTGAGTTTATACTCAAAACATATATTTAGGATAGGCTATTGGCACGAATATTGTAATAGATATAAATAAGAGTTATTTCGAAAAAATGACTGACTGTTGAGTTTGTTTCGGCTTTCTTCTCAGTGGTCGCCTCTTGGGAAACGCCGTAGAGTCAGACTTGTAAAAGTGCCCTTGCGGCCTACTTACAGAATAAAGGTCATTATTTAATTTCATTATTTAATGTTGACTACAGGTATTTACCCAATTTGGTATGAAGGTAACTCCTAACTCCTATGGCACAACCAACGGGAAAAATCTGAAAATTTCACATTGTTTATCTATGTCTAGAAGTGCGCGAACAAACATTTCTATAATTGGGATGTTATTATGGGGATAAAGTTTTGATGCGAAATGGTAGTTTCTATGATAGAAATCCTAACAAGAATTGAGTTCTATACCTTCCGTGTAGCTTGTTTTATGAGCCTTTAAAGTTGAGTCGGAAAGTCCATTTTTAAAGTATCTAAACATGAATAACTAGTAATACCATTGAATAATCCATGAAATGTATATTAACTTTTGTTATAAAACCGTTTCGATAAACGCGAGTTTTAACATAACTGCAGAACAAAGTTCCTATTTTCCCTATAGAAGATACTAGCGTGTGACGTCACATGCTTGTAGGCTTTAGTATGAAGCGTTTTTTGGGTAAGTCCAAAAATGTGCTTTTAACGTCGTTGTATCTCGGGGAGTTTTTTATGATATTGAAGTAGTTTTTAACAAGCTTTTATTAGGTCGACCTGTATGTAAACTAACTATGTAATGTAATCTAAGGTAACTAGTTTAACCATCTTCCAAGGACCGTAGCGTCATGAAAATTGGCAGCTGTATGTAGTTCTGATGACAATACAATAATATGGTACTGTCGAACTGATCTGATGATGGAGCCGGAGGATATGAACTGGAACTTCATGATGGAACATCGTATCATAGCTGTGTTTGGATTTGTTAGAAAAGTCTTGTAAAGCGTGTTTTTCTAGTGTTTTTTAAACTATTAATTTATTTTCAACAATGTATCAATTATTAAGAAGTCGTTCTTTAACATACCACAGGAAAAAATAGTCAACATCCCAATTGTTTTTTATTTATATACAGGATGATCAATACAAATGGGTCAGTAGGGAGAATTCAAAAACTATGAGAGATAGCGAAATCTGTTCTTAGGACTTAGGAACCTTGGCGTCGTCGTTAAAATTTAATAATAATGGCATTATTGTTTTTTATCCTAGAGAGCAGATGGCTAAATTTTGAACATTTACTTCAATAAAATTATCATCTTATTTTTGAGTTTTTCTTTCAATTGTTTCAACAAGATTCCCTTGTGTCTTGTGATTCGCACCATCAACACTAACAACGAAAAAACTTGCAGAATTTATAACATTGTTTACAGAGATTTTGACCAGGTTCGATTCTCGGTTAAGTACGAGTTAAAAAAATGAATGACATTATTATTAAATTTAAAATCGACGCCATGGTTCCTAAGAACAGATTTCGCTACCTCTCATAGTTTCTGACTTCTCCATACTGACCGATTTGGAGTCTCCTATACTTAACCTTTGTTTAATGGAACGAGAGTACTATGCTTTATGTAGTTAGATTAAAAGTAAAGGTCAATAGGTTATTGTTACACTGTGGTTATTTAGATGAGGAAGTTTGTAAGTTTGTCGCGGGTATTCTCGAAAATCGATCCATTTATTTTTATTAGACACTATAGCTAGCAAGCGGAGGAGAAAATATCATATTTAATTTTTCTTCAGCCTAGTTGAGTCAAAAAAGTATCCTGTAACTATGAATTTCCAATCAAGTTAAAAAGCCACTTGCGGTTCATTTTTTTTTTCAGTGGGCTATTTGATAATTTTTTTTATGGCATGTTTTAAAACGACGTCGTAATAATAGAAATTATTGGTGAAAAAAATACTCCAATATCATAAAAACTCCACGAGATACAACGACGTTAATTGCACATTTTTGGACTTTCCCAAAAAAGGCTTCATACTAAAGCCTACAAGCATGTGACGTCACACGCTAGTATCTTCTATAGGGAAAATAAGAACTTTGTTCTGCAGCTATGTTAAAACTTGCGTTTATTGAAACGGTTTTGTAACAAAAATTACAAAACTCTTTATGCGTTATTGAATCGTATTATTAGTTATTAATATTTTCATACATTAAAAAAGGGATTTTCGCACCCAACTTTAAAGACTCATAAAACAAGCGACACGTACGGTGTCGAACTCAAATAACGTAATTTTTTGATTTGCTTGTTTTAACAGGATCAATTTTTCAATTATTTTTCAACTGTCAATTACCCTATGATACCTGATATTTACTTCTTTTTTTTTAATTTTCAAATCCCGTTAAGGGCAAATATTTGCGTGATGAGCATAAATATCCATTAAATATATCGTCGCCTAGTACCCATAACACGAGCCTTATTGAGCTTACCATGGGACTAGTTATTGTTATTTATTATAAGGCTATTTGGGTTATAATAAGCTTTTTTAGTATGAGACAGTAGGAACCCTTCCAGCACAACATTGACTAACTAGTCTTGCTATTTGTATTGTAAGTGCAATAAAGAGTTATTTTATTGCATTGTAAAAACGACACGGAAAGACCAAACCTGTTGTCATTTCATGCAACAATCATTACTCGACGAAAACCATTAGAATTGACGTAGATGCCCATTCAGAGCGTTTATACCTGTTTCGCTGGCAACATCGCATATTTTTTTATTTTGCTTCATTATTTTGTGGTACTTGAATGAAACTTAAAGGTATGTTCGATTCATACCCTACATCTTTAGGAATCATGTAGCGTTTAATTCACCTATCACCCGCTTTTGCCTTTATTTAATTACAGAACAAGATATATACATGAATTCATTTTTAGAGCCTTAGTTGTGGCAATTAACATGAAATTTCGAATTGTACCGAAACCTAGTGAATGTATTGAAAACATGTTCAAGTTACATTCATTATTTCTCAAAATAATCAAGGAAAACCAAAAAATATGCGACGTTGCCAGTTAAGCGGGTATAAACCCTCTGAAATCACAATACCATATATTTTAACAACGATTAAAAAAATCAAACTTAGACACGATGATGATGTTCAAACGTCTAAACCCATTATCTTTACTCATAGCTTTAAAAACAACCATTAATTTCTCTTTTCTTAGGTCTCCTTCGGGATTTCTAATGTCTTTTGTCCTAACGAATTTTTTTCAGAAACCGTACATTTTTCAAGATTTTTTAAAAGATCATCGTATAGATTACGAGTCGGTTAGGTTAGATTTGTATTATAACAATCCTGAAAAGTTTACAGTTTTATAAAAAATGCGTTAGGACAAACGATACATTTGGACAAAGGACGTTAGGGATTCCGATATAGATCCAGTTTTCTTACTTATAATAAGTTTCTGTCAAGTATTTCATTTCTGAGACAAGCTTTTATTGCCGATTGTACTTATCTTTTGAAACCCCGTCAATTATTAATTGAGACGATTCTTAAAAGCCCAAACTCGGTAGGATTGTGTTATTTTGTTACAGAATTCGTAAAACCACCTCCCGGCTCCATCAGATTTCTATCATTCAGATCAGCTCGATGGTATCATAATATGGTATTGTCACGTAACGTCCACATACTTATAGATATCATAATATTTTTTCGACTCGTGTACCTACTACAATTTGTGAATTAGAACTTACATAAGTATGCTAAATATTAGTTCTATTGGTAACCGAGAAGTGGGTTACTTAACTTGTAAGATTAGACGCAATGGAATATATCTACTAACACGGCAAGTGAAATAAAAGCGTGTAAAAAAACTAGATCAATATCGATTTTTAACTTCAGTAAAAATAATAAATAAATATTTTCGAATTAGTGACTGTCCGTTTCACTTGCTTTTTTTTAATATTTTTGATGTTCAGACATTAAATTTTATCAACTTTAGATATAAAATTAATATTTTAATTTCAATATCTTATAATCATTATTAATCGCATAAACGAACAAATTAGACCATAAAGTTATACTTAAAGTAAATTATAAACATAAATGAAAGCTAACTAATCTATACTATTATAAAGTTGTAAAAATGAAATGTCTGTACCTCCATACTAATATTATAAATGCGAAAGTGTGTCTGTTCGTCTGTCTGTTTCCTCTTCACGCTTAAACCTCTCAACCGATTTGTATGAAATTTGGTATGGAGATAGTTTGAGTCCCGGAGAAGGACATAGGCTACTTTTAATCCCGGAAAAATACCCTTATCCGCGATAAACGATTTAAGGCGGACGAAGTCGCGGGCCGAAGCTAGTTGAAAATATTTTCAAAAATGTAAGTGATACGGACTATTTGAAGGTCACTGAATCGAAAAATATTTTATTCCTATTTTATGTATGTTTGTATATTCGTATGTGTCGTTGTGCAACCCCTTTTTGTCTTTAGCGTAGTCGGGTAAAAAGTATCCTGTAACCACTTGGAGATATCCAGCTAGCCGTGTACCAAAAATAGTTAAAATCTGTTTAGCCGATTTGGCGTGATGAAGCCACAACGACACATACGAACATTTTTTTCATTTCAGTGACCTCTAAATAGTCAGTTTCAATATATATTTGTAAAATATCTTCAATGTAACTTTATAATAGTATCGATTATTAACATTAATTAAAGCTAACTAATAATAAATATTACTTAACCTAAAACTAGTACAGATTTAAAAACTTGTGCCCCCGCGGCATGGTCCCGAAGACACACATATAAACTGCCCCATAACTTTAAAATACTAATATTGGATCAATTTTATTTTATTTTTGGCGAATAGTTTTATTATAATACAAGTGTAATAATAATAAATTGTATGTTTTTGTAAAGGTCACTTTTTTAATAATCGCGTATATATGGTGTATGGCAAACACTCACCGATTTGTTATTATTAGTGCAAATCCGGAACAAATAAACACACACACTGTAAGCGGTAGTGACCGCTTCGCGCCGCGCTTGTCGACTGACTGTCACCTGCGATTGGGATGCGCGTGCGCTTGGGCAATGGCTATCCCTGCGTCAGGGCTGTCACGTCAATTAATGTATGCGTTTTTTTGGTTTCCTTAGCCAAAATGGCAAAACCGGAACCGTTATACTTTCGTCATGTCCGTCCGTTCGTCCGTTCGTATGTTACCGTGTCAAAACCGAAAAGATGTATATTGATGAAATTTTGAGTATAGGTGTCTTGGTATGAACCGCTACTTAGTTTGATAGTAAAATACATTATATATATATATATATATATATATATATATATATATATCTTGGGGGGGGGAGGAATAACTCCGCTCCGAACTTTCTTCGAGGGCAGAATTTCTGCTACTTAGCAAAATTTCAACATGATCAGATATGCTCTTGGCTGGTTTTTTTATTCTACATTCATTTTTAAAACTATTTTCATTTTAAGGAACAAGCAAGACACAGGACTGCAAAACCTTAATTTTCGAACTGTGTAAAAATATTTTATCTGACCAAAAGTAGTTGAGAGTCTTTTTTTAATAATATAATAATTAACGAGGTAGTCTCGGAGCTTTATATCCCTTCAGCAAGCCTCATTTTGTGAAACCCTTTTAGTTTATTTTAAAACTAGAAGGCGCCCGCAACTTCGTTCGCGGAGGAGAAAAAGTCATAACCTCTCTTTTTTTCTTCAGCGTATTCGGGTAAAAAGTATCCTATAACCATCTGGAGATACCCAGCTACCTGTGTACCAAGAATTGTTGAAATCTGTTCAGCCGATTTTGCGTGATGAAGCCACAACGACACATACAAACGTACATAAAATCCAAAAAAATATTTTTCGTTTTAGTGACCTCCAAAGAGTCTGGAACAATTAATTTTTGGAAAACATCTTCAATGTACAGACATTTCATTTTTACAACTTTATAATAGTATAGATAAAATTCTTAAGCCCTTCTGGCACATTAACTGTCTGTTACACATTAGACCCACCTGGCATGTATTTGTTTTCTCAAAGTGGGTAGTTATCACAAATTGTAACTTTCACAGATAAAAATACGGATCTATATCGGAATCCTATCATCGTCGTTTGTCCTAATGTACCTTTTCTCCTAACGCTTTTTTTATAAAACTGTAAACTTTTCAGGGTTGTTATAAAACAAATCCAACTTAACTTAAGCTAATCTATGCGATGATCTTTAAAAAAATCCTTAAGAATTAACGGTTTCTGAAAAAAATGCGTTTGGACAAACGAAATTAGGGATTCCGAAGGAGACCCGGAAAATATATATTTTCTCAGTCGATCCCGTAAACACGGAAGCTGTAAAGCTTCTTTAACATCGGGAGCGAATTGTTTTATTTAAATGAGAGACATTTTCTCTTCCGCAAACAAGTTACAGGCACGCCGGGCACGTTCTAGTGTATAATATTAATAAGATAAGCTAGCATTTAGCCGTGGCTTCGTTCGCTATACCGAGAACTGTGTTTTAATTATTGGTTCCGTATAAACTTTCACCCTCCTTTTCAACCCCTTAAGGGGTGATTTCTTAAACTACCTCCATGCCCAATATCTAAATTGATTGAGCAGTTTAAGTGTAAAGACCGGTTTGGCTCAGCGGGACATTGCCTGCGGAGCTGAAAGTCCTGGGTTCAAATCCCAGTGAGGGTTAATATTTGTGTGACAAGCATAACTATTTTTTCCTGAGTCATGGATCAATCAAATCAATTCAAATCGAAATATCCTTTATTCAAGTAGGCCTAGATACAAGCACTTTTGAATTGTCAGTTCCATTGAGAGAAGTCTTTGCTGGGAGACATACAATATGATCCAACATTTGTTGCAAGGATTAGGGAAAACCCAGAAAAACCTAATCAGATCATTTAACTTAAGTATAATACTTACTTATTATTGATAAAATCATCATTTTAAAAATTAAAATAATTAATGAGATATATCCCAAAAGGATTGTCAATAAAACAGAAAAAAAATCTAGAATGTGTCTAGAATAAAATTCTACATGTCAGAGTATATAAAACAATTAATATGCGTGTACCAATTAACTATTACAATATTGTCTTAATTATACTTAAAACTTTTACAATTGTGTTATAACTAATTTATAATTGATACACGCAGAGGAGGTACAGATTCTCCAGATCAATGTTAATATAAAATATAAACTTTTTTTTCTCAGAGATGTATAAGGTCTCCAGGCGTCACGACATGCGATAAAATTAAATATAATAATTTGCCTGAATTCTACTGAGATCTATAAGGTCTCTTGTGGGTCAAAGTGAATAAATAATACATTATAAACAATAATAATTAAATCTCGATTTCTTATAGAGGTATATTATGCTCTCTAGGCGTCATAACATGCAAAAAGATAAAATTAGTTACTTAAAATCCTCAGAAATGTTTAAGGATATACTTCTATAAATAGATAAAACTCTTAGAGTTGTATACAGTCTCTAAATCAAATAAAAAATGAATAACTTCAATCGAGTACGAGTACAGGATGAAGTCTCTCACGTCTTTAATGTGTGTGATGTTTTCTATGTATTTAACTACATATATCTATTTAATATATCGTCGTCTAGTACCCATAACACAAGCCTTATTGAGCTTACCATGGGACTAAAGTAGAATTTTTAATTAGCCGGAGTAAACTGACGTTTACGGACACACGTCGACCGTGATTACTTCATTATGGCAGAAGTGCAGTATTTCTTATGAATAAAAGTTACAATAATATCAACGGTTACAAGTATTTTCATTTATACTTTTTTTAAATTCTTTCTAAATAACAAAATATTCACGTTGACACACCTGTCAGCTTACTCCGGCTAATTAAAAATCCTACTTTAGTTCGATTTGTATAAATCGTCCCGTAAGATTTATTTATTTATTTAATTTATTGAAATAAAACAATTTAACGGATTATATCGCGTATATTATCTCAATTTAGTTCCCGACGTTTCGGAAGCTTTCCAGCTCTCCATGGTCACGGGTGGACTGAGAAAAGATGTATTTTCCTCTGTCAAAGTTACAATTTGTGCAAATTACCCATTTTTGAAAAAACACAAATAAAGGTGTACATACATGCCAGATGGGCCTAAGCTGTAAAGACAGTTACACATGTGCCAGAAGAGCTTAATTATTTTATTTTAATAATTTACCAAGCAGCATTTCACAAATGAGGCGTACTGAGGAGAAAAGAAACGCTGCAAAGAAAAACTCCCAGGCTACCTCATTACTAATTATAATATTTAAAAACAGAGACTATTAAACTACTTTTAAACAGATAAGATATTTTACACCGTTCGGAAATTAAGGTTTTGCAGTCCTGTGTCTCGCTTGTTCCTTGATGAGATGTATTACAGGATCCCAAGCTGGTGGTAGTGACAATCCATCTTCTCTATTGAAATTAGGATGCTTTTTAATCTCAATTGTAACTTTGACAGAGGAAAATACATCTTTTCTCAGTCCACCCGTGACCATGGAGAGCTGGAAAGCTTCCGAAACGTCGGGAACTAAATTGAGATAATATACGCGATATAATCCGTTATATTGTTTTATTTCAATGAGTAATAATCGCGGAAACAGAAGAAAATATTATTTAATTTATTTATTTATTTATACGAGGTAACAGACAGACAGACGTTACTTTCACATTTATAATTTACTTCTTATACTTCTGCACACGTGGATATTGATTTCGTCGCCAATTATTGTGTTTTCTTCGATGTATCTTAATAAAACACCGAATATGAATAATATGCGCTCCGTTTAATGTTTAACTATGCACTGACGTAAGTTAAAAGTACCCGCCATATACAAATAGCACATTTTTTATGGACTATACAAATTTGATGTGTTAATTATTTAATTTCGCTTTCGACATCCCTGCTTACAGCGTAAGATGACATCACACGGAGCGTCAGCAGAAGCAGAATGCTGAGAGCGTCGGACACTGGCACTCCAGATTCACAATATACATCTCCGTACTTACCTAAAGGAAGAGTTTGTTCCAAATTCAAATTCAAAATACTTTATTTCAGATAAATATTCATATCTGTATTAGTTACGATAAAGACCGGCCAAGAGCATGTCGGACCATGCTCAGTGTAGGGTTCCGCATTCGTTCATACTAAAAAATGCACTACAGATGAAACAAATGCGATATGAAAGAGTGCACTAGCAAAAGAACGTATCTCCACGGCAATCAATCAATCAATCAAATAATGCTTCATTCAAGTAGGCCTAAGTAGTACAAGCACTTTCGAATTGTCAGGTACAGCACAACACATTAGAGAAGTTTTTACTGGGAGAGATACAATATGATCCAACATTTGTTGCAAGGATTAGGGAAAACCCAGAAAAACCTAATCAGATCATTAAAATTAAAATAATTAATAAGATAAATCCCAAATGATTGGTCAATAAAAAAGAAAAAAATAATAATAATCTAGAATGTGTCTAGAATAAAATTCTAAATGTCCGAGCATATAAAACAATTAACATTAATTAATTTGTATTATTTTGTAACGTGTTGTATACTTACTTATTTTATATTATTTCAATTAATTTTGTAATTGCTAAAAATTTAGGAAATATGACGACATTTTACGGACTCGATTAAGATTAAAATAATTATAATACCTTAATAGGTATTCGTTAAAATAATTATACATATACCTATATGAGGCTATAATTTAAATTAATTCCACGCGACTTGATCATTCATGTAGTCTTGTGTGCTTTAGAAATTAATTTTCGTTTCACAATATTTTTGAATATACCAATAGACAACTCACTTATGCTGCTAGGAAGTTTATTATAAAACCTCACACAGTTACCCATGAATGATCTCCTTATTTTATGGAGCCTAGCAGATACGTCTGAAAAGCGCCGTTTTAACTCAAAAACGGTGTAACATGTTGAAAACAATTTTCGTTGAAAGTATGTATTAAGCTTTATCTTTGCAATTTGTTTCATATTTTTTAGACATACGGTTTAGAAAATAAAGGATGACAGAATTTGTGCTACTTTCGGAGCGATTATTTCCGACACGTGCACTAAATAAAATAAAAAATTAGAAACCTGAACATGGTTTTAAAAGATCTGTCGAAGTATGTGCCACACATTGATATTAGCCGAAAAACATATTTTTTTTCAGTTTAGGTTACATGTATGGAGTGTCCCCCTAGATTTAGAATTTTATTATTTAACCATCTACCTAAGTGGCGGCCTACACAAGACACCTATATTCCACATTTCATGAATGTACATCTTGTAGTTTTTCAGTAAAATACCTGTGACATACGGACGGACATGACGAAACTATAAGGGTTCCGTTTTTGCCATTTTGGCTGCGGAGCCCTAAACTACTTATTTATATACTTAAACATTAGGAAAAGCGTTTAAATGGTGTGACACAGATCCAGAGGAGTGCACATTTTTGGACCAGCTAGACAGTTTTTCTGCGCCTGTACGGAGCCATGGTCGTTCAGGGCTTCAGGGTAGGCAGTTTATCGGTGCCTGTATGGAGCTATGATCTCTACATACCGCCCTTACCTCTACCCCACCAACCTTATATACAGTACCTGCCAAGTTCTAACAGTCCGACACTTATTTATATTGGACACAGTCTTAAAACAGCATACCTCAGTTCCTTATAACACTGAGCATAATAACAAAAAACGTAAAGATATTGTTTGCTCACCTTTTGAAGTCGGTGCCAAACCTGAAGTAAATAAAGTTCTTTATTCAACAAAAATACGAATTACTATGACTAAATATATATATGTAGGTAGATAATAACTAAAGGCTCGCCGCCGCGGTTCTTAATGAATGGTTTGGCACCGACTTCAAAGGGTGATTCAAATGTGATCTGTACCGTACATATAAGATTATTTTTGGCTTTTTAGTTTAATTTGAAGTCGATTGTTTTTTATTTAAAAAAAATTATAGTTATACGAGTTGTTTTTAATTTTTGTTACCTTTCAGTAATATAGAATAACATTGATTATCATCTTTGAATAACTGCTTTAATTTTTAAATTTATTTTCTACGGATCATTTTGTGTTGTACTATACATTCGACTTGAGAATATGTAAAATAGATTATGTAAGTCCTATTTTGCCTGAAACACAGGTAATCCTAGTTCAGGCTTATAAGTACTTGTTACTACCCTAAATTGTTTGTTTTTAGCATATAGTTATCATTATTGTGAAATACGTTTTTTCAATAAATATGTTAAGCAGTCACCGCAGCCAATTAGCGCTTGCAACGCCAGGGGCATTACGTGCGTGTTGCCGACCCTTTAAGAACCTATTCACTCCCCTCTTGAAGAACCCCATACTGTAACCTCCAGGGAAAACCGCGGCAGGGAGGTCATTCCACATTCGGAGTGTGCGCGGTAGAAAATTCCTCTGATACCGCATGGTGCGCGACCATTTTGGTTCCAAGGTGTGTGGATGAATATATCCTGTTGATGGTGAGCGGTGCGATGGTAGAAGGTGGCTGTAGACATGTCGAACAATTCCTCGGAACACAGCCCATGATACAGGCGGTAGAACACACATAAAGAGGTGAAGTCTGTAGGTATTCATTCACCTATAGTTTGAGAAAAAGTGTTATGCAAACAACGGATATCAGTTTTCCAGTATTTTAATACCACAGACTTTTCTAGTATGTGAACCATAAAATTTTCGGTTAGTCTTTACTAATTAAAAACAAATTAATCGGGTTTCCGAAACTCGTTCTATTGTTTGAGTGAATACATTCCCAAACAGACACAAATGGCATGATAACCTAACGACCCGCGAGCTGACGTCATTGTGACGTCACGTCATTAATTCGATGTCGCTTTGCGGGTAATTCCATAGTCCATCTTTTCTCCTCGACTATTCGGTAGACTTCTATAAGATACTTTGGAGTCTAGACTTTTAAATTATCTATACTAACATTCCAGGGACTAGATGACTAAATACACAACAAAAACCATGAAAACCGGCCAAGAGCATGTCGGACCATGCTCAACGCAGGGTTCCGCAGGCATTTATACAAAAAATGCACTACAGATGAAAAAAAATACTACCATATGGAAAAAAACACTAATAAAATAGCGTATCTCCCCGGCACTTACGTGCTTTTGCTGAGAAACGCAGTTTTTTGGCAGTAACATAAAAACGGTATGTCCGATCATGTTGAAAACCATTTTGTTGGAAGTATTTACCTAATAAGTTTTATATTTGTAAATATATCATATTTTTTTAAACTTTTAAACCTGAAAGTGTTTTTAGAAGAACTGTCGAAATATGTGCCACACATTGATATTTGCTGAAAAAAAATTATTTTTTTTTCGTTTACATGTATATGGAGTGCCCCCCTAGAAATATATTTTTTATTTAACTATCATACTAAGTAGCGGCTTACACAAGACACCTATGCTCAAAATTTCTTCAATATACATCTTATAGGTTTTGAGTAAAATGCCTGTGACATACCGACGGACAGACAGACAGATAGTCATGACGAATCCATAAAGGTTCCGTTTTTTACCATTTGGCTACGGAACTCTAAAATGCGTGTATTTTCGATGGGAGCCCCTTAACCCATAAATACCTGAACTCTTTACAATTGTACGCCAGTTTCCCAGTTTTTCTTTGCGCTGGAAAGTTAGACTATCTGGTCTCGCATAAACAAATGTGAAGTCAGCTAAACACTCATCATCATCATTATTTCAGCCATAGGACTATGCTGCTGCTGGACACTGGCCTCCTCAATAGATTTCCACATGGGCCGGATAGAGGCGACTCGCATCCAGCGAGCCCCCACAACTCTAACCTCCTTACGGGTGGCCTTTCCACGCTGCGCTTGCCGATACGCGGTCTCCACTCGAGAACCTTTCTGCCCCAACGGTCATCGGTTCATCGAACTATGTGCCCTGCCCATTGCCGCTTCAGTTTGCTTACCCTGTTTGCTATGTCGGTGACCTTGGTTCGTCTACGGATCTCTTCATTTTTGATTCAATCTCGTAGAGAAATCCTAGCTAAACACTACCCCATTCATAATTTCAGTTTTACTCTCAACTATTATTTTCATTTAGCCCTATTCCGATTTTAGAAACTACCATGAATAATTTTATTTAAGCTGATGAAGACTAATTAGTATTAATTAGATTTTTTCTTAGGCTAGATGTAACTTTTACTTCAAATGGGTTTATTCGATCTGGTAGAAAAAAAAGTGAAAACCAGGCGAAAAATTTCATTGCAATCGACCGCACGGTAAAATTGACTTTATAATAGTACTTCCCTAATTCGAATCAGAAATAAGCAGATTCGTAGACGAACCAAGGTCACCGACATAGCAAACAGGGTTGGAAGGGCACATAGTTCCAAGAACCGATAGCCGTTGGGGCAGAAAGGTTCTCGAGTAGAGAACGTACCGGCAAGCGCAGCGTGAGAAGGCTACCCACAAGGTGGTCGGACGACCTGGTTAGGGTTGCGGGGACTCGCTGGATGCGGGTCGCCTCTATCCGGCCCATGTGGAAATTTATTGAGGACGCCAGTGCCCAGCAGTGGACGTCCTATGGCTGAAATTATGATGATGATTGATAACAATTTACGCCTTTTACAAAATCTCCCCGGAAGTGAAACCGTGGCTAGCGAAATCGTAATTGTATATTTAAAGACGCAATTAAATTAGCCAAGTCTATTAACATAATTGGAAATATTAGTGACGCTAGCATTGTTTCCGCTATTTGGAATAATCGATTAATTGATTAGTGATTCTGATGATGATGAGTTGATGACCCATTCTTTAATTGTATTGGCGTTTTGTCCCAAAAACAATACACAACATGTGAAATTTCCAATTAAGGGGCTATACCCGGAAAATTTCGTTATATTTCAATGTTTTTAAAGTGATATAAAATTATTGGTCTTGCTGCAAACCACGTATTATTTATATATATATATATATATATATACTGCAGCTTGGTATTTGGCCTATATTTCTGTTAACTGGAATGTTATAATTACAATTATAATACTTAATAAGTCAAGAGAAAAAAAAAGATTCGTAGAGTCCTTTTTAGAGTTCCGTAGCCAAATTGGCAAAAACGGAACCCTTATAGATTCGTCATGTCTGTCTGTCTGTCTGTTCGTCCGTATGTCACAGGCATTTTACTCAAAAAGTATATGATATACATGGATGAAATTTGGAGCATAAGTGTCGTGTGTAAACCGCTCCTTAGTTTAATAGTTAAATAAAAAATATATATATTTAAAGGGGGCACTCTATACATGTAACGAAAACGAAAAAAAATTTTTTCAGCAAATATCAACGTGTGGCACATCATTCGACAGTTCTTCTAAAAATACTTTAAGGTTTCTAAAATCAATTTTTGATTTAGTGAATATTTTCCGAAATATTCGCTACGAAAGTAGCAAACATTGTGCCCCCCCCCCCCCCCTCTATTTTCTAAACGATATGTTCAAAAATATGAAAAAATTACAAATAAATCTTCCAACGAAAATTGTATTCAACATGATCGGACATACCGTTTTTAAGTTATTGCCAAAAAATGCGCTTCTCAGCAAAAGGACTTAAGTGCCGGGGAGATACGCTTTTTTTGTCATCAGTTCTGCATTTTTTTGTATAAACGGCTGCGGAACCCTTCACGGGCGAGTCCAACTCGCACTTGGCCGCTTTTTTATCTTAAATTGGTATAGGCTCCCTCGTCAAGCGACGCTTAGACATGGGACTAAAACCAATAAGTAAGTAATGATGTTCACTTAAAAATTGTCAACTGGTTTTTCAATAGGTTCTATAGTTTTTAAGAAAAGTAGCAATAACTGGTTTTTTGTTAAAATAACAATTTTTGATGGAGTTTTTCTTGGTTTCGGTGACTCGTGATTTGTAAACTGAAACAGTATATTTGTAACAACACTGGTAGTCAACACGATGAGACATATAAAACACAGATAAGTGAAGAGCTACGGATCGAAGGTCATTCGTGTATGGGAGCCCCTTAACCCTAAATCGAGACCCATTTCGATCTATTTTCAAGGAACTAAAAATTCATTTTTAGGGTTCCTGAAAAGGTACGGTGAATTAGTTGCACCACCCACAATTTATCTGCTTTGCCTCAAGGTTGACTGGTAGAGAATGCCCTATTGCATTAAGTCCGTCTTTTGTACGATAAGTTTTTCTTTTGTGCAATGAAGATTAAATAAATAAATAAAAGGAAAAAACCGAAACCATTATAGGATGGATCACTTTGTTGTTTGTCTGTCTGTCTGTCAAGTCCTTTTTCTCGGGAACGCGTATGGGTATCAAGTTGAAATTAACATCAAATACTCATGTCTGCGGTCCTTTGAAGTTGTAAAAAAATCAAGCTTTTAAGTCAACGCAATCCAAAGATATAGTCATTAAAAAAGGTTGTTCTATACAAATTGCCGTCCGTGGAAAACCTATAGGGTAATATAGGTACTTCCAAATGTCCTACAAACTTGAAATTTGGAATGAAGATAGCTCTTAAAGCACAACCCACGGAATTAATCTGAAAGTCTTAATTTTGTATGTCCGTCTGTATCTGTCAGTAACCAATATAAAATGACCCCACTGTCCGCTAAATACTGGATTTTCATAGGTACGGCCGTTTTAAGCTTAAAGGTTGAACGGAACCCTGACGCGCGAGTCTGTCTCGCATTTTCCGGTTTTTTATACCCCCAATCGTTTTAAGAGGGCAGGATAAAAGGTAGCATTCTTCAATGGATTAGGTACTGTACAGAAATTCAGAGCAAAAGTCGAAGATTTTCCTTATACCGACGCTACACACAGACAGACCTTATTCTAAAAGTTCGTATTTAAAAACCGGTCAAGTGCGTATTGGACTCGTACGTAATATTCCGTACCACCATGCAAACGAAATAAAACATGGTCACGCATTGCATATAATGCACGAGGTGTTTACCTGTAATTCATTGTTACACTTAGCAAATTGGCTGAGTTAAAATCTACGTATACTTTTGTAAAGTTATAAATAAACATTTAAACAAAAAAATAAAACCGACTCCAAAAAAACTAAAAAGTAAAAAATAACGCCATAATTCAGTTTCTTCAAATTACTTACAAGTAACCGTATGTATACTCAATCTATACAGTATATACAATTAATCTTATTTTGGCGTCGGTGCCATATAAAGAATGTGTAAAATATTGAAAATTGACGATTTTAGTAAGTTGTGATGTGACACGATGGCACCGACTCCAAAATAACATTAATTGTATATACTGTATAGATTGAGTATACATACGGTTACTTGTAAGTAATTTGAAGAAACTGAATTATGGCGTTATTTTTTACTTTTTAGTTTTTTTTTGGAGTCGGTTTTACTTTTTTGCTTAACAGTTACCCTCCATTGGGTCAAAGTAACCCGAGTTTACGGTACACGGGTAGCTGCGTATCACCAAATGGTTAAAGGATACTTTAACTCGACTAAGCTGAAGAATAAAGAGGGGTTATGACTTTTCTCCTCCGCGAACGAAATTGCGAGCACCTTCTAGTTATGCATATTATTGTATAGGCTAATAATCATTTCATATATCTTTCACTAGCCATAATTTCAGCTTATCTATTTCACCTTAAGAGTCCCCGGTAAGCTCGGTTCTCCATACAAAGTAAAGTAGTTACGCTCTCAATTTAAAACGACTAGCTAGTTTGCTCTGAAACTTCGTACTTAAGAATAAGGTAAGGTATACGCAGGCCTGTATTTAGTTTTTGTGACTTGACATACCATAGTAAAAAAAATACAGCAAATTTAAGTTTTTCATACAAAAATTTGTTTTTGTTTTATAAACTGGAGCCATATAAACTAATTACAAACCTAGATATACCTCATATCATTGTTTATGCAGTTTCATTACAATCCAACACGTAGTTTTAAAATGAGACCGAAACTCCGTTTGTATGGGGAGGTGAAATTCGCCCGAGCTTGCCGGGGACTCTTAAGGCAGGTCCGACTTGGGTTAGGTTAGGTACGACGACGAGCGGAGCGAGGAGGTGTGTTAGGTTGAACTGCGACCCTAACGAGCCGCGGAGGTCCCCGAAAACGGCAACGCATCACGCCATCGTCTCGATCCGGCCAATATCAATAACGGGCCGACACGTGAATACCAGCGCACGTGCCGTCTTTAGATACCTATACACAACCGGTTAGGGCTCCTACGCACCTTATTAATATTAGGGTAAGTTTCATTGATAAAAGTCCTTTTTTTTTCTTTACACTTAAACAAATAAGCAGTACCTTAATCATAGCGAATGCAGGCGCGGTTGCAGCCTGAAATTTTGGAGGTTCACTAATAATAAAATATATTGGCTGAATCTGACTTTATCGCACAATACACCATTTTTTGCACACATTTAAAAAACAAAATGGAAGTCTTCTATTTTGCCCCATATACGTGCAATCTGTGGGTTAACTACACACAACGGGTTTTCAACGCACTCCGAGTGCAATATAATATTGCCTTCAGGGAGTTACTGGGATACTGGGGCTCCCCACGTTACTGCAGCGCCTCTGCCATGTTTGCGCATGCGCGCACGGACGGGTTCTCTAAACGGTGGTTTAAAAATATTGTTGCGTAGGACGATGGCGGAAAGGTGCGATAGGGATCAATCCGAACAATAAAAGGTTAGCACTCTCCGTTATACAGGCGATAGAAAATGTAGAGCGAGGCTACATCTCTACGGAGTCAAGCCAATCGGAAAAAGTGGCTTCTTCAGGCCTATTTAAAAATACATCTGGTGCATTGGAGAGAGACAGAAGTATAGGAAAGTTCGAAAGTGGACTTTATTTTAACGCCTTTGAGAGCATTTTCGGTAAAATTTCAGTCTTTCCCATACTTTTGTCTTACCAGGCCTATAAAATTAAAATTTTTCGAAGAATTAATTCCCAGTAAGATGGAAATCGTTTTAATACCTTTATTTGGTCCTAAATGCGTGTAATCCGAGTTTGCCCAATCCCAGTAGGTGTGCATAACATTTGGGAGCATAATAACCGCGATATTTTTGTTTCTTGCATATAGCACAAAGACGGTATGTCGGACGGAAAATGTATTTATTAAATATAAAAGAGGGTTAAATTCTACGTCGAAAGAATATCTAAAACTTCAAATGCGGTTCAGTGGTATAGTTAAAATCAAAGTAAAAATATTCTTCACTATAAGAGGTACTCGCACAAAAAAACTCGAGCACATTTGATGTAAGGGTCGACTTAATTGATTTTGACTATACCATTGAACCGAATTTGAATTTTTCGATATTCATTCGACGTAGAATTTAACCTTCTTTAATATTAAATAAATACATTTTCTGTCCAACATAGGTACCGTTTTTGTCCAACATGCAAGAAACTGAAAAACGAGCAAAAATAACGCAATTATTATTGGGCAAACTCGGATTACACGCAATACCAAATGAAGGTATTAAAACTGAAACTATTCCCAGCAGGGAATTAATTCCTCAAAGGTTTTTTTTTAATCTTATTTGATTGGCCTGCTTTTATTCTGTCTCAACCAAACCAACAACCAACTCAACCACATACAGTGTGCAGCAAGCTTTACGAACGTTTTCCTCCTAACACATAAAGTAATTCACGAATGTCGTTACGAATAACCTGATTTTGGGCGCAGGGCGCGGCTGACGAGTATGGGAAATGTCAGAGATCGTCAAGGTAATTCCGTTTCACCTAAATATTCGACCGGTTTAGCTCAGTGGGAGTAACGTTGCCTGCGAAGCTGAGGTCCTGGGTTCAAATCCCGGTAAGGGCAAATATTTATATGAGCATAATAAGAAACATGCATGAAAATTTTCATCGCTTTTCTTAACGAAATATCAAAATACCGTAAAAACTATTCCAAAAAGTGAAATTAAAATTAAAATCGGCCAAGAAATACGTATGATATAAACATTTTAAACTACTAATTAGACAGCGATTTGACAGAGAGGTCCGATATAGACTGTTACGTCACAGTCTACTACGGTCATATAAACTCCATATTAAATTCTGTTTTGCTAGAAATAGATAGAATGAAATGTTTGATGGCTTATGTCTTGGGTATTTATATAGTTATTTGAAAAATTATTTTTGTCTACTGTTTATGAATAAGCTTTTAATAAAGTAAAAATTAAAATGCATGCATATTCCCTATTATTTGTTCCTGAGTCTTGGATGTTTTCTATGTATATAAGTAATATATCTATTAAATATATCGGCGTCTAGTACCCAAAACACAAGCCTTATTGAGCTTACCATGGGACTAGTTCGATTTGTGTAAAAACTGTCCCGTAATATTTATTTATTTATTTATATTAACTACTAGAAGGCATACTTCTTAACTTCGTTCGCGGTCAAGAAAAAGTCATAACCCCTCTTTTTTTCTTTAGCGTAGTCGGGTAAAAAGTATCCTATAACCATATGGAGATACCCAGCTACCCGTGTAACACAAATAGTTGAAATCCGTTTAATCGATTTAGCGTGATGAAGCCACAACGACACATACAAACATCATTTTTACAAGTTTATAATAATATAGATTAGAATTTATCTTGGTTTGTGTAGTCTACTGGTTACTATTTTGCCTATCCTTCGGGTACCGTGCATTTTTTCGGAGATAAAAAGTAGTATAATACCAAGGATCTATACCGGGTGGTGCAAATAGGATTCCGTACCCAAAGGGTAAAACGGGGACCTATTACTAAGACTTCGCTAGATCTGTCACTGGGCTGTATCTCATGATCAGTTGAAATTTTCACAAATGATATATTTCTTTTGCCGCTATAACAACAAATACTAAAAATAGTATAATTTTATGTCTGTCTATCAGTTCCCAATATAAAATGATCTAGCACCGCGTACATTTTTCCTAGGAGTAGGGCTCTGCTAACACTGGATTTTCATAGATACGGCCATTTGTAGCGTATATTTTGTACGGAACCCTCGGTGCGCGTATCCGACTCGCATTTGGCCGGTTTTTTTGTTTAAATTCCTCGCATCGTTACGGAAGTTACGGAATAATCGCCTGGTCACACTTAACAATTACACCCTGTATAACATACTAGGTCCAATAACTTACTGGGTTAATATAGGGTTGCCAGATCGAATGACCCTCTTATCTGGTGAAAAAAACATCTTTTCGGGATTTTTGGAGTTTGGTCGGGAGAAACAAAAATAAATTAAATTAAAGTAAATACATACTTAAAGAAATACTACCAAAAAATAGTTTTCTCCTGACCTATATTATCATTTTATCAATAATCAGCAAAGTTTTATGAGGTAACGAGAAGATGCCCGCAACTTCATTCGCGGAGGAGATAAAGTCCTAACCCGTCGTTTTTTCTTCAGCATAGTCGGGTAAAAAGTATCCTATAACCATCTGGAGATACCCAGCTACCCGTGTACCAAATATATTGCGCGATGAAGCCAGAACGACATATACAAACATACATAAAATCCAAAAAAAAAAATTCGTTTTAGTGACCTCCAAATAGTCCGTAACAATCAAGTTTTTGAAAATATCTTCAATGTACAGACATTTCATTTTTACAACTTCATAATAGTATAGATTTTTTTTTAAGCTTGCTACATGCATTTATTTTGTGTAACTTTTTACAGATTTCGATTTTTGTCCTTTTTTCACCATTTAAACAAGACTTGAGTCTAATCACTAATCAACTCTGCTTTTATTAAAACCATGCATATTCGAGTTGTTTTTCGGGAGACTTTTTACTGTGTCGGGAGTAGAGAAGACATACAAAAATTCGGGAGAATCCCGAAAAGACCCGAGACCATTTGACAACCCTAGTAATACGTCACCGGGATTTGAGCCCGAGACTGCTAGCTTCGCTGAGGTATGTGTATGTATGTTTATATATACGCATCACTTTCACCTGCGCAAGAGTGACGTAACGATAACGAAGGCACCGGGCGGTTCGAATGTTCAATGTCATGGCTTTCTAGGTCACTGTTTGGGTCATAATCTATCTGTATATACTTTGTACCCGATTATGCTGAAGAAAAAAATTGGGTTATGATATGGCACATTCTAGTACGATTATAACATTGTTAAAATTAAATGGTTGTACAATGAATATATTTAAAAAAATATTGAAATGGAATATTTGGAGGTCACTGAAACGTTTTTTTCTGTATGTTTGTATGTGTCGTTGTATCTTCATCACGCCAAATCTGCTGAACGGATTTCAACTATTTTCGGTACACAGGTTGCTGGGTATCCACAGACGGTTATAGGATACTTTTTACCCAACTACGCTGAAGAAAAAATAGCAGTAATGGCTTTCTCTCCTCCGAAAACGAAGCCTCGTATTACTATTTTTTAGATATCTTCCATGTTATAGTATATTTCGAGAAAATTTCTAAGACAAGAGGAGGGATGTTTTTTTTAAAAGTTATCTTCGTATATCAAAATTGAACCACACTAAACAAAAAGTTTGAGAATATTCTCAAATATTTTTTCTGCACATGCGCAAATCAAGCCCTTTCATGTGGATACCCCATTGGACCTAGTAGGTAGACTTTGCATCTTTAGCACCCGTCATATTGGTAATTTTTCATAGAATAAATAAAAACTAGACACCTTTGTAAGTAGGTCCCAATTTCATATGAATAGCATAAGCAGTTCCTGAGATATATCACGGGCCCTGACTGTTATGTACTACGGATCTGTGAATAGATTTAATTCTTATTAGGTCCCAGGCAGCTTGGCTGGACTTTTCATCCGGCGGGTTTTGGCCAGGGCTACTATCCCTCTAAGCCGTCTCAGCATCCGCTAAGCCTGACACAATAACGTCAGAGGGATTATTGACTTGTTGTTTACTGATGAGAGAAAGGCCAAAAGACCTAGATTACTTGTTGTAGGAAGACCTAGGATGCCATATTTGATCGGTAAAGTTGCCTGAGTCCAGCTTGCTGCATTAATAATAAATAATAAAAAATATTACAGGACAATTTTTACACAAATCGAACTAGTCCCATGGTAAACTCAATAAGGCTTGTGTTATGGGTACTAGACGACGATATATTTAATAGATATATTACATATATACATAGAAAACATCCAAGACTCAGGAACAAATATTTGGGTCGGGCCGTGGAGCGTTTCGACCGCCGATACTTTTATGTAACAAATTACTGGTGAATAAAATTGACAAACGCATCGGAGTTTTAGGCATAAGGTACGCAAGGCATCATTTTCTATTTCTATTAAAAAAATACATCGAATTTCGTCACGTAGGTATGATTTATGCTCATCACACAAATATTTGCCCTTACCGGGATTTGAACCCAGAACCTCAGCTTCGCAGGCAACGTTACTCTCACTGAGCTAAACCAGTCACCGGTGCATTACGTGATATGTTTAGAATTTTATCTGTGGTTTCTTTCAAAAGCTTATCTATAGAGGCAGTAAAATTGGAGTATTACCAAATATGGCTACAGCCATACATACAGGAGTTTTGGTGACATTGATATCTTGAATTTCCAAAACGAGGTTTATTCTAAACTGATACGCCCATACGTATTATCGCATGGTCAGGTTTGACCACTATTTGTAACGAGCGTTGATTTTCCTCAATTTTATCGACTGAGGTCGAACGAAAAGGCAATTAAAATCGAACCATAAGGATAATGACCTTTGCGGTAACTGGTATTAAACAAGGGTAGCACCAATTTCAGTCTGTTGAATGAAGAGAGTAGATATCAGTTGAATTAATATAGAAAGAAAGAGAACACATTTATTGCAGCGAAAAAATAGGTAGCACCATAACAAGAAGAAAGCTTAAAGAGGGAATGAAATTAAATTAATATTTTAAAGTATTTATATTTAATTGGAGAACCAACAGCTTTACATAACTTAAATAGAATTAATATAGCAAAAGAAAAGCCAATTACAGGAACTCACGGACAGAAGCAGTATAACTAAACTTAAACTAAGTGGTACACTCGACACAACAGCCCGTGTAAACAAGACATCATTAAACTAGTACGAAGACACTAGGATTATGTCCAATTACAATGGTTATACATTGAATTAAAAGTAAATGCCCTGTGTACAGTAATAAAGTATCACACTCAAATAAAACACCTCGCTGTCAGACTTCGCCTCACGGAAGGGTTCTCACAGTTAAATATGTCAATATCTAGTTCTTCCGTCACGTTATTCACACTGCAACTTGCACGCAAGAGTATGAAAATCTTAATAATTAATAATACCATTGAATAACCCATGAAATTTATGGTATCTTTTGTTATGAAACCGTTTCTCTTTGCTCTTGTACAGAGCGTTTTTAAAAAAGTCTGAAAAATGTGATTTCACTTTGTTGTATCTCAGTAACTTTATATGATATTGAGGTACCTAGTTGTTTCACTAATGTGTCTATTTTTAACAGACTTCCAAAAAAGGAGGTTCTCAAATTTTTTTTTTATGTATGTTCACCGATTACTCAAAGACTATTTGGCCGATTTCAAAAATTTTTTTTTGGTTTTATAGAAGGTACTTTCTGGTTAGTCCCATTTAATTTTGGTGAAGATCTGATGATGGAATCCATGAGGAATTGTAGGAACTCCTCAAATATTGTAGGCATACATATAGCGATTTTGGTATTATAAGAAACATAATAAGCATTTGCATTCAGAAAATGTAAATTGGTGAAGTGGAACTGATGCAGAAGACCACAGAATGCCATCGGAACTCCTCAATGATAAATGATTTACTGGTGGCGACAAAATATCTTGATTAACTTAGCTAAGCAACTTCATAGTCTCAAATTTAAATGTTCCTGATGAGAATGGTACCATCGAATTGATTTGATGATGGAGCCGGAAGGTAGGCACCAGATCTATGTAATAAAATAATGTATCCTAGCCGTGTTTGGGCTTGTTCGAATCGTCACGAGATACACTTTTAAGTAACGATTAACTAAACAGTGTAAAATAAATAAACTTTTAAACAAAAAAATAAAACCGACTCCAAAAAAACTAAAAAGTAATAAATAACACCATAATTCAGTTTCTTCAAATTACTTACAAGTAACCGTTTGTATACTCTATACAGTATATACAATTAATGTTATTTTTGAGTCGGTGCCATCGTGTCACAACTTACTAAAATCGACAATTTTCAATATTTTACAGATTCTTTATATGGCACCGACGCCAAAATAAGATTAATTGTATATACTGTATAGATTGAGTATACAAACGGTTACTTGTAAGTAATTTGAAGAAACTGAATTATGGCGTAATTTTTTACTTGTTAGTTTTTTTAGTCGGTTTTATTTTTTTGTTTATTGAGAGGTCGATCTATATATAATATACAACAGAAACCGACCAAGAGCATGTCGGACCATGCTCAGTGTAGGGTTCCGCAGCCGTTCATACAAAAAAATGCACTACAGATGAATAAAAATACGTTATGAAAAGTGCACTAGCAAAAGAGCGTATGTCCACGGCACTTACGTCCATATCTTTTGGATATACCGTTTAGAACATAGAGGGGGGGGGGGGGGACACACAATTTATGCAACTTTCGGAGTGATTATTTCCAAAAATATTCGCTAAATCAATTTTTTTTACAAACCTCAAAATCTTTTTTAAATTACTGTCGAAATATGTGCCACACATCGATAATTGCTGAAACATTTTTTTTTAGTTTCGGTTACATGTATGGAGTGCCTAAAAATATTTTTTATTATTATTTAACTATCAAACTAAGTAGCGGCTTATACAAGACACCTATTTAGTTTTTGAGTAAAATGCATGTGACATACGGACGGACGAACGGACGGGCGGACAGACGGACGGACGGACGGACGGATATGACGAAACTAAAAGGGTTCCATTTTTGCCATTTTGGCTACGGAACCCTAAAAAAGGTTATCAAAAATTTTCTACATCCCAATGACTTAGGGTACCAGCATCTTGAACTGAAAGATTGCTTACAGATTGAAATGCCTTATTTTGATATACTGGGTTGGAGCAGTGAAACCATATAGCAAGGTATATGTATAAAGGAAATTAGTTTAAGAACTTCATACTAACATGGGTGCAATAAAGGATTTTGATGTTGATTAAAATGATTATTGTTGTTTTATTTCAATGATTTTGATGTTGATTAAAATGATTATTGTGATGTACCCAATACAAACATAGTTTTAATCGGAAGAACAGCGCTGCGATATTACCCCGATGTCCCAGCGTCATGCTGACTGGTGGCCTTTTGTCTTGTATCCTTATATTAACTGTTATTGTCAATCTAGATTTAATTTAATTATAATTAAATTATTTCTTTAAGCTTTCTCCTTGTAATGGTGTTATCTTTTCACTGCAATAAATGTGTTTTATTTCTTTCTAATCAGTGGTGTGCCAGGGGTTTTGGACTGGGTAGGCAGTTTTAATTTGCCTATAGGGAACCACGGTCGTTCAGGGTAGGGAGTGCTTTTGTTCCTGTTTGGAAGCGAATTATATGGGTTTTAAAATAAAAAATATTGTATTTTTTTCTATTCCACAGCAGTTTTACATGTCTGATTTTATACAAATACATACAAATTATCTTTTCACTTCTCCTGCTCAAAAAGTAGGTTATATTAGCTTCGCAAAGCGAGACTAAAATAGTACATTTATCCCCTAGGGTTTAAAAGAAAGCCATATAATCCCATACAAATTTCTATGAAACTGAAAAAAAAACTTGCGGCCAGCTACATACTACTTACAAATAATTAAAAACAAACAAACCAACCTGATCAGATTGGCCAAAATTTCTGATCGTATTGCAGCCCGTCACATTAAAAAGTAAAAATTGTCTATGGCCATTATTAGTTAAAAAAAATTATATAAGCTGTCAATTTAACTGTAAAGAACTGTTTTCATGATATATACAATTTTAGTGTTAAGTCTTTTTATTTTCTCGCAGTCGAAGTGAAAAGCAGAGTGTGTAACAGGTGGCTAAAAGCCATTATGACACTCAGACATATTTGTCCTCGCTCACTTCGTGAGCTCGTCCAAATAATCACTTCGTGTCATATTGGCTTATTTTAGCCCCTTGTCAAACAATCTACTATTATTGCACACCTTCAGATACAGAACATGATGACAGTAACATTCGAGTAAGTAGAGGTACAATTTACGAATATGACGACATCTTAGACCAGGAGACCATAGGTTGCATAGCATCTTTCTCCATTTCATCAGCTCTAGTGACACGAGTTTCGAAAGGTCAATAATCAATGTGTCCCACTTCCTAAGAACGTGTCCGACCGGTCCAAAGTTGGACGACCTTTAGTGACCTTTTGGGCTTTTGCACAACACTAAACTTGTACGCCTACTATCAGAGCTTTAATTCACAAAAAAAATTAACCGGCCAAGAGCATGTCGGACCATGCTCAGTGTAGGGTTCCGCAGCCGTTTATACAAAACTGTAAGGTGCCCGCAACTTCGTTCATGGAGGAGAAAAAGTCATAACCCCTCTTTTTTTCTTTGGCATAGTCGGGTAACAAGTATCCTATAACCTATATGTGTACCAAAAATAATTGAAATCCGTTCAGCCGATTTAGCGTCATGAAGCCACAACAACTCATACAAACATTTCATTTTTACATCTTTATAATAGTATAGATAATGCACTACAGATGACAAAATATAATATGAAAAAGTGCACTAGCAAAAGAGCGTATCTCCACGGCACTTAAGTTCATTTGCTGAGAAGCACAGTTTTTCGGCATTAACTCAAAAATCTCCGATTACATTGAAAATAATTATCGTTGAAAGTATTTAACCTTGGGTTTTTTTAAATATTTTTTGGACATAACATTTAGAAAATAGATTGGACGTAAGATTTAGAAAAAAGAGAGGGGGGGGGGGACAATTTATGCTACGGACAATTAATGCTGATACCGAAGGTACAACTCCTTAATAGTTAAGAGTTAGAGGATAATTCTTTAAAAAATCATCTGTTATAGGTAGATACGTTAAAACTGTTACTCATATTCTTTTTAGTGTGTCCCTGAAATAGTCTCCTTGTTACCAAGTCAGGATTAGATGATGGAATACCAGGGAAATCGAGAGAAACTCTCAAATATAGTGGTTTTCCTCTGGTTGTCATCATTTTATGCTGAGTTGATGATGGAAGGTACAATGAACTAACCAATTTTTACATTTCTTACTTCCAAAGACTCGAGATGCGTGCAAAGTGCCTCCTCAATCTTCCCATTCTGGGCTCTAAAAAATACTTTATATCACTACTAAAATCCATCACTAAAAAGCAAAAAATAAAAAATAAATAATTAAAATAGAACCGACTTCAAAATAAACTAAAAAGCCATAAATAATCTTTTATGTACGGTACGGATCATATTTGAATCACCTTTTGAAGTCGGTGCCAAACCTGAAGTAGATAAAGTTCTTTATTCGACAAAAATACGAATTACTATGACTAAATATATATGTAGGTAGATATTAATAACTAAAGGCTCGCCGCCGCGGTTCTTCATAGTAATAATAATGAATGGTTTGGCACCGACTTCAAAAGGTAATTCAAATGTATCCGTACCGTACATAAAAGATTATTTATGGCTTTTTAGTTTATTTTGAAGTCGGTTCTTTTTTTATTTATATTTTTTTATTGCACCATATATTTTTTGAATAAATGATTATCAATCAATCAATCAATCAAATAATGCTTTATTCAAGTAGGCCTAGTTACAAGCACATTCGAATTGTCAGGTACAGTACAGTAGAGAAGTGTTTACTGGGAGAGATACAATATGATCCAACATTTGTTGCACGGATTAGGGAAAACCCAGAAAAACCTAATCAGATCATTAAATTTTAATTATAATATAATTGATAAAATCATCATTTTAAAAATTAAAATAATTAATAAGATAAATCCCAAATGGATTGTCAATAAAAAAAAAAAAAATAAACTAGAATGTGTCTAGAATTAAATTCTAAACGTCCGAGTATATAAAACAATTAAGATTAAAATAATTATAATATCTCAATAGGTATCCGTTAAAATAATTATATAGGGTGGGCTAAAAAATTTTGCACTTATGAAACATCGATAAAAAATTAACTATACATGTTTTTCTATATTTTATTTATTTAACCTAGTAACAGATAATATTTTCCTCTGTTTCCGCGATTATTACTCATTGAAATAAAACAATTTAACGGATTATATTATAAGCTGCTATTATTATTATAAGCTGGAGTGCGAGTGTGGTCTTTCATACATTGGTCAAACGAAACGCAGTGTATCAACCCGGTGAAGGAGCACATAGCAGATGTCAAGCACCGTCGGTGTAATAGGTCTACAGTCTGTGAACATGTCATTGACAAACCAAACCACTCAATTATGTTTGATAAACCTTCTATCCTTGCCAAAGAAAAAAGATAAATATCTTCTCCCAGGATGCTACGCGAGGCTATTGAGATTAAAAAGCATCCTAATTTCAATAGAGAAGATGGATTGTCACTACCACCAGCTTGGGATCCTGTAATACATCTCATCAAGGAACAAGCGAGACACAGGACTGCAAAACCTTAATTTCCGAACGGTGTAAAATATCTTATCTGTTTAAAAAGTAGTTTAATAGTCTCTGTTTTTTAAATATTATAATTAGTAATGAGGTAGCCTGGGAGATTTTCTTTGCAGCGGGTAGTTTGCACAAATTGTAACTTTGACAGAGGAAAATACATCTTTTCTCAGTCCACCCGTGACCATGGAAAGCTGGAAAGCTTCCGAAACGTCGGGAACTAAAATGAGATAATATACGCGATATAATAGTTTTATTTCAACTAGTAACAGATAATTGCAATTTTTTTTTTTTAAATATCTTTATCCAGATGTCCTCTGTCTCGTCGTTGGCACTCATGCAATCATATAGGAAAGCCGTGGAAATCTCCCCGACACATACAACAACGGATCGCGGCTATCTCATCATCTTTTAATAAAACTGCTTAACACAAAAGCCCGTTGTTTTCCCGTGAAGCGCTCCATTACAAATAAAATTGCATGAAGTTACCTTTAGTTTCCCGCCAATATCCCGCCGCTCACTTTAACAGTGTCCAAAAAGTTCAGTGTTGCTATTAGCAAAAATTTATGGCCCACCCTATACAATACCTACATGCGGAATATTACAAAATGTGCGTATCAGAGGCTAGGGTTTGTGTTGCGCAATGCCGCGCCCCTTACTTCGGCCGCAACGTGCACGCTTTACACGGCATTGGTCCGGAGCATCCTCGAGTGCAGTTGTCTGGGCTCCAAATGAGAATAAACATATTCTCATGTTGGAACAAGTCCAAAAACGATTTCTTAGATATTTTTATAAAAAGCAATACTTATATCCTTTTATGTATCCCACTCGCTTCCTATAGGGCCACTTGGGTCATGCATCCCTAGAGCTGCACCGAAATGTGCACTTGCTTTGTTTTTTCCTTAACATCATACGAAATAAAACTGACAGTGTGAGCCTCGCGGGAAGAATGCTCAAGTTAAATGTGCCTGATGATTACTGCAACCGGCGACGTGGTGTGTCTCTCCTAGCAACTGCACCCCCGCGCACGAAGCTGTGCCGAGACTCGCCCGTTCCCCGCGCGATCGCACTCCTTAACTCCGTACCCGCCGCAGCACCGCGGGGTGATTTGTTCGCGACAGAGATTTCAAGTCTGTTGACCGAATGGAAGAGAGTGCTAGAGCGACGTATGGATGCTTATTAATAAGTTACAAAAAAAAAAAAGATTATATTTTATATTAACATTGATCTGGAGAATTTGTACATCTCCTCTGCGTGTATCAATTATAAATTAGTTATAACACAATTGTAAAAGTTTTAAGTATAATTAAGACAATATTGTAATAGTTAATTGGTACACGCATATTAATTGTTTTATATACTCTGACATTTAGAATTTTATTCTAGACACATTCTAGATTTACAAATTATTTTAATTTTTAAAATGATGATTTTATCAATAATAAGTAAGTTTTATACTTAAGTTAAATGATCTGATTAGGTTTTTCTGGGTTTCCCTAATCCTTGCAACAAATGTTGGATCATATTGTATGTTTCCCAGCAAAGACTTCTCTCATTGTAACTGACAATTCGAAAGTGCTTGTATCTAAGCCTACTTGAATAAAGGATATTTTGATTTGATTTTGATTTGATTTTGATTTGATTTGACTAGTTAACATTTGTAGAATAGTTCTTTAGTCTTAATTAGGAATCGATGTAACGCCATGGTGGTGTAACTGTCATGTTACATATCTTTATGATTTAATAAATGAAATGTAATGAAATGACGCTATCATTTATATTAATCCCACGCGGCTTTATCATGTAGTCTTGTGTGCTATAATAAGCTTTAGAAATTAATTTTCGTTCCACAATATTTTTGAATTTACCAATAGACAACTCAGTTATGCTGCTGGGAAGTTTATTATAAAACCTCACACACTTACTTATGAATGTTCTCCTTATTTTATGGAGCCTAGTAGCAGGCACTGCGAGCTTATGCTTATTTCTAGTATTCATATGATTATGATTATGAATCTATTTGCCGACTTTTTTGTTCAAGTTCGGTTACTGTTTATGTTATTTAAGCATCAAACTAATTAAATTAGACATGGCGAACTATAAGGGTTCCGATTTTGCCATTTAGGCTACGGAACCCTAAAAACTTGGTATAGCAGGAATCCTTTTTAAGGACCGAAAGCAATTGAATTACTATTGTGCCCTTGAACAATAGTAATTCAATCACTTCAAAATTAAAGACTATGATTTATTTCATTTTGAAGTGTTTCCTATTTTCTGTGGTATGTTAATAATAGAAACATGGGTGAAAAAACTACTTAAATCTCATAAAACTCCTCGAGATAAAACAATGTTAAAATGAAATTTTTGGGTTTTCCCAAAAACGCTTAGTGACATCACACGGAAATTAAGAACTTTGTTCTGCACCTGTTTAACGTCGCTTCACGCATTAATAATCGGTTTTTAAGTTTCGGTACCTAAAGGTGCGTCTACACTTGTATAATTTGCTCGTATCCGATCACCGTGGCGTGGCATGACTGCGTATGGCGCTGCTTGGACGCTCACTGTCGGCGCGGCCATCACGCCGCGCTTGTCCGATCTAAGTGTGTGATACGCGTAGCAACATGGATTTCGAGCGATCGGATCGACGACGCAACGTCCAAACGCGTGATCCTGAAACGCGATCATGCCATGGGACGAAGATTTGATCGGGCAAATGATACGAATGTGGACGCACCTCAAAAGGTATAACGGGACCCTATTACTTCGTTGTCCGTCCGTCTATCTGTCTGTCACCTGGCTGTATCTCATGAACCGTGATAGCTATTACTTGAAATTTTCACAGATGATGTATTTCTGATGCCGCTATAACAAATACTAAAAACAGTATAAATTTATGTCGGTCTGTCTATATCAGTACCTAACCAATATGATCGAGCACCGCGTACATTTTGCTTTTTAGGGTTCTGTACCAAAAAGGTACAACAGAAATTCTGTCATTAAATTCTGTCTATGTCAGTAGCCAGTATAAAATGATCGAACACCGCATACATTTTGCTTAGGAGTAGGGCTCTGCTAACACTGGCTTTTCATAGATACGGTCGTTTGTAGTGTATATTTTGTACGAAACTCTCGGTGCGCGAGTCCGACTCGCACTTGGCCGGGGTTTAAAATATTATTTAGTTATTATTGCTAAAATGCCCGCTCGGGCCCATTTTTTTGCGATGTATAGAAAATGAAGAGCCTGCAATTAACTAGGTGTATTAAAATCATATTAAAAATGAAACAAACCAATAACTAAACAAGTTTATTAAATAACTCAACTATACAACACTATGTGTATATAAATAAAATTAAATACATCGGCTACGCCGAACCTCCACAATACACAATAATAGACAATCATAATAATTAACCATTTATATTATATGACCACATGTCATAAATAAAGCACAAAGAAACTGTCAATTGCATATATTCTAAAAGCCATCGACGTGTCTATGACTACTGATGTGCAAATTGCGGAAAGTTTCAAAAATGCTTAAAAAAGGTCTCAAGTCTAGTGTTAACTTACATGTTTATGAGACCTTTTTAAGCATTTTTAAGTCTAATAAAGGTCTTAAGTCTAGTGTTAACTTACCTGTTTAAAAGACCTTTTTTACGCATTTTGGAAAGTTTCCGCAATTTGAACATCAGTATCTATGACTTAACCATAATTTAATAGGCCCTTAAAACAACAGGACTACCAATTGCCATGAAAAATCCTTTGGTAAGAAAACTTAAACGATGCACAAAACAATATCACTATTCAGAATCGCCAATAATCATTCTTTAAATATGTGCGTAGTACACACAATATACACTATTTTCAAAGATTTTGTATTTTATGAAAATCGGAACGTTGAATTTCGCTCTCCTCTACGCTAAATTTTAATATTAAATGATAATTGTGATGATTAATGTTGAATTGACTGATTTGTCAATTAAATACAAAAAAAATTATCTTACACAGTTTTCCACTTTGATATTGGACCATTACTCATGTTTACTATTTGTTACGTAATACTTACCCGACTTCTTTTTCCCGCGCGAAAAATTGCGGTTGGTTTTTGGCTAGTAATAATCGTATTCAATAGACGCATCAGTCATTAATATAAGTTAGACACATCAATAGCTTTCTTGAACAGTCGTGGTTTCCGAGTTATCCCGAACTCGTGTAGTTAGTTACTATCGGTCAACCGGTTAACTGTGACGTCGCCGGCGGTGGTGTGAACGCATCTCTTACCGCAAACGACGATTCAGTTAAACGGTCGACCTATACATTTGTATTTCGTATATACATTGGTTAAAAATGCGTTCAGGTTTACTTCGTCCACATTCCCATCTCGTCCGAATTTCCAACTCGTCCTCTTAATCATTTTATCCATATTCCCATCTTGTCCACATTTCTAACTCACCCATATTCCCATCCCGTCCATATTCCCATGTCATTCACATTCCTGTCTCGTTCATATTCTCATCCCGTCCGCATTCCCATCACGTCCACATTCTCAACTCGTCCACATTCCTGTCTCGTACAGATTCTCATCTTGTCCACATTCCCATCTCGTTCACATTCTCAATTGGCAACATTCCCAACTCGCCCAGATTCCCATCTCGTTCACCTTCCCTCTCGTCCACATTCTTACCGAGATAGGAAGTGGAGAAGTTTAGATTGGCATATGAACGAGTTGGAATTTAGACGAGATGGAAATGTGGACAAGATCGGAAGAGGACAATTTGGAATTGGTATGTAGACAAGTTGAGAATGTGGGCGAGATGGAAATATGGTCGAAGTGAACCAGAACGTTTTCTCATGTGTCAGTCGGCTTTTTCAGTATAAAGTATATTTAAGGCAAACATACCGATCCATATTTGCACATCTCTAATGCCATGGATTACGGTTGATAGTGCCATGTATTGGGACTGTGCCGTGTATTGCCTTATGTATTATACTGAATTCTTTGGCACTCGAAATCATACGTCAAAAACCAAAGTTTGAACCCATAAAACTACCAACACAATACAATGATTTTTCATACAATTTTGTTACATTTTAAAATTGACAAATACTGTGTAACTACGGATGGTCTGTGGGTCCGTTTTCAAACATATGAAGTTGTAAAAATAAAATGTCTGTACATTAAAGATAATTTTTATCCTATTTATATAAATAAAAACAATTGAGGTAATGTTCGCGCATCACTTCAGGAAGGGTACACCTATTCGGCTAATTATTTTTTTGCTGTGTTTGTAATTTTGTAATTGTCAAGACGCGGTTTGTATGTAAGAAAATATACTAAAAATTTGCATGAAAACGTGAATATGTTGGGTTTCAAAATCTCCATATAAGAAATGAGCGAGCGAGACAAAAGATATGAGTATACCCGTGCGAAACCGGGGCGGGCAGCTTGTATATTATATTAGTACATTTTCATTTACGTAGATATTAAAAACGGACACTTTATTTTTTGTCAGAACCCTATTTCCTCTAAAACATAGACCCACTTAATCCGTAGTCACACCAGTATTAAACGCAACATCCATAATAAATAGAAATACTATAAAACACACACCAAGTTATATCACCGCACATACTAGTCAGTAGCCCAAACAACGGGGCCGTCGATCGCTGCATTAACTCTAACGTTCGTAAAATTCAAGGTAAAAGGTTCCTCATTGACTGGACTACGTCCAAAGCTTCCATACAGTGACGGAACATACTTAATAAGCACCAATAGTTGTGAAACTGGTCTCATACAAATTATGACAATATTATTTTCCCGCGGTAATAGTATCCTACCCGACTGCGCCAAAAAGTTTGTTATGACTATTTTTTTGGCACGGCCTGATGGATTTTGAGGTATGAGATGTCGTTAGATTCGTCTAGATTACTGGTGTGACAACCATATTTATATTATAAACGCGAAAGTAACTCTGTCGGTCTGTTACCCTTTCACGCGTATCCGTTTAACCAATTTAGATGGTAAATTTGGTATGGAGATAGTGTAAGACTTGGGGAACGATATAGCACGAGTTCTTATCCTGGAAATCATCCCTTAAAGGGGTGAAAAGGAGGGTGGAAGTCTGGGAAATAAATATTTAAAGAGGTTCCTCAGCTCTCAACGTAAATGGTACTAGATTATAATATTTAGCAGTCGGGTTTAGAGTACAGCCCAGGGCAAAAAAAGTAAACACCACAAAATCTCATAAACAGACAGCGAAATGTAAGTATTTCCTATATTTATCTATATAGATAAAAACATCGATTAGTGAGTTTATCGATAAATGAAATATCTACATTTCGCTCGAAATATTCCGATGTCTGCTCATAAATATATATATACAAATGATTACTATGACAGTAGAGTTGGTGTGTACATATTTTTGAAACTTTTATCGTGTATATTTGCCCCGGATTGAACTAATAATATCCTTTTTTACGTTCATTTTCAAGGATTATTATTTAACAATGATATATGCAATATGTCATAATTCATAATCGATTCAGTTAGGATTACATGGCTACTATGCCAGTTCCCTAACAGTAGAAAATTAAATATATATTATTATATACTTTATACAGAGGGTCAACGCTTCTAACATATTGACAATAACTTCTTTTTTAACAAAAATACTAAGGGTATTTTTACGCGGACCACTACACCTCAACGCAGCGGCAAAAGTGCTTTTTAATTTGCTCAACATTCTGTTTGTTTAGTTATGGAATAAAGCTTATAATATTAAATACAGCAGGTGTGCATTTCTAAAAAAGTTTGGGTATCGATGAACAGATCCTTAATTAACTTAATGATGGATAATGTAGAAAATATATACTCAACACAGTATTAATTATGAAGAGTAATAAATAATAGTATTAAATGATTTAAAAAAATCGTAAGTAACAAAATAGGAAAGTTGAACAACTTTTTTAGAAATGCTCAGGTAAATTATATATAGATTTTTTTCTTGTGTGAAATAATGAATATAAATGAAGAAAAATACACAAATTGTGATCATTAGTCATGTGTTTTGTTTCTATATGTCGAAGTTATTAGCAATATAGTCAGCGGCACTAGATCTAGTAACACGAGTTGCACTAGTGCCACGAGCACCATTAGAGCGCCACTTAGGTCCTACTAGCACTGGCAGTATTAGTAACATAAGTCGCACTAGAGTGATACTAGGACACAAACGGCACTAGATATTACGCCAGTCCACTAGCGGCACTAGACACTAGTGGTGCCAGACACTAGCTGCATTAGGCTCTAGTGGCACTAGACACTACCTGCATTAGGCACTAGTGGCTCTAGAGACTAGGTACAAGTGGCACTAGATACTGGCTGCATTAGGCACTAGTGGCTCTAGAGACTAGGTACAAGTGGCACTAGACACTAGCTGCATTAGGCACTAGTGGCTCTAGAGACTAGGTACAAGTGGCACTAGATACTAGCTGCATTAGGCACTAGTGGCTCTAGAGACTAGGTACAAGTGGCACTAGATACTGGCTGCATTAGGCACTAGTGGCTCTAGAGACTAGGTACAAGTGGCACTAGACACTAGCTGCATTAGGCACTAGTGGCTCTAGAGACTAGGTACAAGTGGCACTAGATACTAGCTGCATTAGGCACTAGTGGCTCTAGAGACTAGGTACAAGTGGCACTAGACACTAGCTGCATTAGGCACTAGAGGCTCTAGAGATTAGGTACAAGTGGAACTAGCGTCTCTAGAGACCAGTAGCACTAGGTACTAGACACTAGCTGCACTAGCTGCACTAAACACCAGCGGCACTAGACAGTAGTGCCACTAGCACTAGACACTAGTAACACTAGGCACCGCTTGGGGCCACTAGCGGCCCTGAAGGCAGCTGCACTAGTCGCGGGCGGCACTAGCGACACTGGCGGCTACATGAGGCGGCACTGCGCCGCGTCGGCGGGAGCTGCGAAGCCCTGCGGCGCCGCCATGTCACCCACCAGCTCGGTGGGCGGCTGGCCCAGGTCCTGCATCTGCGGACAACGAACACACAATCAAACACAAACTTTTCATGATTGTTATAAAACAAACCTAACCTAACCTAATCTATACGACGATCTTTTAAAAAATCCTGAAAAAAATACGGTTTCTGAAAAAAAATGCGTTATGGCAAATGAGACATTTATGTATATACATTAGGACAAACGACATTAGGAATTCCGAAGGAGACCCATAATGACGCGTATACACATAAGAGACATTTTTATCCTTTCTACGGCTTTGGTGCCGTGACCAGGATGAGATCGCATCACACTCACCTTTTGCATCAGCTCGAGTACAACCTCGAACCGCTTTCGCTTGACGTCATCGGGATCGGACTCCTGCTCTGGTTCCAGCTCTGCACAGACTTGGAGCATAAGTTCCTGTTGCTTGGTGTACCTGCAATGACAAGATAGCGATGTTAAAATTAAATATCAAGTCAAATTCAGCAAAAATATATATGTGTGCAAAAATTTGATAACTTTCGCTATCCATTGAAAATCCCTTTTAAATAAATAATAAAAATATGAATAACACAGGGACAATATTACACAAGTTGACCTAGTCCCAAACTATGCAAAGCTTGTACTATGGGTACTAGGCGAGGATATACATGATATTAAATAAATTATAATACTTAAATACATAGAAAACATCCCATACCCAGGAACAAACATTCGTGCTCATCACACAAACACTTGCTCTGACCGGAATTCGAACCCGGGACCGCCAGCTTCGCAGGTCGTTGTACAACCCACTGAGCTAAACGTGTCGTCTAAAACTTTTAATAAAATAGTAACGATATTTTTTCCAAAAAAGGATGACGTCAGGGAGTGGTAGCTGTCACTTTGACGTCTGTCAATGGCGACGCAAAACTTGACAACATACGTGGCAACAGACCACACGAGAAGACCACTAGACTGAAGAAGACTGAGAACACTGGTCTTCTCGGGTAGACGCCGAACCGTCAACATCTCCTGATGATGCCTCGTAGAGGCGAAACACGTGTCGAGGATTATAACTGTCTGGTGGTGGTTTGTTGTGCTGGCATGCGTATTTTTTTGTGAAAACTGCATGAAAATATGAGCGGGTGAGCACAATTTAAATTCAAATTATTTATTTCGGAAACGTACTTATTTGTTAGTAGCGAACAGTTCAAAGGAAAACTTAATTCTAGTGTTAGTAGGTATATAATATCACAAGTAAGTACCCATTAATACAAACAATGGATATCGTTCCAGTGCTTCTGGATACGACCTTCGTATCTATCAACAATTTGGTGTCACATTTTAATCTCAATGATATAGTATAAAAAGAGGTAGATAGGTTACCTACAGGATAATCCACGCGTAAAAAATGGCCAGGCTTACGCACACATAAATCTGATCATATTGTAATAACACACTAATCATAAATGCTTTTAGACGCTTTTATTGAGTATTTAGTGCAAAATCTCATTATGCATGACGGCATTCTTTTTTATTTGACGCATAATCCAATATATAACAAAGTACTCTGTGCGCGAGACTGTAGTTAAGGTTTGCCAATTGGCGTAGTTTTGGTGTGCCATTTTCGGAGCCCGTATAAACTATCTACCTCTTCTTATGTTATATGATATCATTGTTTAATCTATTTTTTTTTTATTTCCAACCCTACTCCCCATACCAATGCAGCACCGATCTTGCCTCACCTGTCATATTCATCCTGTGACACTTTCCCCTTGTTTTCTTCTAGCCAGGCGGGATACTTGTCCACCAGCTCTTTGAGCGAGGGGTAGAGGACCTCCTTGGAGAGAAGGGACTGCATCATACCCTGCATGAAGGGTAGGAACATGTTACCTTCCTGGAAAAAAAATACAGTTTTCACTTCTCCTGCTCAAAAAGCACGTCATATTAGCTTCGCGAAGCGAGACTAAAATAGTACATTTATATACAAATTTCTATGACACTGAAAAAAAAAAACAGCTACATACTCCTTACGAATAATTAAAAGCAAACAAACCAACCTCATCAGATTGGCCAAACTTTCTGTCGCTCAAACGGTACTTTTAGTTTTTCATGAAATATTAAATTTTAATGTTAAGCCTTTTTTATTTTCTCGCAGTCGAAGTGAAAAGCAGAGTGTTTAACACGTGGCTAAAAGCCATTATGACACTCAGACATACTTCGTGTCATAATGGCTTATTTTAGCCCCTTGTCAAACAATCCACTATTATGTTAAAGGGCTTCCAGCTGAGTGACCTTCGATCCGTAGTTATCATTTTCACTTTTCCGTGTTGTATATGTCTCACTAGCTTCTGCCCGCGACTTCGTGTGCCTTGAATTCGTTTATCGCGGATAAGGGTATTTTTCCGGGGTAAAAAGTAGCCTTCCCGGGACTCAAACTATCTGCATACCAAATTTCATCCAAATCGGTTCAGCGGTTTAAGCGTGAAGAGGTAACAGACAGACAGACAGACAGACAGACACACTTTCGCATTTATAATACTAGCTTCTGCCCGCGACTTCGTCCGCCTTAAATTCGTTTATCGCGCATAAGGGTATTTTTCCGGGATAAAAAGTACCCTATGTCCTTCCCCGGGACTCAAACTATCTCCATACTAAATTTCATCCAAAGGTTCAGCTGTTTAAGCGTGAAGAGGTAACAGACAGACAGACAGACAGACAGACAGACACACTTTCGCATTTATAATATTAGTATGGATTAGTATGGATAGTATAGTATGGAGTATGGATAGTGTTGAGAACGACCGTCTTTACCAATCTACTGTTGCAGTTTATCTTCACAAGTCAAGAAATCAAGAAACGCCATCAAACTTTGCTATTTTTAAATTACTATATTGATACAGAACTAAGTAGAAAGAAAAATTAATTGCGATCCACTGCAGTCTAAGCCGGAATCGAACCAGCATCTCTGTTATACCGGGACAGCGTCCTGTACCATTAGACCATCAGACCGCTTGTTATTCACCACGAATTAATTTTTTACTTGTGGTAACAATACGTTATTCACGACCTATGTACCATTAATTTTTGAAAGGCTTATATCACCACTCGCAGAACGTGCGTTTGGTATTTTTACGACGAAAAACTAGTTGTTCCTGCTTCTCTTTAAACAAACACACGGTTTTTAAAGAGAAGTTAAGCATTTTCATTTACATTTCGGTTGAGTTACCAACTATTAACACAAAGTATGAAATGGCAGATATTTTCATTATGGAAATGTCTCATATAAAAAATTGTTCCTATTGACGGTTAAAATTAAGATGGTAAAATGTAACATTTCATGGTCTTCCTTTCATTTAAGATGCTATGTTATTTGGAAAAAATACTCCCTCCGTTTGAGCCTTTTGATCAGTGTCGTAAAATTACGGGTGTTTTTTTTTACCATTTGGCGGGTTCGATTCCCAGTTTAGACAGGCGATTATTAAAAAATCTTTGAATGCCGTTCAAATTGATTTTAAAATCAAAGTCTCCTTTCGGTAAAATTGACTATCTACAATATTTAAGGGTCCCCGGTAAGCTCGGCCAAAATTCACCTTCCCATACAAACGTAGTTTCGTTCCCTTTATAAATCTACGAGTTGGATTGTAACGAAACTTTGCATATACAATGACATGAGGTATATCTAGGCCTGTAATTAGTTTATATGGCTCCAGTTTATAAAACAAACGAAATACAGCAAAAACAAGTTTTGTATGAAAAACTTAAATTCGCTGTATTTTTTTACTATGGTATCTGAAGCTACATAAACTAATTACAGGCATGCATATACCTTAACATATTCTAAGTACAAAGATTCAGAGCAAACTAGCTAGTCGTTTTTAAATGAGAGCTACGTTTGTATGGAGAACCGAGCTTACCGGGGACTCTAAAGAACCTTTTCCTCCATGCGGCATAGTCTTGGGAAACCTGTATAATAATATCGGGTATTATGACCTGTTGCTGCCCCTCGCCCAGGTTGAAGTTGCCGAACATGTTGGCAAGGTCCTGGTCGCTGAAGGGCGTCTGCAGCCCCTCCGTGTTGGAGCTGAGGTTCTGCAGGGTCTGCGAGATGGCTGCCGAGACCTGTGCATGAAAATTATTATGTCACTAGAAGGCGCCCATCTTCGTTCGCGGAGGAGAGCATAACCCCTCCCTTTTCCTTCAGCGTAGTCGGGTAAAAAGTATCCTATAACCATCTGGAGATACCCAGTTACCGTGTACCAATAAAAATACATAATAAAAAAATTAAATACCCCCCAACTTGTTCCATTAAAGCTGAATATCTTGGAGACGAGTGCTCCGATTTTTATCCAATTATATATGACACAATAAAAACCGCACTCAGATCGGTCCATCCGTATGGGCGCTACGATGCCACAGACAAATACACAGAGTCACAGACACGCTAAACTTATAAAAAAATATGTTTCGCTTCAGTGACCTCCAAATAGTCGCTTACAATAGTTTTTTTTTAATATCTTCAATCTACAGACATTTCATTTTTACGACTTTAAAATAGTATAAATTATAAGCTGTACTACTGTGACATTCGGTAACATATACAAGGTGAGAAATTCGAAAGATTTTAACCACGCATTCCTTAAGTAAGTCATTAGGAACAAGAATTGTATATGAGCCCCAATACAATTTGTACCTATTAGTTACACGCGACATTTTGACTCAATGTATCGCTTTTATATTAGTGATTTGTAAAATGGTTGAATATTAATTATATTTATTAAATATTATTGTTATATTTTATTTTGTTATATATTATGTAGATATACAGGGTGTCCCAAGAAGTAGTGATATACTGAAGCTGGGAGGTAGAGGACCTAGAGGGCTATCTAAATCACCCCATGTATGTTCCGCGATTTTTCGTATTTTCGGAGTTATGACTTTTTTTTTAATTTTTCGCCTATCGCCGAGTACGATGAGATTTTTATGGTGACGTGAATTATTGCGGTAGATGCTTGATTTTTTTTGCGTGCTAAGCTGATAGATAGGCCAATTCAGTATGGTAACATTTACTATCGTTAGATCTTTGAATGGAATAAAAAAAAAATTAAATGCCAAGAATGATAAAATTACCCAATATCTTCACAACTTCAAGGGGCTTTAAAAAGATAAAATCACATAAAAAAAAATTACCGTTTGGCTTTTAAAAACTTGCTCTATCTATCAGGTAGCTACCCTGAAAATCAAAAAATTGAAATCTAAATGTGGTAAGTGCAAAATTTTAATTTACATGATGATTAATACAAACAAAGTAAAACCAATTACAAGGTGTTTAATTACAAGAATTTTTCAAAATGGCCCCCCTGTTGCTCAATGCAAGTGCGACATCGCCGAAAAAAGTTGTCTTTTAAACGTCTGAATGCACTTCTATTATTTTTAATGGTTTCTTCTGCTACTCTCAATTTCCGGGTTAACTCGTCCAAATTGCGGCATTCTCTTGAGTAGACGAGGTCTTTGTAGTATCCCCATACAAAAAAAACAATGGGGTTTAGGTCGGGGGACCGTGGAGGCCAGGCTATAAGGCAGGCGTCACCCCGGCCGCAACGACCAATCCATCTTTCAGGGTATCTTTGATTGAAATAGTTTCTTACGTCTAAGGCAAAATGGCATGGTGCACCATCACACTGCAGTACTATGCTTCTGCGTGTCTCCAAGTCCACATCTTCTAACAGCAGGGGCAGATCGACGCGTAGAAAATTTAAAAAGTCATTGCCGCCCAAGGGGTCTGGCAGCTGAAAGGGCCAGATTAGCTGACCGTTAAGTATGCCAGACCAAAGGTTAACACTAAAGTGTTCTTGGAATGTCGATTCCCTTTTTAAATTTGGATTTTCAATTGCCCATGAGAGAGAATTGTGCATATTAAAAATCCCATTGCGTCTAAAGTGGGATTCATCCGTCCACAAGACTTGGTTAAAAAAGTTTACGTTTTCAGCTTGTCTCCTCAGCATTTCCTGACAGAATTCAATTCGCCGATTGTAATCTTCCGGTTTCAACTGTTGCACTTTTCTAATGTGAAACAGATATCCTACGCTCTGTAGTGTACGGTTTACCTGAGATTTAGTAAGTCCGGTACGACGTTCCATAACTCTCACACTGGTCGACGGGTCTCTTTCTACTTCTTCAACCACTGCATCTACTACATCAGGATCCGGCATAGTGGCCATACGGCCTGATCTGGTATCCGGTATGTAACCTTCCAAATACGCATTATGTACTCTTAAGATCATGTGATAGTCAGGAAACGTTTCAGGTTGAGGCCCGCCTCTTCGTTCCACATGTTCCCGGTACAGCCTTGAAGCTTCCGCCGCATTCCCCCTAGCATAACCGTAATAGTAATGCATTTCTGCGTAGTAACGTGAAGTAAACATGATCCACTTACACGAAAACTCAAGTCCAGTTAAATTATGCCAAGTCGTCGATTCCAGGTAATAACACTAATCCAAATCGTAATGCAAGTCAAAGTCCATATGAATATCAAATCAAATCAAATCAAAATATTCTTTATTCAAGTAGGCCTAGTTACAAGCACTTTCGAAATGTCAGTTACATGAGAGTGAATGTTTGCTGGGAGAAATACAATATGATCCAACATTTGCTGCAAGGATTAGAGAAACCCAGAAAAACCTAATCAGATCATTTAACTTAAGTGTAATATTATTGATAAAATCATCATTTTAAAAATTAAAATAATGAGTTATTTAAATCCCAAAAGGATTGTCAATAAAAAATAAATAATCTAGAATGTGTCTAGAATAAAATTCTAAATGTCAGAGTATATAAAACTATTAAGATTAAAATAATAATAATACCTTAGGTATTCGTTAAAATAATTATTCATATACCTACATGACGCTACTATTTACATTAATCCCACGCGGCTTCATCATTCATGTAGTCTTGTGTGCTATAATAAGCTTTAGAAAATAATTTTCGTTTCACAATATTTTTGAATTTACCAATATTTAAGTTTATTATAAAATCTCACACAGTTACCCATGAATGATCTCCTTATTTTATGGAGCCTAGTAGCAGGCACTGCGAGCTTATGCTTATTTCTAGTATTAATATTATGTATATCACAGTTCTTCTTAAAGTCGGTAATATTTTTATGTACATACATAATATTCTCATAAATGTATTGACAATGCACTGTCATTATATTAATGTCCTTAAACTTATCTCTAAGCGACTCTCTATAGTTCATTTTATATATCGCACGAACAGCCCGCTTCTGCAGAACAAATATAGTATTAATGTCGGAAGCACTGCCCCATAGTAAGATGCCATACGACATAATACTGTGGAAATAACTGAAATACACTAATCGAGCCGTTATCACGTCTGTTAATTGACGAATCTTACTTACTGCAAAAGCTGCAGAACTCGGTCTATTCGAGAGATTAGCAATATGGGGACCCCATTGGAGCTTAGAATCTAATGTTATACCGAGAAAGACTGTACTATTAACTAGTTCCAGTTCCTCACCTTTAACCATAACGCTTGCTTGCTCGTGTTTTACGTTACTCGTGACAAACTTAACACATTTAGTCTTTTTCTCATTCAACAATAAATTATTTACATTAAACCAATTTACTACTTCACAGATAGCATTGTTAACGTCATTGTAGGATCATTGATTTCGTACGACTTTGAAAATTAGAGACGTATCATCTGCAAACAAAACTATCTCATGGTGTGTCTTTACGAGGTGTGGCAAGTCGTTTATATAGATAAGGAACAGGAAAGGTCCCAATATTGATCCCTGCGGCACACCCATAGAGACTAATGACCCCGGTGAACGCTTTCCATTCACGTCAACCCTTTGTATTCTACCATTTAAATAAGACTAATAAATTTAGTGCCGATCCTTTAACTCCGTAGTGGTGTAGCTTTCTGATCAGTGTCTCATGATTAACGCAATCGAAGGCCTTAGATAAATCACAGAAGATGCCTAAAGCATCTCGCGATTCCTCCCAGGCATCGAAAATGTGTTTTAAGAGCCCAACTCCGGCGTTGGATGTCGAGCGACCCCGCGTAAAACCGAATTGCTTACTATGCATCAAATTATTCAAATTAAAATATTTTAACAATTTATATAGAATTAGCTTTTCAAAAATTTTACTAAAGTACAGATATTGGTCTAAAGTTAGTGGGGTCAGAGGTACTACCTGATTTAAATAAAGGAGTTATTTTGCTATGTTTCATCAGATCAGGAAACTCACCAAGTATATCTGCCAAGTCAAGCGCTATTACTTCTATTAGGGATTTGAAGGCATGGACTGAGACCCCACATAGGTCATTGGTTATTTTGACATTAATTGATTTAAATGCCTTTACTACATCTGAAGGGACTGAAGGACTGTCATGTTCAAAATAAAAGTCCTTACTACATTCTGGGACGTTTTCTTTTAACAACAAAACGGCAGACGAAGGTGATGAATTTAAACACTTTGTTGTGGATACTGGTATATCGGTGAAGAAATTTTTAAATTCTGTTGCTACATCTAAACTAGAATCTATAATTTTGCCATCAAGTTTTCATTCTAGATCACTAATTGCGTGCCTTGATCTACCAGTCTCCGCATTAATCACTTTCCAGGTGGTTTTGATAATATTAGAACTATTTTTGATTTTCTGGGATAAATAATTACGTTTGGCAATATGACAATCAATTTTGAATTGTTTCGAATATTGCTTTACATGTTCTTTAAATTCATCACTCGTATTAAACCGCCGTTCCTCATACATGGCATACAGTGCTTGTCTACGTTTCTGTAAGTCCGCAGTAGCCCATTCGCTAAATACTGGTGCACCGCCAGCCACAACCGATTTGGAAGTAAATATTGTATTATAATGTTTCAAGAAAGTTGTAAAGAATGAATCATACATGTGATTAGGACTCATTTCAGAAGACAGAACGGGTAGCGCCTGAAACAAATGTTGCCTTCATTCTTTCCACACGGTCTGTGGTTACCGGTACAAAAGTAATTTGTTTTTTCACTATATTTTCCCTTAATATCTCAAATTCCATTAATTGGCCTAAATGATCTGATTCTAATTTACTGATTATACTTTGTTTAGAAGGAGAAATATCAGTGAAAATGTTATCAATACAGGTGGCGCTGGTATCGGTCACCCTAGTAGGTTCCATAAATACGTGGCTTAAACAAAAGATTTGAATAGATTCAACAATCTAATACTTAGTGTTGAATCTTCCAAAAGATTTACATTGAAATCGCCGCAAATAAGTATTTTTTTACGAGTACGCGATATCTTAAAAAGCACATATTCCATAATAGTTTGAAAAACATCGAAATTACTTAAGGGGGCCTATACACACAAACTACAATAAATTGCTCTAATTCTACTGCACTTAATTCTATGGTCCGTTCAACAGACAAGGATACAATGTCCTTACGTTCCTTAAATTTCAATTGACTATTTAATATAATTAACGACCCACCATGTATGGAACTAAGTCTGGTGAACGAACTACCCACCTGGTGATTATTGAATTGGGGCATAATCTCATTGCAAGTTAGCCAGTGTTCAGTTATACATAAGATATCAATATTAAAGGCATTTAAAAATAATTCAATCTGCAAATCTTTCCCTCTAATACACTGAATATTTTGATGAACCAGGTGGATAAACTTTTCATTGCCAGAAAAGGATTTCTCCATTGTCTCATCACTTAGCTTAAATTATTACACATAACAACATTAATGTCGGACTGCTCAATAGAAGCAGAGTTATGTACCAAATTCTTGGTAGAAATGTCAATTAAATAAGCTAGTGACAAAACTATTAGTCGTTTGCAATAATTGGAAAGGTAAAACTTACCTTTTGTCAAAAAATAATGATTACTAACATATTTGTTAGCGTCTACTATTCTAAACTTACTACTATTTGTACAAAGATTATATAAAGATGTATTAAAAATATATCTTGTATCATTTTCAGATTTTGTCAATTGTTTACAATATGGGTTTCCCTAATCCTTGCAGCAAATGTTGGATCATATTGTATTTCTCCCAGCAAACATTCACTCTCATGTAACTGACATTTCGAAAGTGCTTGTAACTAGGCCTACTTGAATAAAGAATATTTTGATTTGATTGATTTGATTTGATAGGAAAAGTGAACATAATAATTTCCTGAACTATAATTGTGTTCAGTTTCATAAAATTTAATTAAATCCTATGTAATAAAATATAATGAATAGCCAAAATGATTAGAGAAACGAACAATTAGCAGTATTAAAACACAATTTTTAAATTATTGAAATGTGCCAACGATGACCAAACAACGTGAAAATTTTCTCATGTGTCTACCGTCTTTTGTTTTTTGTTTTTTTTTTCTATTGATGGCCAGTGCGTGATTTAGAACGAAATGTATTTAGAAAGTTAATTAATTTTGCACTTGCCACATTTAGATTTCAATTTTTTGATTGAAGTTTTATGAATAATAAAATGAAATTTTCAGGGTAGCTACCTGATAGATAGAGCAAGTTTTTAAAAGCCAAACAGTAATTTTTTTATGTGATTTTATCTTTTTAAAGCCCCTTGAAGTTGTGAACATATTGGGTAATTTTATCATTCTTGGCATTTATTTTTTTTTTATTCCATTCAAAGATCTAACGATAGTAATTGTTACCATACTGAATTGGCCTATCTATCAGCTTAGCACACAAAAAAATCAAGCATCTACCGCAATAATTCACGTCACCATAAATAAAAATCTCATCGTACTCGGCGATAGGTGAAGAATTAAAAAAAAAGTCATAACTCCGAAAATACGAAAAATTGCGGAACATACATGGGAGTGATTTAGATAGCCCCCTAGGTCCTCTACCTCCCAGATTTAGTATATCACTACTTCTTGGGACACCCTGTATATCTATTTATTTATATTTTTTATTCATATTCATATAATTTGTACATTGTGTTAGTTTGTCTATCTTCCTTATATCTTCACTCACTTTCTCAAAGGTTAACTGGAAGAGATCCCTAATAGGGATAAGTTCGCCTTTGTACTTATATCTTTTAAGTTTATTGCTTTTGTAACAGGTTACTATGTACAATAAAGTGTTTACATACATACATACATACATTATATTTTGATTACGTAAAAAAAGAAAAAATACGTCTTCAATATTTTTTATTCATCTACAATTCTTCATGACGGATTAATTACTAAAATGGAATCATCATTCCTACAGGGATGTTCACTGTATTCAAATAATAAAAAAACAGATGCGAAACGTAGTTTTTATGATGCAAATCCTTAAAAAAAAATTGAGTTTGATACCTTACGTGTAGCTTGTTTTACGAGTTTACGCTTTGAAGTTAGGTGGGGAATTCCATTTTTAAAATAATAAAAATATTAATAAATATTAATACCATTGAATAACCCATGAAATGTATAGTAACTTTTGTTACGAAACCGTTTCGATAAACGCAAGTTTAAACATAGCTGCAGAAGTTCTTAATTTCTTCATACAAGGTAGGAAGGTGTGACGTCACACCTTCCTAGGGTTTAGTGTGGAGCGTTTTTTGGGGAAGTCCAAAAGTGTGGTTCTAACGGTGTTGTATCTCGTCGATTTTTTAAAACATTAAAGGCCAAAACACACCGGATGCGTGCGCAGCACGTGCACGTGCGCGTGTGCGAAGCGTGCGCGTTGTATCGTATGAAATATCGTAGTAGATGGCACACCGCTTGCGTGGCGTGCACGTGCGCAGCGGTGTGTCATCTCTTATGGGTATTCGTACTTTACAACGCGCACGTCTACGTGCACGTCTACGTGCACGCCACGAACACGCATCCGGAGGGGCTTGGTTCTCTCACCAGTATTTCTATTATTGAAAGGGCGTTCTATAACATTCCACTGAAAAGAGTTGTCAACATCCCACCCCTTAGAAATATTGTTTTGTTATCTAACTATCAAACTAAATAGCGGCTCATATATGACACCTATACTTCATCAATATATTTCATCAATATACATAATGTAGATTCGACGGATGGACGGACGGACATGACAAAACTATAAAGTTAAGTTTTTGCCATTTTGGCTACGGAACCCTGAAAATTTATACCGCATATTGTCTTTGGTTTCCACGGCCATGATTATGATTATTGTATTGTATGGTAGAATGTTATAGAGCAAGTAGGTATCTCACCTCGTCGACCTTGGCGGGGTCTGCGGCGGGCTGTAGGGCGTCGGGTCCCCCCGCTCCCCCCGCCCCCGGCCCCGGCCCCGCCACGCCCGGCTTGAGCACGGCCGCCGCCGCCTCTGCACACACAAAATAGTTCCACAATAACACGTTTGTAAGTCTCCGGTCGTCGTCGTTTGGGCGCGTTCGTTTATACCAGGGCCAAAATCAACTGAGAATGCTCAAGATGTTTGCCGACAACTGTGTGGTTGGATGGGTAAATGTTAAGTAAGTATTACGCAGTGGATAAAATAACAAAAACCGAGTGTACACATTCGCCAACAAACTGCCTTGCAGTTTGGCGAAATTATTTTTATGTAAAAACGCAGTGTATATTTTGTGTTTCGTAATAAATTAAAAAAAGTCATAAACATTCGGCCTTCTCACTCGCGCTTCAGATGAAACAGCAAGTGCAAGCGAGAGGTCCGACTTAGTGTTAATAACTTCACTCAGTTGATTTTGGCCCTAGAATACCTAGTACGTAAGACAATATCAACCACTTTCTGACTCCCTTAAATAACAAAACATTAAACTGGACAAACCACCTCCCCCCTTATGCAAATAAACAGTTACAGAACTATAAAACAAACATTGGTTTATGTTAAAAAAGGTGATACTGGATGTTATTTGTTTTGAAATTATGATTACGATAAAATCTAGTTTATTTTTGTGATCTTACGTGAAAATAGTCTAGACCCCCTCCCGCCCTCTTGTAAGAAACAATAAGACTTGTAACAAAGGGTGAAACGGGACCCTATTACTAAGACTTCGCTGTCCGTCTGTCTGTCTGTCTGTCTGTCTGTCACCAGGCTGTATCTGATGAACCGTGATAGCAAGACATTTGAAATTTTCACAGATGATGTATTTCTGATGCCGCTATAACAACAAACACTAAAAACAGTATAACTTTATGTCTGTCTGTCTATATCAGTAACCAATATAAAATGATCGAGCACCGCCTACATTTTGCTTAGGAGTAGGGCTCTGCTAACACTGGATTTTCATAGATACGGCCATTATATTTATACGGCGGGTATGTTTTGTACGGAACCCTCGGTGCGCGAGTCCGACTCGCACTTGGCCTCTCGTACCTAATAAACTAATATGTATCACAAAGGGGTTATTTTCTTCTCTATCTTACTATACAAACACATATTGTCTGCCAGTTAGAGCCACTGGCACGTGCGCGTAATGTATATAAAAGGAACAAACATGAACTTTGAACTCAAGCAAGTGACTCACCCGCCATCTTGGAAAATGTCTGCGCAATCTGCTCCTGGCTAATCTGCTCCTCTGAAACAAGAGTTTTTCTTCAAAATATATCATGTAATACCAAAACTCATAAATGAAATGAAATTATTTATTAATAACAAATGGTTATAAGTCACAAATATTAGTAGTGTTATACATGTCATATTATAATTGGGATACTAATTTACTGTATGTATATAAATTAAATTTAAATTTTATATTATTATAAAAGTTGTAAAATACTATTATAAAAATGAAATGTCTGTACATTGAAGATATTTAAAAAAAAAATTGTAACGAACTATAGGAGGCCATGGAATGGAAATATTATATTTTTGGAATTTTTTGTATGTGTCGTTGGGGCTTCATGACGCCAAATGGGCTAAACGGATTTCAACTATTTTTGGTACATGGATAACTAGATCTCTCTAGATGTTTATATGATACTTTTTACTCGACTATGCTGAAGAAAAAAAAGGGTTATGATTTTTTTTCTCCTCCGCGGACAAAATTTGCGAGCAGTCTAGTTCGATAATATAATTCATATTAGTCTGTCTTTATATTGCCTACAATGTAGAGGGCTTACTCTCACTTTAAGTAGATTCAGAATGGGTCTAACTGGATCCAGATACAATCTAAGTCTAGTAATTGAATTGTCAAATTCTAAAAAGATCTAATACTAAAAAAATTACCTAATCCTAATAAATCAAGGTGAAAAAGATAAAGATATTTTATGGTGGGTAGCTACTTACGCTCACCTGGAACACCACTGAAGCTGCCCAGCAACGCGGCCATACTGCTTTCAAACTGTGCCGCGGCCTCCTTGATGAACTCCTCGCTCCACACGGGCTCCTCTGAGCCCTCGCCCGCCGCGGCCGGTTTCTTCGTCATGTCCTGAAGAGCGCCTAGAAGCACCAATCTTATGTCAAAGGAAGCAATTACTATCTCACCACCTACTCACTTCTGGCCACTACCCAAAGATTGTCTGTAAGAGTTTGCACTTTAGCGATAAGACTACCTACTGTATTGTCTACCGGAGTTTATATCAAGACTATGGTCAATTTCAGAGTGTTTCAACTGCACTCATTAGTGTCGCTGCATTATTGGTGCCTTCTATTACTGATTCGAATGGCATTTTGAGATTTTGTGTAGAGATACTGTACCTCTACACAGGAGGTATAGTATCTCATTCGAATCTGTAATAGAAGGCACCATTCATGTGGTGACACTAATGAGTGCGATTGAAACACTCTGAAATTGACCCACTAACTGCTTCTCTTGTTGGTATGCTATAAAAAAATATTGTATTAGTGTGGTCGCGCACCAATTAATTGACCTAAGTAATTGCGCATTTTTGGCAAGACTAGCGAGACAGGTTTCACTCATTTTTAGTACGGAGCCATTGGGTGAAAAAGAATAACCCATTTATTGACACTGATTAATCGTCAACGGAAAACTGAAATCTAAAACTGTTCATAAATAACAATCCTGCTAATTCTAGCAGGTTAAGTAAATAAATAAATATTAGAGGTCAATTTTATACAATACTAGCTTCTGCCTGCGACTTCGTCTGCCTTAAATTCGTTTATCGCGGATAAGGGTATTTTTCCGGGATAAATAGTAGCCTATGTCCTTCCCTGGGACTCAAACTATCTCCATACTAAATTTCATCCAAATCGGTTCAGTGGCTATGGCGTGAAGAGGTAACAGACAGACAGACAGACAGACACACTTTCGCATTTATAATATTAGTCTGGAGTATGGTTTTTCTGTTTCTGCAATTATTACTCATTTAAATAAAACAACCCGTGACCATAGAAAGCTCAAATGCTTCTGAAATGTTGGATAATATATGCAATATAATCCGTTAAATTGCATAATTAAAATTTTACATAAATCAATTAGTCCCATAGTAAGCTCAATAAGGCTTATGTAATGAGTACTAGACAACAAAGTATTTAACACACTCACAACCGACATAGCGCTATCATAGAGAGATTCATAGCAGATAACATAGGAAAATGCATACATAGTGAAAAGTTACTATGAGCAGAGACCTCACATAGCGGGTTCCCGGTCGTGAATGTGTTAATAGATATATACTTATATACATTAATACATCAGACTTAAGAACAAATATTTATGCTCAACACACAAATATTTGCCCTTAACGGGATTTGAACCCAGAAAAATTATGTAGGCTTAAGAAAATTACATATGAGAAGTTAAGTTCTCGGGTGGGGTCTCCTGCAACAGTGTCCTTCCATTTAATCAACAAATGTTAACTAGAATTCTTTATTTCATTGCATCTAAAACTTTCTCATACAATTTTCATAATTTTTGAAAAGATCATCATCTAGAAGCCACTATGTTAAGTTTGTTTTATAATAATCCCAGATTTTTAATGGTATCAGAGAAAAATGCTTTATATGAAATAATATGTTAACGAACGACAAAATTAAATATTTGATGAACATCCTCGATAAACCAAAGTACAACCCACCTGCAACTCCTGACGATGCCACATAGAGGCGAAATACTTGTCGAGGATTATACTGGTTGGTAGTGGTTTGATGTATTTGAATTCAAATTTTATGTCACATCTAACCAAGACAGTAAATATGGAATTTCGCAGAGTAACGGCTGAATTTAAGAAATTATTTAGAAAATTAAATTTCAAGGATCATTAAACTGACAATGGTATTGGCTTTTAGCACCATTAAAATATCCCTAAGTATAGAGTGTAAAATTCTATGTATAGCTGCTAATGGGTGTATATACTTTATTTGCAGTTGTCGGACCTTCACAAAAGTGCGAAATAGTGTTGACACAGTGACAGACTATGCAAATATTTTTTTGAAGCTATCTACCAGCTGAATATCTTTTCTTTTTAGCATTGTTATTTCAATTACTTTAGTTTCTGATGGTATCCATAATGTGTTAGTATTTTATGCTCAATATGTTGTTAGATTGAATTATTTTAGGAAACTTCACGTTGAGAAACTTGTGTAGTTCAGACTACAGAGTGCAAGTCTGAAGTTGTAATAATCTTTACGTATAGTCACACGTCAACAGCCCCACATACGTATATTGGCAAAGCTATAATTTATTCAAGTAAATGCAAATAAACCCCTGAGGTCCAATGCAAACGGAAATATAAAGGTTATACATATTAGGTAATGACATATTATCACTGGATTATTTTAAGAACTCACTGTCCAGTAAATCATCCAATTCCGGGTCGACCTCCTTCTTGGCCGCATCTTTGTTATCCGACATATTATTTTAGCAATTAAACTATGAATTAAAATACAAAATTATAAGAGAAAAATTTACATAGGACAAGCAAGACAGTCTAATTTTTGACGTTATAAAGAACTCTAATGACGGATGGATTCCATTCCGTGATTCCTGATGAAATAAGTGAAATACTTGTGATATGAATCTGACATATTTCTGAGATAAAACCAGTTCTGCCAATCTGACAAAAAACTATTCTGCATATTACATAAACATTACACGAAAATAATGAATTAATTAACATTCTAACAATATATAAAATCCTGAACTAAATTATAAGGTAAATTAAAACTACTAAATCAATCGATACCAATCTGACTAGTTTTTAAGTTAAGATTTTCTATTATTATATGTCATTTTAGATTTCATTATAGAAGTGATCAAAATTCATATGTTCCAATAAGCTTATTTTTATTATAGTGTATTATTTAGAATATAAAATGACTGAAATTTATATTAGATTGATAACCATCGCTATGTTGTTTGTACTGCTAGTAGTACAGTACCTTTTATAAGTTCTATGTCACTTTGCTTTACCTGTGGTTAAAAATGTGACAGTTTGCGTTTTGCTACTGCATTGTCTCCTTAGTCACATATGTCATGTGACTTTTAAATAAATAGTGTAAAACCTTGTAAAACAAAAAAGAGATTATCATATAGATGATTATTTATTAATAACAAACAGTATAAGTCACAAATATCATCGTAATGTTATTATAATTGAAATACACTAATTTCTACACTATTATAAAGTTGTGAAAATGAAATGTCTGTACATTGAAGATGTTAAAAAAAAACTATTGTTAGAGACTATTTGGAGGTCACTGAAGCGAAAAATATTTTTTGGTTTTTTGTATAGCTGTATGTGTCGTTGCGGCTTCATTGCGCAAAATCGGCTTAACGAATTTTAACTATTTTTGGTACACGGGTAGCTGGGGATCTACAGATGGTTATTGGATACTATTTTTACCCAAATCATGCCTCTTTCTCTTCCGCGAACGAAGCTGCGGCCGCCTTCTAGTAGCTATATTATAATGATGAACGGTAATGCTGCAAATCTTTGGATTACTTTGAATATTCTATTTTTCTACTACCATGGAATCAATACGCACTTTTTAAAAGTTTTCCATACACAAGATACGCAGTCAGTCAACAACGTAAAATAAAATGGGCTCGAAAGTCAAAATTCATATCACATTTTTTATTGAGTGAGTGCGACAGTGCGATACGCTCTTCGAATTTCGAACAACGTAGTAACGAACTCCTTTATTAATTCGTGGGTTTGTTATCCGAAGTCGCTGTTGGTAGAATTATTCCATATTAGGTTTAATAGATTATACAGGATGGGAACGAATATACCGACAGACTTCAACCATCGAATGTAGCGCCCAATTTTTTTATTAATTCGGAAGTCTCAAAATTTCATGACTAACGACGCCTTAATGATGTGATGTAGCCACTTATTTAATACTTTCGAATAAGAAACAAAAAGTACCTGCATGCTATTTGGCTAGTTTGTTTTAATATTTTCTTCTGTTTCCGCGATTATTACTCATTGAAATAAAACAATTTAACGCATTATATCGCGTTATAAGCTGGACTGCGAGTGTGGTCTTTCATACATTGGTCAAACGAAACGCAGTGTATCAACCCGGGTGAAGGAGCACATAGCAGATGTCAAGCACCGTCGGTGTAATAGGTCTGCAGTTTGTGAACATGTCATTGACAAACCAAACCACTCAATTAAGTTTGATAAACCTTCTATCCTTGCCAAAGAAAAAAGATATTTTCCCAGGATGCTACGCGAGGCTATTGAGATTAAAAAGCATCCTAATTTCAATAGAGAAGATGGATTGTCACTACCACCAGCTTGGGATCCTGTAATACATCTCATCAAGGAACAAGCAAGACACAGGACTGCAAAACCTTAATTTCCGAACGGTGTAAAATATCTTATGTGTTTAAAAGTAGTTTAATAGTCTCTGTTTTTTAAATATTATAATTAGTAATGAGGTAGCCTGGGAGTTTTTCTTTGCAGCGTTTCTTTTCTCCTCAGTACGCCTCATTTGTGAAATGCTGCTTGGTAAATTATTAGAATAAAATAATTAAGCCCTTCTGGCACATGTGTAACTGTCTTTACAGCTTAGGCCCATCTGGCATGTATGTACACCTTTATTTGTGTTTTTTCAAAAAATGGGTAGTTTGCACAAATTGTAACTTTGACAGAGGAAAATACACCTTTTCTCAGTCCTCCCGTGACCATGGAAAGCTGGAAAGCTTCCGAAACGTCGGGAACTAAAATGAGATAATATACGCGATATAATCCGTTAAATTGTTTTAGTTTGTTTTAAGTTTTACTTATATAATACGTTGGGTATCCAATTATATATTTTTTCTTTATTGAGGGTAATTCGTGACAAACAGTACTGCTACACGCGAATAGAGAATATGCATAATATTTTCTTTTTCCTTTATTAAAAACTCATTCATGTAACAAACAGTGGAGAAAAATAATTTTTCGAATAACTATAAAAATAACCAAGATATAAGCTATCAAACATTTCATTCTATCTCTTTCTAGCAAAACAGAATTTAATGTGGAGTACATATGGCCGTCGTAGACTGTGACGTAACAGTACATGTCGTACCTCTCAGTCAAATCGCTGTCTAATTAGTAGTTTAAAATGCCTATATCATGCGTATTTCTTGGCCTATTTTAATTTTAATTTCACTTTTTGGGATAGTTTTTACGGTATTTTGATATTTTGTTAAGAAAAGCGATGAAAAATTTCATGCATGTTCCCTCTTTATAAAAAAAAAATTGTCCATATTAGTAACCAATGTAAAATGATTGAACACCGCGTACATTTTCCTTAGGAGCAGGGATCTGCTAACAATGGATTATCATATACGGCCGTTTGTACGGAACCCTCGGTGCGCGGGTTCGACACACACTTGGCTGGTTTTTTATTTCTCGTCTCTGGTCACGGATTGAAACATAGGCTACTTTATTCCTTGTATGATAAATGCTGGGTTTTTAAATAAAACACATTACTTTACTTAAAAATAGTGTAATAATAATCAACATCTTCCTTGTCGCATGCCACATGCGGCATTATAGGCAGTCGGGGCACACGCAGGGCGGGCAGTCGGTGGCTGTGGTGCTAGTCGGGTCTGTCACGTAGCGGGGCGTTGTTACCTGAAGGTAAATATAGTTATATGGACTATAAAATAAATAAATATTACAGGACAATTTTTACATAAATCTTGTCCCATGGTAGAGTCAGAGGCGTTACTCCGAAACTCAAAATTCGCAACGTTCCGTCCCTCTCGCTCTCAAGTTATGCTGTATATGCGTGAGCGGGATGGCGCTATATGAACTTCGTTTTTCGAGTTTCGGAGTAGCCTCTCTGGTTAATGAAAGATGAGACTGGAATCAACTGCGAAATTTAAAAATGTAGCTGCGGTGTGCCTGTTTGAGCAAGAGTTAAACACATTCTTTGCTTTTGTCATTAATTATTAAGTTAGGTATTAGTTAATGAGAAAAGCATTCAAATTTGTTTAGGGGGGGGGGGGGGGGGGCACACCATAGGTTACATGAAACCGAAGCTGAGAAATATGTTTTCAGCAAAGATCAACGTGTGGCGTATGTTCCGCTATAAACGCTTTCGAAGTTTTTAAAAAAGTATTCGGCTTAGTGAATATTTCGGAAATCTATCTATAAATCATGTTCCCCCCTCTATATTCTAAACCGTATGTCCAAAAATATTAATATCTGTACTGTTTTGACTTATTGGCGAAAAACAGCGCATCTCAGTAAAAGGACTTAAGTGCCACGAAGATACGTTTTTTTGCTGGTGCACTTTTGCACATCGTATTTTTTTCATGTAGTCACAGTTCCGGAACACTACACTGAGCATAGTCCGACGTCCGACATGCTTTTGGCCGGTTTTTAGGGTTCCGGAGCCAAAATGGCAAAAACGGAACCCTTATAGATTCGTCATGTCTGTCTGTGTGTCTGTCCGTCCGTATGTCACAGGCATTTTACTCATGTGGTTACAACTATAAGATTTATATTGATGATATTTTGAGCATAGGTGTCTTGTGTAAGCCGCTACTTAATTGAATAGTTAAATAAAAAATATATATATATTTCTAGGGGGGGCACTCCATACATGTAACCGAAACTGAAAAAAGATTTTTTCAGCATATATTAATATGTGGCGCATATTTCGACAGTTCTTCTAAAAACACTAAGGTTTCTAAGATTTTTTTTTGATTTAGTGAATATTTTCCGAGCAAAAATTGCGTCCCCCCGCCCTCTATTTTCTAAACGGTATGTTCATAAAATATGGTAAAATGTACAAATATAAAACTTAATAAATACTTCCAAAGAAAATTGTTTTCAATATGATCGGACATACCGTTTCTAAGTTATTGCCAAAAAACTGCACTTCTCAGCAAAAGGACGTAAGTGCCGGGGAGATACGCTCTTTTGTTATTGTTTTTTTTTTCATATCGTATTTTTTTTCATCTGTAGTGCATTTTTTTGTATAAACGGCTGCGGAACCCTTCATGGGCGAGTCCGACTCGCTCTTGGCCGGTTTTTTTAACACCATTTGGCTTATACGGGACGTCAAAGAGTTTCGCACCTTTATAAACTTGAAGTGAATGTTTCCATATTTTTTCAAGTTTGACAGCGGTGCTCGAGTGATGCACACGCACTGAAAATATACATTTATTTAAAACTAGAAGGTGTTTTCATAATCCTTTTTTTTCTAAACCGTAGTCGAGTGAAAAGTATATTTATCAAATCTATTTATTGAATATATTAAATCTACAATATTGATAGAAAGATCTAAGTAGAAACAATAATTATTGCGATCCACTGCAGTTTAAGCCGGAATCGAACCAGCATCTCTGTTTTACCGGAACAGCGACCTGAACCATTAGACCATCAGACCGCTTGTGATTCACAACGAATAATTAATCCTCTACCTTCGGTAACGATACGTTACTCACGACTTTATGTTGATACCATTATTTCTTTTGTATCAATATTGTATAATAAACACATTACCACTGCTTTGCGTCGCGTAGTCGGGGAAAAAAACTAGAAAGTGCCCGCAACTTTGTTTGCGGACGAGAAAAAGTCATAACCCCTCTTTTTCTCGTTAGCATAGTCGGGTAAAAAGTATCCTATAACCATCTGGAGATACCCAGCTACCGGTGTACCAAAAATAGTTGAAATCCGTTTAGCCGATTCTGCGCGATGAAGCCACAACGACACATACAAATATACAAATAATCCCAAAAAAAATATTTTACTTTTAGTGACCTCCAAATAGTCCGTATTAACAATACATTTTTGGAAATATCTTCAATGTACAGACATTTCATTTTTACAACTTTAGGTATAATAGTAAAGATGAGCAAGCGCGTATATATACCCTTGGGCCAAGGGGGCCATGGCCCGGGGCGGCAAAGAGCCAATGGCGACGTAGCAACCCTCGGTGCGCGAGTCAACTCGCACTTGTCCACTTTTTTCCTTAACTTCTGGGTCGGCGAGACTTAATGGCCCACGTCGTCAAATTTCAAAATACGCCCCTGAACATGAGCCGTCCATACATTTTGATCCCAATCACACAAATTGCCTTAAGTATATAATATTTTTTGAATTCCTTTGATTTAAAAACTAAATTTCAAGTTTTAGAATTAATGAAGCTTTAACACTTACACCGGGCTAAAATTAGGAAAGATTAAAATAAATTATTACCAATCCGGTCAGATTGTTAGTAAGTAATAAAATAAATAAATACATATTACAGGACAATTTTACACAAATCGAAGTAGTCCCATGGTAAGCTCAATAAGGCTTGTGTTATGGGTACTAGACGATGATATATTTATTTATATACATAGAAAACACTCAAGACTCAGGAACAAATACTTATGTTCATCACACAAATATTTGACCTTACCGGGATTTGAACCCAGGACCTCCAGCTTCGCAGGCAACGTTACTCCCGCTGAGCCAAACTAGTCGTCAATTAATGTGACTTTGTGCCTTCTTATAAGCTGTGGCGTAGCTAAGGCGTAGGCGAAGCGGGCCCTCGCCCAAGGCCTCGCACTTAATGGGGTCTCGCGCGAAGCCCCCTTGTGGATGATGAACATTCTCTTGAAAGAAAAAGGGCCCCGCTAATGCGACTGAGCCCACGTATAGATTATAGCTTGACAAATTTGACACTCCCATGGTCCGCGGGCGACGGGGGGAAGGACAGGGAACGATAGTAAGAAGTGTGCGAGCGGCAGGGACATTTTTTTATACTACTAAGGTGGCAAACAAGCGTACGGCCTGCCTGATGTTAAGCAGTCACCGCAGCCTATGAGCGCTTGCAACGCCGTGGGCATTACGTACGTGTTGCCGACCCTTTAAGAACCTATTCACTCCCCTCTTGAAGAACCCCATACTGTTACCTCCAGGGAAAACCGCGGCATGGAGGTCATTCCACATTCGGAGTGTGCGCGGTAGAAAATTCCTTTCATACATCGTGCTCCGCCACGCACAGACTTCATACCTGTCTCCACTCTCCTTCCCAAAAAACCTCGCGTGATTTATGAATGAACCCTTATTAAACTTTAGATAACAATTAGTCAAAGTCAACAATCGTCGATTTATAGTGAAAAAATATAGTTCCTAATTTTGGGATAATTAAGACTTTTATCTTTAAAGTTATTGTAATTTTAGGATAATTTAATTGTGTTGGAGTAATGGAATGGATACTTACTATCTGAAATAATAATAAATATTTAATATTAACTCTCACGTCTGTATAAGAAAAAATATATCATGGAAACTATGTAATTTAAAAAAATATATATGAAAATTCTCACCGTTGGAGGCTAAAATTGAAATATTTAAAATTAAATTAATTTAGTTTTATAATTAATTCTAAAGTGGTATTCAATTAAATGATCAAATAAATGACTTACCGCTGTCTATAAATAAAAAAAAACACTTTAATACATTTGTTTTTTTTTTTTAAATTTTGATATGTAGGTAGTTCCCGTACAAATTTATAATTTATTTATGAGCGACCTTGGGTAGGTGGGTGGGTTGGGAGTAGTGGTTGTGGGAAAACATGAATGAATGATTTATTTTAGAAAAGTATTTAAATGTTGCATGAATACATGAAATAATTTATTTATTGTTTCAATTTTGACACTTACATAAAACTGAAAGAAAAACGGAAAATAAATAAGTATATTATGTTATATCAGTTATATGATGTATTTCAAATCATATTATTACATTTTTAATGAAAGGCGTTATATGTCATAACATAACAGTCGATACTTACGGTTTTCTGTGGACAAAATAAATGTTTTTATAAATAATTGCTATAAAAAATTCTATTCATGTAATTGACACTAAATATTTTCGTTTTCCTATGGAGTAAGTGACGACAATAAATCTCAATGTGATACTAGTTAATTATAATACCATATGGCGTTTTTAGGATTACGTAGCCCCAAACTCTAAACATAATGAAAAGTTGAATTATATCCAAATAACGTATTAAATCTGTCAGTTTTGTAACAAAACAAGCCGAATAACATTAATTGACATGTTTGTAACAGTCACAATGTTACAACGCCTAGTTAACTTATTATTATATATGTAGAAGGGGCAAGGGCGGAGGTCTATTACTTTCTAAATCGTCGCTCATTGCAGCCAATAAAAATAAAACTTGATTTAAACTCTTCTGGTTTAATAAGTACAAATCCAATAACATCAGCTCAAAATAATCAAACACGACACGGATGAAAATAGATTTCTATTTATATCGGAACGCGGTGAAGCCGGAATGAGGTTGGTAGCACGTCCATTCAGTTCCATTCCGCAATAGCAATTGATCAGTGGTCGGAAACTCTCATACAAAAATAAGATGTATGGCGATCGAGTTACTTCACCAACAACATAATACGTGGATAAGGTAATGGCAACACTGATGGGATGTCATTCGTGTCGAATCCTGACATCTGTTAACCTAATGGTGGTTTTCATTCATTTTGATAATTATTCTGAAGTTTTTGAAATTTGTTGTGGCGTTGAGTTGAGCAAATTTGCTCCGCCGCTCAATTAACTGTGTGCGTGAAATATTGTAGAGACAGAGATTCGTTATGTTTTGAGATAGACTCGTGGTGTTTTGAGATAGTGTTTCTACAAAAAGGTTGTTAACGAGAATTTTCCATAGACAAGGGGGCTCTTATGGAATAAACGGTACCTATTGTTAGGAGGTATACTTAGCATTTAAACTCTCAGTAGATTATGTACTTATCACACATTGTTATTAAAGAACTAATAAACTATTAAATTTTTGTAAAATTTAAGAATTTAAAATGTAAATTTCAGTCTATTAACAATTTAATAAAGTTTTCATCGTATTTATGATTTGTTTCATTTTTACTCGAACAGTAATTCTGATTATGAAAGTCGTGCTACAGTGAGTAACTTCGGTAATTACCGGATATGGTAAACCCTACTCTGTGCATAATCGGTTTTTCACTACACTACTTTTAAAATTGTGATGACATGGCAACACTTGATTTTTCTTATATTGGTGGAGCATTCACCCGGTGGTAATACAAATCGTTCAGAAAAAAAATAGTATGAAGTTCCGTCTCTTAAAACGTAGTGATTGTATTCTATTTGCAAGTGATCTCGGATCCCGCTTGTCATTGACAGCTGTCAGGTGTTCTTCGTTTTGTACTATTATCTATTCTGTGGTTTACCGCGCAAACTCAACTGACAGTTCACACAGTGCTGCCAACCTTCACTTCCAGACACACCCAAATCTGGTAGGATTTGACGTTCCGTTTCTTGCACTCCGACATATATATAAAAAAAAATAGAGGTATATTTTTAATGTCGGTGTATTTAATTAGTCCTTGTTATAAATTAAATGGGAATATTTTATTACTCACCCAAACCTAAAAAGGAGTACAGTACAAATATTAATCATATGTATATTAAGCCATTAAATAGATATATATATCAATACTAACTGTACGTATTTTTTAATTAAAAATGATTTTTTTTACATTATTTATTTACCTCAGACTGCAAATAAAAAATGGAAGTTCGTTACTAGTTAATAAAAATAATAGCTGCATATAAAACACTATTCGTTATACTAACAGAAAGAATGTTTCGTTACGAGAAAAAAAGGGGGAAACAGCGGGGAGGGGTATGAAGTGTACGCGCGGCGGAGCACGATAGAGCCATCCAAAGAGGAAACGCCGCACGCTGCCAGCCTTCTGGGCATCTTTAATATTTAGGTAGTTCATTTATTATACATTTATCTGATAAATATTTTTTTTTAAACTTTTGTATTGTGCAATAAAATATAAATAAATTAATTTGTAGTTTATAACTTAGCTTTAGATTCTTCCTCTTATTTTCTTTTCTTACTTTAGGTTAATATTTATAATTATAGGTCTAACTCTTAACTGAGTCTGTTCCTGAGGTATGGGAGCGGTACGGGAGGGGTGACATGAAATGACGTGTCCTGACTATCTCGCTATGAATTGACTTTCCGTAAACATAACCCTCCCGTACCTTTCCCATACCTCAAGAACAGACTCAGTTAAGCGTTATTGTCGATCATGTAATTTTTTTTCTAATATATCTGTTATGTTAATTACAGATAATAAAGTTAAAGTATAGATTTGCAAACTTACATAGACTCTCTGAAATGAAAGCAAAAATATGAAAAATATCATATGAAACTACAAATAAGTCGAATAAAAAGTATTTAGACTATATGATATTATTTTTATTACAAAGAATCGATACTTACAACAAACTGAAACAAAAATAATAAGAATTTCATTTGCTGATTTAAAAATTACAGTGGATATACTCAAAATAATATATTTATTTTTCTCAAAATACTTCATCATCATCACTTAAGTATTTTCGCAATCATAATTTAATAATTATTGTTAAAATGATCCATCGTACTGAGTTAAATATATATGTAACTGCTGATGTGTTATTGCTAAATATTGCAGTGTCTACTTATCGAAATGACGCTTGAGTCAAGCGTTTCATGATCGTTATATTAATGAATATACTAAATGAATAATACTTACTCCACCTCCCTGTGTGTGCGAATAGAGAAAAAAAAGAAAAGAGAGCTTTATTGGTAGTTATGGGCTGTATATCACTAAGGTAGCTCCACATTCACGCGAGAATCTCACGAGAATCACACGCGAGAATCTCACGAGAATCACGTGAGAAGAACAACAATAACGTCAATGTGGAGCCGATTCACATATTCTTCTTGCCTTCTCGTCGGTTCTTGCCTTGTATTCTAAATTTTGTCGGTTTTTTTGGCGCGAGTCAAAGGAGCGAGAATGCAAGTGAATAAACGAGAAGAATATGTCGGTCGACATTCACGCGAGAATCTCACGCGAAAGAGAAAAAAAAACAAGATAAATGTGAATATTTCCATGTTCCTCCCGAGATTTTCGCTGAGATTCTTGCTGAGATTTATTAAAGTAAACGACATACAGTTGAAGAAAGGATATATTTAAAAGTAATGTCAGCAGTCAACACAATAAAAACCATAGCAACGTAACACAGAAATAAAACACAACCGCCATAGAGTAGCTGGAAGCGTACGTAACTGGAAGTGTTCCTTAACATGCCCTCGTCTTTTTCAAGCCGAACTCTTTGCATAGTTATGTAATCTTGGCTTGTAAAGAGGCTTGGTAAAAATATCTGCCAGTTGCTCTGCTGTCGGTACTTGCTCAATGGCTATCTCTTTTTCAGACACAGTGTTTCAGACAACCAATTGTCTTTTATAAAGAAGTGTGTGTGTTATTGTGATATGCTTAGTTTTTAAGATGCTGCGCAGATGGAGGGTTATATGCCAGCTTTAGCATAGACTCATTTACTTCACTGAGCGCCACTATCTCCGCTTCGGTGGACGGCAGCGCAACCGTGGTTTGCTTCGAGCTGCGTCATGTTATTGCTGGCCCTGCGTACAGGCCCAACATTCTGCTTGAAGAACATCTGTTTGTGTCGACATTTCTCGATATAAAGCCGGCTCAGGAACGGATATAGCCTCGTTTATAAACTGCTCAAAATTAAATCCCTCACGAAGCTTAATTTGGCTTCGATCACGAAGTTGAAGGCCGCCTGGTACTGCAGGAGCTGGAAAGTTTGGTACTGCTAGAGCCATCCCTTTGTCCTGTCGTATCATAAAATTGGTGACTATATTGTTTCCAGATTTCTCGGCTTCTTCAAGTGACTGATAGTCTAAGTCTTTGACGCCATCGCTATCCTCTATGTCTGATTCAGGTTTAGTCGCTCTTGGTCTCCCTCCGAACTTGTGCCTATGAGTCGTGCCGAAGACGCAGCCTTCACAGATATCTGAAGAACTTGAGTCAAACTTCACTCTAAGCTCCCTCTGTATCAGTTTTGCTAAATGTTTCTTGTTCTGGTGTCCTAGGCGTTCGTGGTATAGCTGAAGATTCTTTAACGTCGTTAGCTGGTTTCTCTCAATTTTGGGAATGAGTGTTCTGACATTAAGTTTGTACAAACCACCATACTTGGCACGATTTCCAACTAATATGACTTTGCCATCATTCTTCAGGTTACAAGACAAAGCATTTGACTGAAAGATGCTATTCTTTAGCTTATCTTGCGCGGCTAGCACAGAAAACAAATTTCTTTTGATGCTTGGAACATACCATATGTTAGTTAGGTGTAGTAGCTCTTTGTGGCAATTTATGTCAGCTTCAAGTTGAATAGATCCTTTCCCAGTTGCTTCAATAACTTTTCCATTCGCAGTCGAAACTATATGAGATTCGGCAAAGTTTTCGAACGATTGGTAGATATCTCTTCTATGAGTGAAGTGACTTGTCGCACCGCTATCGACGTACCACGAGTCTTCGTCATTGGTTTGTTCATCGCCAGACCCGTCAAAACAGCTGTATTTGTAAATTGCTTTGGAGGCTTTGGAGGTCTGCCATCCGCTATCCACTTCTTGCATGATGTGACTTTATGAAATCCTTCTCCACAGTAATTGCATTTCTTGAATTTCTTTTTGAATTGTACTTGCTTCTCATAACGGTTCTGTCCACGTAGCATAAGAACTTCGTTATTGCTTCTATTTTCATCCGACTTTTTCTGAAGTAGAGACCGTTCATAAGCGCATAACTGGGTGGTTAGATTTTCAATGTTGCGGTCACTTTTGTTCATCAATAACCAACTTGATTTGAAGCTAAAGTATTCTTCGGAAAGCGTATCCAAAATTTTACATATTAGTAAAATCTCTTGCAGCTCTTGTCCGTCTAGAGTTTGGCTATAATATCTTTACTCCACCAATTTTAATTGTTTTATCTGTGTATTGGTATATGGCAACACTGAATATAAGGCACTAAATAGTCTTGATACTTGTATATTATCCTCAACCTTTAAACAAAGTGCAAATAACATTTTAGTATTATATTTAGCAAGGAGACAGCTGGGAGACTGGTACACATTCAAAAATACGAAAGTTATAATCATCAGCAGCCTATGTTCAGTTAATCCACTGCTGGACATGGGTTTGTCTTCTCTAACCAGTCCCAGCGTCCTTTCGTCGCTCCACATCGCCCAGGAGCGCCATAGGCGCTTAAAAGACTAGTTTTCCTAATAAAAAAAAACACTTTTTGCAAAACTTAAACATAAAATTTCACCATGAGATTTGTGTATCAATCATACGATTTCATTACATGTATACACAATCTACCTATTGTAGCTATTTTATAATTCTCTGAAGATATACACAATATTCTACTTCTTCATATTCTGTCGATGATGTGATTAAGTATTCGACCTCTTCATACTCAGCTTGTGATGTGGCGTTGTGTTCTGTGCTTTCGTCACTATCGGAGTCGTCGTGAACATAATAAAAATTATATTGTCAGTGCACTTAAGAGGCTGCTAAAAGCAAAATGGCTTCACTTGATCATTATTTTAACACAAACCATATTGGTGTTATTCAAAAGTACTAAGATTGGTTAATCTTACCAGCCAAAGACTTAATGCAATGTAAACATTGAAATAAAACAATTTAACGGATTATATCGCGTATATTATCTCATTTTAGTTCCCGACGTTTCGGAAGCTTTCCAGCTTTCCATGGTCACGGGAGGACCATGGAAAGCTGGAATAATCCGTTAAATTGTTTTATTTCAATGAGTAATAATCGCGGAAACAGAAGAAAATATAATGTAAACATTGCCAATTTTCAGCGATAATCGCTTCTTGCTGTTGCTTTACAGCATCAAAGTTAATGATCATGCGGAAAAGCAGTTCCCGCTGACCACTTTTATATGGTTTTCCCATAGTTAGACCTTTTTTTTTAAAAAAAACCAACGCACGTAAAGATAAATTGTTTCTTAAGACACATAAACAACTTGACGTCTGTGACAGATACAAAACATTGCCATATTCAGTTTTTATATATTTGACAGTTCATTTGCTTGGAAGAGATAAATTAGTCTATCTATCTCATTATTCAAATCATACCAAACAGTTTTTAGAGTAGAGATATGTGTGGCCATGTCATGCTCTTCGCTCTTCTGGTATTGAAAGAACTTCATGCAGAGATCGTAGCACCTGTCTTCCTTTGCTCCGCCACAAAGCCTGTGAAGCTCGTTCCACATCTCTCTTGATGTCTCAAAACGCATTACCTTTTGTAACGTCTCTTCAGTCATATTTGCCGTCAGTAGAAGTAAAGCATGACTGTCAAGCGTTTGAAATTTTTCCATGTCAGATTTGTACTGATTTAGCCGTATCTCCCGGATACTCTGGCTTTATTAACTTGCCTTCGATTGCTTCTAGCGTGCCTGGAGTACTTTTTAGTAGTAATTTCACTTTGTACCTCCATGTTTGCCAGTTAGTAGAACCGTCCAGCCGACCGATCTTGATTTTCATACTTGATGATTGCATAATTCAAGAATTCGCCCGTTTTTCCTACTATTGCAATACGAAATTCGTTAATTTTTGCGCTCTGCTACCATATTAAAGTAAAAGAAATGCAGTTGAAGAAAAGATATATTTAAAAGTAATGGCAGCAGTCAATACAATAAAAACCGCAGCAACGTAACACAGATATAAAACACAACCGCCATAGAGTAGCTGGAAGCGTACGTAACTGGAAGTGTTCCTTAACCAGATTCATGGCGAGGATCTCACGAGAATGTGGAGTGATCTATAGAGTTGTTCTATCATGAGAGAATATTAGTGGATTAAAGCTCCTTCGCTTTACCGCTAAATTGTGTCTTAGTTAGCTGTGACAATAAATTGTGCTCACATGCGCATATGTTCATACAGTTTCCACAAGAGACACAACAAACTAGCTTCTTGGGTGCCTTGTTTTTTTATTATCTTTTTATACTAGGTAGCCTCTCCTTTAGATATATTAAAATTAAACTTATACACTTCCTGACAGTGTTAGTTTTTAATAGTGTATCTATTAAAAACTATTCATGTGATTAAATGTTCTTACCGGCAGCTATAAAACATTGAATAACGTTAGAAAGTGTTAATTATATGAATTTATGTTACATTTGATAACATGAACACCCAAAAATTACGAATTTTCATTTCTTTAAATAGGGTAATTTTGCTTTAGAATACCATCTATACAATAAAATTATGGGACATACATGTAAGGTTTTTATTATCCCGAGGATAATAGAAAAGTATTTCATCAATACGTGATTTTCGGAATTATGAAATTCAAAAGAATTATGCTTTCGGACAAATGAAACTTCGACATTAAGTAGTGTTACCCTCTAAATATATGCAAATACACATTTTAAAATGAATGTTTGATAAATAAGGTTCAAAATCGTATACATATTTTCAGAGTGACTACACAAGAATTGTTAAAAATATTACCGTGAACTGTGGAATGAAATTTTTTTTTTTTATTAAAACGTATTACATTGTTTATTTTATATAAAATTTGATTGAGTGTCAAAGTGACAGATAAATATGTATTATACATGATTAACATGTTCGTCAAGTAAATATAGTACCAAACCAAATATGTTTTGATCTATATGGTTATTTATCCTTACTTGTCCTAAATCTCCCATTTTCTTGTAAATAAAGTAACAGGAATTATTTTTTTAGAGCCACATTGTCAATTTCATACATTAAATTTATTTCCTTGCGAGAAAACAGCAGGTATTGTCATTAAATGCATATTTTTAGGTTACAATGTTGTTTACTATGTAGGACAAGTAATAAGGATAAATAACCTTATACTCGTAGATCACAACATATTTGGTACCTACTATTTTTACTAGACGAACATGTAGTAATGCCTATACACTCATATATTAAACCCTCTTTAATGTGTTCAAAACCCATTGGTAACGACCAGCTTTTTAATACGAAAAGTTCACATTCTCATAACTGCAAGGGGATATCCGAGATAACCCGGCGTGCGTGCACGCCGCACTGCGGTCATAACTACATCGTATACGATGTGGTTATGAGATCATTACAGCACAAATTCGGGCCACCGCCGCGCCCGGCGGGCACGTCATGTTATCTTGGTAAACATGGTTCCTGGTTTAAACGTTGCACATTAAAACAATTTAATATATGGATGTCTATAAAGTAGTGTATGCAACTAAACAAAATTAGGCCTTAAAACACTCGTGTGATTTTATTATAAAACTGGGTGCCCGCAACTTCGTTCGCAGAAAAGAAAAAAGCTTAGTCGATAAAGAAGACGTATTTTATAACCAACTGTCGATGCCCAACCACCCATGTACCATAAATAGTTGAGTTCCTAAATAATAGTTTAACCACATCGGCGTGATGAAGCGACAGCGACGCATACAAACATACAAAACATGCCGAAAGCGAGATGAAACCACACTCGTGTTTTAAGGCCTGTCGTATGTAACAGTTGCATAAACTACTAATTACGTCACACTTGGCCATAATGTGAGGTTTACCGTACGCCACGCGTACGTGATCAGGTGAAGACGTTAAATTGTAGTGATTGTACAATCGAACCAACTGAATCATGACCCACTTGCCTGATAATTCGTATGAAACTTTCAAACTTGTAAGATCTATCGCGTATAATGCACTTACGACGTTTTAGGTACTAATAAAATTACGTCAATACAGGTCGCAGACCTATGCAATTTTAACCTTTGTTATCATTGCCATAAAACCACATTTCACACATATACAGTCATTGTTTGAATCTCGAGCTAGTTCTCGCTTATTTAACCTAAACTTTTTGATGATGGAAAAATAAATTTAAAAAATGGGGTGTTCTACAAGTGTGTCATATTATGTCAAGTTGTCAGTCAATGTGAAAAAATAGAAATTAAATGCTTAATAATTTTTAATAATGGCTAATTTAGAAGAACAAAGAGCTCGGATTGTAGTCTTAAGTGAGGAAGGCTATGGCATACGGGAAATATCACGCGAATTGAATATTTCTCGGAATACAGTGAGGACCTGGATCAGACGGCACGCCGAAGAGGGCATCCTCGAGGACAGACGACGCCATAACCACGGCGTTCGCCGACTCACGAACGAACAAAGAGTGGACATGCAACACCATTACGAAGAACATCCTTTTACTCCCACCCGATATTTTGCGGCACAACATGACGTCTGTCTACAAACTATTAGAAATTATTTGCACGGCACTGCATTACAGACATTATGCTGAGAAAGTAGCCTTAACGGATGATCATAAAACAGCGAGAAGGAATTTTGCAAACGCTTATTTAGACTACGACTGGACTAACACTATATTTACAGACGAAAAAACATTTCGATCTTCTCAACACGGTCGCTTAACTTTGTGGCGTTACGATAACACCCGGTACACAGAAGATCACGTCGTGCCTAATCAGTTATCCGGTCGAATTTCAGCGAATATGTGGGCGTGGATGGGTATCGGAGGAGTAGGTGAGCTTGTCCATATTTCTTCTCGGCAAAACGCAATGAAGTATGTCGATCTATTAGAAGAATCTATGTTACCGACAGTGCGAACAGTTTACCCGCGTGAAGATGTGCCAGTATTTTCCTACGTTCATGACAACTGTCGAGTGCATACTGCCAGGATAGTCTCAAATTGGTTTGATCTGCATAATGATGAAGTTACTTTGATTCCATGGCCGAGTAGATCCCCAGACCTCAACCCAATAGAAAATTTGTGGGGTTTGATGGTCCAAATGTGGGATAACAGAAACGAGAGAACAAAGGAAGCAATTGAGCAACATTGTAACGAAATTTGGGATTACTTGAGGGACAGCGACATTTGCAGTCGTCTAATAGGGTCAATGCGTGACCGATTACAAGCCGTTATCGATAACCATGGTGCACACACTAGGTTTTAGATACTGAATCTTATAATTTAAATTAGTTCTGTTAAAGATTAAATAAAGTTTTTTTTCATTTCACAAATTTTATTACTGTTTTTACTTATATAGCTTGAAAGACCAACAATGGCAAGTTTCTGTCCTTAAAATAGTTATAGGAATGACGTGATTGAAACCTGTAATCTAAAGTTTATGCTGGCACTTCACTTGACTGCAAACATGACTGCATTATTTTTGATTTTATATTCTAGAGAAATAAATGCGACTAATAGTTGAGCAAATTTAATACGGCCAAGTGAAGTGGCACCATTACGTTCGTAGAAAACTTCCTATACTTACCTACGTAATACAGATAAAGACAGTAACATCATCTCTTCTTTTTCATATACGAGCATAGTCGATATTATCCGATTTATTTAACAGTGCACTCAGTAAATGTCAGTGTCTAATAAAATGATAACAAGTTCGTTACCAAGGAAATAATTCTTCAAGCGAATTTCGACCTACTTGCATTTAAGGGGTTTAGCAAAATAAGCTTATGGTGGGTCATGATTCAGTTGGTTCGATTGTACCTACACAATTCACCACGAGCAGTAAAAAATAAAGCCCTCTACCGTATATTTACACGATTATACTACCTACGATTACATACCTACGATTTCGGGCTTTCTTTCTTTTACAGCCCTTGGTAAGTAATGTTCTATTATCAACATGTGGGTTGTCATATTAAGAAGGTCGCTGTTCATCTGGACTTTATATTTGTTAGATTTGTAATATCACGAAATGTTTTCCATAATAAAAATTTATAAATAAAAAAAGAACCGACTTGAAAATAAACTAAAAAGCAATAAATAATCTTTTATGTACGGTACGGATCACATTTGAATCTTCCTTTGAAGTCGGTGCCAAACCATTCATTTATTACTATTAAGAACCGCGGAGGCGAGCCTTTACTTATTATCTACCTATATATATATATATTTAGTCATAGTAATAAAGAACTTTATTTACTTCAGGTTTGGCAGCGACTTTAAAAGGTGATTCAAATGTGATCCGTACCGTACATACAAGATTATTTATGGCTTTTTACTTTATTTTGAAGTCGGTTCTTTATTTATTTAATTTTTTTTTTTGCTTTTTAGTGATAGATTTTAGTAGTGATATAAAGTATTTTTCAGAGCCCAGAATGGGAAGATTGAGGAGGCACTTTGCACGCATCTCGAGTCTTTGGAAGTAAGAAATGTAAAAGTTGGTTAGTTCATTGTACCTTCCATCATCAGCTCAGCATGAAATGATAACGACCAGAGAAAAACAACTGATAACTTTAGAAAAATATATACAAAACATTGTTAGTGCCTATAGTATTTGAGAGTTTCTCTCGATTTCCCTGGTATTCCATCATCAGATCCTGACTTGGTGATAAGGAGACTACTTCAGGGACACACTAAAAAGAATATGACTAACAGTTTTAACGTATCTACCTACTCGTATAATAGATGATTTTTTTAAGAATTATCCTCTAACTCTTGACTATTAAGGAGTTGTACCTTCCGTCATCAGCTCAGCATGATGAGATGATGACTACCATATGCAAATACTTAAATAGCTTAAGAAAATATATGAAAAACGTTATAAGTGCCTATAAAATTTGAGGATTGCCCTCGATTTCCCTGGGATCCCATCATCAGATCCCAACTTGGTGGCAATGGGACCACTTCGGGAATATATCCTTTCAAATATATTTTTTTTAAATCGGTCCACAATTACGGAGTAATCGGTGATCATACATAAAAAAAAATACAAACTATCGAACATATAACCTCCTCCTTTTTTGGAAGTCGGTTAAAAAGGAAATAGCATCAAGAAAAAGGTTCAAAAACTAGTTAAAGCTATAGAAAAATCAAGGTTCTTTTATACTCACGTTGAGCTGGAGAAATATTTATCGATTCAATAAAATATTTTTTATATATTTGACCTTTGATTTTATTCTCTCCATGGCCTATTTATAATCTAACTTTGATCATGATCATTTCAGCCATAGGACGTCAACTGTTGGACACAGGCCTCCTCAATATATGGGCCGGATAGGGGCGACCCGCATCCAGCGAGTCCCCGCAACAATAACCAAGTTGACCAACCACTTGAGGGTGGCCTTCCATGCTGTGCTTGCCGGTACGCTGTCTCTACTCGAGAACCATCGGTTCCTCGAATTATGTGCCCTGCCCGTTGCCACTTCAGTTTCCTTACCCTATTCTAATCTTCTTCTATGAAGTTTGTATTGAAGTTTGTAGTATTAAAGTATAAGAAAACTCAAACATAATTGAATAGTTTGTATGCTACATTGAAAAACATCGATTGAATACAGAACTTAGCCCTACATTTTGCTGATTTTTGGTAGGAAGTAAGTACCGCATGGAAACTTTTGATATTTAGGCAAGTAGTCGGCCAATGTATGGTCTATTTTGAGAAAAAAATCCAGACGTGTCACTACTTTACAACTGCTTTTTTTTTTTTTCTTCTCTTTTTTATAAGACACGTCTAAAAAACTTTTCAAAATTTGAAGCAAGTCGCTTGGAAATATCCTGAAAAACAATATAATAAAAAAAAAACTTTAAAAATATCATAAGGAAAAACTATAATACGTAGAATATTCATACTCGGCAAAAATATTCTTCACTATAAGAGGTAATCACACAAAAAAACCCGTGCCCATTTGATTTAAACTTTGTTTTATTTTAACATTAGAAAAAAGGTAAACAGTCTTGACGTGTCTTTTTATTGAAAAACTCTTTCGAAAAATAGGTTACCGCAAATATGTAACAATTATATAGCAAGGATGGTAATTTACATTATTTTGGTTTCATAAGTAATAGTTACTATTTTTGAAAAGCGTTTTTCAATAAAAAGATACGTTAAGATTGATTACGCTTTCTCTAACGTTACAAAAACGAACTTTATGGGCCGAACTATCGAAACCCGACTATAGACCCAAAATTGTGGATGCTAAATATCTGTATTAGCTAGTAAGATATCGCTACTTTCTATGGACAATTTGAAATTTATCTATCAATATATAAAAAAATAAAAATCGGCTACTTATTTTTTTTATCGTCTGGACTACGATTCTTTGTAAGAAAATATACTAAAAATTGCATTGAAAAGTGAACATTTTGGGTTTGAAAATCTCCATTCAAGAAGTGAGTGAGACAAGCCATACAAGGGAGATTTTCAAAAAATATTTTATTACATGCTCCATACACCGTACTTTAGCCCACTTAGTACTTTGTCCCGCTAAAATAACAATACTGCGACAGTTGGGATGGGAGTGAAAGTGACAAGGAACTAAAATAATCATCTACTTTTGCTTTTGACTGTACACCCGTACGAAGCTGGGGCGGGCAGAGGCTGCTCTGAAATTCAATATTCGAAGTTCGTATCGCGCCATCTCGCCCACTCAAATACAGTTTAATATGAGGGCGAGAGAGATGGCGAGACACGAACTTCGAATTTCAGAGTAGCCCCTCAGCTATGGGCCTAACGCATTAACTGAGTCTGCTCCTGGGGTATGGGAGCGGTACGGGAGGGGTGACAAGTGATATGTGTATAGCGAGGCAGTTAGGACACGTCATGTCACGTCACTTGTCACCCCTCCCGTACCGCTCCCATTCAGGAACCGACTCAGTAAATGAGCTGTAGTAAATTGTAAAATAAACTTACTTCCACCTGTGAAAGCATAAGTTAATTGCATTAATATTATTAAGTTTAGAGGTCTCTTTCAGAAACGTGGCGTCAGGAAAATTACAAAGGAAGCCAAAGCGTATTAAGATGCGTCCACACTTGTATCATTGCTCGTATCCGATCACCGTCGCGTGGCATGACTGTGAGAGATATTATGTTAGTGTCTATTTACTTACGTATTATGACAATTGATTTGACAAGTTTTGAACATTTTTTAAAAAACACCCACATTCAAGGAATGATTTGTTTACTTGATCAATACCCAGTTAAAAACTATTTACTTGAATATAGGTGTGAATCATAACGTATAAAATAAGTTCAATAATATTACTTGGTGATAATTATGAAATAATCAAATTATTTGATAGTTATTTAGATATAAGTACTGATTTGATTACTCGTCGCCAATATGGTTGACTTGTTATTCTTGTCGCTGATTGGTCAATGATTCCTATTGGTGTTTATTGTGAACATTATTTCTGATTGGTCGACTTCAATCCCAGTGCACGTGCTTTCTTGGGTTCTATAAAAAGCCTCGACAGAGTATAAAGTGACACATTTTGGTGAAGTCAACCGAGCAGAGTGGAGCTAATCGTAAGTTAAGTACCTTTGTTACTATTAGTTATTCTCTTCAAGCTTAAATGATTTTATTAGTGAATTTAATTAAGTAAACACTTAGTTAACTGTATTTACTCACTTGCTAATTCACTTGTACTAAGTGTGTCTTGGGTAATGATGCTTAAAATGAATAAATACAATTGTTAAATAGTTCTTAAAGTTTTATTCCTCATACAATCCTTTTATTCATACTATTTGCTTATTTCGGATTTATTAAATACTTATCAAGCTTGCTGTGATAACAATTAAATTTCATGCTGGTAGCTTCACTCTAAACTATGCATTGATCTTTAAGTAATAATTTAACAACTGCGTATCGCGTTGCTTGGACAATCACTGTCAGCTGTGTCACGAAGATCTGATCGGGAAAATGATACAAATGTAAGTTGTGGTCGGACGCACCTTTGGACTTGGACGGCAAGCTCGGCCGAATTTCACCTCCCCATACAAATGGAAATTCGTTCTCTTTCTAAAACTACGTGTTGGACTGTAACGAAACTTTGCATATACAATGACATTAGGCATATCTAAGTTTGTAATTAGTTTATTATGGCTCTATTTTAAAAACAATTTTTGTATGATAAACTTAAATTCGCTGTATTTTTTGTACAATGGTATCGGAAACTACATAAAGTAATTATAGACCTGGATATACCTTAACTTATTGTGAGTACAAAGTTTCATAGCAAACTAGCTAGTCGTTTTAAAACGAGAGCGTAACTACGTCTGTATGGAGAACCGAGCTTGCTAACTCTTAATTTACTCGGTTATAAGCCTTTCCTTGGGCAACCCGGTGGAAATCGGCTTATATGGACGCCACGCCACTGTTCTCTTTTAGTATATTTGTATGTGCAATTTTATTAAATTTTGTGATTGAATATGTACTTACTCTTTCCTGGAACATAATGTTAAAAAAATATATTATTATACATATTTACCAACTAAATTTTCTAGTTAAAAGTATATATAGCTTTTTCATAAAAAGGGTTTATCAACTTTTGCCTGCTTCTCGTTTCCATGGTTACGTCACTTGTGTCGCTCTTTAAATTTAAGATTTTAAACGATAGAAAGTCAAACTACCTGACCAATATTGGCTGCAAATATTTTTTGTAGCCAATATTGGTAAATTTTTTAAAGGCACGCGCCTCGTCAGTATGTTAAAAATCTAGATTATTAACATTAGTCTTAAGTAATTCCGTCACTATCTCCTAAGTTCGGCGAAAAATAGTAGGAAAAGGTTGATCAAATCAACCCATGTACACTTACAGTTTGCTAGAAAAAATAAAGATATATTATTAAAATAATAATTGTATGACTCAATGTATTTTTTATTAAAATACAATATATAAAAACATGCACGTAACTAAATAACTTATAAGTAATTTAAATGACTTACCGGTCCCTGTTTTGTAAAATAATAATGCATATTAAATTAATAATCAACATTGTATTGGTTCTACCAAGGACCATTAAAACAAGAGGACTGACAGATGCCATAGGTTGGATCGTGTTCCGATCGCAAGGGTATATTCTGGCAAAAGCTAGATGGCGCTTTAAAACTAAACATTTAACGGTGTTATAATTGAGTAAAGAAACATAGTATAGGAACAATTAGTTCGGAAATAGCTAATAATAAATAAATAGTAACATTTAAATACTGTGCCAGTGTCACGCTTGCAATGTTGAATAATTGTGTAAAATAATTTGTATACATAGATGGCGTTGTACATATCGGGGAACGGCTTTTTGTAGTGAAATAGTCCTTGGTTCTATGAATACACTATTCAAATAATTTTATTGTAGAATAATTTTCAAATAAATATGTATAGTGTAACTCACCCCCTTTTACTGAAAAAAATATACTTAATTACTAAGTTTCGATCGAAAAATAATGAGACTCTTATGGTCAATTTCACCAAGGTAGTATAAATTTTATTCCAATAATAAATTATTAATTACTCGGAAGTAAACTCATTTTACGTTTCATCAATAACTAACTTACGGATAAAATCTCTAAGCTAGAGAAAAATCTTACACCGCCAAATTCGGCTGAGTTAGACGTAAATTTAGTATTCTCATTGTCACTGTCAAGTGATTTCCATACTTATGTCACAATTACTCGAACAAATTTTAAAAATACGCAGCACCATTGCTCCAGCATGGGACAAACTGCCCATCTTACTTGGGTGCATAACAATTTCATTAAATTCATTCGTCCAACGTTATTAAGTAACTATGCGAGAGAGTTATCCGTAGACTAGCGTGGTGAAATGAAAAAGAAGTTAACAATCGATTAAATCGTTAGATTTAGTTTATACTGGGCGAGCCACTCTTGTGTTAATTGATTGTTGGTGAAATTGGCCCTTAGTATTTTAAAATAAGAATAGTATAGAATAATAAGTTAAAAAAATATTGAATGCGCATTTAAACATGAAAAAAGTTTTCAAATCTCATAATTTACTTACTTTTCATTTTTGCATGTAAAAATAAATTAATAATGAATTATGAAAAAAGTAATAATCAAATATTTATTTATGCATAAGTTAACCAGCAAGCTTTTGGATAGTTCCTTATACGTGATTAAAACTTACGTATTTGCCCTATTTTATAAAAATAAAATAAATTAGAAAAAATAAATTCAATTACGTATACCTACTGCCTCCAAGATAACGAGTTAGTACTAGAAATCTGAGAAAGCACACAATAGGGAATATGCATGAATTTTGATTATTGCTTTATTACAAGCTCATTCATGTGACAAATAGTAGACGAAAAAAAAATTCGAATGACCCATCAAACATTTCATTTATTCTCTTTCGAGCAAAACAGTATTTAATATAGAGTTTATATGGCCGGCATAGACTATTGACGTAACAGTACATGTTGGACCTCTCTTTCAAATCGCCGTCTAATTAGTAGTTTAAATTAATTTATGGCGCCAAATGAACTTCGTTTATCGGATTTCGGAGTACCCCTCAGATGGCGGAAACGTAATCATAATCATTTATTGCATATCACATTATAAAATACAGATGGAAATATAAGTAGGTAGAGACATGTGACACCCTGCAAGGGCACAGCAATATCAGTTTCAGAAGGCACTTTTAATTATTTTACACGCTACAGATACACATGCATGTTTAAACAAGACATATTCAACATTATTCATTCATTATCATGATTAAAATATTCGTTTATATTATAAAAACGTTTATTAATTAAGAACAATTTCAATTGTTTCAGAAACAATCCTGGGTTATCGAGATTTTTTATTGAATTTGGCAATTTATTATAAATTTTGATAGTCATATAATTGGGGCTACATGTGACGAGTTTCATAGAGCGATCATTTCTTTTAATTTGAGTTGTCTCATTTCATTGTAGGTAATTAATTGTAGGAACTACTATAAAAACAGTTGAAAGAAAAACCCATTTCCTATTAATCGATTGTTTGCAATATGGAAATCGATTAATAAAATCGATTTATTATCTTAAATAATCGATTTTTGATCAATTGTTCCTATAATCGATTATTTATTCACATTCCTACCTACCAGCCAAAGTCAGTCAACATGTGACTCTCGTCCGGCGCGGACGCGCGTTATACTTTCTTACGATTTGGCGATTTTTAACGTTTAGTTGCATATAATTTAATGACTGTATCTGTAAGTATTTAGGTGTACTCACACTTAGCTGGATTAAACAAAAAAGTTTTTTTTTAATAATACAAAACAAGATCCTTAAATACATCATTTGTAAAAATTTCAACTGTCTAGCTACCACGGTTCATGCGATACAACCTGGTGGCGGACAGACAGGCGGAAAGCGAAGTCTTAGTAAATATGAAATATTAATACATTGAAGGCCGATTTCACCAACAATCAATTTACACGAGAGTGGCTAACCCAGTATAAACTAAATCTAACGATTTACTTAATGGTTAACTTCATTTCCATTTCACCACGCTAGTCTACGGATAACAATCTCTCGCATAGTTACTAAGTAACGTTGATTGAATGAATTGAATAAAATCGTTATGCACCCAAGTAAGATAGACAGTTTGTCCCATGCTTGAGCAATGGTGCTGCGTATTTTTTAAATTTATTCGAGTAATACATAAATTGTGAAGTAAGTATTGAATTCACTTGACAGTGACAATGACACTACTAATCTACATCTAACAGTTTACTCAGCCGAAGTTGGCGGTGTAAGATTATTCTCTAGTTTAGACATTTTATCTTTAGGTTAATTATTGGCGAAACGTAAAATGAGTTTACTCACGTGTAATTAATGATTTATTATTGGAATAAGGCTTATACTAAGTCGGTGAAATACACCCTGAAGGTATTTAAAAAGAAGTGTCTCGGACTTTTTGGACGTCAATGATTTTTTTTTTTATGATTGTGTGTGTAGTTGAGACTTTGTCACGCCAAAACGGCTAAACGGATTTAAACTATTTTTGGTACACGGGTAGCTGGGTATTATAATATAAAAGAAGATTATGGCTTTTACCTCCTCCACAAACGAAGTTGCGGGCATTGCACCTTCTTGGATGTTTGTATGTTATATGTAGTTTAAGCCCAATAGGTTAAATTAAGTTAATTGACCGTATATGTTTTATGTTTAACAAAAGTTTTGTACATACCTGAAATAATGAAAAAAGTGTATTAAAAGATTTTTTATCACTTATTTTTATTATGGAAGGACTTCGTTCGCAGAGGAGAAAAAGTCATAACCCCTCTTTTTTCGTTAGTGTAGTTGGATAAAAAGTATCTTATTACTGTCTGTGGATACCCAGCTACCCGTGTACCAAAAATAGTTGAAATCCGTTTCCCGATTAGGCGTAATGAGGCCACAACAGGACATACAAACACAATAAATCCAAAAATATATATTTTTATTATTTTTTGACAATATCTTATGTACAGACATTTCATTTTTACAACTTTATACTATAATAGTATAGCTATTTTGTACTCTAATTTAATACTTACAACGTTCTGGAAAGCAAAACAAACTTATTATTTTCGGTTCGGTAAGATACATACCTATAGTTTAATCTTTATTTTTATCGAATTCAAATTTCTTAAGATATTGCAAATTAATATAAGTATGTTGTCTTACATATTTTCTAAATATTAGTAAACTAACTATAATGCTTCATTGTTACCAAGGGGATCTTGGCTTTCAAAACAAGACAAATGAAACGAAATGCCATTAATCTGAATCCTGCGCAACCTCATAAGTTCAAAATTCGAAGTTCGTATTGCGCTATATCCCACTCACACAATAGTACATTATTACAGAGGCCGCCAAGAAAGGGCCTGAGGAGTAGGCAATCCCTGTTCGCACCGAGGTATGTAGGTATAGCATTACTCTTGTCAAATTAATCCAAGGAAATATTTACACTCGCACAATGCTCGTGGGAACGCAAATAGCGATAAATCGCCAATAGCGGCGAATGTGGTTCGCAACCCATCACGTCTCGGTCCCAGCGAGAGCGAAGAGTGGGCTATGGAGAGCTGCTTTGCTACTTTAAATGTAAGGGGAGGAATAAATGATAAAATAGATAAAGTATGTCAGATGATGGATGCGAGAAATATTGATATTCTGTGTGTGAATGAGACAAAGCGAAAGGGTTCTGACAGCACAAAGTGAAGAGATTAATGAATGTTGATGAAGCGGCGGTTGTATGCCAGGACCGTAGCAAGTGGAAGGTGGTAGTCTCTGCCTACCCCGTAATAGGAAAAAGGCGTGATTGTATGTATGTATGTATGTACATATTTACACATTTTAAAACACAAGACTAGACAGACATACAGACCAATCGACCGCGACGACATTCCCTTGGATGTTAGAAAGATTATAATTTAACACGGGAGCGAGAGGGATGGTATAATCCGAACTTTAAATAGGGATGTTGAACTTTTGACAACTTTTTTCTGTTTTCAATAATATAAATATTGGTGAAAAAACTACTTCAATCTCATAATAACTCCACGAGATAGAACAATGTTAAAGTCAAAATTTTCGAGTTTCCCAAAAAACGCTCCATACTAAAGCCTAGGAACGTGTGACGTCACAGGTGTATAGGGAATTTAAGAGTCCCCAGTAAGCTCGACCGAATTTCACCTTCCCATACAAACAGAGTTTCTTTCTTATTTTAAAACTACTTATTGGATTGTAACGAAACTTTGCATACACAATGACATGAGGTATATCTAGGCCTGAAACTAGTTTATATGGCTCCAGTTTATAAAACAAACGAAATACAGCACAAGTTTTGTATGAAAAACTTTATTTCGCTATATTTTTTTCACTATGGTATCTGAAGCTACATAAACTAATGACAGGCCTGCATATACCTGAACTTATTCTAATTACAAACTTTCAGAGCAAACTAGCTAGTCGTTTGAAAATGAGAGCGTAACTACGTTTGTATGGGGAACCGAGCTTACTGGGGACTCTTAAGAACATCAAAACGGTTTCATAACAAAAATTACCATACAGTTCACGGGTTATTCAATGGTATTTTTACAATAATTAGTTATTAGTATTATCATACTTTAAAAATGGACTTTCCCACCCAATTTTAGGCTCATAAAACAAGCTACGCACAAGGTACCAAACTATTTTTTTTAGGATTTCTTTCATAGAAACTGCGATTTTTCATTAAAATTTTCATTTTCATTTGAATACAGTCAACATCCCAATTGCGTACATGGGCGTAACTCCTTTGCGAATTGACCGGCTTATTATCATTGCTTAAATATTAAACAACAGAAGTAAAATCAGGTAAGTTCATCATTGTAAAGGCATATATACAATACATTATATTTAAAGGAAAATTAACATACCGGTGGCTGTAAAATATAGATAAAGTTACTTAAGCATGTTTTTAAATGTGTGAGACGTACAAATGTAATAAATTTAAAGGAAAAGTATTAAAAACTAATTATATAATTTAATATAAAGCTCGCGTTTTGAACATAATTATTCGTACATCGTGTTTTCTCTGATTTACATTATCTGTTTTCTCTGATTTACATTATCTGTTTTCTCTGATGTACATTATCTGTTTTCTCTAATTAACATTATCTGTTTTCTCTGATTTACATTATCTGTTTTCTCTGATTTACATTATCTGTTTTCTCTGATGTACATTATCTGTTTTCTCTAATTTACTTTATCTGTTTTCTCTGATGTACATTATCTGTTTTCTCTGATTTACATTATCTGTTTTCTCTGATTTACATTATCTGTTTTCTCTGATGTACATTATCTGTTTTCTCTGATTTACATTATCTGTTTTCTCTGATGTACATTATCTGTTTTCTCTAATTTACATTATCTGTTTTCTCTGATTTACATTATCTGTTTTCTCTGATTTAAATTATCTGTTTTCTTTGGATTACATTACGTGTTTTTTTTTCAGATTTACACTAGCTGTTTTCTCTGATTTACATTATCTTTATCTACTTTAAGAGCCTGGTTATCCAAATTTAGGCTATCTAAGGTATTCAGCAATCAAATATTGCTAAGTATAAGATCAATATTAAAGAGGTATGATGTAATTAAATGAGAAATATACAGACATTATATTAAATTCAACTTAAAATAATAATTTACATACAATTCGATTTTGTAGTTACTCACCGGTGTATCTTTTTGGGGCTGTAAGGGGCAGAAATAATAAAATAACAGTCATTATCAATAAAACAACAATAAAAAGGTACATTTTCAATGACTAATTCAAAGTAATGAGTCTATATGACTATGTAATAAATGCCGTAAATTAATAGTTAAATGCTCACATCCAACTGTAAAAAAATAGGTTGTATCATTAATTTATTATTGTTTCATAGTACTTTATGTTATGATTGAAGGCCAATTTCATCATCTTTAATTAATAAGTAACAGATTACATGTGTCCAGGGCTGGATTTAGGGTAGGGCAACTGGGGCTGGAGCCCTGGGGCCTCCCCACAAATGAAATCTTCAAAAACAAAACAAAATTGTTAAATGTATTTGGAAAATTACTAGGGGTCTCCACAAGAGAGGGGCCCTCACAAATGAAATTATAATAAACAATGTATAAAAACGAATACTAAATTAAACTAAAAGTAGAGATATGTGTTTAAAAAGTACTTACTTCCAACTGAAATAAAATACGTTTATAGAATTTAGAACTGTTGTAAATAACCAAGATTTGTAGTTTAAATTAATAAAGGCAAAATGTTTCCCTTGTTATTGTAAATATAAAATATATGACGTCTCGCTTTAATCGATCGACTAATTTTTAGCCCTTCAATTTTAAGCGCGCAATATACACACATAAATAGTAGATTGTTTGACAAGGGGCTAAAATAAGCCATTATGACACGAAGTGATTATTTGGACGAGCTCACGAAGGACGAGTATGATCAAGGACAAATATGTCTGAGTGTTATAATGGCTTTTAGCCACGTGTTAAACACTCTGCTTTTCACTTCGACTGCGAGAAAATAAAAAAGACTTAACATTAAAATTGTATATTTCATGAAAAATTAAAAGTACAGTTTGAGCAATACGACCAGAAATTCTGGCCAATCTGATCAGGTTGGTTTGTTTGTTTTTAAATATTCGTAAGTAGTATGTAGCTGGCCGGAAGTTTTTTTTTCAGTTTCATTGAAATTTGTATGGGATTATATGGCTTTCTTTTAAACGCTAGGGGCTAAATGTACTATTTTAGTCTCGCTTCGCGAAGCTAATATGACGTACTTTTTGAGCAGGAGAAGTGAAAACATAGTTATGTGTTACAAATTCAGTTTTTGAAAGCGGCTGAGAAAAACAAAGTAAAAATCATAAAAATCCGCCAAAAGTTTGTGCTTAAACTTATTTGTCCACGTTTACTCACAACAATCGTTAATTTTCCTATTTGTTATCAAAAGTTTTAAATAATAAACAATTTGCAAACTAATCTCTTTGATATGATACCCTAAACTAGTAACTAGACGTATTTTTTTGATATTTTATAAGAAATAAAAATCTACATGTATATACAACTTTCATATTTAATATAGGTACTTCGGCTATCTTTATTTATACTGTGGGACGATGAGCTCAGATGTCGATTAATAAACAACTTTAGACTTTTTATATTTGTTTATTCCTTCAGATCAAAATCAGTAGAGAGCGGATGTGAAGTAGCGATCTCAATATGAATATGGATATGACTGGTATAATTTATTATGTTTGTACACACAAGAGTTATGTAACTTATCGAAACAAAAAACTAAAAACCATTCTGGAAGCTATTGTAAATATTGGTCAAAAATTATGAAAAAAAAAAAAAAAACATCGTTTGTAAATATTTGAAATAGTTTATTTTTTTAAGCTTTTAATTTAATTATTTAGCTAACGTTGCGGTGTGCGATATAAGAGAATGTAAGACCGTATATAAACAACATGAAATGTATTTAACAAATTGCACTCATATCCATATTAATATTGAGATCGACACTTAAAATCCGCTCTCTAAGTATCAATATTGAATTTTAATACATTATGATATTACAAAACAGAGACAGAAGATATTCCTTATTCGAATCGGTCATTCAAATAAGGACTATCTATTAAAATAAATATAAATAAATAAATAAATAAATATTACGAGACAATTTTACACAAATCGAACTAGCCCCATGGTAAGCTCAATAAGGCTTGTGTTATGGGTACTAGACGACGATATATTTAATAGATATATTACTTATATACATAGAAAACATCCAAGACTCAGGAACAAATATTTATGCTCATCACACAAATATTTGCCCTTACCGGGATTTGAACCCTGGACCTCAGCTTTGCAGGCAACGTTACTCCCACTCAGCCAAACCGGTCGTCAAATCTATTATTTAAATAACGGCCAATCTATGAAAAAGGTGTGTACTCACGAGACACCTAAACAATTTTACAATACATGTTTCTTATTTCAAATGGATAGCATTATCCTGAGACAAAGCGCTGTACAGTCGGACGGACAGACAGACATAAAGAGTCACATGGGTTGCTTTTTTATCTTTTTGGTACGGAACACTAAATCTTAAACTAAACATACTTGCGGATTCCTTTTATAGCAAAGATATAAAAAGCTCCTTATTTATCATACACTTACATTTGCTGTAACCTCTCCAGACGCACCCGATTTTGAGGACTGAAAAAAAAAGACATTTATACACACGTAAGTCACCTAAAGATGCGTCCACATTTGTATCATTTGCCCGATCAGATCTTCGTCCCGTGGCATTATTGCGTGTCACGATCACGCGTTTGGACGTTGCGCCGATCCGATCGCTCGAAATCCATTTTGCTACGCGTACCACACACTTAGATCGGACAAGAAAGGCATGATCACCGCGCCGACAGTGAGCGTCCAAGCAGCGCGATACGCAGTCATGCCACGGCACGGTGATCGGATACGAGCAAATGATACAAGTGTGGAGGCACCTTAAAGTAACATAATATAACTTAAGACATTTATTCATTTGTTTTCACAAAAGCTTTTACAGTACGTTATCTTATCTATATCAGGAATAAATCTGAATCTGCAGGATGATTTTATATGCCATTACACGGTTCCTCCAGGCCCCTATTTCACAATCGTGACAATTGTCAGGTGACAACGACAATTTTATGTTCACGGCGATCCCCGCAAGCTCGATACATCTCCTTACTTTATACTGGACACGCAATTTACGTGAAATTGTCTCTCTATAGGGGCCAGGAATTTTACAGACTGCTAGTACGTGTGAAACTTCTGACGCGTGTGTGCGGATTTCCGTGTATATGTGGGTGATGCTCCCTGTCCGACGGACAAAAGCGGGACTGAAAGCGGACAGGGGGGACCCTTGGCGGCTCTGTCTAGAGTGGGCGAAGCGCGCGTGAATTTAGGTATTTCCTTCGTATTATTAAAACAATACAGATTTTTAAAATGTAAAGCGCATAAGTTATAGAAAACATCCCGTTACGTTATTATTAAAAAAAACTGATGACTTCTTCTATTTACGACATACTGAGGGTTTATTTAGATTTTTAAAAGTAACTTTAAAATAAAAACTACTGAGGAAACTATAAGTAATCGTGTTTCTAAAGCGTATATTTTATAGAGTGAATCCTTAAATATCTTACGTATTGTTTGTATAGCTAAATCTTCAGTAATAACGACACAGCATGGAATCAAACCAAGGCAATTATTTCAAAATTACCTCGGCGCCCCCTTATGGTGAAATAGAAATAATGTATAATAGCTGATTTTTCCAGTGTAGAGAGTCATCTTGATTCTAGTAATTACGTATAAACATAATCTTACAAAATAAGAGGCAATTAAGTATTTAAATTTACTTATTTCTTTATTAAATTTATTTTTATTTAAATGAAAAATATATCTTTATAATATGTTTGTTATCTAAGACATAGTTGAAACGAGAAAAAAATGCTACGAATTGACATTGTCGTTTAAATAAAACAATTTATAATATATATGGTTTTTTTTCTTTCTTATTTTTTCTTTCTCATTCCTGATGCCAAGATTGTCCATCTATATTTATATAAATATATCTATGTATAATAAAAACTACGAAAATGCTTAGAGAAATAAACTATTTTACTTTATCTAAGTAAAATAGTTTTAATAAAATGTACGAATACCCTTTTCTGCAGTGATTCATTCACACATGTGTTTTAACATGTTGTGACACTGGTCACAATATTTTAAAGTATTATTAGCTAAATCTGGGGGCACGGCAGTGTCCCCGCCAAGTTGAGCAAAACAAAGGCACGCCGTACCATCTTTTCTCGAAGCCATTCACATCATTATCGACCCCCTGTAATTTATTTGCTGATAAAGCTAGAAGCCTGAATTTTCATTAACCAAGAGGGCATAATACACCTTAGGTATATTCTAAATTACAGTCAATTATAACTTATAGTTAAAGATTTATTGCAAGTCAAAGTTCCTTAATTTTGTCACTCACTCACTCACCGATCATAGAAATTCTAAGGTACTTCTAGCAGATTTACAAGGTTCAAATTTTGAACCCTATTAGTGTTTAGTATGTAAAGCACCAGAAAACTTAAACATTCTGCAATTTCAGTCTAGTATTCCAGATATAACAGCCGTATAAATAAATTTGTAATTCAATAGAAATGTATGCGATTACTAAGTTACATTTGCACCTCAGATTAACAATACAATTTTTCGTTACTTAAAAGCGAAATAAAGGAGGGGGAAGGATGAGGGTTAAGAAGGGGGAAAGAGGATGGTAAAGAGGGGGAGAGCAGAAGGAGAGGATGGTGGAAAGAAGGGGGAAATGGGGAGGTGGAAGATTGGGGAAGCGGAGGGGCGGGAGGAAAGGAGGGGGAACAAAGGGGGAAAAAGAGGAAGGTGGGGAACGGAGAAGATTAAAGGATGGTAAGGGTGAGTGGAAAGGGGGGAAAGGAGAAGAGAGGGGAAGGGGGGTAAATAAAAGACAAGAAAGAAAAGACAAGATACCAAATACCAGTAATAAGATATCCGATATAAGATATACCCGAAAAGAAAAAAAGAAGGACTGCCTACAAAAAGCGATGAGATCCCATCAAAAACATAACATGTAAAAAAATTGCCAAGTCTCGCAATCTTTTCTACCACAAAAAGTTGTGAGATATTATAACCAAGTCGGTTAATTTATTTAGTAGTACCTATCCAGGGAAGGATCTATCCCACACCTTTGTCATTCATAAATGTTCACCGAACTAACAACATGTTATTGTGACGGTTAATTTAGTCAGTAGTACCTCTCCATGTGAGCATCTATCCAACACCTTTGTCATTCATAAATGTTCATCGAATTAATTAACTAGCAACATGTTATTGTGACCGTTATAGTGACCGTATCAATATTACACATCTTCATCTTTTTAATTAAATCTCCTTTCGGGCCAAGTTCACGTTCAGAGGGTTAGGGCTATAAAATTAGGTAAGGTTTGCTGCATGTAGTTTATTGCCGTGTGCGATTGGCCAAGTCGTTTTATTTATTAAAAATATGAAGATGTGTAATATTGATACGGTCACTATAACGGTCACAATAACATGTTGCTAGTTAATTAATTCGATGAACATTTATGAACACATATAATAAATGACAAAAGTGTTGGATAGATGCTCACATGGATAGGTACTAATGAATAAATTAACCGTCACAATAACATGTTGTTAGTTCGGTGAACATTTATGAATGACAAAGGTGTGGGATAGATCCTTCCCTGGATAGGTACTACTAAATAAATTAACCGACTTGGTTATAATATCTCACAAATTTTTGTGGTAGAAAAGATTGCGAGACTTGGCATATTTTTTACATGTTATGTTTTTGAAGGGATTACTATTAGGTAAATAGGCACGACATCTGGGTCAGAATAGGTAGTGCCTATTCCAATGGTTGTGACCCACAGGTTAAAAATATCAAGTGTAATCTGTAAAACTTTTACTTAACTTAAGTGAAACAGTTTTTATACCGTTTCTTTGTAAGATAAGTATATTATTACCCTAAGTACTAAGTCTTGTCCGCGAAGCTTTATTGAAAAGTCTTTAAATATGAGCAGTGAAAGTATTTCAACTTACCGTGCTATTTTGCTCGCTTGACTAAAAAACAGACAAGTCTACTTAAAATAATGTTTTAAGACTATTAAATCAAGGGGACATCTTGGAGTAAAATTTCAAATCGCATGCATTAAAAAAATTGAAAGAAATTAAAATGCCGGTGATGAGCAAACTATGACCATATTAAAAAAGTCCAAAAATTTGAAATACATGTAAAACAACAGTGACTTTATTATACATAAACATAGTCCGACACTAACATAGTTCCTAAAGGTGATTGTTACTTATAAAATAAAATACGTATGAACCATTGCGTAGTCTGATATAAATAATTTATATTTTTTATTTATTTTTTATTAGTCTGAATATGGGAGCTCGCAGACACATTATTTTATTATTGTCAAATCAAATCAAATCAAAATATTCTTTATTCAAGTAGGCCTAGTTACAAGCACTTTCGAAATTTCAGTTACATGAGAGTGAATGTTTGCTGGGAGAAATACAATATGATCCAACATTTGCTGCAAGGATTAGGGAAACCCAGAAAAACCTAATCAGATCATTTAACTTAAGTGTAATATTATTGATAAAATCATCATTTTAAAAATTAAAATAATCAATAAGATAAATCCCAAAAGGATTGTCAATTAAAAATAAATAATCTAGAATGTCTCTAGAATAAAATTCTAAATGTCGGAGTATATAAAACTATTAAGATTAAAATAATAATAATACCTTAGGTATTCGTTAAAATAATTATTCATATACCTACATGACGCTACTATTTACATTAATCCCACGCGGCTTCATCTTTCATGTAGTCTTGTGTGCTATAATAAGCTTTAGAAAATAATTTTCGTTTCACAATATTTTTGAATTTACCAATAGACAACTCAGTTATGCTGCTAGGAAGTTTATTATAAAATCTCACACAGTTACCAATGAATGATCTCCTTATTTTATGGAGCCTAGTAGCAGGCACTGGGAGCTTCTGCTTATTTCTAGTGTTAATATTATGTATGTCACAGTTCTTCTTAAAGTCGGTAATATTTTTATGAACATACATAATATTCTCATAAATGTACTGACAATGCACTGTCATTATATTAATGTCCTTAAACTTATCTCTAAACGAGTCTCTATAGTTCATTTTATATATCGCACGAACAGCCCGCTTCTGCAGAACAAATATAGTATTAATGTCGGAAGCACTGCCCCATAGTAAGATGCCATACGACATAATACTGTGGAAATAATTGAAATACACTAATCGAGCCGTTATCACGTCTGTTAATTGACGATTCTTACTTACTGCAAAAGCTGCAGAACTCAGTCTATTCGAGAGATTAGCAATATGGGGACCCCATTGGAGCTTAGAATCTAATGTTATACCGAGAAAGACTGTACTATTAACTAGTTCCAGTTCCTCACCTTTAACCATAACGCTTGCTTGTTCGTGTTATACGTTACTCGTGACAAACTTAGCAAATTTAGTCTTTTTCTCATTCAACAATAAATTATTTACATTAAACCAATTTACTACTTCACAGATAGCATTGTTTACGTCATTGTAGGGTCGTTGATTTCGTACGACTTTGAAAATTAGAGACGTATCATCTGCAAACAAAACTATCTCATGGTGGGTCTTTACGAGGTGTGGCAAGTCGTTTATATAGATAAGGAACAGGAAAGGTCCCAATATTGATCCCTGCGGCACACCCATAGAGACTAATGACCCCGGTGAACGCTTTCCATTCACGTCAACCCTTTGTATTCTACCATTTAAATAAATAAGACTCTAATAAATTTAGTGCTAATCCTTTAACTCCGTAGTGGTGTAGCTTCCTGATCAGTGTCTCATGATTAACGCAATCGAAGGCCTTAGATAAATCACAGAAGATGCCTAAAGCATCTCGCGATTCCTCCCAGGCATCGAAAATGTGTTTTACGAGCTTAACTCCGGCGTTGGATGTCGAGCGACCCCGCGTAAAACCGAATTGCTTACTATGCATCAAATTATTCAAATTAAAATGTTTTAACAATTGATATAGAATTAGCTTTTCAAAAATTTTACTTAATGTAGGTAGTACAGATATTGGTCTAAAGTTAGTAGGGTCAGTTGTTTTATTGTCATGTATCTGTTTGGTGTTTCCAGTGGTGTGCTGTAATATTTTAGGACATTGTATAACAGATGTTACAAAATCTAGCCATGTTGTTCGGGATTATTAGCAATACCTGCCTCCGCAGTCGACCTTATGTAATATTTAGATACAAGTACCTACGAATAATTTATTGATAAAAAGATACATTTTACAAGTCAAATATGACTACAATTGTTACACTATAATAATTTAAAGTAATAATTATTAATAACTAATCACGAATTTCATTTGTAATAAATAATTATTGTTCTGCAAATATTAACTTTGAATTAAATTTGAATAGGTATTTCCATTCTGTTCTCTAAATATGAATTTGTCAATACCGTAGCACGCCAGGTCAAAAAATAATTTATTTAGCCTTTTGGCAAATATTGCATTACTTGGTGAGTTAGTTATCTCCTTTGAAAGGGTGTTGTACAGTTTCACATCCATAACACCGAACGACTTTCGAGCCTTGGCGAGCCTAAAGGTGCGTCCAAATTTGTATCATTTGCCCGATCAGATCTTCGTCCCGTGTCATGATCGCGTGTCACAATCACGCGTTTGGACGTTGCGCCGATCCGATCGCTCGAAATCCATATTGCTCTACGCGTATCACACACTCGGATCGGACAAGCGCCGACAGTGAGCGTCCAAGCAGCACGATGTGCAGTCAAGCCACGCGACGGGGATCGGATACGAGCAAATTATACAAGTGTGGACGCACCTTAAGGCGCGGGACGAACCCTGGGGTGATTCACCCGTGGTTATGCTCGCGAGTAGTGTAGTGTGATCAAGGTTGGATCTTACAAATTTGCAAGCTTCCAACTAAAACTTCATAGAACTAATTTAATGGCCTGCATCGTCAAGGATAAACCGCGCCCAAAACACCCAGCCGGCCAATGAGCGTAATTTGTAATAAGGGACGCATTTTATTGCTCGCGCGCATCAAAGAAAGAGAAAGTAATACACTACATGCTAGGGTTTTTTTGGCGTAAGAGCCAGATGTAAGAGTACAATAAAATCTGTTTTGTTAACATTTAAGTTGGTGACGTAAAAGATAAAGGGAAGAACGACATTTTTACATAATTTCGCCGTTTATTAATCTGATGTTTGTACAAAAAACGGAAATGAAGACGCGTTTTCTGATTTCTTTTCTATCGAGGAAATGTTAAACAAAGATGTTTCCGCGTTAGGTGCTCAATAAGTTACATATTTAGTCAAAAACACATATATGAAAACCAACCTGTTTCATATTGTAGATTGGAGAAAAATCTCACAAAACAATAGCTTAAATTTTCGATTCACCTCCTTAAGAGTCCCCGGCAAGCTCGGCCGAATTTCACCTTCCCATACCAACGGAGTTTCGTTCTCATTTTAAAACTACGTGTTGGATTGTAACGAAACTTTGCATATACAATGAAATGAGGTATATCTAGGCCTGAAATTAGTTTATATGGCTCCAGTTTATAAAACAAACGAAATACAGCAAAAACAAGTTTTGTATGAAAAACTTAAATTCGCTGTATTTTTTTACTATGGTATCTGAAGCTACATAAACTAATTACAGGCATGCATATACCATAATTTATTCTAAGTACAAAGTTACAGAGCAAACTAGCCAGGCGTTTTAAAATGAGAGCGTAACTATGTTTGTATGGAGAACAGAGCTTGCTGCGGAGTCTTAACAAGTAATGACGCCGTTTTCTCATCGGTATTAAAATAAAATTGAATGAGTTTTCAATTATTATTTTATTATGTTATTCAATTAGGGTTTTGTACAATGGAAATATCACCAGACCAAAATCTTGTGCTGTGATTGGTGGATGTTGACACTTCTTGTCAGTTAGACCTTACGTCACGGTGGCACCAACTGATGATATTACGATTTTAGAAAACCCTCATTGAAACGAAAATAATAGCTGTCTATATTTTACCTGGTTTTCGTTGGCCTGTAAATATTTCAATTTGCATTAATTATTATAAAAAAATTATACAGTATTAAACATTAGATTTTAAATTCAATTTCGATTAGATTTATAGATAAGATAAATCATGATTAAAATAAAGTCATTTATAAAGATTTAATACTTTAAATTACTATTATTTTTAAACATACCTGATCTTCGTGCGTCTACAAAATAACACACAAACTGTTTGTATTACAATAGTATACTTATTTACACAACAAAACAATTAAAACATTTTTTTTTAATCGGCTATGTGCGTTTCGGACTTCCCGCATTAAGAGTTCTGTACAGTAACATGTTTTCTTTTTCGATGAATACATTTTGTAAATAGAATAAAGGTATTTTCTCAAACATGCAATGAAATGGCGTCATTACGTGCGTTATAACAGGCTTCAAAATATCACGTTTCGGGCGGAACGACTCGAAAGAACTGTAAAGGAATTTCATACAAAATTGAAGGCCTAGGCCGGGAAGTAATATTTTTAAATTTTTTATTTAAACAGGGCGTCAGTGTTCATGAACAGGCTCAATAGCTATATTCTTAAAAAAAAACTAAGCTAAACCGCTGTTTTTTTTTTTCCAATGGCTGAATGGTTGTCGGACCAAAAATATCCGCAAAAATATGCCTATTACACACGAACTGATATTAAGAACACATATCTGAATGATTCATTATGTTGATGAATAAATTTAAAATATTGTCTATGTATAAGTAAGTCACCAGAGACCATAGACAATATTTAAAATCCTCAAATTACGATTCTTATTATAAAGGTTGTGTATAACGGCCCTAAGGGTCTACTTACACACGCGGAATACAGACGAATTCAGTAAAAAAAAAAAACATTATTGAGGGATTGAAGGGAAAATTTCAAAAACTTTTATCGTGTAGTTTTTTGAGTGGTGTATTTTTTAATTTCATTGCATATGTTTGAGAAAAGCACTCTACATGCCTCTGGCCGTGAAAACTGCTTGCCGGCTTCGCATCACTATCCGGCCTCCCTACGGTCGACCGTCTATACCTACTCACCCGGCAAGCCCTTCTTTTCCGGCGTCTGCTGTAATGTACTATTATAAGTATCTTATCACCATTCTTGCACATACAGCTGTCTCAAATTTCAATAAGGTTGAAATCTGCCCAGCCGTCTTATGAGGCCATATTAAAGTATTATTCACTTTGACTTTGAATTTTTGATGTATATTCACTTTGACCCCTAAGAGACCTTAAACATCTCTATTACTATAACACAATTGTAAAAGTTTTAAGTATAATTAAGACAATATTGTAATAATCAATTGGTACACGCATATTAATTGTTTTATATACTCTGACATTTAGAATTTTATTCTAGACACATTATAGATTGAAATAAAACAATTTAACGGATTATATCGCGTATATTATCTCATTTTAGTTCCCGACGTTTCGGAAGCTTTCCAGCTTTCCATGGTCACGGGAGGACGGGATAATCGCGGGAAACAGAAGAAAATATTACATTATAGATTTTTTTTCTTTTTTATTGACAATCCTTTTGGGATTTGTCTTATTAATTATTTTAATTTTTAAAATAATGATTTTATCAATAATAAGTAAGTATTATACTTAAGTTAAATGATCTGATTAGGTTTTTCTGGGTTTCCTTAATCCTTGCAACAAATGTTGGATCATATTGTATGTTTCCCAGCAAAGACTTCTCTCATTGTAACTGACAATTCAAAAGTGCTTGTATCTAAGCCTACTTGAATAAAGGATATTTTGATTGATTGATTGATTGATTAAAAAATAAAAATAACTTCAGGTCAAGGACTTTCAATTCAAGACAGATACTTGCACCTTACATTCCTTCTCAAGCAAACACACCCGAGTGCAGACTCCTTCACCATTTCACTTGAAATATGCTATATCAACAATTTTCATGAAAAAAATTCAATGTAAACATTTTATTTAGGTATATAAATTTGTTATAAAATCATTGAAATTTACCTCGGTTTTTTGCTGTAAATATTTTAAATGACATGAAATATATAATTCAATTAACAAGAAAAGTTCAGTAAAAAAACGGATTATATCGAATTATATAATCAATTTCAGTTCCTGACGTCTTCAGGTTGGAAGTGGTTTTATATGCATTCTGGTGCTATGACCTCTCTGATCTTAAACTTTATACATTGTATATGTTATAAAATGTGCCATTAAAAAAAAACATAACTTAACAAATTCTAATTTTATTACTTTATCTATTATAGGAAAGATTAAAATTACCTCGGCTTCGTTTTCCTGTTGTAAATATTATAAAAGATATTTAATGTTAAAAATAAAAATGTAAGGCAAAAAGCAGAAACGTAGTAACCACCAATGGATTATAATTATTTTTTTAATAAATAAATATCAGGGACAATCATATACAAATTGACGTAGTCCCAAACGAAGCAATGGGTACTAGGCGACACTATACATAATATATTGATAACTTATAATACTTAAATACATAGAATAGAGAACATCCAAGACCCAGGAACAAACATTCGTGCTCATCACACAAACACTTGCCCTGGCCGGTTTCGAACCCGGGACCGCCAGCTTCGTAGGCCGTTGTGCAACCCACTGAGCCAAATATCGTCGTTATGTCGTCGTCGTGCCAAATTAGGACATCCTTGCATGTCTTTTGCAAGATCCTTGCCAACCCTTAAAGGCGGGATATGAAATACAGAGACACATACAATATAACATACAAAACTAAAAATAGGCTATGAACTATTTTCAGCAAAACATCTTTAATTTTGTTTTATGTAGTTTTGGAATAATTTAGAACGGTAAATTATTTGTAATAAATAAATGAAAAATAAAGAATTTACAGATTTCTTTATATAAATTTAAGTATAACAGTATAGTTTAATATTACCCCTGTTTTCTGCTCCTGTAGATATCACATATGAATTGAAATATTTAAATACGGTTACCCTCATCTCTGGCATAAACTTTTTATCATCATAGGGGGGTCAAAAATGTAAGAATTTTGCGTTACGTAATTTGTGGACGACCCCTAAGCATATATTTGCGGCGTAGTAGCGACCCTTGGGCCGTGGAGCTGAGACGCCCATTATCTTACCGTCTCATTCCTCAGCCAAAGGATCGGCATTGCCACCCACGGAGGGGTGGGGGGGGGGGGGAGTGTAGCCGGCCTTATGGGCACTCTGCCACAGGGCAGCGACCCGGGAGACGCCATAGATGAGTTAATATAGGCTAGTTATTAAGTAGGTTTAATTGTACCTACTGTAATTAATAAATTATAGAAAATTAATTTATTAATTACACTTTCTCTTCTTTCTTCTTCGATCTTTTAAATGTTATATCTTGTCTAATAACATAGTTGTGCATATTTTATTTTTTATACAATACGCTAACTACACGGAATCAGACTTCTTAAATACCTTTTTTATACTTTTAAGTATAGTTTTTCGAAATGCCTTTTGTTCCGTTTCTTCGATTGAATACATTTCCACTTTGGTATATGCAAGAAAAAATTAAAAGAAGTGATGAAATTTGTAGTTATTAAGAAAAAATAGGCATGTGAGATATTCTTGTAAAAATATTTATTAATAAAATTACCTCGGGTTCGTGTCCCTGTGAATGTGTAACAAATTCAGTTATTTTAAATGACACTTAATATTTATTTAGATAAAACAATGTAATCGGATTATATCGCGTATCTCATTTGAGTTTCTCAGTTGGGGAACTCAAATGAGATAATATCCGCTATATAATCAGTTTAAATTATTTTATTTAAATGAGTGATATTCGCGGAAAAAAGACAATATTATTAACTATTCACATAGGACATTAATATTCTAAGTTTTACAAGAATGTTGTCGATTTTTGTTTCGTAATGGTACTACCATTATCAAATATAAATGATTGCAACTCCATTACGGAAAAGAAAATATGTCGTTCCACTTTTTTATTTAATTTTAGTTAGGTAAAAAGTGTTCTACACACATTTTTAGCTATTATTGAAAAAAAACGGCCATGTTACCGTAATGTGGATTAGGACACAAAGGCCATCCAAACAAAATAGTATTGTTCTGCTCAAGACAATTACTTTTAAATACGCTGTATTAGCTTAACATCAGGCAGGACTTACGCCTGTTTGCCACCTTAGTAATATAAAAAAAGCTGTCTATCTATCAGCCACGGACAGCCACTGTTGAACTTGCTCCCCTAAAGCTTGAAACAGAGTGGGAACCTGAGCTGAGGGGTTACTGAGAAATCCGAAAAACGAAGTTCGTATGGCGCCATCTCGCTCACTCAAACACAGCATAACATGATTTAGACTATTCAAAATTATTTAAAATTTGTAAAATACTCCCAGTTAGTTTAAAACATACCTTCTAGCAGTTGATAACCATAGCAACCAGGAGCATAATCCAATATTAATAGAGCACAAGCATGGCACTCGATCGGTGTCCGCGGGCAAATTCGAAGAGCCACGCGTTAAGAACTACTTCGAAGATAGAACATTAAATAAAAGACTTCCGTACTTCCTAAATAGTCGGCCCGAGAACATCCGTCATGAGCCAAGCAAGCCCAAATTTAAAAAGGCCCTGAAAAAATATTTGCTGCAGTCGCTTGAGTGACATGATTTAATTTAATGGTAATATCAAATATATTAGTTTATCTTATAATGTAGAGATATTAATATTAATATTGTATACATATATGTAAATAATAAATATTCTATAGTTTTCTTAGTATAGAGACTCGTGCCTGCAGTCAAACTGTACAATACAGTTTTGCAGGAAACTGTGTTAGAAATAAGAAATATGTACTTTGTTGAATAAATAAATAATAATATAAAAAAATTAGAGCGAGAGGGATAGCACGTTACGAACTTCGATATTTGAATTACGGAGTAACCCCTCTGCGCAGATCGCATCCACCGACTCCCCACAACCCTCACGAGGTCATCTGTTCATCTAGTCGAGGGCCGTTCCACGCTGCGCTCTATTTTTATTTATTTATTTATTTATTTATTTATTAAGAACAAGTTACATAACATTACAGTGTATACACCAATGCGTCATGAACTGAACAAAGTTTATTTAGACGGCAAAACGGCGTGGCCCCGTTGTGTCGACATCTCGGGTGTTGGATTCGGCAGGTTGCCCCGGAACCGACGAAACACGACACCTTTCGGCCAGAAATCAGCACACGCGATGGTCTCCTGGAGCGGCCGCGGCACGCACACTACAAACGAGCTGAAGTGCACGTACTGGCGCGAATGCAACTGGAACACCCGCAGCGAGTAGCCGGTATTCTGGCGAACATACTGCGTCACTTCTTCAGCGGTGGCAGTGTGATGCAGGCGCGACACGTACAGCGCCTTGCTCGGTGTGGAGACCCGCAGACCACAACCAACCGGTTCTGCAGTACCACACTGACTCTTGCATGTCTTACGCTTTCTTGACACCGTTGTGAAACCCTCCTTGTCCACATTGGTACGAGGGGTTTCCTCTTTTGGAGGATTCCGAACTTCACGCGCTTTTGAGGGCGCGGCTTTCCGGCGTGCTGGAACAGGCTCACCGGCAGAAACGACGTCAGCAAAACGACGACTTGTTTTCGATGAAGCGTTGACGGGAGGCCCCGCGAGGAGGGGGCAGGGAGGCCGCGGATCGGCATGCGCAGTGACATCGCTATGCGCAGTGTCAGCTACACGCGAATTGACCGAGCTGGCATTTGACGCCCGGTCATTATTCTTGAAATTTGACGCCGTCAGTGACCGCGTTTCTAGGGCACCGTCGCGCAAACGGATGATTTCTTTGCGCAATACGTCAATAACGGCCTGCGATTTGTCAAATTTCTCTATAATTTCTGCCATGCCTGCTTTAAGAGCCACAATTTCTTTCAGCAGGCAGCTCACGTCGACATGGTCTGGCATATTGGACGGCAATCTGGGAACCTCCGTCGCCACGAACTCAGGCATGTCGCGTTCGTATTCCCTTAGGACTTCAATGATGTCATCGAGGGTCTTCCTTCCGGCTTTATCTTCTCTGCGATGAGGTACAAATGTGCCGGCAATCCCGAGAGACTGGAACAGCACCTTCTTCGCAGCGCAGATTTCGTCGACAGTAAAACGTGACGAACAGATCTGAACAGCAGTCACCGCATCCATCTGACCTTCCAGCAGCAGCTTCTGCTGCAGAAAGGCGAGGATCCCGTTGACAATGGGCTCACTTTTATTAGGGTCACCCATTGTTTAACTACTGGCAGCGGTCGAGCCGCGCTAATTTCACATATAAATAATTAATTAGTCATCGATGCGTCTACTTCGCGGCGCGCATCGGACACTACTCTATGCGTGGTCACCACTCCAGGACTTTACTGCCCCAACGGCCATCCGTTCTCCAGGCTACATGGCCCGCCCATTGCCACTTTAACCATGCAATCCTGCGAGCTATGTCGGTTACTTTACTTCGTCTGCGGATATCCTCATTACCTATTTTGATCTAAATATCTTTTATGTACAGTAGTACCAGGAATATAAGTTACATCGGCAATCTTCGGCCACGCCGACGATTGCTAACAAGTACCGAATGAAACCGATCGTGTGACCATTTCAACAAAGACCTTGTTGTAAGGTACATATGCAATGACAGGTGAACTTGTGCCCTCTCGTGGTGACGCCAGACAAAATGGCGGGCGCCTGAGCTACCGACGTCGCGCGCATAATTTTGGCCAACGGGCGTTGAAGATTTTACCCGCGCAAACGCGCTGCCTTATAATTTGTTAATCTGTGTTCAAAAAATGCTTTCTGCGCAGGTACATCGTTGTAACTAATATTTGTGGTACTGCTGTACGGATTTTATTTTTAAAATTTTATAATAGGACTAAAGTATTAAAATTACCTCGGTTTTTTGCCCCTGCAGATATTGAAAAAATATATATTATCAGGGTATGCTTATGTAAGTGAGGTTTTAGTTTATAATTTGTAGATATTTATTTATTTATTTAATCACATAAAATGCATGTACATGATATAGAATATCTAACTGTATTTATTTTTAAAAAATATCCTTTTTTACAAATGTATAATAAAATTATAAAGGAATAAATTAAAGTACCTCAGTTTCGTGTCCCTGTAAATATTATACATTAAGTTATTACGAATTATATGAAATATAAAATAAAACAGATTTTTTGTTAACGCCCTCTTAGGGCTCATTCAGAAATCACGCGAGGCTCCGAAGGGGTGGGGGGGGGAGCTTATGAAAACCTTATGACTGATAACGGGGGGGGTTACGTTGGGATGAGGGGGTCGCCTAAAGCCTCACCAAAGAGGGAGGGGGGGGGGGTATGAGCCCTTACGAGACTGAGTGTAAGGGATCCACGCCGCGACGACAACCACGTAGTAGGGCGATAAGTTATTTGAAAATCAATAGTTTTAGTAGAATACATTCGGTCCAACCAAATCAAAGCAACTGCAAGAAGCCCAGCACCTCTAGCATAACCATTGTACGTGACTCTTTGTCGCGCGATAACGACTGTCTGTCTCGTTCTTTCAATACAATGCGAGAAAGACGGGTGATGCTACACGCGCGACAAGCGTAGTCACGCCGAGTTGCGCAAGACCGGCAGTAGCACGCGAGCTGTATAAGAGCTTATACGGCCAGCTTGAGCATTATAGAGGGTGTATAACTTCTAGCACCGGTTGTGCGCTACTTTGGAGCTGCTCACAACTATTCACATATAACCACTGCTTAATCAATTTTTCTGCCTTGATGTGGTTATGGTGACGTGTAACTATACCCTGACTACGAGACTTAAAAAAATGCATTTTTCTCAAACATGCAATGAAATATTGATGTTATGTTCCTTATAATAGGCTGCGAAGTATGACGTTTCAGGTGCGGCTAGGGCAAGAGGTCGTTAATGGAATTTCATACAAAACATGCAGGCTTATGCCGGCAAAGCCCTCTTTTTTAATTTCCATTCCACATAAATTTGTTGCACAGGCATCATGACATTCTGCCACTATGCGTGTTAAAAAATACAATTTTGCTTTTTTGTTGTTTATTTCATTGCATGATTGAAAAAAGCACCAAATATACCTCGGCGGGAAATATGGGGTTGCCCGCCTCACACCTATCCGTTTATATGTCTTCGGCTGGCAACCCTTCTCGTCCCGGCGTCTGTAGTAATGTAGCATTATAGCTACCCCGTACACCAAGGTACAGTAAGGGAAACTGAAACACGTACCTTATTCGCTCTTGTTACAATGACAATAAGGCTGAAAAGTGTTTCCCTTAGGGCTCGTCCAGAAATGATGTGATCATATTAGGCCTACGTTTGCCCCCCCCCCTCCCCCTTGGTGATATTTGGTGATTATAACTCTACCCCTTCCCCCCCATTGAAGATCGCGTGCATTTTGGGACTACGTATGAATGAAGTTAGTTATTGAGTAATTTCATAATTTTTTTACTTTCCTGCTGTGTAAAAAAATTACACGTGATATCTTCTAGGCGCCCCCGCCCCCCCCCCCTTTCTCCATCGTGATCATTTGTGATATTGGACGAGCCCTTACTGTACTCGTACATGCAGACAAAAATAAAATAATAACATTTACGGCTCAGGGATTTTCAAGAACGTTTCAGTCATTTAATTTTTACAAGTTTATAATTTTATGATAAAAAATATGAAACTTACCTCAGTTTTCTGCCCCTGTAGATATTTTAAAAACACTGAATTATTTAAACAGATCATTATGGCGCATTAGTATCTCATTTGATTGAAATGGTTTTATTTAAATGAGTGATAATCAGGGCAACTGAAAGTGATCGTTATAAAAATAAAATGTTTATTTATAATTTTAGGATAAAAAAATATGAGACTTACCTCAGTTTTCTGCCTCTGTAGATATTTTAAAAACACTAAATTATTTAAACAGATCTTTATGGCGCATTATTATCTCATTTGATTGAAATTGTTTATTATTTAAATGAGTGATAACTAAAACGGCAACTAAAAGTGATCATTATGAGAATAAAAAAATATGTTTATTAGTTTTTAAATTATTCATAGATTACGATATGTTTATGGTATAGTGGTAATCCTTTTTCTCAACCGAAAGCAATGAAGTACTATTCTACCCTTGAACAAAAGGAGTATCTAAAACGTGTTAAAACAATACTTACGTCATTATCGCTCTAAATTAAATAATAAAAATGGCATTAGATAACTATACTTACATATTAATTTAAGTAATAATTAACGGAGAAATTATCTGTGAAGGCTCTGTAGGGTACATCTAAACATAAACTGCGCATTGTTGATAGGCTACTAAGCAGTTTTTAATTTAAAAAAAAACAATATACATATATTATAAGTTATTGTTACGACTTTAAAGCTTATAATCTATTGCAAGTAACGGTATCATCATTCGCTTGTCCTTATCTCATTTACTTTGGGTCGGCGCAGGATGTTTTTTTCTTTCATACCTCTCTATCACTCGTCATCTCGTCCTCGTCACTCACATCCTTCCTGTTCATGTCATCTCTCACGCGATCCATCTACCTTTTCCTTAATCTACCATTTCTCTTACATACATCCCTCCATATGCATAGTTACCGTGCAGAGGGATGAAAGTCATAACATGTCCATACGACCGTAGGCGATTTGCTCTCAGCTTATCGACTATGGGTGCTAAATTCCGGCTTCCCATTTTATGCTAGCAATTAACGATATCTCATTTTATTTCATTTACTCCTCGTTAATATACAGTTTATTCATCAATTCAATTTTATTTTAATGAATTCAACCAAAAGTTATTACAAGTGGAAATTGTGTAGGTTACTACGTTTTTATTTTTCACAGTAAGCAAACGCGTAGTAAACGTATCGCCAAATGTATGAGATTTTATTTTCGTAATTTTTTTATGGCCACTAAAAACGCAGTAACCCACGTGAATTTGACAAAAGATAACCGCAATAAATTGAGGTTTTTTTGCGATTTACTACGTGTTTCTTGTTCCTATTTCCCCCATTTTTCATCGTATCGGCACGTGGATTCGACTTATCGACGCAGAAAAATACGGTGATTCCAAAAATGCAACAAAAAAATTCGACTTTGTGTGGGTTACTACGTGTTTGCTTTCCAGCGTCGAAATTGGAGTGTCATAAAAATTCGTCCAGTAGTGTTTGAGATTTAGTGGAACGTACATACATACTTTCACGTTTATAATATAGTTAGGAATAGGAAGATAGTACAGACATTAGTTCTGTTTAGAGCTAAAGTGCTATCGAGCAGTTAGGTCGCAGCGTGTACTGTGGCATGGTTTGTCAAATCACCATTTCGAAAATCAAAATTTTGCACTCACCCCCTTGTTATCGTGGTTCTAAGACAATTAGAAATGATATTCGATTAGATTACTTGGATAATTAAGCGAATCGTCAACATTTTTGAAGTGAAAACTTCTTTAGCGGCGCTATGCACTTTTTGTGATGGGAAAAAATGTTAAGCTCGCGACAGGTCACGTGACCGACAGATTGAAAATTCGTAAGACGGACACGTGACCTGATCGAAAAACTGTTGCAATGTCATTGAAGCCAGTAGACAGCCGATAAATAAATGAATGAATATTGCATTTTACTACATAAAAGATTGTACTTTTATACTGATAATTAAAGCAATTCGTGCAAAATTATTCCCTAACCATTCCAAAATATCAAAAATGCACAACGTTAATATTCAAGTTTTCACTTCTGTCGGCACTCCCGGAGTGCAACCCAATGTTTTTTTTTCAGAGTTAGTTTCTACGTAGCTAGACATTTTTTTTATTTGTTGGGGGTGACAAAATAGGGAGTGTCAGATATGTCGATTAATATTTCAAAGAGTTTTTAAGTTCGACAAATATCTGTGCCACATGTTTTTATGCAATGGTTAAAAATTATTTATTACTTTTATTTGGTTTACAATGATGACGTTTTTCATATATAAAGTAATACAACTTTAATTTTTAATTAAATAATGATCTTTATTCTGTGAGTAGGCCCCGAGGGCAGGTTTAAGAAGTCTGATATTGAAATTGCTAGTTATGAAAGGTATCTTATATAGGTTGATTGGTTATTGAGTACATTCCTTTTATGAGATTATAGAACAACTCATTTGCATCAAAACAGGTCACTTGGTACCCTGTCCGAAAATTGTTCGTTTCCGAGATATTACTAATATCCCAGATACAGATAGTAGTTATGTTTAAGTGAAATTCCTTTCAGTATCCTACATCATTTAAGACATAACGAGCTACTGTTTTTTTTTAAACACGTTCCAGTTTTTTTTCGCATGTTTTGTTTCGTGTTTATGTTTATGCAAAGTATGGAAAGTTAGATTTTCCATACTTTGCATAAACATAAACACGAAAAACAGTACTGCGATCACTCAAAGAGATCATAAAAAAAATCTGACACGTGATTTTAAAAACTTCAATAGCTCGTTATGGTTCAAATGATGTCGGATACTGGTGAAAAATAAAAGGAATTTCACTTAAACTTAACTACTGTCTGTAACACGGTTATAAGGAAAAAACCGACCAAGTGCGAGTCGGACTCGCGAACCGAGGGTTCCGTACAAACTTTCACTTACCCTAACATTATTATATTACCCGGTTCCGGTTGAGTTACGTTTGCACCTGATATCTATGGCATTGCATACAAATGAGGTGCAAACGTAACGCAACCGGGTTGTTCAAATAGGTTTTAGAAAATTTAAAAAAAAATAGCTGATTAGAGACATGGTTATAATTTTCGTATAATATTTATGTTTATTTATACAAAAAATTTTCGTTCGGTAAACTTCGGAGATAAAGGGGGGGGGAAATGGTATATTTTTTTACACTTTCCTTAACAAAACAAATTTTAAAAAGCATCTGCCCGCGACTTCGTCCGCCTTAAATTCGTTTATCGCGGATAAGGGTATTTTTCCGGGATAAAAAGTAGCCTATGTCCTTCCCCAGGACTCAAAATATCTCCATACCAAATTTCATCTAAATCGGTTCAGCGGTTTAAGCTTGAAGAGCTAACAGTCAGACAGACACACTTTCGCATTTATAATATTAGTATGGATATTATGGATTTTAACTTACCTCGTTAGGATCAGCGCCAGCTGATGCCTCCTAATTATAAAAAAAGGTATGTCAGTACTGTAATTTATAACATTAAATATGTTTTAATAGTAGGTACATATACTACATATGCATATGACCAAAGATCGGATTCTTGGCGTCATTACTCGCAGTAATGCTTAAGTTACGTTTTGTATCTTGTAAAGTTACATTTGATTTTGTATTTGTTAAATAAGACTCCGATAAAATACTAGAATAGTTTGTCAAATTTCACAGCAAAGAGGCTACTCTTTTTTTGACGACCGGTTTGGCTCAGTGGGAGTAACGTTGCCTGCGAAGCTGAGGCTGAAGCTTCAAATCCCGGTAAGGGCAAATATTTGTGTGATGAGCATAAAATATTTGTTCCTGAGTCTTGGATGTTTTCTATGTATATAAGTAATACATCTAATAAATATATCGTCGTCGGGTACCCATACCACAAGCCTTATTGAGCTTACCATGGGACTGGTTCGTTTTGTGTAAAATTGTCCCGTAATATTTATTTATTTACTCTGATGAACCAGGAAATTGGACGCTGGTATCTGCCGTCCCGCTTACTCAAACATATATAGGTTAACACGAGAGCAAGAAACTTCGAATATCGTACAGGTACAGATTAAACGTAGTAGCAACACATTATCTGGATTAACAAGATTAAGGTTGTAAAAAAAAGGTCGAAAAGTTACGAAATTTAAAAGAATGAAAAGACAGCAAAAGTTACGAGTTACGAAAATCTAACAAATTTAACCATATGGAAACGCTGCAGCAGTCAGTAAGCTAAAAAATATCAACATCTGTTCTTGTATAAAATTACAAAGTACAGATGACAGATGAAATACACAAATATTTTTATTCATTAATCGCTGGAATTCAAAAAAACTGGGGCTAATACGAGTCGGATTCGCGCCGAGGGTTCCGTACAACAGAACAGAAATATACGTTTTTTTTAATTTACGTTAAAAACCCATGAAAATCCAATGCTAGCAGAGCCCTGCTCCTAAGCAAAATATAGGCAGTGTGGGATCATTTTATATTGGTTACCGTACCGACAAAGACAGACAGACTGGAAAAAATAAGATTTTTCACATTTATTTCGTTGGTTGTGCTATAAGAGTTACGAGTACCTTCATATCAAACAAGTTTCTAGGGCACCTGAAAGTAGGCTATAGGTTTTCCATGGACGACAATTTGTATGGAAATACCTTTTTTAATGACTGTATCTTTGAATCGCGTTGACTTAGAAGCTTGATTTTTTTTCAGACTAGGAACTGTAGACACAAGTATTTGATCGTAATTTCAATTTCATATCTTCACGCGTCTCTGAGAAAATGGGTCATGACAGACAGACGGACAACAAAGTGACCCTATAATGATTTCGTTCTTTTCCTTTTGAGGTACGGAACCCTAAAAAGATGAAAAAACCGGTCAAGTGCGAAACTGACTCGCGCACCGAGGATTCCGTACAAACTTTCACTTATGCCGGCTTAACTTGCCGCTTGAGTTAACTTTGCCTCTGGTATGTATGGCGTCACATACAAATGAGGGGCAAACTTAACCAAACCGGGTCATTCAAAAATGATTTTAGGTGATTAGAAAAAAGTAAGACAGATAGATATATGACGACCGGTTTGGCTCAGTGGGAGTAACATTGCCTGCGAAGCTGAGGTCCTGGGTTCAAATCCCGGTAAGGGCAAATATTTGTGTAATAAGCATAATTATTTGTTCCTGAGTCTTGGATGTTTCCTATGTATATAAGTAATATATCTATTAAATATATCGTCGTCTAGTACCCATAACACAAGCCTTATTGCGCTTACCATGGGACTAGTTCGATTTGTGTAAAATTGTCCCGTAATATTTATTTATTATATGGTTATAATTTTCGTGTAATATTTTATACATAATTCCAGAAAATTCCAGATTTTTCGTTTGGTAAACTTTGGTGATAAAGGGGGGGAATGGTATTTTTTTCCACATTTCCTTAACAAAACGAAAGTTAAACGTAATAAAAAAATTGTTCAAAAATGTACAAGTTGAGCCCTTTCATATGATACCCTACTTGACCTAGTGATTAGACTTTTAATTTTTGCCCCCCTGATATTGGTCGTTCTTTTAGAAAATAATAATATATTTTACAATGTTTCCTTTTCAATACATGTGGGCTGACCAAATTTGTAAATATTCCAAATTTCAAATAGATAGCATAAGTATGTATTGAGATATGGCGCTCTAATAGTCGGACAGACAGACAGACAGACAGACAGACAGACAGACAGACAAACAGACAGACAGACAGAGTCACACCATAGGGGTTCCTTTTTTACCTTTTTGGTACGGAACCATAAAAAGAAGACATGAAGATGTCGAACGGTTGGGCCACAGCGTGTGCAGTGTGGCTGTGTGGGTGTGGTTAGTTAAATCAATATTTCAAAAATAAAAAAATGTTCTCTCACCCCCTTCTTATCCTGGTTCTAAGATAATCAAACATTATATTCGATTAGTTTATTTTAACAATTAAGCAAATCGTTTAATTTTTGTCCATAGTATTGTTTCTACTTTTTGAAGTAAAGCTCCGCCCAAACCGATTCTTAAAATACGCTAACCGTGCGTTATCGCAGTGACACACGATTTTTATGCATAACTCCCACACCGAGGCTTACCGTTGCGTATTCGCGGTGAAGTGTCCTGCGTCACGACTTCTCTATACCACCACTGTCAGCGTTTTTTGAGCAGCGGTGTAGAAGCCAAGCGGTAAAATCGTGACGCGTAAGTCAAGTCACTGCGATGCACTGTCAGCGTATTTTAAGCATTAGTATGGGTGAATCTTTAAAAGACACCTACAATACCATTGAGTGGTAAGCAAATTAAGATCACAACTATAAAATAAAAACAGATTACAATTTCCTAGGAAAATCAATAGATTATTGAGTTAAATTCTCTGATCAGTACATACATTAAAAATGATATAATAATAGCGATCATAAGTACTCAAGTGTTTATCTTGGTTTGTTTTAAAACCTACCAATCAATGATAAAATAGTAGGTACGCTATTATACAATTACCTAATTATACAGGGTGGAAAGACACGACAATCTTTCTCGCAAAGCGGGGTTAGGTTTAGTGATGGAGAATCGATTCGTAATGTTTAGATTTTTATTATGAACAATTATTAGTAAAAACATTAAAATTAATTAATGTTCTTCTTATTGACAACACTACTATTACTACGTACTATCTACCTATATGTAAGTGTAATGTGACACTTTATGTTTACAAACATACTTACAGGTGGGTATGCAATGGGATTTTTTTTGCGGTCGTTCCTTTCCACTCTGTATATTGTAATGAATTATTTCGGTTATGTTCGATATTTGATTTATTCGTTACATTTTACTACAAGTAATGTATCGTCAGCGTACATTATTATCTTTAGTGTTGTTCAATGATTTATAGGAGAAATATATACGAGAATCTGTAGGTATAAAAAAACTTAATAAAGAACTAGTAACGTGTCCCTTTTTGACAACTTGACGTTTCGTCATGAGAAAAACGACGTAAGTTCCTCAATCAAAAAGAGATAAAATATGTAATGTTATTAATTTAGATCAAAGACCATTAAAACAAGAGGGCTGTCAGTTACGATACTTTGGATCGTGTTCCGATCGCAAGGAGATATTCTGGCAAAAACTAGATGGCGCTTAACATACTATAACGGTGTTATAATTGTACAAAGAAACATAGTGAGGTAACAAATAGTTCGTAAACACCCAACAATAAATAAATCGTAACATTTAAATAATGTGACACGCTTGCAAAGTTCAATAATTGTAAATAATAATTCTTACACATAGATGGCGTTGTACATATCGGGGAACGGCTTTTTTGTAATGAGATGGTCAGTCATCTTATTTTAAAGGTCCTTGATGTAAGTACAACATTTTGCATGCCATAGTAATGCTGAATTATGTTGTTCATTGTATGTATTTGTCACCTATATTGTCACATAATTCTAGCAAATAAATACTTTGCTGGAAGGACCTTTATGGAGTTATTTTAAGGTGCGTCCACACTTGTATCATTTGCTCGTATCCGATCACCGTGCCGTGGCATTACTGCGAATCGCGCTGCTTGGACGCTCACTGTCGGCCCGCCGATCATGCCGCACTCTTCCTATATAAGTGTGTGATACGCGTAGCAAAATGGATTTCGAGCGATCCGATCGGCGCATCGTCCAAACGCGTGATCGTGACACGCGATCATGCCACGCGACGATGATCTGATACGAGCAAATGATACAAATGTGGACGCACCTTTAGCTAAATTATTGAACTTACCTCCGTAGCGTCAGCCTCTCCAGATTTCTAAGCGTAAAAAAGGTTGTATTAAGACTGTAATTTATAACTTTTATACACACGCTGGTATCACACTGGGGTAGACAGAGGCTACCGAATGCCGGACTCTACGGTCCTTAGGGACAGCTCACACCGAGATGCGACGCAACGATGCGCACACATTTTAATGGAGCGACTCAAAATTATACTTTATTTACTACATAAAAAGGTACACAGTTCACTGTGAGAATTCAAAATACGTTGCACCATGCAGCGTTGCGCCTCGAGATGCCTCGCGGCGTATAGCGATGTATCGCGACGCAGGCCTTTTATCAGTAAATCTGCAATTTGGTTGAGGTACCCTCTCGCCGAGGCCGCGCTCTTCTGACTAACCAAAAACACCTCACGTACTTAATGGATGCCCCTAATGTATTTCATTATTATAACTTTATAACAGTATAGACGATAGGGATTGGTAATGTAACGTACCTTTGTCCCTTCCTGTAGACATTGCAAAATTAGTAGATAAAAAATGATAATATCGATCATTAAACATAAATACTCATTAAGTCTACAGTATGCAATTTTTCTTTTTGGTATACCTATTTTAAAACTAGCGTGATACACATGTCTTGGAGTAATGCGCTTAGTATTTTAAAATACGAATGATACAGGGTGCTACTATTGCTATCTAGATTGTGTTCGAAAATTTCAAGCCACGTACGTAAAGTTGCCATACCATAAGGTCGTAAACGACAAAACGGCTGAGTTCGTTTGAATTTAAAAAAATACGAATAATTTCCTAAATTTTAATTAAATATATACAACAGCGTATGCGGGTATTTAGTTAGACTAGTTGCTTATAGCTTAAAATAATTTTTAGATTATAGTCCGCATGACTGACTTATTGTGCACAACTTAGAATATCTTTTTGCATGTCGTTGACCGACAGAATACTTTACTGATGTACCTTTAGACCTTGTACCACATGTTTTCTAGTATTCTAGCAATTAAACATTTCTATCCTATTCTATTCTATTCTAGTGTACGTACTAAGAAAATTTAGTGGCTTACATCGGTTTGGTGAGGCTGTAAAATGAGAATCTCTGTTTTAAAGAGGTTTCTTTGATATTGTTTTTCTCTATTATAAAAGTTAAAAAATCGTGTTTCTGCAACTGACCAAAATTAATTTGATGAAATGAAAAATCTGATCATGAAATATCACTTTCATATGTTTTGTATGTGCTGAAAAATAAAAATATTCCTGACACTAAAATATCCAATTCCTCGTTTTATGGTAAATTAGTGATATGTCAAAGTGTTCCGGGCAAAGTTGTTATGATTATGACATTTGATTTTAAGACAAAGGTCATACCGACCCATAAAAAATTAACGTGACCTTTTGGCAATTTGACGTTCACCATTAGAATAACACAAAATAAAACCGAAATAAAAAAAACACTTCAAATCTTAAAAAATAAGTGCATAATTTCATTTCTTCAATTTACTATCAAGTTTTATTGAAGTCGTTTTTATTGAAGAAAGAAACTAAATTGTGCAGTTGTTATTTTTAGTTTTTTTTTGGAGTCGGTGTTATTTTTTGGTTTAAAAGTTAATTTATTTCACACTTTTAAGTTAAACGTTACTTGAAAGTATATCTCATGACAATTCAAACAAGCACAAACACGACTAGTTACACTTTCTGAATGCAAATGCTTAGTTTGTTTCTTAAAATACCAAAATAACCATATGTACGTATGCCTACAATATTTAAGGAATTCCTTTCCTCATGGATTTTACTAAAATTATATGGGACCAATCTGGATATAGGTATCTATCTCCTTTCAAACGAAGAAAAGAATTTTCGAAATCGATTTATAAATGACGGAGTGCTGAGGTAACATACATAAAAACCGGCCAAGCGAGAGTCGACTCGTGCACCTTGGGTTCCGCACAAAATATACGCTACAAACTGCCGTATCTATGAAAATCTAGTGTTGGCACAACCCTACCTACTCCCAAGCAAAATGTACGTGGTGTTCGATCATTTTATATTAATTACTGCCATAGACAGACGGACACAAAATTATACTGTTTTTAGTATTTGTTATCATAGCGGCAACAGAAATACATCACCTGTGCGAATTTCAACTGTCTAGCTATCACGGTTCAAGAGATACAGACTGGTGACAGACAAACGGACACACAGACAGACAGACAGACAACGGAGTCTTGGTAATAGGGTCCCGTTTTACCCTTTCGGTACGGAACCCTAAAAAAATACAACTGAATTGATAACCACCGGTTTTTTGGAAGTGGTTAAAAATAACCTCAGTTCCATATCAATTCTGTACTCCTACATGCTAGAAGAACATTTTTTAAGCTACTTGTATAGTATGTTATTATGTTATTAAACTTACCTCCCCACCTTCGCCGTCTGCAGTGTTCTAATCACGAAACAAAGAAAAAAAAACATATTTGAGATAAGTTTTTATTGCCGTACTTTTCTTTGAACATCCACCAACTACTCACCGAGACGATTCAAATATAATGGAAGAGTAAGATCTTAGTTTTTAAATCTGGCAATAATATATACCCAATTCTGCCCATAAGCCTCAATTCCACTCCTTTTCAAGCAGTTACAAAATTTAAATATCTGGGTCATTGGGTCATGGAATATTAAAAGCTGTTTGTCAAACGCTATACATCCGTTCAGCTATTGCTATACCCTTTCGGGTCCATGTGATACCTATACGTGAAAGAACTTGATACCATGGTGCAATAAACGTTATGATTATGTATGATTATTATGATTACAAAGAGAGACGATGGCACGTGGAGAATCCGTTAAAACATAGAGATCCAGGGTCAACATCCTACCGACTGCGCCATGTTTTGTATGTACGAGTTACAGGGACGTGAGTTAAGCACAAGCACTGCATTAAGACTGGTTTATTTGCATCCACCCTCAATCATACAAACATAAAATATGACCGTTGCCGAACCCAACATCATCGGCATAACAAAATCACACAAACTTCGCTGGTTCGGTCACCTACTCCGAATGGGAGAGGATCGTGCTGCCAAGAGAGCATACGTGGGACAACCGACAGGTCACAGCCCGGTTGGGCGTTCTAAGTACCGCTGGGAGGAACAGTGTACTGGTGGAACTGCGACATTTTCAAGTCAGTAACTGGCAACAAGTTGCGCACGATCGGGACAGATGGTGTGCTCTCGTTTCGGAGGCCAAGAGCCTATTTGGGTCCCTGAGCCAAATTAGTTAGTTTTTTATTTTTATTATGATTACACGTTCGGTCTATGGGCTGGCTTTACGCAGCGGACGTACGGCGCTCTGCGCGTCTTAGTATAACTAACTAAACTAACTACTTTGGCGCAACAACCCAAAATGAGTTTTGGCCTCCTACACAAGAGCACGCCATCTTGCCCGATCCTGCGCCACTTCCTGCAAGCTATCGCCAACTCCCCGCTCACGCAGACCCGCCTCCACCGTATCCTTTCAGCGGTACTTGGGGCGACCAATAGGATGTCGCCCCACTGTCGACCCAAATATGCTCTCATGACTTTTCGATCGTCTCCCATTCCCTCGACGTGGCCAATCCACCGAAGACGATGTGCTTTGGATTCGCCAATGATGTTAGGTTCGGCCACTAGTTCCGTGATCTCCGCGTTCTTGCGGATCCTCCAGCTACCATCTTCTCTTGTTGTATGTCCCAGGATCTTGATCCTGGGCATCTTAGTATAATTATGCATTTTTTTATCTTTATTTGACGAGCTTTGATCAATGGTATTATTATTATTGTTGATTTGTGGGCCTCCTGTATGCCGTTTTGACCAGATTTGATCTATTGCGGCAGCCCTTTATTAGAGTTCACTACTGAGGCCCGTTGAGTCTAGGAATTGCCAAATTCTTTGGGCAGTGAAATTTTGTATCTCTTCCGGGGGCACGACATGTTGCCCTAGGTGGATACTTCTTTTCCTCATGAATGGTCCACAGAAGCAGAGGACGTGCATTGCAGTCTCCTCTGCCTCTTGGCAGAATCTGCATACTGCGTCCTGTTTCATACCCATTTGAAACAGGTGTTTGTTTAGTTGATCAATGGTAACGAACATGCTCGCTCGAGAAGGCCAAAACATAAATCCTAGGGCCCGATAACGACAACGCACGTCTCCTAATTTACAGTATATTACAATCTCACCTCATCTTGTCGTAATATCTTTTTAACCTGGAACATAGAAGTAAAACCTGTAATTTTAATCCTTTTCAATCCTCTTCACCGCCAAAAGGTTTTGACAGCGCATCGTATCCCGGCTATTTGGTCTCAAAATGTACAAATAGTTTATTTCTAATATGTAAGTATTGTTTTTTTAGGTAAAACCCCAAAAGAAAAAAACGGAACCCTTATAGGATCACTGTGTAGTCCGTCCGTCTGTCTGTCCGTCTGTCAAGACCCTTTTTCTCGGAACACGTAGAGGCATCGCGTTGAAATTAAAACTATACAGGTATTTAAAATCGACGCCATGGTTCCTAACAACAGATTTCGCTATCTCTCATAGTTTCTGAGTTCTCCCTACTGACTCATTTGGATTGATCACCCTGTATACTCTACGGTCTACGGTCCCTTGAAGCTGTGAAAACATCAAACTTTAAAAAAAAGATACGGCCGTGTATGCTGCAAAAAACGTATATTTCAACACTTTTTGAAATTGATAGGGTATTTCCAGTTGTTCGAGAAACTTGAAATTTGGTATGAAGGAAGCTCTTATAGCACAATCAACAAAATAAATCTGAAAGACTAATTTTTTTATGTCTGTCGGTCTATATTAATAACCAATATAAAATGATCGAGCACCGCGTACATGCGTAGATAGTCATAGATAAACCCGGCCAAGTGCGCTTCGGACTCGGGCACCAAGGGTTCCGTACAAAATATACGCTACAAACGGCCCTATCTATGATATACTACTATGATATACTACTATGATAGCAAAGCAGAATCCTACTCCTAAGCAAAATGTACGCGGTGTTCGATCCTTTAATATTGGTTGGTGATATAGACAGACGGACATAAAATTATACTGTTTTTAGTGTTGTTATAGCAGACTTATAGCGGCAACAGAAGTACATTTGTGAAAATTTCAACTGTCTAGCAATCACGGTTTATGATCATGAGATACAGCCTGGTGACAGACAAACAGACTGACGGACAGCGAAGTCTTAGCAATAGGATCCCGTTTTACCCTTTGGATACGGAACCTTAATAAAAAAGTACTTACAGGATTACATAGCACGAGGGTCGCTGCCAATACCATCGTGAAAGCCGCAATTAATCCGGGGGTCTTCATCCTGCAATCAATTTGATCACTGATTGAAACAAGGATCACTAAACCAAGAGGGTCAATCGCTATATTTTCGATCGTGCCCAGGTCGCAAGGGGATAACCAGGTATAAACTAGATGGCGCTTTAAAAATAAACATTTTGAGAAACACTTATATCGGGAAACGGATTATTAAGGTAAAGGTGGGTCCACATTTGTATCATTTTATCAGATCATCGTCGCGTGGCATGATCGCGTGTCACGATCACGCGTTTGGACGTTGCGCCGATCCTATCGCTCGAAATCCATTTGCTACGCGTATCACACACTTATATCCGAAGAGTGCGGCATGATCGGCGCGCCGACAGTGAGCGTCCAAGTAGCGTGATACGCAGTCATGCCACGGTGATCGGATACGAGCAAATGATACAAGTGTGGACGCACCTTAACGGTAGTGATGGGAACGGATGTTTTGGTAAAAGAATAACACGTTTCGAAACCGTAAATACTATGTATGTCTCTTTGCATCGGGATGACCGGAAATCTCTTTGGAGACCTTTACTCAGCAGAAGCACTCTACGTAAACATATTTTAAATATCCATCCTTACTAATAAACGTAAAAGTATATGTATGTACGCTCCACTTTATCTCAAAAACTACCGGATGTTTTTTTATGAAACTTTCCAGTTATGAACCTTATACGTATATCAGAATAGGACATAGGCTATAATGTATGTCAAATTTCATCCCTTTGAAGGAGGAAAAAGGGGATGAAAATTTGTATGGGTAGTATATATTTTTAAAATCTTGGTAATATGCTTCACATTTCAATTAGTAAAATGTCGAGTTTTCGGGAAAGACATAAACTGTGATAAACGAATTTAAGGCGGACGAAGTGGCGGGCAGAAGCTAGTTTAATATATACCATTTCGTACCTTGTCACAGTCAAAATCAATATGAATGCCGATAGAGATACCATATCAATGTCACTATGACAAGGACGTAAGGGTACACAAATTAAATTCCTGGACCGTACACGGGTAGCTGGGCATGCACAGATGGTTTATAGTATAGGTACTTTTTACCCAACAATGCTAAAGTAAAAAAGGAGGTTATGACTTTTTTACCTTCCACGAACAAAGTTTTTGAGCACCATCTAATAAACCACTAATATAAAATAAACAGGAGTAAACACTGTACCTTGCGTATTCTTTTGACTTCGGAGAATAAAGTTTAACTTTAGTCTTCGATTGTGAAACAATATGCAATTACAGTTTTATGGAGTGAGTAGCCATGAAATTCACATGAAAAGTGATTGTTTTAACACATCGATACTAAAACATTGAAGATATTTTCAAAAAATACGTGAAACGGACTATTTGGAGGTCACAAAATATATATTTTTTGGATTTTGTGTTGTTGTGGCTTCATCACGTCAAAACGGCTAAACAGATTTTAACTATTTTTGGTACACGAGTAGCTGGGTATCCACATATGGTTATAGGATACATTTTATTCGCTTACGGTGAAGCAATAAAGAGAGTAATGATTTTTTTAAAGTGTAATGAATGGTTAAAAATTCTTGAATTAGATAGACACATAAATGGATAGATTTTGTATTGTTGTCATTCTGTCCGGTACCTAAGTCAGAAGACAATATGGACAGAGTTACTTAGAAAATGCTAGTAATTTAGGCTATTAACGTATTGACGAGATAATGAGCGTTTTTTATCTATTATTATTTATCATCATCATCATTTCAGCCAAAGGCCTGTGTCCAGCAGTGGACGCTTGACACAGGCCTCCTCAATACATTTCCACTTGGGCCGGATAGAGGCCACCCGCATCCAGCGAGTCCCCGTAACCCTAACCAGGTCGTACGACCACTTGGCCTGCCCACGCTGCGCTTGCCGGTACGCGGTCTCCACTCGAGAACCTTTCTTCCCCAACGGCCCTCGATTCTACGAAATATGTGCCCTGCCCATTGCCACTTCAGTTTGCTTACCCTGTTTGCTATGTCGGTGACCTTGATTCGTCTACGAATCTCCTCATTTCTGTTTCGATCTCGTAGAGAGATCCCAATCCCGAGCATAGCCCTTTCCATAGCTCGCTGAGTGACTGAGGGTTGAGTGACATTGGTTAGAAATATAATATTTTTGTTGCATTTTAATCTTTGAAATCGTAGTTTTAAAGAGTATCTCAGGAGACCATGGCAACATTTTTTTATTGACGACAGACGGGCATTTGACCGCAATCTTTTGCATGCATGACACAACACTGTATACCTGGTTTCCCGCGATACAGGCCTAGCCTAGTGCGGGATCCCCTGGAATCTCTGTATACCTATTTCTATGCAATGCACGAAACTTTCAAATTAACCAGAGCTGACAATGTACCTATTGTTTTTGTGCAATAAACAATTTATTATCTTTATCTTATCTTATCTTAATCTCACCTGTTGTTAAGTAGCGATGCAGCCGAGGATGTATCATGCCCGTCTAGAAACAGCCTATTTACTCTTGTCTTGAACACGCCCAAATTAGAATGGTCGGGGAACAAACTCGCAGGCAACGAGTTCCATTCCTTTGCGGTACGCATGATCAAAATGGCACCGAAGCGCGGATACGCGGGATATTGACCCAAATAATACGAGCGAATAGAAAAATATAGTTTATTGGTAATCAGGTATGGTCTGGTTGTCACTTGGCATCACCCTTCTCCTGGTAGGAGATGACGCCCTTCTCGATCAGCTCGGGGATCTCCACCGCCAGCCACGGACCCAGCTGGAACAATAAAATCATACCATCAGATGACTGGAAGAGGATAGTCTTTAGAGATACTGAAAAACATTTTTTTACACAAATCGAACCAGTCCCATAGTAAGCTCAATAAGGCTTGTATTATGAGCACTAGACGACGATATAAATTATAGAGTAAACTAGCTTCTGCCCGCGACTTCGTCCGCCTTAAATTCGTTTATTGCGGATAAGGGCATTTTTCCGGGATACAAAGTAGCCTATGTCCTTCCCGGGATTCAAACTATCTGCATACCAAATTTCATCCCAATCGGTTCAGCGGTTTAAGCGTGAAGAGGAAACAGACAGACAGACAGACACACTTTCGCATTTATAATATTAAGTAAGGATTCTAGATCCAATATTTAACTAGATAATATAACTTAATTCGAATCTAAACTAGACGCTATTCTGGTCGATATTCGACAGATAGATACTAGTAGGACTGACAGACAGACCGATAAATATCTACCTGAATGTACTGATACCTCATCTGGATAGTTTCACAGCTAGATGGATAGACAGTAGAATCTTTAACTGAATAGGTAGACATGGATATACACTTAACTGGATAGTTAGACACTTGGATAGATACTTAGATGGATAGGTAGCAGTGGCGTGGCGTCCATATAAGCCGATTCCCCCAGGGTTGCCCAAGGAAAGGCTTATAACCACCTTTTTCTTTAAATATGAGTAAATGAATACGCTTCGGCTTCTCTTATAATTTAATCTGACACCACGCCTCTGACAGGTAGACGTGGATGTACACCTAACTGGATAGATAGACACTTGGATAAATATTTAGATGGATAAGTAGTCATGGATATACACGTAACTGGATAAGTAGACACTTGGATATACACCTAACTGATTAGCTAGACACTTGGATAGATACTTAGATGGATAGGTAGACATGGTTATACACCTAACTGGATAGCTATACTTGGATAGACACAAAGATGGATAAGTAGACATGGTTATATATTTAAATTTTTAGGTTAAGTTAGGTGTGTGTGAAGTGACTGGTGGATGTAGATATGGACTTAACTGGATATATTTTTAGATGGATACTGTATACATAGACACACAAATACTCGACTCACCCCAAGTGCCATGGCGTGAGCGATGCCGAAGCGCGGTACGTTCCGCGCCCACAGTGGCTTGAAGTGGTCCGTGAGGCAGATCTTGCCCCCGCGATACATCTTGGCGGTCTTCCCGTCCAGACCCGGGAGCGCCAGTTCAGGCGCCGTCGTGGGGTACGTTATAGGGATCTGAAAAAATAAGTGAATCGAGCTATTGTTTTTTTTTTGTATACATGTCAAACAAATAGTAGATTGTTTGACAAGGGGCTAAAATAAGCCATTAAGACACGAAGTGATTATTTGGACGAGCTCACGAAGTGAGCGAGGACAAATATGTCTGAGTGTCATAATGGCTTTTAGCCACGCGTTAAACACTCTGCTTTTCACTTCCACTGCGAAAAAATAAAAAAAAACTTAACATTATAATTTTATATTTCATGAAAAACTAAAAGTACAGTTTGAGCAATTCTATCAGAAAGTTTGGCCAATCTGATCAGGTTGGTTTGTTTGTTTTTAATTATTCGTAAGGAGTATGTTGCTGGCCGCAAGTTTCTTTTTCAGTGTCATAGAAATATGTATGGGATTATATGGCTTTCTTCTAAACCCTAGGGGCTAAATGTACTATTTTAGTCTCGCTTCGCGAAGCTAATATGACGTACTTTTTGAGCAGGAGAAGTGAAAAGGTTATTCTTAATTCTCCTTCGCGAACGAAATCGCGTGCTCCTTCTACTCCGATTCATAATTAGATTCCAAAGTGTGACATCCTATTTTCATGATACAGCTATTAAAGCGTTTCGTAAAAATATGAATGAGATTTCGTGTAACCAGTGAAATTAAAGTAATTGTTATTGATGAAAACATATACTCGTACAGTTCAACCAAAATGGAGTAAACACAGCCAATGTCGATATCGAGGTGAAACAAAATAGAGGTTTTTACCACACTGGGTGTCCGTATCTGTGTGTCTGTGGCAACGTAGCGCTTAAACGGATCGACTGATTTTAATTTATAATATTTTCTTCTGTTTCCGCGATTATTACTCATTTAAATAAAACGTCACGGGTGGTTCACCCGTGACCACGGAAAGCTGAAAAGCTTCCGAAACGTCGGGAACTCAAATGAGATAATATACGCAATATAATCCGTTAAATTGTTTTATTTAAATGATTTTAATTTAGTTTTTTTTTTATTATTTGACACCTCACTTCGGTGTGTTCTATACTATAAAATGCACACCGCCGAGAAACTTAATGTCTCCAATCGTTAACAACATGCATTACATCACAATAAGAAAATTCACGAATAACATAAATCTTTACTTAAACTTTATTGCACAATCGAAAAATTTACAAATAGCGGACTTAATGCCAAAAAGGATTCTCTACCAGTCAACTATTGGGTTAAAGAGATACAGTTATATAGCAGGGCCTGTAAACTAAGAAAAAATTAAGAGAAATAGAACAGATACATATACTTATAATATATATGTACACAAATACACTATATAATGTAGTATACATACATATTACTTTATGTACCTAGTGCAAAACATCATACCGAGAGACAGAGAGAGCTAATCTTGAAGCTTACTTAAGAAGTGCTTTCGCAACATGTGCTTGAAGCTAAGTTTGCTTTGTGCTTGTCTGATAGCCAGTGGGAGTGCGTTCCAGAGTCGAATTGCCTGAACAGCAAAGGAGTTCGTCATAAAATCGGTGCAGTGAAGAGGAACTGAGCATGAGACTACGAGAAGTGTGGAGATTGCAACCAGGTCGAGCAGTTACAAATTGGAATTTAGATCTGAGATACTGGGGCGCAGGTGGGTCGAACAAAATGGAATAAAGTATACATAGGACTCGTAATGACAAATTCTGATACTCACATCAAACTCCAGGTCGAACTCATACTTGAGAAGGTTATGCACATACCAGCACTTGCCAAACCACCTCGTTCCGGTCTTGTCGGACTCCAGCCGGAACCAGTCATTGTCTGCTGTCTTATTGTTCTCTACATACTGCAATACAATAATAAAATTTAAATAAATAAATAATACAATTTATTGAAAAAAACGTATTTCACAATAATGATAAAATAAATTGTTTTTAACAAACAATTAGGGTAGATGCAAGTACTTATAAGCCTGAACTAGGATTCCCTGTTTCAGGCAAAATAGGACTTACATAATCTATTTTAAATATTCACAAGCCGAATGTATAGTATAGCACAAAATAATTCTTAGAAAATAAATTTAAAAAGTAAAACAATAGTTATTCAAAGATGATAATCAATGTTATTATATATTAGTCAGTGAAATTAGTCCACTAATTTACGGGTTACAAAAATAAAATATTTGGAACATCAATCAAAGGCCTCTTAGTCTTTTACAGACTATTGAAACAGTGTCATGTCGGAAAACAACGTTTTTCGTGGCTATGTAAGCCAATACGGGAATAGCCACGCATAAACATATTTACTATAAAATAAAGCAATGCTATTCGTATTAAGTAGTACGTGACAATAATTATTAAATTATTTTAAGACGGTCAATAATTTCTCTATATCTTCGTAAGACATTTTTTGTAGGGTTTCGCGGGGCGTTCGTTTACAATTAACATAACTAAGTGGATATAAGGTAAGTGTGGCCCCTATTTCGGCATGTTAAGGGACTGACTTTAGAGATTAAAAAAAAATATAATACACATGATATCACTTTGAAAGCTTTTGTGCCATGAACATTGATGTTTAGTCTGTTATTAAGTGCAAGAAATATATTGATTTAGATCGAAGTTTATTTTATATTAATTTATTTGTGGACCTCTCGTTTGAACCCCATTTTATACGTTTTAAGTGATAAAATTTGGCTCTGCTTCGTGAATTTGAAAGTTCGTGAATTCGTTGCCCCTGTTTCGGGATACATTTTGAAAGAGTAAGGGCTGAAATAGGCGGCCCTCATTTGAACTGCAAACGAGCTCATAAATGACAGTTCGGGTGCAGTGGCCGTAACTGCAAACCAACTGCCCTCCGACTGCACACCAGCTCAAGCCGTCTGCACGTCATGCAGTTACGTCAACTTCATCATAACATCATTTTGCAGTTGGGTTACCATTCAAATGCAGTCTGTCGGTATCGGGCCTAAAGATAAATCTATCACGAACTAACAAAATAACTGTCACTTGTTTCGTGTTACTGATTTCTGGAAATCCACGCTCAAAATTGTGTACTTATATTATTTTGAAATTATGTAAATAAACTATTAACTATCTTAGATACAATAAACATACACGAAAATAAATAAAACAAAACGATTATTTATTAAATAAAAGTTGGTCCGCTGGAAATGCGCGATTTTATCTTAAAAAACAAAATCAGGACACGTTCAAACTCGTTTTATGGCAAATATATTGAACAAATCATATACCGATATTTGTAAAACAAAAAGTACAGTCTTGATAATAGCGCCACCTCTCGCCGAGCAATGGTACCTGTAAAGGTATCTGCTCGGGGTGAAAGTAACTTCATAGTTACTGCACTAGGCGGCGCTAACGGCTAAAGAGTAGGATGCACCATACAGAGATCCATAAGCAAGAACAGATGACAAAATTCGTCGACTGCTGGTGTGGACGATTAGCTCAGATGGTAGAGCGTGCTGCCCCGGTCTGGCTCAAGGCACTGGTTCAAGTCCAGTATCGTCGAAAAAATTTTTCATATGTTTCTGATCTTTGTTTATAATAATTTTATAATAATTAATAAAAACATAAACACATTTGTCTAGCAGCCAGCCCTGACTTTTCTCTTTAAATGTGCGCCTTCTAATGACTTCAGATTATCTGGTAAATTATTATAAATCTTAATCTCTGTTACGTATGTGCTCTTACCTATACTATTATAAAGATGTAAAAATATAATGCTTGTATGTTTGTATGTATTGTTGTGGCTTCATCAGACTAAATCGGCTAAACGGATTACAACTATTTTTGGTTCTCAGGTAGCTGGGTATCACCAGATGGTTATAGGATACTTTTTACCGGACTATGCTAAAGAAAAAAAGAGTGATTATGACTTTTTCTCCTCCGCGAACGAAGTTGCAAGCGCCTTCTAGTTGATTATAAAGCTAGAAGGGCAGACTGTACATAAGTCATACCTGTATTGACTTTGCAAATTTGCCTTAGAGTTAAATACATCACACAATAAAGTAACAGGAATTAATATTTTTAGTGTAACATTGCCAATTAAATACATTTGATTTATTTACTTGCGAGAAAACAGCTGGTATTGGCATTAAATGCGTATTTTTAGGTTGGAATGTTGTTTACTATTTAGGATACGTAAGGATGAAGAGAGAATATAATGTAACACAATTTTTGGAGATTGATGAAGAGAATATGTATTGAAATATGCATTTATGTTTGCTTTATGGGTTTAGTTACTTAATAATTGTATTAATAAAATCAAAATGGGTCCACTTCCATACTTTTGAATAAGAATGCAGCCGTGACAGTTAAAGTAAATATCCATCTGATTATCCGATCCCTGCTGATGGATGTTCAAAGAAAAGTAAGTACAGTTGGAAATAAGAAAAGTAAAAATATATTGAATCATTTATCTACTCAGGATAATGAAGTATTTCGAAGAACTGTGTTTATAGATACTTCCAATCTTTAAAGCTAGTACATATTATACATTTAGTATACGGCATACGTTTTAGCATAACACGTAACGTGATTTACAACTGAATTATTGAGCAATATCTGCACAAGTAATCAAAAGCAACTAAGAACTTGAAAAGGAAGTGAAAGTTGATTGAAATACTATTTAAATAAAGAAAACGATCGCTCCACTTCCTCTAATCAGGTCTACCTATTTCTTATACACAAAAAAAAATATGCAATTGCTTTATAATATTTTTATCTATACAAATACCTTTATGAGAGCTTGATATTCTTCTTTTAACCTTGTCACCCACAAGTCTTTATCCCTCGGCCCAGCCTTGGTCTGCAGCAAGGGTATGCTGCTTAGGGTCTTACGTGTGCCTTCGTCTACCATTTTAATCTAATTGATGGTATTTATTTCATTACTTTAAAGAGAATGGGCCAAGACACCACAACAGGATTTTCAAGACGAAAACATTAGATCAATCACGGAACTAGTCAAATGTAGCACTTATATTTATTTTAATTACAATACTCTGATTTATAATTTTAAACCTTAACAGCTTACAATTAAGCCTTATTTTGTGTCAAAAGTATTGTAGTTTGAATAAAGTAGAGCTTAATTTGCATTGACCTGACTGCTGTATGTGACGTATGACATCAACGTGTCAAATTCTGCGTTTTATTATTGATGAAAAAGTGACTGCAGTATCTGAAATAAAATAATTATTAAACAAAATATAACATGAGCAAGCATCTCTTGGGAAATCTTCAAGATTAAGAGTCTTTATAGTAGTTTAGAAGCAGGTAGCTGTATGTATATATATATATATATATATACGTATATATGTATCATGTTTATATATATTAAGTATTATGTATAGTTTGTATCCTATGTAACTTGGGTGTCTCGCCCTTGTAATTATTATTTTGTACAAGTCTGATACCGATATCCAGCACCAATAATTTCTTTGTTTAGTCATTCTCTACCAGTCAACCATTAGGTTGACTGGTAGAGAATGCCTTTATGGCATTAAGTCCGCCATTTGTACTTTCTTGTATTGTGCAATAAAGTTTTAATTAATAAATGAGTTACTAATTTTTAAGATAATATTATGTGAGATATTTAAACACAATAATGAAAAGAAATGGATACGAAATGTGTGAAAAAGGTTTTTACAATTTAGTGAAATTAGCTAAACGCAAAATGACAGTTTCACAGCTGGTGTTGCTGTCCGAATTGCATTACGAACTACAGCAATAAGACTTGCAAATTGTTTATGAAACCGCGAAGCGAATAAATTGTTCAGAACTTTTATTTACCTATCTGAATACTAAAATAGCTTTTTTGTTGGAAATATAAGTCTTTGTTTTGATACTTGTGGATATTTCATTATTGTAATATCCTGATATTGGGGCATGGTTTGGACATAAAGAAACAAGTATTGATGTTGTCAAATAAATTGTAATCAGAAAATTATTGAGTTGTTTTCTGCGAGAGACTGTTATTAATATTAGTTATTTTATGAATTATATCGTAATAAAAAAACTAGGAGCTCTTTCTAATTGTGTTAAGTCGCGTCGTAGCTTCTACCGTAAAACAAAAGCAGGTTTGTAAAGCAATATTTTTAAAGTAGCTGAGTGTCAAAATAACTCAACAGCTAAATATACACACAAAACAATATCTAGCTTTAGTATTATTAGAGCCAATGCCAATATACATACACACAGTCCCTTTACATACATCCCTATCTAAATGGAACATTTATTTATTTATTCGTATGGCGTATATACTCGGGAGTATGAGTGGAGAGGGCAGCGCTGTATAATGTGCTCCATGGTTTGATCCTTTTCGCCGCAGTCGCGGAGAGTAGAGTCGCGCCAGCCGCACCTGTGACGGAAGTGGTTCCAGCGTCCGTGACCTGTCCTCAGTCTGTTTAAGCCAGGGACCGGTCAACCTCTTCCCAGACAAAATCCATTTAACGACTTAACCATTCATTAAATAGCCCAAATCACATGCCTACCACTTGAATAGCTTTCCCATTCATTTGACTTAGCTGTAGGAAGGGGTTTCCCTTACGCGGTCAGTTCAATGTAGGAAGGGGCTTCCCTTTCTTTAAATAAGCTTTTTGCAACGGCTTAATTGTATATTGGATAGCCGACAAGCCTTGCTTAGCTTCAGGAACGGGTTTCCCTTGGCTTCCCTAACCTTGAGATCTATAAGTTACCTATTTCGGTCTGATTTCGTTAGGCGGGGCATTTTTTGAGTTAGTTGCTGACTATTGTCGGTCCGCAGAAGTCGTATAGCACTTATACAGGGTGTCCCAAGAAGTAGTGATATACTAAAGCTGGGACGTAGAGGACCTAGAGGGCTATCTAAATCACCCCCATGTATGTTCCGCGATTTTTCGTATTTTCGGAGTTATGACTTTTTTTTAATTCTTCACCTATCACAGAGTACGATGAGATTTTTATTTATGGTGACGTGAATTATTGCGGTAGATGCTTGATTTTTTTTGTGTGCTAAGCTGATAGATAGGCCAATTCAGTATGGTAACATTTACTAATGAAATAAAAAAAAAAAAAAATGCCAAGAATGATAAAATTACCCAATATGTTCACAACTTCAAGGGGCTTTAAAAAGATAAAATCACATAAAAAAAATTACCGTTTAGCTTTTAAAAACTTGCTCTATCTATCAGGTAGCTACCCTGAAAATTTCATTTTATTATTCACAAAACTTCAATCAAAAAATTGAAATCTAAATGTGGCAAGTGCAAAATTAATTAACTTTCTAAATAAATTTCGTTCTAAATCACGCACTGGCCATCAATAAAAAAAGAACAAAAAACAAAAGACGGTTGACGCATGAAAACATTTTCACGTTGTTTGGTCATCGTTGGTACTTTTCAATAATTTAAAAATTGTGTTTTAATACTGCTAATTGTTCGTTTGGATTAGTGTTATTACCTGGAATCGACGACTTGGCATTATTTTACTGGACTTGAGTTTCCGTGTAAGTGATCATGTTTACTTCACGTGACTACGCAGAAATTCATTACTATTACGGTTATGCTAGGGGGAATGCGGCGGAAGCTTCAAGGCTGTACCGGGAACATGTGGAACGAAGAGGCGGGCCTCAACCTGAAACGTTTCCTGACTATCGCATGATCTTAAGAGTACATAATGCGTATTTGGAAGGTTACATACCGGGTACCAGATCAGGCCGTATGGCCACTATGCCGGATCCTGATGTAGTAGATGCAGTGGTTGAAGAAGTAGAAAGAGACCCGTCGACCAGTGTGAGAGTTATGGAACGTCGTACCGGACTTTCTAAATCTCAGGTACACCGTACACTACAGAGCGTAGGATATCATCTGTTTCACATTAGAAAAGTGCAACAGTTGAAACCGGAAGATTACAATCGGCGAATTGAATTCTGTCAGGAAATGCTGAGGAGACAAGCTGAAAACGAAAACTTTTTTAACCAAATCTTTTGGACGGATGAATCCCACTTTAGACGCAATGGGATTTTTAATATGCACAATTCTCACTCATGGGCAATTGAAAATCCAAATTTAAAAAGGGAATCGTCATTCCAAGAACACTTAGTGTTAACCTTTGGTCTGGCATACTTAACGGTTAGCTAATCGGGCCCTTTCAGCTGCCAGACCGCTTGGGCGGCAATCACTTTTTAAATTTTCTACGCGTCGATCTGCCCCTGCTGTTAGAAGATGTGGACTTGGAGACACGCAGAAGCATAGTACTGCAGTGTGATGGTGCACCATGCCATTTTGCCTTGCACGTAAGAAACTATTTCAATCAAAGATACCCTGAAAGATGGATTGGTCGTTGCGGCCGGGGTGACGCCTGCCTTATAGCCTGGCCTCCACGGTCCCCCGACCTAAACACCATTGATTTTTTTTGTATGGGGATACTACAAAGACCTCGTCTACTCAAGAGACTGCCGCAATTTGTACGAGTTAACCCGGAAATTGAGAGTAGCAGAAGAAACCATTAAAAATAATAGAAGTGCATTCAGACGTTTAAAAGACAACTTTTTTCGGCGATGTCGCACTTGCATTGAGCAACAGGGGGGCCATTTTGAAAAATTCTTGTAATTAAACACCTTGTAATTGGTTTTACTTTGTTTGTATTAATCATCATGTAAATTAAAATTTTGCTCTTACCACATTTAGATTTCATTTTTTTGATTGAAGCCTTATGAATAATAAAATGAAATTTTCAGGGTAGCTACAATAGATAGAGCAAGTTTTTAAAAGCCAAACGGTAATTCTTTTTACGTGATTTTATCTTTTTAAAGCCCTTTGAAGTTGTAAACATATTGGGTAATTTATTCATTCTTGGCATTTAATTTTTTAATTCCATTCAAAGATCTAATGATAGTAAATGTTACCATACTGAATTGGCCTATCTATCAGCTTAGCACACAAAAAAAATCAAGCATCTACCGCAATCATTCACGTCACCATAAATAAAAATCTCATCGTACTCGGCGATAGGTGAAAAATTAAAAAAAAGTCATAACTCCGAAAATACGAAAAATCGCGGAACATACATGGGGGTGATTTAGACAGCCCTCTAGGTCCTCTACCTCCCAGCTTCAGTATATCACTACTTCTTGGGACACCCTGTATAGTTTGTCTGGTGTACGTACGACAAAGTGTCTGATATAATAGTGATAACATGAGGTAAGTATTTTAAAATAAGAGAATAGTTTTACAGTTTTAATCTGAGAAATCATGCCGGTAAAACGGGATGACAGCGTCGACGCGCGTGTGCGCAGACTTAAATCAAAATAAAAAAGCTACCAATAATTTCGGTATACCTACTAATTTTATTTATTTTTTAGTACTAGGAGGAGTAGGAGGGGAATATATGTCCTAGAAACAGAGGATGATAACGACGAACGAATTAATCCTCATTACGATTTGATAAGATGCTTTCTATCGCAAGCGACGGCGGCTAGCGGCATTATCAAAGAACGTCAAGGCGCGTGCCGATACACATTACACCGCGCGAAACGCCTACAACGTAAATACTGAAATATTGCTCTTATTTTTAACCGACTTCCAAAAAAAGGAGGAGGTTCTCAATTCGACGGAATGTTTTTTTTTTTTTTTTTTTTTTATGGATGTTTACCGATTACTCAAAGACTATTTGACCGATTTCAATTTTTTTTTTGTTTTATAGAAGGTACTTTCAAGTTGGTCCCATTTAATTTTGGTGAAGATCTGATGATGGAATCCATGAGGAATTGAAGGAACTCCTCAAATATTGTAGGCATACATATAGCGATTTTGGTATTATAAGAAACATAATAAGCATTTGCATTCTGAAAGTGTAAATTGGTGAAGTGGAACTGATGCAGAAGACCACAGAATGTCATCGGAACTCCTCAATGATAAATGATTTACGGGTGGCGAGGTAGTCACAAATTTAAATGTTCCTGATGAGAATGGTACCATCGAATTGATTTGATGATGGAGCCGGAAGGTAGGCACCAGATCTATGTAATAAAATAATGTATCCTAGCCGTGTTTGGGCTTGTTCGAATCGTCACGAGATACACTTGTAAGTAACGATTAACTAAAAAGTGTAAAATAAATAAACTTTTAAACAAAAAAATAAAACCGACTCCAAACAAAACTAAAAAGTAAAAAATAACGCCATAATTCAGTTTCTTCAAATTACTTACAAGTAACCGTTTGTATACTCAGTCTATACAGTATATACAATTAATGTTATTTTGGAGTCGGTGCCATCGTGTCACAACTAACTAAAATCGTCAATTTTCAATATTTTACACATTCTTTATATGGCACCGACGCCAAAATAAGATTAATTGTATATACTGTATAGACTGAGTATACAAACGGTTAATTGTAAGTAATTTGAAGAAACTGAATTATGGCGTTATTTTTTACTTTTTAGTTTTTTTTGGAGACGGTTTTATTTTTTTGTTTTTATGGATACAAGAATCAAAATGGCACAAGCGTTATAAGGGAAGCCCCTTCAAGAGGTAAGCAGTTCGAACGACTTTTTAAGCGCTTAGCAAAGGGTATCAAGAATCCGTTTGGTATACCGATATCCGTATTAAAAGTCGTTTAAAAAGCCTTATGAAGGGGTTTTAAACGGGAACGGCTTTGGTTAGCAAAGTCGAACGAAATACCCCTTCAAAAACCCTCGAAGGGGATACGGGACCGGTCCCTGGTTTAAGCGACACAAAAGCTTTCGTGTGAGGTCAAAACTGTCTGGTTTAGCCGTGGAATCAAGGGCTTGCAGGATAGGGCCAGTTGTGCTCATATACCACTTGTCTTTCCAGCTCTGTCTTAGTTAGTTGCATAACTTTTGGGCTGCTACACAGGCGGGCCGTCGGGATTTAAGCCGTTGGGGTGGAGGTTGACAAAAAGCCTGGTGAGCAGACAAAGACGGCTGGGACTGGATCTTTCCTGCTTCTCTCTTCAGTGCTTGATTTTTGCGAAGGTGTGGTGGTGCAATGTGGCTCAGAACCAGGAGCCAGTGAAGCGGGGTGGACTTAATTGTGCCAGTTATACATCGCATCGCCTCATTCAGTTTGGTATCCACTTTATGTACATGTGCGCTATCAAGCCACACTGGGGCATAGAACTCGGCAGCTGAGAAGACTAGTGCTATAGCTGACATGGTCAGTAGTGCCGCACAGTTTGTGGATGATGTTGTTCCGTGAGGAAACTTTGATGCCACTTTCTGGAGGTGTTCCTCGTACGTCAGCGTTCTATCACCACTAGAGGATCTTTCTGCCCCAGTGGTGTCGGTTCTATAAGCAATGTGCCCCGTCCAGTTCAGTTCAGTCTGTAATATTAATGGCTTTTGTCCATCAGGATAATTTGCCAGCATCAAAGTATTAAACCAAGGTACGGTTTTATATTAAAAATGGTTTTGTATTAAAAATATTAAAATAACGAGTTGATCAACACCGATTGATGTATCCCGTCCAAGATGGATGATGACAAGAATCAAATGCCCCGCCCACTGCCATTTTAGTTTAGCAACTCTGAGTTATGTCACTAACCTTTACAAAATTTTTATATAATTGATTTAAATTAGTCATAAACTAAATTATCTGCTATAAATACTGATGAGCAAATTGCGGAAACTTTCCAAAATGCTAAAAAAGGTCTTAAAACAGGTAAGTTAACACTAGACTTAAAACCTTTATTACACCAAAAAAAGCTTAAAAAAGGTCTTATAAACATGTAAGTTAACACTAGACTTCAGACCTTTATTACACCAAAAAAAGCTTAAAAAAGGTCTTATAAACATGTAAGTTAACACTAGACTTCAGATCTTTTTTAAGCATTTTTGGATAGTTTCCGCAATTTGCACATCAGTAGCTATACCTAAGTATAAAGTTTTGTTCGTGCTAGTATGGGTTCGGAACAGTCATCAGCGGCACCACCGAAGGCCACGCGCGCGCCGCCGGTCCGTCGTGGACACACCATTGCTGCTCCTAACGTTCCAGGTGATATTCTATACAAATTATTTCCCAAAGCTTTGCTTTTGATAACTGTGTTGTATCTATATTGCTCCTTTATTAACCAACATACAGACAAAACATACTCATCAACTTCTTACTCCTGGCACAATCTGAATGTGATTTGTTTGTGAACGGGATAGCGATGCTGATGAACGAATGGAAGAGAGTGCTAGAAAGAGAACAAGATTATAAGTTAATTAGTTTTTAAGTACTCCTGAATCAATGTAACGATTTGGTGTTCTTACTGTTATGTTCCATTATTTGTGACTCGTTTAATAAATGAATATGGATAGGTGTATTGCTATCTTGGCCCCTCTACATGATCGCCGATCATCAAGGAGCAGGCGGGACGCAGCAATACGTTACAACGAGATGGAAATATATGGTGCTCTTTCTAACGTATAACCGCGTCCCATCTGTTCGCCGATGATCGGCGGATCGTGTAGAGGGGTGCGCTTCACTCTATCGAACAACATTTAACATAATTTCAATCGATATAACAATTAATGATATAATATTCTAATGATATAACAACTTATCATAGAATCGACATTTGAAAAATTAATTATTTATTATAAACACATTTAGTAGATTATTATTTACTATAATTAGCATTTGATATAACGGACTTTATATAGAATACGATTCTCATAGAATAATTAAATGATATAAGAACGAAATATAATATAATATAAAATGTAGTTAATATTTAAATGACAATGTGCCTCTTTTGTCGCATATAAACTTTGGTTGGGTAAAACTAGGTTAGGTTATGTTAGTTCTGCAACCACAACAGCTCGCGAGCCGAGCGAGCGAAGCGAGCGTGCCGCGGCAGCGGCCGGCGAAGCGCTAAGGCCGAACTGCTACTAATAAGGTAGCTTATGTCAGGAGGTTCATTTAAGGAATACTTTATTGAAGGTATGAATAAAACATATGCCCAAATTATCATTTTTATTTCAAATCTGAATTACTTATTATATAAGTAGGTACCAATATGGTATTTTGAAACTTACTTCAATGATAACTTGGAAGCAATACCATTACATTGCTAATGTATTTGAACAGGCAACTATCGAACAAATTATTGTTGCATAAAATGAGGAGTATACCAAATATGGATTATATTATCCGATTATAAATAATCATTATTTAATTCGTGGTTATAATAAATTAAAATATATTAATTGTTATTCTATCAAAAGTTTATTCTATTAAATTATCAATTATACACATTATATTTTCTTCTGTTTCCGCGATTATTGCTCATTGAAATAAAACAATTTAACGGATCATATCGCGTATATTATCTCATTTTAGTTCCCGACGTTTCAGAAGCTTTCCAGCTTTCCATGGCATGGTCCTCCCGTGACCATGGAAAGCTGGAAAGCTTCTGAAACGTCGGGAACTAAAATGAGATAATATACGCGATATAATCCGTTAAATTGTTTTATTTCAATGAATTATACACATTGAAATTCTATGATTCGTTGTACAATAAAAGTATACTATATGTTGTTCGAGGGATTATTACACACCCCGTGTAGAGGGGCCATCAGATTTTACTGGTAAATTTATAATAGTGCCCATTCATTATTACTGAATATTAATGCAAAATATTTAAAGAATGGCTGTTACGCGCGAATAGGTCTTCAGGGAGATATGCAATAGGGAATATACATGAATTTTTGTTTTTGCTTTATTAGAAGCTCATTCATCTAACAAACAGTAGACAAAAATATTTTTTCGAATAACTATAAAACTAACCAAGATATAAGCCATCAAACATTTCATTTTATCTCTGTCTAGCAAAACAGAATTTAATATGCTGTTTATATGGCCTGAGTGCATTATGACGTAACAGTACATGCCGGACCTCTCTATCATATCGTTGTCTAATTATTTTAATTTTAATTACACATTTCGAAATCGTTTTTACGGTATTTTGATATTTTGGTAAGGTAAGCGATAAATAAAATCATGCATGTATTTATAGCATAAGTTATTCTGATGTCTAATCAACTGGAAAGTTTTGTTGAGATCCGTTCAGTAGTTTGTAAAAGTAATAGAAATCCATTGGCACAAAGATTCACATCCATATTATTATAAAGTTGTAAAAAAAAAACCTTCCACTGTCACTGAAGCGGAAACTCATCGACATGTGAATTTTGCCTGTCCTAACCTGCGGTGCCCAAACATGGTCGCTTACTGAGAGCCAAAAGTCCCAGTTGAAGGTTGGCCAACGGGCCATGGAGCGCAGCATTTTAGGGTTGAAAAGGATGGACCGCGTCTGAAACACCATGCTGCGCTCCAAAACACACATAGCTGACGTAGGTAGCAAGACAGCCAGGCTTAAGTGGGATTGGGCAGGCCACGTATGCCGTATGCATCCAGAAAGATAGGCCAGCATAGCCACTAAGTGGGTGCCTAAAGATGGACGACGCAGACGGGGCAGGCCCAGACCTAGATGGCGGGATGACCTAGACGCATTCCTCGACAACTGTCCGGAACAGGCATCAAACAGGGACCCGAGGGAGAGGCAAATGCCCATAAATACAGGCTACAAAAAAAAAATGAAATGTCTGTACCCTGAAGATATTCTTAAAAAAGTGATTGTAACAGACTATTTGGAAGTCTGAAACGAAAAATACTTTATTTTTATTTTTTGTATGTATCTCCACATCTCTCTATCTCTTGCTTTCCTGGTCCAGATGTTTGCAGCCACGTACCTAATATCATCAACTCATCTTGACACGTTTGGCTTCGGGGGTTGTACAACGGTCTACGACGCTGGCGGTCCCGGGCTCGAATTCCGGCTGGGGCGAGTGTTTGAGTAATGAGCACGAATGTTTGTTTCTGGGTCTTGGATGTTTTGTATGTATTTAAGTATACTCATATATCTGCATATTATGTATATCGTACCCATAGTACGAAGCTTCGCTTAGTTTGGGACTAGGCTGATTTGTGTAAGATTGTACGTATGTGTATGTAATCACTTTATTGCACATAAACTAATCCAAAAAAAGTAGGTATTTTTATAAACACAGATATGTACAAAGGCGAACTTATCACTGTGAGGGATCTCTTCCAGTTTACCTTTAAGCAAATATGAGAAAAAAAATACATTAAAGAAGATAGACAAACCAACTAATTAGGTAATATGCACATAAAAAAATATATATATAACTAGAAGATGCCCGCAGCTTCGTTCGCGGAAGAGAAAAAGTCAAAACCCATCATTTTTTCTTCAGCGTAGTCGGGTAAAAATTATTCTCTAACCATCTGGAGACACCCAGCTACCCGTGTACCAAAAATTGTGGAAATCTGTTCAGCCGATTTTGTGTGATGAAGCCACAACGACACATACAAACATACATAAAATCCAAAAAAAAAAATTCGTTTTAGTGACCTCCAAATAGTCCGTTACACTATTTTTTTGAAAATATCTTCAATGTACAGACATTACATTTTTACAACTTTATAATGGTATAGATATAGATATCGTCACCTAATACCCATTGTACAAGCTTCGCTAAGTTTGGGACTAAGTCGATTTGTGTATGATTGTCCCTGTGTTATATATTTATTTATTTATCGTCTGGAAGGTCTGCCTCTCTTTCTAGACATGTTTCTTTAAGATACATTGTGAAGTTTGTAACAGAAGCCCGACGGGAGCCGCCAGCAAGCGGCAATAACTCTCCGGGAGCCAGCGTGTGCAGTGACTCCGAGCTGCCTTACATCTCGTACACCGTGGATCGGCCTATCGGAGGTACTGCCAAGTTTATAGCAAAAACATACTCGCCATTTTCATTTTTTATATGAAACACATGTTTTTTGTGTTCCTCTGTTTTATTTTTATTCGGGGTTCCGTTGTTGCCATTTTGGCTATGTATTGCAATTTGCAAACAGGATTTCAACCTGCGACCTCTTCTTTAACGCAGAAGTGCTCTGACCAACTGAGCTATCGCAACTTTATGTACCTACGTGGCTTAAATTTTCAAACACAATCTTTTTCTTGTAAATAATATTAATGTCATCGAATGTAATAAATATCTTTTTAACTTGTACTTATAACATAAATGGTAATATAAAACTATAAAATTAAAATATAATACTAACTAAAAGACTATACGCACTTTGAACAACGAGGTTTGTTATCAGTACGCTCAATCTATGCACTGGAAGCTCGTGCATCACTGAGAGAAAAATTCAGGGAAACCAATATTCTCACCGTAGCATCTCAGTACATTCTCGAGAATATTATGTATGTTCGGAAAAATCAACATGATTTCAAACACAACAGTGACATTCACCACTACAATACAAGAAATAAGAACAAGCTTGCCATGCCTGCTCATCGTCTCCGCAAGGTCGGAACTTCGTTCGTGGGGAACTGTGTACGCTTCTATAACAAAATACCTACCGATGTAGTGAATTTACCTTGCAGCAAATTTAAGTCCCACATAAAACGTCACCTACTAAACAAGGCGTATTATACTGTAAATGACTTTTTAGACGATAAAGATGTCTTTAAGCCAGTAGTTTAGTCTTGTGTATGTAAAGTAAGCATTATTTTAAGAGGTAATAATAGTTCGCATTTAATGTAACATGAGAGCACATTTGTTGTTTCTCACCGGGCAATACTATTAGTGTTTAATGCCCGGCAGTGTGAGCATGTCATGTTCGCTTAAAGGTCTTTGCTTACGGTGGCGTCGTTGATCGGGTCGCAACCTTCCCTAAAATATGGTTGAGGGAGGCGATGGCTGAGATATGCGTCATGCTCGTGAACGGGTGCCGTTTGTGGGGTCCGGTCTATTCATGCTAGCAAGGGCCAAATTAATTGTATACCTAGTAACTGCCTACCAGTGTTTAATGAACTGATGACGTGAGAGACTTCATCCTGTACTCGATTGAAGTTATTCATTTTTTATTTGATTTAGAGACTGTATACATCTCTAAGAGTTTTGTTTTATTTATAGAGGTATATCCTTAAACATTTCTGAGGATTTTAATTAACTAATTTTATCTTTTTGCATGTTATGACGCCTAGAGACCATATACATCTCTAAGAAATTTAGATTTAATAATAATTATGTTTAATGTATTATTCACTTTGACCCCTAAGAGACCTTAAACATCTCAGTAGAATTCAGTCAAATTATTATATTTAATTTTATCGCATGTCGTGACGCCTAGAGACCTTATACATCTCTGAAAAAAAAATAGTTTATATTTTATATTAACATTGATCTGGAGAATTTGTACATCTCCTCTGCGTGTATCAATTATAAATTAATTATAACACAATTGTAAACGTTTAAGTATAATCAAGACAATATTGTAATAGTTAATTGGTACACGCATATTAATTGTTTTATATACTCTGACATGTAGAAATTTAATCTAGACTAGAGATGCAACGGATAGTGGTTTGGCCGGATACCGGATATCCGACTGTCGCGACCAATGTCAAATTAGTATATTTGTTGAACTCACATGTGCGATTGTGGCATACAGAAAAGTGCGGCACCTGGCGAATGTCCAGGAAAAGAGGGTGGCAGTGAATGCGTTAATGCTGGGGCCACACTGACGCGAGAACGCGAAGATTTGCGTTGTCGCGACACGTGTGGCCAAAAAATTCGTGCCGTTCCCTTCGCGCCGCTGTTAGTAAATTGCCGCACATAAAAGGGTTTTGTCGCGACCAAGTTTGTGCGGTTGGCTACACTTCACGCGCTTCACGTTCCAGATTATCGCGTCGTAGTGAAGTTTCGACGTACATCAAAATGATGTGATCAAGCACTTCGTCATGAATCGAACACGATTTTTTATCGCGACAACGCGAACACGAATCTTCGCCTTCAAGTCTGGACGTAGCATAAGGAATTTTCTACCAATCTACCAAATGGTCTTAAAAGAAATTTACCAACTTGCTTTGAATTTATTTTATTTGACATTAAACTTTCGCTTCAGATTCTCCAAAAACATCGACAAAGAACCAGCGACAGGACTCGAAGAAGTCTCTACTGCTGCGGCGACAGATGTCGCTACAAGCGAGGAAGACCAAACGGGCGCGGGACATTGTCGTGGTGAAGGAGCAGGCGACAGCCACACTTGACGAAGATATACGGAAATTGCAGGTACATCCATACTATTATACAGTTGTAAAAATTAAACTGTACATTGGAGATATTTTCAAAAATATAAGTGATACGGACATCCCCCCCCCCCCCCTAGTAAAACGTTACGTAACCAACAAGTGACCATTTTTACCTAAAATACCATTTACCATTTGAAATTTTGAGAAATGTTAAAATATGCGTGAGAGAATCTGTGTACGCGACCGTTCTGTAAGGTTACAAAAAAACAATGTTACGTAACGCGTAGTTCATACCCCCCCCCTCCGGCCCCTGTAACGCATCGTACCGTTTTACAAGACTCCCCCCTCCCCCCGAAATCCGTTACGTAATACTTGAACGCTCCTTTATGTGATGAGCACGAATGTTTGTTCCTGGATCATGGATGTTTTCTATGTATTTAAGTATTATAATTAATAAATAAATATAATTAATACGTATATCTTAGTCTAGTACCCATCGTACAAACTTTGCTTAGTTTGGAACTAGGTCGATTTGTGTAAGATTGTTCCTGATTATTTATTTATTATTTGAAAGTCACTAATAAACTGACATTTAAAATACCACAAGATAGTTTATAATATTTTTAAAGGTCGAACGAAAAATTAATGATATTGCATGCCTATTTTAGGTCGAACATACTCGTAGAACTTACTGTGTGGTATCAATATCTTACAGTGACGTGCAGTCCATATAGACACACAGGCAATGCCAACCCTGAAGGAACATAGCTCTATATCGACGCTGGAAAGCAAACACGTAGTAACCCACACAAGGTCGTTTTTTTTTATTGCATTTTTTGAATATACGATAAAAATATATTGGAACAAGAAATTTTCTTGTTTTTTTAAAGTTTGCACCGTAAACACGCAGTAAATGGCAAAAAACCCAATTTACTGCGGTTATCTTTTGTCAAATTCACGTGGGTTACTGCGCATTTAGTGGCCATAAAAAAATTAAGAAAATAAATTTTCACACATTTGGCGATGCGTTTACTAGTTTTACTACGTGTTTGCTTACTGTGACAAAAAATCAAAACGTAGTAACCTATACAATTTCCACTTGTAATAAATTTTGGTTGAATTCATTAAAATAAAATTGAAGTCCTACAAATTTTGTTTATTGTGTCCAATTTTGAAAAACTTGGCTTCATAGACACGAAAGTTATGATATTTTTTTTCAAAACTCGGAAGGTTTTCGTCTCTGGTGAACAATTTCGTTTTTGTGGGTTACTACGTGTTTGCTTTCCAGCATCGAAATAGCCATGTGATCAAAACATTTTTACTGCCTACCACAATACCTGTTTAATTTATAAGTTTAGGCGTTACTTTGCGGAATCCCATATTAGATTAATGGATTCTAGTTCCTTTGCTTTACTGCGAAATTGTGTCTTGGTTAGATGTGACAATAAATTGTGCTCACATGCGCATATTTTCATGCAGTTTCTACAAAAAAATTCGCATACAAATACAACAAACCACAACCAGACAGTATAATCCTCGACACGTGTTTCGCCTCTACGAGGCATCATCAGGAGATGCAGGAGATGTTGACGGTCCACCCGAGGTATGCGCATGTGAGCACAATTTATGGTCACATCTAACCAAGAAACTATTTAATATAACATGTGGGCCGTTATAGACGGTTCTGAATGTAACATGATATTATTCGATGTTGTGCAGGAGATACCGACGTTCCTGCCGATCATGCGAGGCACGCTAGGCCTCCCCGGGGCCAGGGATCCGGAAGTACTTGAAGGTTTGCCTATATATTTTTTTCCGTTTCCGCGATTATCACTCATTTAAATAAAACAATTTGTACGTCGACTGATTCGACCCCGTGAACTCGAAAGCTGAAAAGCTTCCGAAACGCCGGGAACTCAAATGAGATAATATACGCTATGTAATCGGTTTAAATTGTTTTATTTAAATAAGGTATGTCTATTTCAATCTGAAATTATAATTTTGGTTAATGATATATAGAGGAGTGGATTTAGCACCGTGACGACCACGTGCTTTCGTGCTCTGTGATCCAGACGGCGAGATAACGGCAGCCATCGAGAGGATGGCAGCTGCGAACTCTTCGGACGATGAAGTTTAAAAGTCAACCCCGCCGTCGGGGTCTCTCAGCCCGTAGTTCCGCAATCTCCCCCACGCTCAATTTCTCTTCTCGATCTACCCCGCCTTCAACCCACCTCAGCAGAGGCTGCGAATAGCATTCCCGTTTGTGGATGGCATTCCCTCACTGAATCCGGTTACTGGTAAGGAGACTTGACCAGTTCAAAGTCAGGTTCTAAAAAGCATCACAAACATAATGTTTTTAATACCAATGTACCACTCGGTACTGGATCAGCTTGTTTGATTTATTCATGGTCCTTCGAGTTCGCCGGTATCTGCCAGGTTTAATTCAGTGGTGATGTTTTTGCGTAATAAAAACTTAACAATTCCTACGGAATTATTTCGCGCACCTTGCAGCTAGCTGCACCAGATGTTGTATACTTAGCACATCGCCGTCGTCAAGAAAGACATTCAAACAACGAAAATGAGAGTAGGTTTCGATGCATCCTGTAAAGGTAAAAATGGAGTATCACTCAATGATAATCTAATGGTTGGGCCTAAATTGCAGATTTGCGGCACTTAGTCCTAAGATTAAGATCATACCCAATTCCACTGGTATCTGACATAGTAAAAATGTACCGGCATGTCAAAATCCGAGAAGATGATTTGGACTTCCAAAGACTAAATTGTAGAGATCCTAATAATCATTAAATCGATAAAATAATAAATGTCTATGTTTACTCCCATGAATGGTTGTGTGACTCAGGCCTGGACGCGCGGCCGTGGGCGCGGCTGTGTGCGCGGCTGCAGGCGCACCTCGCCGCCACCGCCACGCCACTGGCTCAGGAACAGAACCAGCTCGCTTCCAAGCTCAAAGAGGTATTTACAATAATGAGTGAATTTCAGGCCTGGACGCGATATAAAATTTTATTATTAAAAGTCAGTTTCCAATTAATGTATGATAGTATGAAACATACACACTATGGGCTCGTTCAGAAATCACGCGAGGTTTTTTGGGCCACATTCAGACTCTCCCCTCCCCTTTAGTGAGGTTCTAAGCGACTCCTCTCCTCACTCCTCCTCACGTAACCTCATGTGTATTTTTTTGGACTACTTGAAATTTCAAGTAAACGATATTGTATTTAGATGACCTTGGGTTAATTTTAGTTTTTCGTAAATAAATGCGTTATGCAAACGTACGTCTGAAAAATTAGACTCCTATTTTAAGGTACATAGGTAGAGTGGAAAAATACACGTGACGTCACCTTGTACCCCCCTCCCCCAACGTGATCAGTAGCCCCCACTTTGGAGCCTTGCGTGATTTCTAGATGAGTCCTATATAAGTCGGGATGTTGACAACTTTCTTCTGTTGTATGTTTTAGAACGACCGTTCAATAACAGAAATACTGGTAAAAAAACTACTTCAATATCATAAAAACTCCACGCGATACAACAACGTTAGAATCACATTTTTGGACTTTCCCAAAAACTCTCCATACTAAACCGGCGTGACGTCACACCTTCCTACCATATATTGGGAAATCAAGAACTTTATCCTGCAGCAATGTTATAACTTTCGTTTATCGGAACAGTTTCATAACAAAAGTGGAAATTTCATGGATTATTCAATGGTATTATTGTTTATTAATATTTTCATACTATAAAAATCGACTTTCCAACATATTTTTCATGGCTTATAAAACAAGATACACATAAGATATCACTCGTTTTGTTTTAGCATTTTCGTCATAAAAGCTACCATTTGGCATCAAAATTGTATGATTATTTGAGTACAGTCAACACCCCTATCGTCCCCCAGGCGGACTCGGAGGTGTGTAGACTGTACTCGTGGATGGTGGACCGGCAGCGCAGCAACGCGCGGCACGCCGAGCGCCTCGCGCGCGTGCACGAGGTCGCGCACCAGCTCAGCCGCTGCAACTCGCTGCTGCAGCAGGTACCCACCACATGTCCATAGCTTCTGTGCCATCCACACCAACCTTAGCCCTTATTGGCACTCTCAGGTAAGATAAGGATCAATGGCTTACCTTTAGACATCAATGGATAGTAAGAATAGCGGAATAGACAGTTACACTAGCTCAACAGACGGTTACACTAGCTCAAAAGTCAGTTACATTAGCTCAACAGACGGTTACACTAGCTCAAAAGACAGTTACATTAGCTCAATGGATATTTAGTCTAGCGTAATAGACAGTTACACTAGCGTATTAGGTAGTTTCACTAGTATATTGGGTAGTTACACTAGCTCAACAGACAGTTACATTAGATCAATGGATATTTAGACTAGCGTAAAAGACAGTTATACTAGCCTATTGGGTAGTTACACTAGCTCAACTGGCAGTTACACCAGCTCAATGGTTTTTTTTTTTTTTTTTACAATGTGCAGTTTACCCCTCCCGCATGTTCGTCGTTTTTAGGGTTCTGTAGTCAACAAGAAACCCGTATAGTTTCGCCATGTCTGTCTGTCCGTGCGCGGCTTAGCTCCGTGATCATTGTTACTAGAAAGCTAAAAGTTGGTATGAGTATGTGTATGTGTGACATGCAATTTAATGAAAGAACCTATATAATATAATAATGTTGACATGTGTAATTTCCAACTTGAATTTTAATTATGGTGCCTTTAACGCTATTCGTACTGTAAAATAATGACATGTAATATTTCATAATATTATAAATAAATTAGTATGAGTATGTATCACGCCGACAAAATGGTAAAATAAAAATTAAAAAAAAACTTTTTTTCTGGTGTCGTTGAATAGGTGTTTTGGGTTTCCAAACATTATGTTTTGAAAAGTAAAAAAATAGCCATTTACATCACATTTTAACCACGGGACCGCGGGTCAAAAAATAATGGAAAAATTCGTGAAAATGAGGCCTTATTTTTTTATTTTTTTTATTTATCTTTTATTTCTTGTAACCATGGACACATATTGTATTAGTAGAACTTACAAACTAAAGAGTTAGTAGGTCAAAAACTTACATTTAAAACAAGATAACACTGACTGGGGAGTGCAATCCCTCACAGTGTAACATGTAGGGACAGTCAACCCTGTCCGCTATCATGCGTAGAATGCTGTCGGGAGCGACGCGCACGCATGGTTGTATACAAACAATCCACACGCGCTTCCGCGAACATCCCTGATGCGCTACAGACACGAGGCAGTCCCATCAACACCCGGAACGCATTATTATACTGGACCCGAAGGGCCCCATAGGCCCGTTGCGTGTAACGCGCCCACAAATTGCAAGTATAAAGGGAGGTGCAAAACGCCCTAAACAATGTAACTTTTACCTCTTTGGAGCACCTTGCAAATCTGCGTGCGATCATATTCGCCCTGACCGACAGAGCCCTTCGTTCCCTTTCCATATCCAGGTCGTCTTGGAGGTCGGTCGCGATCAAATGGCCTAAGTACTTGAAATGGTCTACTCTCCCCATAGGGGTACCATTGAGGCAAATGGCGGGAACTTCCACTGTCTTCTTGCGACCGCACTGAAACACCATAAACTGGCTCTTGGCAACATTATATTTAAGGCCATGATCAGCTGCATACGTTTCACACATTTTCAGTAGCTTGCGCATCCCACACACCGACGCGCTCAGCAGCACCATGTCGTCTGCATAACTTATGTTGTTAACACAAACTCCATCCACATGACAACCGACATGGGTGCTGCTGAGTGCCTCGATTAGTCCGTTAACATACAGGTTAAAGAGCACAGCTTGTACTCGTAAGTTTTTTCAATGAAAAGTATATTGAATAAAATCGGTCGAGCCATTTTAGAGTTATCGTAAAATTTCATGATTTTCTTTAAAATGACGTAAGTGCCGCGGGGTGTCCTTATACTTCGCACTTTACACATTAGTTAAGTGCCATACTGCATTAAAATATTCCGCTTAATCTGGCGCGATTTTTTAGTATGAACTGCTACGGAACCCTACACTGAGCACGGCCTGACATGCCCTTGGCCGGTTATTGTAGAAAAATAAATATTTCCTTTGCAATACATGTGGGCTGACCATGTTTATAAATATTCAAAATTTCAAATAGATACCGTAAGTACTTTTTGAGATATGGTGTTCTAATAGTTGGACAGACAGATAGACAGACAGACAGAGAGCAATTTGGTACGGAACCCTAATTATCGTAATGATATTTTACCTGCAAATAACCTTGTAACAGAACGTATTTCAAATTCAAATTCAAATCCTTTATTTGCTAGAACACAGTTTTATTAGGTCTTATATGTATATGTAATTGTATATTTCCAGTGTGCTCAGCCTGCAAGCAGGCGTGCAAATATTTTAGATGCGCGCTCACTTTAATTAATTAGAGTAAAACACTAATTACAGTCAATCACACTAAATTATTAATTCCATATTAATAACATTGCATAAAATCAATACAAATTTATAAGTAAAAATAAAATAGACTTAAATTAGTATGTCATAAATCAGAATAGTAAGAAATTTCATGTCATTTACGTTCCAAATAATTTTTAACACTATAGAAACACCTGTCCAGGAGCCAGGTGTTCAATTTGTGCTTGAACTGGTTTCCTTGGAGCACTTTAGTGTCATCAGGAAGACTTTTAAATAATTTAACGCACATGTTATAAACATTCCTACCATAAATTGCCTTACGGACCCGTGGTTTATACAATAGACCCATAATCCTTTGTCTGGTCGGCATGTACATCACTTCACCACGCGTCTTAAAATATTTCTGGTGGGTTTTGACAAACACGCATATTTCTTTTAGGTGTTTTTAGGGGTTTTTTGATGGCCTTTTGTTGCGGACATGGTAGCACCGTATTGTATACTTATATTAGTCAATTGATTCTTGTCAATCTAGATTTAAGATAATTTTAATTTAATTATTTCTTTAAGCTTTTTTCATGTAATGATTTATTGCAGCGAAAAGATAACATTTTTCGCTGCAATAAATGTGTTTTATTTATTTCTTTCTTTCTTTATTTTATGTATAAACAAGGTAATGGGAGTATGTTTACTTTTTGAAAACGTGGTACGCAGCTAACATCATGCTTGTTACAAATGACTCTGATACACTTCTTCTGAATCCTAAAAACTCGATCCACCTCGACTGAATTACCCCACAGTATTAGTCCGTAATTAATAAACTAAGTATATATAATATAGATGGTTTGGATGTTAGCACTGACTGTATAAGCAACGTTACAATAGGCGCTATGAATAATTGCAAAACACGTTTTTACATTATCTTGTTATTCAAAATATTTTTGCTTGAATACAATGTGGAATGTTATTAAAAAAAATTGAATATATCACATATTACGTCCCGCAAAATGGGCGACGGTGATTGCTTATTTACCATGAGGCGATCCGTCTGCTCGTTTGCCCCCTGCAACATAAAAAAGTCTGCGAAATTCCATGATATATTAATGGTTTATAAGTTTCTTGTAACTATGGACATGGTCTAAAATAAATATTTTGAATTGAATTGAATAATCTTTTAATCTGTGGGTCTAAAAGTTGATTCACCTTTATAAGGACAAAAAACTAGCCAAGTGCGAGTCGGACTCGCGCACTGAGGGTTCTGTACAAAATATGCGCTACAAATGGCCGTATCCATGAAAATACAGTGTTAGCAGAGACCTACTTCTTACTTCTTCAATGCGGTGTTCGGTCATTTTATATGGGGTACTGATATAGACAGACAGACATTAAATTATTCTGTTTTTAGTATTTTTTATTATAACGGAAACAGAAATACATCATCTGTGAAAATTTTAATGACTTGCAGCCTGGTGACAGACGGACAGACAGACAGACGGACGGACAGCGGAGTCTTAGTAATAGGGTCCTGTTTTCCCTCTGGGTACGGAACCGTAAAAAACCGGCCAAGAGCATGTCGGACCATGCTCAGTGTAGGGTTCCGCAGCCGTTCATACAAAAAATTCACTATACATGAAAAAAATACCATGTGAAAAAGTGCACTAGCAAAATAGCGTAACTCCACGACACTTACACCCTTTTGCTGTGAAGCGCAGTTTGTCGGCAATAACTCAAAAACGGTTTATTCGATCATGTTGAAAATAATTTTCGTCTAAAGTATTTATTAAGCTTTATCTTGGTATTTTTTTTTCATATTTTTTGAACAGAAGGTATAGAAAATAGAGGAGGGGGACACAATTTATGCTACTTTTGGAGGGATTATTTCCGGAAACATCCACTAAATCAAAAAAAAAAAAATTGAATTCTCAAAATGATTTTTAAAACAGTCGAAATGTGTAGCACATCTACACTTTGATATTTTCTTTAAAAAAAAAATAGCTCTAAAGTTTTGGTTACATATATGAAGTGGAAAAAAATAGGTTCCCCTTATCTGGCATAATTTCGATTGCCCGAATCATTATTTAACCGAAGTCATAGTTTGGCATAATGCATTTTTTTCAGAAACTGTAAAATTTTCCGGACTTTTTAAGGCATCATCCAGTTGAATACATCAGGTTAGGTTGGTTTTATAATTAAATCTTAAAAAGTTTAGGTGTTCAGAAAGAAATCCATTATGCCAAATTATGAATTAGGCCAAATGTTGATTAGGACAAAAACAATTATGCGTAAACAATGGGAACAGAAAAAAATTTATTTCTACTAAGTCTATTTCTCATTGAAATAAAACAATTTAACGGATTATATCGCGTATATTATCTCATTTTAGTTCCCGACGTTTCGGAAGCTTTCCAGCTTTCCATGGTCACGGGAGGACTTGTTTTATTTCAATGAGTAATAATCGCGGAAACAGAAGAAAATATTAAGTCTATTTCTATGTTTATCTCGGGAAAACGTAAATTACGTCGTAAAAGTGTATGGAAAAATGATCATTCTGAACAAAGTATTTGTTCGTTAATTTTCCTCAAAGTTTTACATGTGACGTAGGTAGAAAACCATCAACGTAACTAGGTCGGAGGTTACCTTAGCAATTAGGAAAAATATGTATAATAATTGCGCGCTTGATTGACAGACGGACGTTAAAAGATTACGAAGTTTCAGATAAAAATAGTTTTATTACGTCACAATGTTACAAGGTGTAAGTGACAGAAAATTGAAAATATTTATAAATTTGTAAAAATTAAATGTCTGTACATTGGATATATTTTCAAAAGAAATGATTGTAACTATCTATTTGGAGGTCACTAAATCGTTTTTTTTTATGCGTTAGTATGTGTCATTGTGGCTTCATCACGCCAAATCGGCTAAACGGATACTATTACGGAGACTTTGGTACACGGGTAGCTGGGTATCCACAGATGGTTATTGGATACTTTTTACCCGACTACACTGAAGAAAAAAGAGGGGTTTTGACTTTTTCTCCTCCGCGAACGAAGTTGCGGGCGTCTTCTATAAAAAAGATTCAGCTGACTCTAATATCTTGCCGCTCTAGGCCCGTGCTTATTTGGGCCTTAGGCAGTAGATACATGTCTACGGTACGGCACCGGCCACCGTGAGACGGCACGGCGTCGTGCCTTGTACGATGCCGTGCAAGGCGTACCGCTCGATAGTTTTTGTTTTTCTCTGGCTTAGTTTGCATGTGTTAATTAATGCATAAAATGTCTAACAACTTAGATTTCACTAGTGGAAACTCGTCCCGTTTTCTGGGAGAAGACTAAAGAGGACTATAAATATGAGAATTTAAAAACAGAAGTGTGGAAAGATGTGCCGAAATATGTGTAGACATCTAAATTGTCAGCCATTTTATGCATTAATTTGCACGTGCGACCTAAGCAATAGCGAAACAAAAACTACCGAGCGGTGCGCCGCTGCGGGGCCCCGCACACGGCACCGTGTCGCGGCACGACGCCGTGCCGCGACACGGTGGTGGCACCGCACACGGCACCGTGCGTAGATACGGCCGTTTTTAGCGTATATTTTGTACGAAAGCCTCGGTGCGCGAGTCCGACACGCACTTGGCCGATTTTTTTTAAATACTGTTATGTCATGCTGTGTACCCTCCGCAGACGCTCTCGGACGTGGAGGAGCTGAACGAGTTGCTGCCGGCGGAGCGCCGCCTCGCACCCTTCGCGTGGAACGAGCCCTCCGCCGCCTCTTAACATACGTCATATAACTCTAAGTCAAATACTCATGTTGATATATAGCTTGACAAGTTCTTCCGTGGCACTCCCATGCTCTGCGCGCGACGGGAGGGGTGGGGGGGGGGGGGGGGGGCAGGGTCATCGTGCTTCGCCGTGTGCACACTTATGTGCACAATTATTTGGATATGAAGTGTGCGCGGGGAGCACGATTGACCTTGCCGCGTGCACACTTCTTACTCGTCCCCGCTGTCTTTCCCCCCCTCGCCCGCAGACCACGAGAGTGTCAGGAAAGATGTTGTCAAGCTATAGCTAATTACATTTTCTTTCGAATGCCTGATGTTTTTGATTGAGCTGATTTTTCAATCGATGACACACGTTTGGCTCAGTGGGTTGCACAACGGCCAACGAAGCTGGCGGTCCCATGTTCGAATCCCGGCCAGGGCAAGTGTTTGTGTGATGAGCACGAATGTTTGTTCCTGGGTCTTGGATGTTTTCTATGTATCTAAGTATTATAATTTATCTATATATTATGTATATCGTCGCCTAGTGCCCATAGTATCAGCTTTGCTTAGTTTGGAACTATGTCGTTTGGTGTAAGACTGTCCCTGTGTTATTTAATGAGCGATTTCAGGAAGTCAAAATAGCGATATTAAATAATTATTGTTGGTATAAGTATTGCTAATAAGATAAATAAATTATTGCTCAAATATGTTTCTTTTTTATTTAAAAATATGAAAATACTAGCTTCTTCCTGCGACTTCGTCCGCCTTAAATTCGTTTATTTTATTTTATTTATTAATAGGTTTGCCAACAGATACAACACAGAATAAAATTACACTAATATCATATGGACATAAAGACAAGAGTGTTTATCCAATTACAGGCAAACACAGCATGCTTTTTCTATAAGCTAGCTAAACAATGTGAAGTGACTGCTAGTACTTATTATACTACAGATAATATTATACTAACTGTATGATATTAAATCATAGTTCTGAAGGAACTTCTTAAATTTATTAACTGACATTGCCAATAAGTCTACCCTAGTGTTCTTATACATTCTATTATGCTCCTTACATATTCTAGGGATGACACTATGAGATCCAAGATTGGTCCGAAAATTACCTAAAGCAAAAGGACGGAAATTTGCTATGCGCGAGTTAGATCTAGGTACCGTAAATCCAATTTTAAGCAGCAGCTGAGGACAATCTATTAACCCGTCTAGAATTTTGAACAACAAGACCTGATCAGAAATCCATCGGCGATTTTCCAACGATGATTTATCCCAGATAAGGGGATTTTTCCGGGATAATAAATAGCCTATGTCCTTCCCCGAGACTCAAACTATCTCCATACCAAATTTCATCCAAATCGGTTCAGCGGTTTAAGCGTGAAGAGGTAACAGACAGACAGACACACTTTCGCTTTTATAATATTAGTATGGATACTGTGTTTAATAGGGATGATGACAAAGTCCGTCATGTAGATTAATATAGAAAGGGAAGGATTTAAACGAGTGATTTAATTAATGTTTTAAGTATTACTATGTGAGCGCTGACTGCGATTGACGAGATATCAACAGAACGCAACTCACAAAAATTAATTTGAGTTACTTAAAATACAAAATGAGAAGCTTCATAATTTTTGAGCGACCAAAGGCACTGGTTACCAAGGGGGAGGAAGCGATTAGCTATCGGCGATTTTCACGCCCAAAAAACGAACAATAGATATAGATCCTGTGTTAGTAAAATAGACATAATATTCATCGCTGGCTGTTCACACTGCCGGCGGGAACTCTCATATATTTATCTCTTTTTTTGACACGGAGTCTGCATCTATTGTGCGTTTCTTGAGCGAGTTGAGCGAGAGAATAGTTGATGGTTGCTCGCTTTCTCGCCGGCGGTGGGACCAGTGACTAGTATTTGTTTGAGTGGCAACGTTACTTCCTGTATTTTTTGCAGAACGTTGGTCCGTCAAGCAGGTTGTCAAAACTGATTTAAGGAAACGAAGCCAAGAGCAAGATCTATGAAAACGAATAGTTTATACGTGCCTAGGGGTCATATTATAGTAGCGAGAGTCCGTCAGCGCTGCGTTCGGCGATGAAGCACAATAGGGTAGTTTCCTGGGTACAAAAATATTATTCTAATTAGCCCGTCAGATTATCAAAAAATATTGGACACGTATTTTTTCTTTTATCAATCAAACAAAAACAGGCAAAGATAAAGCGCGTCAAGTTTTGGGAGTGGGGGCGCATGATGTCACGCCGAGTGAAGAACCGCACGGCGTGACGTCACGGCGAACTTTAACGGGCTCTATCTTCATAATTTATTGTTTAATTGACAAATTAATAAATACGTGTCCAATATATGATAATCTTACGGACTAATGTATATTTTCTTAGGACATAACCCTATTTGTGAATGTGTGTGTACATTGCTTCTCTATCGGGCTTTAAAAAATTAACTACACCTAATCAATAAAACTAGTAAACTGTTAGTCGTAGATTAGTCGTAGGTTAGAGTAGTCATTGTCACTGTCAAGTCAAAACTATACTTATTTCCCAATTGATATATTACCCGAACAAATTTAAAAATACGCAGCACCATTGCAATATCATGGGACGGCCTATCTTACTTGGGTGCATAATGATTTCATTAAATTAATTCCTTTACCGTTACCGAGTAACAATGCGAGAGTAAGTTATCCGTAGACTAGCTTGGTGAAACGAAATTGAAGTTAACCATCGAGTAAGTAAATCGTTAGAGTGAAGTTATACTAGGGTAGCCACTCTCGTATAAATTAAATGTTGGTGAAATAGACCTTTAATACAATTACTATTTATTTATTCTAATTACTATTCCCACATGATTTTAACAATCGGAAACTATAAAATATACGCCTGTATAATTTGTATAAAATAGACAAGCCCCGGCAAGCTCGGCCGAATTTCAGCTTCTCATACAAACGGAGTTCTCATTTTGAAACTACGTCTTGGATTGTAATGAAACTTTGCATATACAATGACATGAGGTTAGGCCTGTAATTAGTTTATATGGCTCCAGTTTATAAAACAAACGAAATACAGCAAAAACAAGTTTTGTATGAAAAACTTAAATTCGCTGTATTTTTTTTTACTATGGTATCTGAAGCTACATAAACTAATTACTGGCCTGCATATACCTTAACTTATTCTAAGTACAAAGTTATACAGCAAACTAACAAATCGTTTTAAAATAAGAGCAAAACTACGTTTGTATGGAGAACCGAGTTTACCGGGGACTCTTAAGGACACTGAAAAAAAAAACAATTTTAAGTTAGTGTTCCTTCGTGTGTGAGTTACTTGGAAAATGCTTCTAATCTAGGTTATAACATAACATACAGACGAGATGGGCCCTTGAAAAATATAGATTTAGATTAGATTTATTTATTTCATGATAAAATCACACTATAAATTTGCTTAGTGTCAAAGTTACACGTATCTCAATCATGATCGTCAACATAAGTAAAATAATTAAAAAAATGAGAATATTAACAATATCAAATATGTCAAAAACAATAACAGTTATAATTAAATCTCATCTCCCAATAAGGATCGTCATTTAGTTTAAAAATAGAATAATAATTACAGAATAGAAATCAATCAGAGCAATATAAATTAAAATAATTTTGTTCCAATGTCCACCACACAGTAGTGTAATATTGGCTAGAAAAATGTATCTTGAAGATATTAAAAAAATATACACTAACAACGACTCGAAAAAAGCGAACTCTCTTCCAGCATATCTTTCCCGGAACAATATAAAGGGATCGGAGATAGAGTGTGAATGACATAAGGAACAAGACTTATGTCATAATGGAGTAGCTATCAGTGTAACATATTTTAAATAATTGATAGATTCAGGCGTTACTTTGCGGAATTCCATACTAGATCAATGGATTATAGTTCCTTTGCTGTTCCGCGAACTTGTGTCTTGGTTAGATGTGACAATAAATCGTGCTCACATGGGCATATTTTCATGCAGTTTCCACAAAAATTACTCGGGTGGACGCCGGACCGTCAACATCTCCTGCACCTCCTGATGATGCCTCGTAGAGAGGCGAAACACGTGTCGAGGATTATACTGTTTGGTGTTGGTTTGTTGTATTTGCACTCGTATATATTTTTGTGGAAACTGCATGAAAATATGCGCATGTGAGTACAATTTATTGTCACATCTAACCAAGACACAAGTTCGCGGAACAGCAAAGGAACTATAATCCATTGGTCTAACATATTTTATACAGTCGATAAATTTGTTGGTGTCGATATAGATAAAATGGTACGTAATTATTTTATACATAGTTATCAATAGTGACGAAGTTCGTCTATAAAAAGAAGGACAAATCAATTGTGTTGTAGTCAGCAGCATTAAAAATGCGGTAAGAATCACAAATAATCTGCATGAACATCCAGTTTTTATACACAAAATGAAAAAATGAAAAGAAATTAAGTTTGCTTGACATGTGATCGGTAAACAATTAATTGCCAGGTGGCTATAAATAACTAAATCTAACACCAATAATAACGATAGAATAATTACGTAGACATTATCTATGACGACATCGACAAATTTATCGTATAAAATATGTTAAACTGATAGTTACTCCATTATGGCATAAGTCTTGTTCCTTATGTCATTTGCACTCTATTCCGTCCGATCCCTAAATTAATTTGAATCTCTTCAAGACGAGACTGAATAGACACTATCTAAGTAAGCATGCGTCGTTTTCATCGTCGCTTACCAACAGGTGAGATTGAAGTCAAATGCTTGCCTAATCTTACATAAAATAATAAATAAGTAATTGTAATTTGGAGGTGAGACTCGGACGATTTTTTTTGTATCGCCGACTCTACGGCATTTCCGGAGAGGAGACCACTTTTGAGAAGAAAACCGAAACAAAAGTCAATATTTAGTATTTTTTTCTAAATTACTCTATCTATTACAATATTTGTACTGCGCCTATCTAAAATATATGTTTTAAGTATAAACTTAAAGCGTAGTTCTCCAAGAGCATACCAAAACTTATAAAACTAAAAATAGAATAGAAGAACCGGTGTACCAATAAAAGTAAATTAGATATTTGGTTTCTGTTTTGGGCCATGCATTTTTGCCTGTTAAATAGTCTTCTACCCCATAATTACGCCTTTGCCATTAGATACTATTAGTTCTGATTCACGTGTTCGCCACACATTTCCACATTTCGCTACCATACATTAGATTAGGTGGGTTCAACGGCGCTTCGCCGACCTTGTCTTAGTTAAATACTCAAAATTTGAAATAGCGCTCCAAGGCCCGCGGCCCTCGGCTTGCGACAGCACGACCTGCCAATTAAAAAACCGGCCAGGGGCGAATCAGACTCGCGCACAGAGGGTTCCGTACAAAATATACGTTACAAACGGCCGTATCTATGAATATCTAGTGTTAGCAGAGCCTGCGAAATGTACGCGGTGTTCGATCATTTTATAGTGCAGGATTTCCTCCCTCATGATATGTTACAATTATATCTGAGATATTTGCATGTTAGTATGAAAGTACAAATAGCAGAATAAGCTACCTACCTATTGTCACATAACATATGATGACTTTATTCTTGGCAATAAATATCTATCTATCTATTGGTTACTGACATAGACAGGCAGACATAAAGTTATACTGTTTTTAGTAGTTCTTGTTAATAGCGGCAACAGAAATACACTACTATCACGGTTTATGAGATACAGCCCGGTGACAGGCAGACGGACGGTGAAATCTTAGTAATAGGGTAAACGCATGCAAAAAATCTAAATAAAATATCTTTCTATTCATTGAAATAAAACAATTTAACGGATTATATCGCGTATATTATCTCATTTTAGTTCCCGACGTTACACACAAAGCAGATTTCAAGCACCGTCGTTGTAATAGGTCTGCAGTATGTGAACATGTCATTGACAAACCAAACCACTCAATTAAGTTTGATAAACCTTCTATCCTTGCCAAAGAAAAAAGATATTTTCCCAGAATGCTACGCGAGGCTATTGAGATTAAAAAGCATCCTAATTTCAATAGAGAAGATAGATTGTCACTACCACCAGCTTGGGATCCTGTAATACATCTCATCAAGGAACAAGCGAGACACAGGACTGCAAAACCTTAATTTCCGAACGATGTAAAATATCTTATCTGTTTAAAAGTAGTTTAATAGTCTCTGTTTTTAAAATATTATAATTAGTAATGAGGCAGCTTGGGAGTTTTTCTTTGCAGCGTTTCTTTTCTCCTCAGTACGCCTCATTTGTGAAATGCTGCTTGGTAAATTATTAGATTAAAATAATTAAGCCCTTCTGGCACATGTGTAACTGTCTTTACAGCTTAGGCCCATCTGGCATGTATGTACACCTTTATTTGTGTTTTTTCAAAAAATGGGTAGTTTGCACAAATTGTAACTTTGACAGAGGAAAATACATCTTTTCTTAGTCCACCCGTGACCATGGAGAGCTGGAAAGCTTCCGAAACGTCGGGAACTAAAATGAGATAATATACGCGATATAATCCGTTAAATTGTTTTATTTCAATGAGTAATAATCGCGAAAACAGAAGAAAATATTATCTTTCTATTCAGCTACCTCCTAATAGTCCGTTACAATCATTTTGTATGAAAATATATCTTCAATGTACAAACATTTCATTTTTGCAAACTTTATATTATATTATATTTATTTATATACAGGGTGATCAATCCAAATGGGTCCATACAGAAGTCAGAAACTATGAGAGATAGCGAAATCTGTTCTTAGGAACCATGACGTTGATTTTAAATTTAATAATAATGGCAGTCAACTTTTTTAACTCATACATAACTCATACAAAATCTTTGTAAACAATGTTATAAATTCTGCAAGTTTTAATTCTCAAGGAACACATTTTTAATGGAATCTTGTTTAAGCAATTGAAAGAAAAAAATAAGATAATTATTGTATTTAAGTTAATGTTCAAAATGTAGCCATTTTCCTGGATGCAAAGATTAATTCTTTCTAGAGTTAAAAAGACAATATAATGCCATTATCACTAAATTTAAAATCGACACCATGGTTCCTAAGAACAGATTTCGCTTCTGTCATAGTTTCTGAGTTCTGTGTTTCTGAGGACAAGGACACATCGGAGAACGATATAGTTGAGTATAGGTATATTGAAAAAAAAATGCAAGAGAAAGTTCCACTTTCAAAAATTGAGATGAAAAGAAAGGGTATTAAACTCATATAGTTAAGGTGAATGTTAGTAGGTCAAAGTTAGCGGTGTTTTTGTTTGCGCAAGAGACATAATCCTATTTTTTTATTAGTCGGGAAAACAGCGAGTCTATATAATGAATATATTATTATTAAGTTGTAAAAAATAAATGCCTGCCCCTTACATAGATATTATAAAAAAAAATGTATTTTTGATTGTATGTAATGTTTTCTTTTTTATATTTTGTATGTGTCGTTGTGGCTTCATCACGCCAAATTGGCTGAACAGATTTGTACTATTTTTGATGCACAGGTAGCTGGGTATCCACAGATGGTTATAGAATACTCACTTTTTAACCGACTACGCGACTAGGAAAAGAGGGATTATGATAGCGCGCGCAACTTGTTCGCGGAAGAGAGAAATTTATTTATTTACACAGCTAACAGTAAAAACTAAATCACTGTGAATTATAATATGTATAAAATGGAGATTTATAAATGAACAGTTTATCGATACATAATAAAAAATATAACAATATATGCATCTATAAAATAGAACTACCACGTTCGTCCATCGCCTCACAAAACTCTCAGCATTTCCGACATATATCACTCCTGCTTGCAAAAATATCCCAGTCAGGTGCTGATGCGAGACATGCATTGAGAAATGTCATAATCATAACCTTATCTTTTAAATTCAATGTAGTCGGGAAAACAGTATTCTGTAACCATCTATAGATTCCCAGCTATCCGTGTACCAAAAATAGTAGTCGGGTAAAAAGTATCCTAAAACTTTTTACTCGACTGCACTGAAGAAAAACATACTAAAACGTAAAAAAATATCTGTATAATTCAGTTTCTTCAATTTACTTACATGTAACCGTTTGTCTACTCAATCTATACAGTATATGCAAAAATTCTTTATCTGGAGGTCACTGAATCGGAATATATATATATATATATATATATATATATATTTGTATGTGTATGTGTCGTTGCGTCTTCATCACGCAGCATCGACTAAACGGATTTCAATTATTTTTGGTACACGGGTAGCTGGGTATCTCCAGATGGTTATAGGGTACTTTTAACCCGACTACGCTGAAGAAAAAAAATAGGGGTTATGACTATTCGACTCGCGGGCACCTTCTAGTAGTATTAATTAATTAGAGATGTTGTTTTTTTTATAAATTTACAATACAATACCTCTTTATTGGACACCTCACAAAACAGAGTAGGTACAGAAAACAATACATTCAAGGGGAGGTAAACAACAAGCGGTCTTATCGCTGAACAGCGATCTCTTCGGGACAACCTTTGAGTAATTTCATTATATATTATTTCTGCATGTAATGTGAAATTTACAATTAAGCTAATATGTATTTGTGATTTTATTGTTTAATTATTTGTATTGTAATTTAATTCATTGTCACACAATGTAAGTTGTTTTTGAATCATAATAAATGAAAAAAAATTGAATCACCCATTACCGATATTTGCTGTACCCACAATAACCAAAAATAAACGCCGTAAAAACGCTAAAATATGGCCCATGAAGTGACCTGATTCGGGGTCACTCAACTTGTTGCTGTACCTCGTTTAGTAAGTTAGTTACTCTGCTAACTTTTATCATTTCAACAGTCTCAGAAGTAGCCAGAACAGTATCAGTATATGGCAGATTTTTTTTAATACATGGACAATCTTACACCTATTCACCTAGTCCCAAACCAGTCCTTGGCAATATTATCAGATTTATGTGTGCATAAGCCTGGTCATTTTTACACGTGGATTATCGTGTAGGTAACCTATGTACCTCTTTTTATTAACCCTCGACAAAGAAGAGTGTATCTGTGTATCTGTCTGTGGCATCGTAGCGCCCATACGGATGGACCGATTCGAGTGCAGCTTTTTTTTGTGACATAGATAATTTTATCCCGAGTGTTCTTAGCTTTGTTTGATGAAAATCGGAGCACTTGTCTCCAAGATATTCAGCTTTTTAACTGACTTCCAAAAAAGGAGGAGGTTATATGTTCGATAGTTGTATTTTTTTATGTATGTTCACCGATTACTCCGCCAATTGTGGACCGATTTTCAAAATTTCTTTTTTTGATTTGAAAGAATATACTCCTGAGGTGGTCCCATTGCCACCAAGTTGGGATCTGATGTTGGGATCCCAGGGAAATCGAGGGCAATCCTTAAATTTTGGCACATATAACGGCACACATAGGCACTTATAACGTTTTTCATATATTTTCTTAAGCTATTTAAGTATTTGCATATGGTAGTCATCATCTCATCATGCTGAGCTGATGACGGAACGTACAACTCCTTAATAGTTAAGAGTTAGAGGATAATTCTTAAAAAAGTCATCTATTATAGGTAGATACGTTAAAACTGTTAGTCATATTCTTTTTAGTGTGTCCCTGAAGTAGTCTCCTTATCACCAAGTCAGGATCAGATGATGGAATACCAGGGAAATCGAGAGAAACTCTCAAATATTATAGGCACTAACAATGGTTTTGTATATATTTTTCTAAAGTTATCAGTTGTTTTCCTCTAGTTGTCGTCATTTCATGCTGAGCTGATGATGGAAGATACAGTGAACTAATCAACTTTTACATTTCTTACTTCCAAAGACTCAAGATGCGTGCAAAGTGCCTCCTCAATCATCCCATTCTGGGCTCTACAAAATACTTTATATCACTACTAAAATCCATCCCTAAAAAGCAAAAAATATTTGTTTTACAAATATCATGATAATAATAATTTTTTTTGCTTTTCTTTAGTGGAGTGTGTGTGCGTGCTGCCCCGGTCTGGCTCAAGGCACTGGTTCAAGTCAAGGGGGCCTATGATGGTTGCGTTTGTCACGCGATAAATAAGTGACATAGCTGCCGTCACCTTCTGACACGTGTGTGAGTGCGAGAGTGACAGGCGCGTTATCATATCATTTATCGCGTGATAAATGCGACCATCATAGGCTCGCAGTATCGTCGAATTTTTTTTTCATTTGTTTCTGATCTTTGTATAAAAATTTAAATACTGTGTCACGCTTGCAACGTTCAATAATTGTAAAAAATAATTCATCTACATAGATCGCGTTGTGCATATTAGAGATGCAACGGATATCCGGTCACTATCCGGTATCCGGCTTATTCGGCCACAATTTACTATCCGGCCGAATACCGGATTGTTGCGTAGTATCCGGCCGGATACCGGATAATAATTTAGTATCTAATATAAGGAGAAAATTTGAGTAACATCAATCCACAAAGTAATCAATATAAAGTCAGTCAATCTCACAAATAATTTTAAACATTAGAAAATAAAAACAAATAGCAATAACGTGCCGCCGTTCGTTGCGCACTGAGTGCGAATTAAGTTCACTTTTCTATAAAAAATTGCCTACAACATGCCTATAACGAGAAACACGTTGCAACCTGCACCGCCCATCGCGCCCGCGTGCCGTCGAATTTACTCCATTTAGGTATTTTAGGTAAAAATGTTTTGGCCGGATATTCGGCGGCCGGATATCCGGTATCCGGTATCCGGCCAAACCACTATCCGTTGCATCTCTAGTACATATCCAGATACGGCTTTTTGTATGGAGATGGTCAGTCCTCTTGTTTAATGGTCCTTGTTACGAACTAATTGTTACTACACTATGTTTCTCCGTACAATTATAACACCGTTAAATGTTTAGTATTAAAGCGCCATCTAGTTTTTATTAGAATATCTCCTTGCAATCGGGGCACCAACCAAAGTATGACAAATGACAGTCCTCTTGTTTTAATGGTCCTTGACCCAAAGTAAGCAAAGCTTGTACTATGGGTAGTAGGCGAACGATTACTATATCTATCTATCTATACATCCATACATATAATAAAGCTGAAGAGGGTCGAAAGTCTGTACATGGAAGATATTCGAAAAAAATTGGTTGGGGATACTTAAAATCGATAACAGAACACGTTCCAACAGTTTTTAGAATTTTTGTCTGTTTGTCTGTTTATCTGTTTATTTGTACGCGCATCACGTGAAAACGGCTGTACAGATTTTGATGCAAATTTTACTAATCGGTCGAAAAAATCCCCAGCCAGGTTTTAGGGTATAAAAATTTAACCCTTAAAAGGGGGGCTACCCCCCCTTTTGATTGAGTTAAGTTTGCACTTGAATCTTATCGCGCTACTTAGGAAGGAGGTGCAAATTTCTCTCAAACATGTGTTACGAGCCCACAGTATCGAGTATCTTGCTAAAGTAACAGGTGGCGTTAAAATTAATCTCTTTTTGATAAATCCATACTCATATTATAAATGCGAAAGTGTGTCTGTCTGTCTGTCTGTTACCTCTTCACACTTAAACCGTTGAATCGATTTTGATGAAATTATGGAGATAGTTTGAGTCCCGGGTTTGAGGCTACTTTTTATCCCAGAAAAATACCCTTATCCGCGATAAACGAATTTAAGGCGGACGAAGTCGCGGGCAGAAGCTAGTGTTTTATAAACGTGAAAGTATATGTGTACCTTCCACTTAATCTCAAAAACTACTGGATGATTTTTTATGAAACTTTCCAGTTATGTACCTTTATACATATATCAGAATAGGACGCAGGCTATAATGTATGACAAATTTCATCCCTTTTAGGGACGAAAACGGGGATGAAAATTTGAATGGACAATATTTTTTTTTCTGCAAGGAACTTGAAATCTTGGTAATATGCTTCACATTTAAATTAGTAAAACATCGAATTTTGGGGAAAGACATAAGCTTCTTTTTATCCCGGAAAAATACCTTTTATCCGTGATAAACGAATCTAAGGCGGACAAAGTCGCGGGCAGGCGGCCGCTAGTATTATAAATGCGAAAGTGTGTCTGTCTGTCTGTTACCTCTTCACGCTTAATCCGCTGAACCGATTTGGATGAAATTTGATATGGAGATAGTTTGAGTCCCGGAAGGACATAGGCTAATTTTTATCCCGGAATAATAACCCTTATTCGCGATAAACGAATTTAAGGCGGACGAAGTCGCGGGCAGAAGCTAGTACTATTATAAAGTTGTAAAAATGAAATGTCTGTACATTGTAGATAAAAAAGTAACTATTGCAAGGGACTATTTGGAGGTTACTGTAGCGAGAATATTTGTTTTGGGTTTTATGTCTTCGTTTCATCCATCACGCAAAATCGGCTAAACAGATTTCTACTATTTTTGATGCTCGGGTGGCTAGGTGTCTCCAGATGGTTACTGGATAGTTCTTACGACTACGCTGAAAAAAAAATTAGATAATGATTTTTTTCTCTTCCGCGGACGAAGTTTGCGATTAAATAATTGTTATGTATTATTAGGATTGTTGACTGTACTCAAATAAAATGAAATTTTGATGCGAAATGGTATAGTATAAATTAATATACTAATATATAATGAAGATATTATAAAAAGTGTAACGGACGATTTAGAGGTCACTGAAAACAAATAAATAAAAAAAAATATTTCTTTTCATTTATTTGTATGTTTATAATAAAATTAATAATTAATTAAAAATAATTATAAAAGTAGTATCCAATAATTAGTCAGTATCATAAATAAAATTGTAAATTTTAAAATATGTGGTCGTTAAAATATTCTTCAATATTATAGTACGCTTTTTCAATCAAAAAGAAGTTGAATGAGAATGAGCTTTTAATAATGCAAAAATAAAAATTCTTGCATTTTCCCTACTAACTTTGGCCATTGAAATTTACTCGGTCCAGGTTATATTAGTACACTATAATATAACCTGGACTGGACCGAGTTTTCAATGGCCAATGTTACCCTCCAGGGCTAAAGTAACCCGGCTATACGGTACCTATAGGTCGGCAAAGCAATGCATCCGTCATCTAGAATAGTGAAAAATTGTAAGTTATGCGAAAAGGTAAACTGTTAAAATTTCACAAACATCTCCTTTTCCCCGCAATCCTCCAAGGACGAATTTCCGCGGCGGCGCATGCGCCTGCGCCTGCGCGGCAGTTGCGCACCGCGCGTCGACACAGTTGGACTATTATCGGAAAATAATAAATACACAGGTGAGTTTTATACTATTTTTATAGCTAAATGTTAGTTTTTTAGTCATCTTTTATATGTGCAATAGATCATGATGATATTGATGATTGCTCTGCATCACCCGCGCTGATTAAGATTTAGCTCTACGGTTAGACTGGTAGAGAATGCATTTAGGCATTATGTCCGGCGCATGTGAATCTGTTTTATATTGTGCCAAGGAGTAGATAAATTAAAAAATACAAATTTTTGATCGAATTTAATACTTAAAAAAAATATAATAAAATCTAATTTAAATCAGTGTCCATTTTACGCTCATCCTTGACTTCCATATATGGTACTTGTAATAATGTCATTGTATGTAAATAAACGATTTTGTATTTGTATTTATTGTAAAATTTATTCGAAAATGTAACTGAAACTAGATAAAATATGAAAGAAAAAATTAGAAACATTATTAAACAAAAACAAGACATAAATGATACAACTTTGGGTCCTGAGCTAGGATTCCCTGTGTTACAGGACCCAGTAGGGCATCAGGCATATGCTTGTGTGTCCTAGCACTCTTAGTAGATACTGATTGATTTTCTCCACTGCACCAATTTCATGCATCATAGTTGACTGGTAGAGAATGCCCCTTGGCATTAAGTCAGCCATTTGTACCTACTTTCGTTTTGTGCAATGAAGTCTAAATAAATAAAAATATTCTGAGCTAAAGTTATTGTATTTTGGTCTTAGAATACTTGGATTTCAAAAATAATATATTGTACAAACATAACAGATTTTCTTATTCAATTTAAAAAAATATTTAAAAATCAAACCGAAAAAACAACACAACAACAAAATATTTTACAATAACTATAGAAAATTTAAAAAACCCCCGACTTGTTCCACTAAAAGCTGAATATCTTGCAGACGAGTGCTTCGATTTTCATCAAACAAAACTAAGAACACTTGGGATAAAATTATCTATGACAAAAAAAACCGCAGTCAAATCGGTCTATCCGTATGGGCGCTACGATGCCACAGACAGATACACAGATACACAGTCACAGTGTCACAGACACGGTAAACTTACAACACCCCTCTTTTTTGTCGGGGGTTAAAAACAGCCCAAGTGCGATTCGGACTCGCGCACCGAGGGTTCCGTACAAAATATACGCTAAAAACGGCCGTATCTATGATAATCCAGTGTTAGCAGAGCCTTACTTCTAAGCAAAATGTACGCGGTGCTCGATCATTTTATGTTGGTTACTGATATAGACAGACAGACATAAAAAAAAATATTCTTCAGATTTATTTTGTTGATTGGACTATAAGAGCTTCCTTCATACTAAATTTCAAGTTTCTAGAACAACTGGAAGTACCCTATCAATTTCAAAAAGTGTCGAAATATACGTTTTTTGCGGCGTAAACGGCCCTATACGTCAACTTAGAAGTTTGATTTTTTCACAGCTTTAAGGGACTGTAGACCTAAGTATATAGTTTTAATTTCAACTCGATGCCTCCACGCGTTCCCGAGATAAAGGGTCTTGGCAGACAGACAGACAGACGGACGGACGACAAAGCGATCCTATCAGGGTTCGGTTATTTACTTTTGAGGTACGGAACCCTAAAAAATGATTATAACAGACTATTTGGAGGTCACTTAATCGAAAAATATTTTTTATTGGATTTTTCGTATGTTTGTATGTTGCGGCTTCATCACGCCAAATCGGCTTAACGAAATTCAATTATTTTTGGTACACGGGTAGCTGGATATCTGCAGATGGTTGCAGGATACTTTTAACCCGGCTACGCTAAAGAAAAAAAAGGAGTTATGAGTTTTTCTTCTCCGCGAACAAAGTTGCGAACGCCTTCTAGTGTATATATAAGTTGCGATGTGACATTGAGCTCGTGCAGTTTATTCCAAAGAAAGAAAGAAAAAAAAAATGGTTTATTTGCTGGAATACTTACGTCTAGGTACAAGGTCTTATTGTAATATATAAGTTCAGTATTCTGTCGAATGATATCGACATGCAAAATAAATGTTAAAAAATGAATGAATGCATGCATTATTAACATTATAGAAATATTTAACACACAATACTATTTCATTTGTAATAGATGAGGCTACTACGTTCCTCTAATCTGCCTGTTATGGTCTATGAATTCATCAACACTACAGAACCAATGTTTTTAAAAGCATTAGTACCATGTAATAGTTTAATATCCTCCGGTACACTATTATACAATATATATATATATTATATAATATGCACATATTGTACGATGTTTTCCGGTAGATTAAAGTCACATCAGCGCAGCGGGCAGTTGTGTCTGTCAGCAAATACCCTCAGTAGACCTTTGGTGCCATTCAGTATGTAAGCTCGTATTTCGCTATTTTTTTATATAATTTTCGCATAATTTGATTTCGCCGAATCATTATTTGTCTGAATCTAAATAAGCAAAATTTAGTATCGCCGAATGTAAGTTAGCTGCAAATTCAACGTCTAACAATAAAAAATCTGCTGTCAGTAAAGTCGACTAGGTTAGGTTAGAGCTGCAATCCCGAACAGAAGATGACTGCTGCCAGAAAAGTAGGTTTTCGCCATTAAAAAGTTATGCGTAAATACCATTCGGTGAAAATAGGATTCGGCGTAATGATATTATGCTTATAGACCGTTATGTATTGTGGTTATGCGATATAGAATTATGAAAAAAAAATGCGTAACCAAGGGGAACCTACATTTGTCATGATGTAAATTTTATGCCATGTACATTTTATTTTTGCGTTGTGTTGCATTTTGCGTAACCATATTTACAAAAATAAGTAGCAAATATGACGGGTACGAATAATTTATTTGTTTGATCATTCTCGAAAAAAGGTCATACGGATAGACTTACATAGCAGATATCACTTAACCTTCGAAGCTTGGTAGGTACGGGTTTTTGTAATTTCGTAATATTTCTTCATAAAAATGTAACCTCGAAAACATGTATTTAGCCGACTGGTTTCATTCAGCGGTAATGACCCTGCATGTCGAACTGACTGTCCTGGGTTCAACTCCTGGTAAGTGCAAATATTTGAGTAATGAGCTTGATTATTTGTTTCCGAGTCTTAGTCGCTTCCTATTTATATACACGGTGCCCGCGGGGACTGGGAATTTTTTTAACCACGCTTACCTGAGGCCATTAACGAAAAAAAAATTGTACCTATCAATAAAAATCTAGCTTAGTCGATTTTTGTGCATAAAAATTTAATAAATTTCTCTCTCCATAAAAATTATGGCTTGCATTCAGGGTATACTCGACAGCAAACATTTGGGGTCGGTAAAATACCGTCATATTTTTTTAAATGGTGCACTGTTGTGCAGTTTTTTCAATTCTGTCGTAATCTTTATAAAATTTTACATAGATCTAAACTACATAAATAAGAGATAAAAGCTCATGAAAAAAAAACTCTTTAACGGAGCGAGATATTGCAAAAATCGCCATTTTTGCATGTAAGATCGCAGACATTGATAATAGAGTTGAGTATTTCAAAGAATAGTTTATTATGTAAATAAAAGTAGTGTTTAATAATATTAAAAATCGATTGCTGTTATTTACATAAGGGTTACCCAAAACTTGTGCCCTCGAGTATATTTAGTATATTAAAAAGTATAGGAAATATCTTGCAGTATAAGCAGTGACAGTGCAGTGTGAATGACAGTGGCAGTGTAAAGTGATAAAACAGTGCTATAAGCAGTGAAATTGGCTAACAGTTAGATTCAAGACAGTGACTTGAAATGTCAAGCTTGGGCCGAGACAATGTCAGAAAAATCCTGAGCACAGGAGTAGCGACACTGCCTGTGAAACTGACGGTCCTGGGTTTAAATCCCGGTAAGGGCAAATATTAATAAGCATAAATATTTTGTTCCTGAGTTTAGAACGTTTAGTATTCATTTAAGTGACGACATATTTGGCTCGGTGGCTTGTACAAAGGCCTACGAAGGTGGCGATCCCGGGTTCGAATCCCGGTCAGGGTAGTCTTTGTGTGATGAGCAGTTGGGTCTTGGATGTTTTCTATGTATTTAATTATTATAATTTATCTATATATTATGTATATCGTCGCCTAGTACCCATAGTACAAGCTTTGCTTAGTTTGGGACTAGGTCGATTTGTGTAAGATTATCCCTGTGTTATTGAAGTGATATATTTCAATTAAATAATATATCGTCGTCTAGTACCCATAACACAAGCCTCATTGTAGTTATTGAGCTTATCATGAGACTAATTCGATTTGTGTACTGATCTGTGTACCCTAATGATATTTATTTACACAAAGGCGCCCGCAACTTTGTTCGCGGAGGAGAAAAAGTCAACCCCTCTTGTTTTCGATAGCGTAGTCGGGTAAAAAATATCCTATTAACCATTTGTCGATACCGAGCTACCCGTGTACCAAAAATAGTTGAAATCTGTTAAGCCAATTTGGCGCGATGAAGCCACACCGACACATACAAACATACAAAAAAATCTAAAGAACAATATTTTTCGATTCAGTGACCTCCATTTATTAGTCCTACATCGTTACATCATGTTTTTGATTAGAATCTTCAATTTACAGACATTTAATTTAAAAACACACCTTTATAATAGTATAGATTTTTGGCCGCGATAGTAGAGAGATTTCAGTGTCCGTGATAATTAGTAATTTGTATGTAGCAAGCAGCAAGTTGAGTGGACCTGATAATTTGCCCACAGTGACTGTATGCATTACAGTGGCATTGAAACCACAGTGCAGTGAGCAAGCCAGGGGTCTCGAATGAGACTGAAAGTGCCCAGAGAAGTGACTTTTGTGTGGGACAATGACAGTGTAAAGTCCTGGCGAAAGAGTGCTTTTAGATTGAAAATAATTAACATGCCATTTGAACGAGATATTCGAGTACCATGTTTACCCGGACAAAAATATAGTAACGTAACGGCTCCAGTAATGAATGGCTTAAGGATTTTGTGGTTTTGTTTGTTAAATAAAATGATGTCATTTCCAAGGAATGCGTTTTTAGCAACAGTTTATAGAAACACGAATTTTGAGATGAGAATGTTGAAATGACGAATAATAGAGATGAATGGAAGAAGAAAACATGTTGTGCCGACCCTACATAAGTGGGTTAAGCGCAGGGATGATGATGATTTTATGTACATATGTAATACTACTTATTGTGTTTGTTTAATATATATGTACAATACTTCAATTCCAAACTGCTTTGCACCACCTAATTATACGTACAGTTTTTTTTTCAACATCTCCCTTTACTCAAAGGTTGTCTAGAAGAGATCACTGTTTAGCGATAAGACCGTCTGTTGTTTACCTCTCCTTGAATATATTTGTTTACAGTAGTCTGTTTTGTGAGGTTTGCAATAAAGAGTTATTGGATTGTAATACTTTCTTTTTTTCAATGAGTCAGTACTCCTTTGGCTAATGTCACAAAACACACACATTCCTACATTGAAATGCCCGGGGTATGATCATAATACTTGAGTCTTTGCTATAGTTTCGAGTCTAGTTCCGATAGTCAGTGGAAATGTCGCAAGAGCGCGCAGGGCGCGACGCCTGCGCAGCAACACGCTCCATTGCCCTGCTTACGACACCACCAATTGCACGCTAACGTTCGAGAACCGCTTCAAAAAAGGACGACTATGCGATTTACACAAACGTCTTGTTGCAAAGCGCTGGCCGGAGGACGGCCGGAGCCATATTGGCTAAAATCTGTACTAAATAGGTGTAAACTTAAGTAAGTCACCCTTTGTATGTTGTAGTAGCGTATCCGTATAGACAATTTGACGTTCCATATTCGAAAAATTACATAAGTTCCATATCAATTTTGTACACTACTACATACAACAGGTGACTTACTTAAGTTTTTCACCTATACGTACCTACTATAATTTTACTAAGGATCGATTTCATGATCATCATCATCATTTTCAGCCATAGGACGTCCACTGCTGGACACAGGCCTTCTCAATAGATTTCTACATGGGCCGCATAGAGGCGACCCGCATCTAGCGAGTCCCCGCAACCCTAACCAAATTGTCCGACCACCTTGCGGGTGGCCTTTCACGCTGCGGCCATCGGTTCTTCGGACTATGTGCCCTGCTCATTGCCACTTCAGTTTGCTTATACTGTTTGCTATGTCGGTGACTTTGGTTTGTCTACGAATCTCCTCATATCTGATTCGATCACGTAGAAAGATCCCAAGTGTAGCCGTTTCCATAGCTCGATCGTTAATTTCAATATCGTTCCACCACGCTACTAGTCTACGAATAACTCACTCTCGCATAGTTACTCTGTAACGTTGACCGAATGAATGAAATGAAAACGCACCCAAGTAAGATATAAAGTTGGTCTCGTACTTGAGAAATGGTGCTGCGTATTTTTAAAATGTGTTCGGGTAATACGCTATTTGGGATTTAAGTATGGAATTCACTTGACAGCTACAATGTCCTAATCTACGGCTAACATTTTACACAGCCGAAATCGGCGGTATAAAGCTTTTACCCAAATATAGAGATTTTATCGTTAGGTTAAATATGGTGAAACATGGGTGAAACGTAGAATGAGTTTACTCGCGAGTTATGATTTATTATTGGAATAAGACTTATCGACATCTTTTCATCAACAACTTTTTCCCCTGAAACTATATAATTTTCATGATTTTAGAAAATATCATCATGAAGACCGTTAGAGAGAAAAACGCTTTCACACACACATTCACAATATACAATACTTCATTGCACACCACGCAAAAGAGTAGGTATAATAGCAAAAAATATATGCAAACAGAAAGAAAGAAAGAAATCATTTTTATTCGTTGGCAAAACAAAAAATTCAATGAGAAACCAGTACAAACACAAAAAAGTATAAATATAGCATGCCGCGAACAGGTCCCACCTCAGCATAATTCTAGGGCGAAAGCCAGCTTTGATCTTTCGGTAAGGCCTTACATGACGTCACGGCGAGCCGTGCACACGAGACGACTGAATTAGTTATCTTGAACGCAGCGATAAGTAAGCTAACTAGCTCCGTAGCAGGTAGCAGTATGGCCTATGGTCTTGTCTTAGCCTGTCCGAAAGGGCGAAAAGGAAAAAAAATGCTAACTCTGACAGAACTGTCAGTGTCAGATGGCAAAAAAAAACAGAAAACTTACAATAATATGTATAAAAAAATACAATAATACCTTACCTACGTACGTACCTAACTAAAACATCTAAAACAATATCTCTTCTCTTAAACTATAAAGTTGTAAAAATGAAATGTCTGTACATTGAAGATATTTTCAAAAAAATGATTGTTAGGGCCTTATCACACTTGCGAGTTGCGAGCGTGTTTTCTATACAAATATCAGTCGCGGCGAAATCGCTGCGTGATCGCCTTCATACAAAATTCGCTCACAACTCGCTAATTATGATAAGGCCCTTATGGTCTATTTGGAGGTCATTAAAACGAAAAATATTTTTTTTGGATTTTATGTATGTTTGTATGTGTCGTTGTGGCTACATCACGCAAAATCGGCTAAACGGATTTCAACTATTTTTGGTACACGGGTAGCTGGATATCTCCAGACGGTTATAGGATACTTTTTACCCGACTACGCTGAAGAAAAAATGAAGGGTTATGACTTTTACTCCACCGCGAACGAAGGCCGGATCCGGCCGGATTAAGAATCGGACCGGATTGCAATCCCTTCATACATTATTACATTACCTACATTTGCATAACAAGGAACGTGTTTACCAAAATAGTCATAAATAGCCATAAACTAAACATGTTTGTGTATTTTTACCTCGTGTCGTTTTATGCAATCCCGGAATCCCGGAACTTATATTACTAAAATAATTTAACTAAGAAGCCAACTCTATATTTGGCCAACTTTTGGCGGAGTTTTTGGCAACTTTAGGTCAATATCTCACCGAATATCCGAACCCAGGCGGGAAAGTTTCAGTAAAATTTGGTTTTGGTTGCAATGCATGGTTTGACGATAGCTTTTTTGAAAAGGGGGACACCCCTTTTCAAAAAACCACGCATTCTGCCTTTGCCATGCTTGTACATCAGGGAAGTATGCATTTTTGTAAACTCCCACATACACTACTTCCAAAAGCGTGGAGAAACCATGCAAAGGCAGACACGATTGAAAGGGAGGTACCTGCTACTAAAACCACAATGCCGCAAAGTTATATACATAAAAAATATTTATAACTAGCTTCTGCCCGCGACTTCGTCCGCCTTAAATTCGTTTCTCGCGGATAAGGGTATTTTTCCGAGATATAAAGTAGCCTCAAACCCGGGACTCAAACGTGCCGGGACTAAGCGTGAAGAGGTAACAGACAGACAGACAAACAGACAGACACACTTTCGCATTTATAATATGAGTATGGATTTCGCAAAAAGGTATTAATTTTAGCGCCACCTGTTAGTTTAGCAAGGTACACGATACTCGTGGGCTCGTAACACATGTTTGAGAGAAGTTTGCACCTCCTTCTTAAGTAGCGCTATTAGAGTCAGGTGCAAACTTAACTCAATCAAATGTAGTGGCTACCCCTCCTTTTAAGGGTTAAATTTTTATAGCCTATAACCTGGCCGGGGATTTTTTCAACCGATTAATAAAGTTTGCATCAAAATCTGTTCAGCCATTTTCACGTCATGCGCGCACAAATAAACAGACAAAAATACTAAAAACTGTTGGAACGTGTTCTGTTATCGATTTTAAGTATCCCCGGCCAATTTTTTTTCGTATAGCCTCCATGTACAGACTTTCATCCCTCTTCAGCTTTATTAAATGTATAGAAGATATGTGTATTGACATTATATAATCGAATCCCTGAAGGAATTGTAATTCTTCAGGGAAATAGGTTTAAAACTACTTTAAATAGCTGGCTTATGGAAAATTGATTTTATAGCGTTACATATTTAGTCGACACAATAATTCGATTATTATTGATTATTTACATTAAAGTGTTATTAATGTTATTATTGATTATTGAGATTGGAAATGTTATTGAATATTAATATAAGTTAGTGTGTTAAGTATTTGCATGCCTACGTGTAGGCTGAATACATGAAACTAAAAATATTGTAAGACCTATATGTATTCCTAGCAAATAAATCTTTTGAAAAAGGTGCAAACAACGTAAAAAGTATATATATATTAGAGCTTGGTATTTGGCCTATATCTTTGTTGCTAAACTGCGTAACTGGAATGTTATAATACTCATTAAATCAAGAAAAAAGAAAAAGATTCGTAAGGTCCTTTTTCTATCTTAAATTGGTATAGACTCCCTCGTCAAGCGACGCTTAGACATGGGACTAAACCAATAAGTGAGTAATGTTCACTTTAAAATTGTCAACAATTTCTATTTTTTTTTTCAACAATTTCTTATTCAATAGGTTCTATAGTTTTTAAGAGAAGTAGCAAAAACTGGTTTTTTGTCGTAAAAATAACAAGTTTTGATGGCAATTTATCTTGGTTTCGGTGACTCGTGATAAACTGAAGCAGTATATTGGTAGCAACGGTGGTTGTTAACACGATGAGACATAAACAACACAGAAAGGTGAAGAGCTACGGATCGAAGGTCATTCGCGTGTGGGAGCCCCTTAAACTTTGGACCTTATTATGGACAGGATGTTAATATGAACGTTACGCATCGTTTGTCAATTACATTGTGATCATAACCCAAATTCGATTACAAAAGTCAAGACGCTATTTGCCAAAGAGAAAATGCAATCAGAAGCCGAAAGTTCACTTCTGTCAACAGAGTCATGTTCAATATTGACACTTTCAGAAGTATGTCATAGGAGCTATGTCATCATATCAATTATGTCATCTATTTTTGACCCCCCTCCCTCTACCAAATAAAATTATGTAATTTCCAAGTGCGTTTTTAGCAACAGTTTATTAGAAACACGAATTTCCAATCCAATTCAATCTTCCTTTTAGCATATGCAACAGCACCAAGCATGACGCATACTACATTCATATAAGTATATATATATACTAGTACAGGTATTCAACTTGTTATATAGAACATGTTGAATAACTGTACTAATATTACTCAGCCATATAGTCCATAGGACCAGTACACAAGTCTTACGAAAATTCTTTTCGTCCATCTTGGACGGGTGACATGAATCGGTGTTGATTGAGTCATTGATTTAATATCTATAGGTACTATTATAAAGTACCTATCATCATCATCATTATGAAGTTGTAATAATGAAATGTCTGTACATTGAAAATATTAAAAAAAAAAATGTTGTAGGTCACTGAATTGAAAAATATGTTTATGGATTTTTTGAATGTTTGTATGTGTCGTTGTGGCTTTATCACGCCAAAACGGCTAAACGGATTTCGACTACAGTGTGACCAAAAAGAGTAGAATTATATAAAATTAAACTAAAAAATTCCATTCCAAATTGTTGCCATGTTTAAGCATTTTGCGTCAAAAAAGTCACGGTTACGTAGAAAGGGGCGCCCTCGGGTTCCCCTTAAGGTGCGTACACACTTGTATCATTTGCTCGTATCCGATCACCGTGCCGTGGCATGACTGCGTATCGCGCTGCTTGGACGCTCATTGTCGGCGCGCCGATAATGCCGCACTCTTCCGATATAAGTGTGTGATACGCGTAGCAAATGGATTTTGAGCGATCGGATCGGCGCAACGTCCAAACGCGTGATCGTGACACGCGATCATGCCACGCGACGATGATCTGATACGGGCAAATGATACAAATGTTGACGCACCTTTATGTAGCATAATCTCGATTGTCCGAATCATCATTTGGCTGAATTCATATTTTGGCTAATGCAGTTTTTTCAGAAACTGTACAATTTTCAGGAGTTTTTAAGGCATTACCCAGTTAGTTATGTTCAGGCGGCACACGGGCACGCGCAGGAGGTGATGCCTGCGGGTGACCTTGTGCTGCAAAATCAAAGTATCATGCTGGATTCAATCCCTTATCTACGCCGAAGCTGAACGCCTTCTAAGGGCTTCTTAAAAATCTCTCGCATACACACACATTCACACTCACTCAAACCACACATACAACCACGTCCATATAGGTAATCAGTTTGCACGATGCACAATCAGAATCACTCATGGTATTCTCATTCATTTGTAATAAATTGAAACAACGTAGGATTAATTACTTGTGCTAACTGTAGACATTGACCCCACGAGACAGGCCTTGCCTAGTGTGGAGGTCATAGGCAAATTATACTGTAACTCATTCTTGGTAAGAAATGCTTTTTTTTATTATCCGACTGCTGAAGAAAAAAAGAGGGGTAACGACTTTTCTTCCTCCACGAATGAAGTTGCGCCCGCCTTCTAGTTTTTAGTATGAAACCGTACTTTGGCATAAAACCTTGATCCTGATGGACAGTAGCCATTTAAATTTAAAAAAATCGGCCAAGAGTATGTCGGGCTATGCTCAGTGTAGGGTGCCGCAGCCGTTCATACAAATGAAAAAATACGATATGAACAAGTGCACCAGCAAAAGCGCGTATCTCCACGGCACTTACGTCCTTTTGCTGAGAAACGCAGTTTTTCGGTAACTAATAACTCAAAAATTCGATCGATCATGTTGAAAATTTTCCTTGAAGTATTTATTAAGCTTCATCTTTGCATTTTCTTTTCATATGTTTTAGACATACGGTATAGAAAATCGAGGCAGGGAGGACACATTTTTGAAACTTTCGCAACGATTATTTCCGAAAATTTTCACTAAGTATATAACAGTTATTTAGAAACCGCAAAATGCTCATTATCACAACACAACAAACGGGGCCTAATCGCTTTTTTTTTTAAAAAAATTATTGACTATAGACGCCGCAATCTCATCTGTCGTTAAGTGACGATGCGGCCAAGGATGTATCAGCCCCGCCTAGAAGAAGCCTATTCACTCTTGTCTTGAACACGCCCAAATTATAATGGTCGGGGAATACACTCGCAGGCAACGAGTTTCATTCCTTATAAATATGGTTTAATTGAATTATTTCGTTGGTAATTCTTCGACGTTTCGGACATCGCGTCCATGGTCTCCAAGGACACAAAATGCTTTTAGAGAAACTGTCAAAATAATAAATTAATTTGTTCGGTAATGACATGGCTTTGTCATTTCCAGTTGTTAAATGTTTTAAGCCTTAGAATCTAAGACAAAAACGGAACAAATAACCTTCAAGAGGATACAACGGAGGTTTACGTTACCAAAAACTGAACATATCCAAATTAAACTTGTTTGTTTTCGTCATTACTTGAAACAACAACCAGCCAAAGTGCAAGTCGAACTCACACGCGAAGGGTTTTTTTTGTAAAGCGTGAGCAAGGCCATTCTTAGTGGCTTAAGGCCATTCGTGTGCCGTTCCCGTATTGGCTTACATAGCCACGAATAAGTTTCTGTCAAAAAAATCATTTTTGTGACAAGCTTTTATTGCTGACTGTACATTTCTTTGCACATCCATCAACTACTCACCGAGACGATTCTAAAGAGCCTAAACTCGGGAGGGTTGAGATATTTTTTTTTCTCAACGTCTCCAAGTAGGTACTGAATGTTTTTTTTTTTATACGATGCTAGACGGGCAGTTGACCTCAATCTCACCTGTTATTAAGTGAGGATGTGGCCGAGGATGTATCATGCTCGTCTAGAAACAGCTGAATAGGCTGTTTCTCTTGTCTTGAACACGCCCAAATTATAATGGTCGGGGAACAGACTCACAGGCAACGAGTTCCACTCCTTTGCGGTACGTATAATAAAAGAGACACCGAAGCGCTTAGTGCGGATACGCGGAATATCGACCACAGTGGTTGGAACGAACGCACGCGTCTGGAAGAGATCGCTGTTCAGCGATAAGACAGCCTGTTGTCTACCTCTCCTTGAATGTATTAGTTTCTGTACTCTATTTTGTAAGGTGTGACTAACTTGCGCGGCGATGGATAAATATGAGCTGTGAATGTCTGAGATTCTGTGAGAAGATAATGCTAGGCAATCGATTATACCTACCTATGTAATTAGGTCTGTGCTTAGTTTAGTTTTATTTCATGACTCCTTGAAGGTCACTGTAATGTTATGATAACATTTTAAAATAAATAAATGTATCAGATGCATAAACTACTGTTAACTTACACCATTTATACAAAGATAAACTATTATTTAAAGGCGAGCCGTTTTTTTACAACGACATTTAAAAGTAGTGGACAAATTTGTGTGCTTCCAAAAGTTGATTCACCTATTTACATTATCATACGTTCGTCGTAATTTTCATACAACTATAGTTTCCACAGTTTCGTAGAAGCGGCAAGGTCGTGCGCACGCGATACTCGCTCGACGACTCTGTTGCGACAGCGGCGCATACGTGCTCCTGCGCAAGCCCTTACTGACATACCTCTATATACTAACATTTTGAATTGAATTGAATTCTTTTCAAGTCACAGACCCATATAATTGTTAGTAACAATGGTACTTACGTTATGTGTTCAATAATACGAAGTACAGACATTTAATCTATACTATTATAAAGTTGTTAAAATGAAATGTCTGTACATTGAAGATATTTTCAAAAAAAATATTGTTGTGGACAATTTGGAGGTCACTAAAATGAAAAATATTTTTTTTGGATTTTATTTATGTTTGTATGTGTCGTTGTGGCTTCATCACGCAAAATCAGCTAAACGGATTTCAACTATTTTTGGTACACGGGTAGCTGGGTATCTCCAGATGGTTATAGGATACTTTTTACCGATTATGCTAAAGAAAAAAGAGGAGTTATGACTTTTTCTCCTCCGCGAACGAAGTTGCGGGCGCCTTCTAGTTTTACTATAAATTCGACATAATTTCATTTGAAATGATTACACTAATAATGAACCTATATATATATAAAACTTGCGTTACCGACCTATTGACAGACAACGCACAGCCTAAACCGCTAAAGATATAAGCATGAAATTTAGAATGTATATTCTTTATAGTACGTGGACGTGTACTAAGAAAGGATTTTTCGAAATTCAACCCTTAAGGGTGTGAAATAGGGGTTGAACCTTTGTATGGAAATCGTTCATTTGGAAAGTTATAGACTTGAATCTTTGTATAAAGGTTTCTTACTAGAAAACGAAACAAATGATTAAGAGTTGATATAAAATTTCATCTCCTAAAGGGGATAAAATAGAGTTGAAAGTTTGTATGGGAAACATGTCGTTTTTAAAGTTAGACGCTTAAAACTTTGGCCAAACCTCCTAATGTACAGTATAAAACATTGATAAGGGCATTTATGAAAATTCATCCCGTAACCTGGTTAAATTGGGGTTGAAAGTTTGTATGGGAAACCTGTAATTAATTAAGTAACTGCTATTATATTTTGCGTAAAGATTCTTAATTCAATTTTAAATTTATTTCCTAACGGGGTTAAATTGGGGTTTAAAGTTGGTATAAAAAACCTTTAATTATTTGAGTCACTGTTATAATATTTCGCCCATAGTCTTTTCGCTTAAAATTAAGAAAACAAATTTTAGTATTTTTGAAAATTCATCTTCTAACGGGGTAAAATTGGGGTCGAAAGTGTCTTTTAAAAACCTGTAATTAATTGAGTAACTGTAATAACATTTAGCGTATAGACTTTTCATTTAAAAATAAGAAAACTTATTTCAGTATTTTTGGAAATTCATCCCCTAACGGGGTTAAATTAGGGTTGAAATTTAGTATGGAAAACCTGTAATTAATTGAGTAAATGTTATAATATTTCACATATTGATTTCATTTAAAACTAAGAAAACGAATTTCAGCATTTTTGGAAATTCATCCTCTAACGGGATTAAATTGGGGTTCAAAGTTCGTATAGAAAACCTGTAATCAATTGAGGAACTGTTATAATAATTCACGTATAGACTCTTCATTTAAAACTTAGAAAACTGATTTCAGCATTTTTGGAAACTCATCCCCTAACGGGGTTAAGTCGGGGTTGGAATTGGGTATGGAAAACCTGTAATAATTTGAGTAACTGTTATAATATTTCGCGTATAGACTCTTCATTTAAAACTAAGAAAACAAGTTCAGCATTTTTAGTAATTCATCCCTTAACGGAGTTAAATTGGGATTGCAAGTTTGCACGGAAAACCTGTAATTAATTGAGTAAATGTTATAATATTTCGCATATAGACTTCATTTAAAACTAAGAAAACAAATTTCAGCATTTTTGGAAATTCATCCCTGAAAGGTGTGAAATAAGGGGTAACAGTCTGGGACGAAAATACAATGGCGCATAAAGTGTGTTTTGTTTGAAGCGCTGAATAGAACTTTGTAAGACATTAGATGGAACGATGGTATGCCGGGTGGAGTCACTATGTTGTTAGCTGGAGACTTCCGTCAGACTCGGTCCGTAGTTCCTAGGGGAACTCGAGCTGATGATGTTAAAACTTTAAGGGCGTTATTTGCGCTGGAGAATTTTCCGACCTTCTTCATAAAATGGGAAATGGAGAATATCCCGAAACTGAGGGAAAGATTACAATTCCATCAGATCTCACCTTAGTTGTGCGGACCGTTGACGACCTAATCTCTCACCAAATTTACCTAGATGTTAAAAATCTACACAGCAGGTCCATGGAGTGGATGGGTGAGCGAGCGATTCTGACACCTAAGAACGACCAGGCTTCCGTTATTAATAACATTTTATTGAAGTCGATCGAAGTTTCAGAATACAAATACAAGTCTGTAGACTTTGTAGTGAACACGGATGATGCCATCAACTATCGCGTAGAGTTTTTAAATGCACTTAACGCACCCGGCCTACCTTCTCACATACTTATCTTAAAAGTGGGTGCTCGAGTAATGTTGCTGCGAAATCTCAATCACGAGAGAGATGAGACTCTACATGTAGAGGCGCACTTAGGAGGATTTTTTGAAATTCAAGCTACACGCGGATGAAGTCGCGGGCAAAAGCTAGTACTATTATAAAGTTGTAAAAATAAAATGTATTGTATTGTATTGTATTGTAAACACTTTATTGTACATAAAAACAATAAAACAGATGTACATTGAAGATATTTGCAAAAACAATATTGTAACGAACTATTTGGAGGTCACTGTAAGGAAACATTTTTTGGATTTTTTGTGTGTTTGTACCTATGTGTCGTTGTGGCCTCATCACGCCTAAACCACTAAACGGATTTCAACAATTTTTGGTATCCGGGTAGCTGAGTATCCACAGATAGATATAGAATACTTTCTTTACGACTAAGCTGAAGAAAAAAAAGGGTCATAATGTTTGTCTCCCCCGCAGACAAAGTTCTACCAATAAAGCAAAAATTAACATATACGATATGACGACCATACTACAAATAAGTCTTTTGGTGTTTTTATAAACGTACGATGGTACGGAACCCTTCGTGCGCTAGTCGTAGTCGCACTTGGTTGTTTTTTTTATGTTTATGATAAAAACAGTATTTTTTGGTGTGAAGAGCCTTGGTTGCAATCGGTTATAAATATTACAACATTTTCTTCTTTGATTTTCAAAACAAATGCTTTTAGATTGCAAAATAGTAACCAGAACGTTGCGAAAAGCTACAAATCTAGCGACATCTTAATGCCTGATGACGTGTGGCGGGGTCAGTCTCTTTTTATTAAGAGTCCCCGGTAAGCTCGGTCTCCATCCAAACGTAGTTACGCTCTCATTTTAAAACGCCTTGCTAGTTTGCTCTGGAACTTTGTACTTAGAATAAATAAAGGTATATGCAGGCCTGTAATTAGTTTATGTAGCTTCAGATGCCATATAAAAAAAAATACAGCAAATTTAAGTTTTCATACAAAACTTCTAGGTGCTGTATTTTTTTTATATAAACTCGAGCCATATAAACTAATTACAGGCCTAGATATACCTCATGTCATTGTATATGCCAAGTATCGTTACAATCCAACACGTAGTTTTAAAATGAGAACGAAACTCCGTTTGTATGGGAAGGTGAAATTCGGCCGAGCTTACCGGGGACTCTTAACAACTTTCGTTTTTCAAATAAATAACCAAGATTCATGAAAAGACTTATAAAATTAAGTGTAAGTTATGTAACCGAGTTATACTTATATACCAAAAGTCATACATTGATCCCATTGATCATTATAGCCGTAAAAAGGTGGTAAACGCAGCGGTAAATACCTTATTTTCATACCAAAGTGGAGACATTGGTCACCACTACATTACCTGCTTTAAAATTATAAACGGTTACCAGAAAAAGTTAAAATTTATTGAAATTGACAGTTGAACAATGCTATATTTTAGATTAATAGGCCACAAAACAATCTGACTATCACTTTTTGTACAATATGTTTTTTACGTAAAGATGCGAAAAAATAGTGCCGCCAAAATAGTAGAATGACCCTCCCACTCAGGTCACACGGCCATGTATTGTTACAAAACTGGTTTCCATGCATACGGTGACACATTTAAGATGTACTTTAATTTACGAGTCACCAATAAGCTTGGCCGAATTTCACCTTCCCATACAAACGGAGTTTCGTTCTTATTTTAAAACTACGTGTTGGATTGTAACGAAACTTTGCATATACAATGACATGAGGTATATCTAGGCTGGGAACTAGTTTATATGCCTGCAGTTTATAAAACAAACGAAATACAGCAAAAACAAATTTTGTATGAAAAACTTAAATTCGCTGTTTTTTTTTTTTACTTTAGTATCTGAAGCTACATAAAGTAATTACAGGCCTCCATATACCTAAACTTATTCTAAGTACAAAGTTTCAGAGCAAACTAGCTAGTTGTTTGAAAATGAGAGCGTAACTACGTTTGTTTGGAGAACCTAGCTTACTGGGGACTCTTAAAACTTGTGCAGTGCGCACCATGAGTTCGCAATCGCATCATCGAGCGCTCGATGACGGTTTATCTCTTTCGCACTATTAGCGCGTGCGAGAGAGGTGCACTGATTCTCGATACGATTTACTAGCTAGCGCCGATCGTAAACACAGCTTGGATGGATACTTTTTACCTGACTACGCTGAAGTAAAAACCGGCCACGTGTGAGTCAGACTCGCGCACTGAGGGTTCCTTACAAAATATACAATACAATACAACAATTCTTTATTGCACACGAACAACAAAAACAGGCCAGTAGAGCCCTAACACAAAATACGGTAGACAATAGGCGCTAAAGAGCGATCTCTTCCAGACCACCTTTGGGTAGTGAACATTACACAGAAATTACACTACAAACGGCCGTATCTATGCAAATCCCAGTGATAGCAGAGCCCTACTCCTAAGCAAAATGTACGCGGTGCTCGGTCATTCTGTTTTGTTTACTGACATAGACAGACAGACGTGAAATTATTCTGTCTTTAGTATTTGTTGTTATAGCGGCAACAGAAATGCATCATCTTTGGAAATTTCAAGGGTCTAACTATCACGGTTCATGAGATACAGCCAGTGACGAACGGACAGACAGACAGACGGACGGACAGCGGAGTCTTAGTAATAGGGTCCCGTTTTACTCTTTGGATACGGAACCCTAAAAACCATGGAGGGAACAGTCAAGAGTGCTTGTATGGAAAAGTGCTGCCATTCATCCCTCTTAAGAATTTGTAAACTAAGTACAGAAATTAGTTCGTCCGTCCATCATCCGACCTTCACATTCACTAACCATAAAGTAAAATTGGCAATACCCAGCAGCGATTCACGTTTCGCAATATATATGCGTGTGCGCAAAGTCAAGTTCAGCCGTGGAGTTTTGAAACGTATATTTTTTTGGTAGCTGTACAGTTACGAGCATTAATATCTGCCACAGCAGAGCGCGCATAAATAATAAATAAATAGGGACTGTTATATTTTCGGGTATCCTGGTGTCGGTGATAATTAATTGATAACACTACGGAACACAAGTTTATTTATTTTATATCTCACGTAAACTGGGAGTACAATGTTGCTTGTCAGCTACCCGGGCAAGAGAGTGTGAGTCGAAGAATGAATGGCACAGATTAGATATACTACACTCTTCCCCGCATCATTAAAAATTTAAAAGATTATATCTACTTATAGTAACTAACCGAATGTAACCCTGGTACTACACTCTTCCCCGCAAAAGGTATTATAAACCTTATAACATACATTTTATGGGGTAAGGGTTAAGCAATAAAATAATCTACAATTAAGTGCTTTGGCTACAATTTAAAATCTGGTTAACATGTCTCTTCCACCTTAAACCATCGACATCAATGTAATAAGTAGTTCCAGGGATGAATTCTTCAATAATAGTCCCCTTTACTCAAGGGTTCTGCCCTTTTCTGAAATTTCGGGTCATGACCTGTTCACCTACTTGGAAGCTTACATTCCTGGAACCACCAAATAAATCCACCATTTTATTTTGTTTTAAAAGTAAATCTTGGAATATAGGGTTGGTCTTAAGAGTGACAACCGACTCCTAATTTCCCTTCCCAGCATGAGCTTTGCTGGCGATATCCCAGTAGCCTTATGAGGGGTACTACGATAATCAGAGAGAAATATATCTATTGCATAGTTAAGAGATTGTCCACTTCCTACTATTTTTGTAATATTTATAATCTTTCACAAATCGACCTAGTCCCAAACTAAGCAAAGCTTGTACTATGGGTACTAGGTGACGATATACATAAAGTATAATATTTTAATACTTAAATACATCTATGTATGTACACATCCAAAACCCAGGAACAAACATTCGCGCTCATCACACAAACACTTACCCTGGCCGGGATTTGAACCCGGGGCCGCTAGCTTCGTAGGTCGTTGTGCAACCCACTAAGCCAAACGAGTCGTCAAAAAATAAATAAAAAGAAAAAACAAAAAACCCGACTGCGTAAAAAACTAAAAAAGAAAAAAACATGTGCAGTACCCTAGAAATTTGTTAAGTTATAATGGAAATCTTTCATGATTCATGATCGATACTCACAATATAACAAATAATAAATTCTAATATGGAACATAGCGATTTTGAACAGTCGGGACCCATGAGAAATCTAGATCGACGCAAATCTTCCCAACAATGGGTCCCAACTGTTTAAAATCGCCATGTTCCATATTAGAATTTATTATTTCTTATACATATTGTGAGTATCAATCATGAATCATGAAAGATTTCCATTATAACTTAACAAATTTTTTATTTTACACTTTTTAGTTAAAACTATAAAAGTCAGTAAATTTCGCAATCTTCATCGTGGGTGTTATTGAGAAGCTTGAACAGATTTATTACAATACAATTAAATGAAAATTTAGTCAGAACGGCTTGCTAACCAACTTTAAATCGTTATAGTTCCTAACTGGTAATTCCAAATTAAAAATGATAAAAGAAACCTCATAATGATTTTCAAATCCCTATTCATTGATACCTCACTCGACATAGTACGTCGATTTTCATTTTTTTCTTTTTCACAATATGGCTTCACATTATCCCCATTTTGAGTTTTCATCATTTTCATGTCTTCAGTGACATTTGGACAGTTAAAACAAATCGATTGAAGTAAGAATCATCAAAATCGGTCCACGCGTTTGGTCTCTAGAGTGCCAGATTGGAACAAATATACATACATACATACATACATACATACATAGACTGATAAACACATTACCATTCCTTTGCGTCGCGCAGTCGGGTAAAAAATTATCTGACATGACTCTATTTCTAGGGCCGTTAGAGGTGCGTCCAAACTTGTATCATTTGTTCGTATCCGATCCCCGTGGCGTGGCATGACTGCGTATCGCGCTGCTTGGACGCTCACTGTCGGCGCGGCGATCACGCCGCGCTTGTCCGATCTAAGTTTGTGATACGCGTAGCAATATGGATTTCGAGCGATCGGATCGGCGCATCGCGTGATATTGACACGCGAACATGCCACGCAACGAAGATCTGATCGGGCAAATAATGTGGACGCACCTATTAGGACGTTGTCAGATATTTTCACCCGCTTTGTTGTGGCAGATATTGATGACTGATGATGGTGGCTGTACGCGGCTCCGCTCGCGTTAAAGCTTCGATTTGATGGCCCTAATCGGTATTTTTGCAATAAATGATATAACTCGTTCGGTGACAGTTTTATAATGATTTCCTGCTGGTGTGGTCGAAGTCGACGCTTATCGCATAAGTCATTTATTTATTCATTGGACAATATACATTGTGTTTCGTTGATTGTAAGGGTAAGACCTTACAATTATATAATTATTTTATGCATATTATACCATTTTATTAAATTTCACACTTGTCAGATTTGAAAAATAAATATATTATTAGCAATTACAATGTTACATTAATCCTATATCTATATATTTTTTAATTTATATTGTCTGATGTCAAATATAATAGGCTTGTGTCCAAAAAAATATAATTACTCCGTCAGTTAGGTTATCAGAAAATATTGGACACGTATTTTTTCTTTTGTCAATTAAACAAAAATTGATGAAGATATAGCCCGTTAAAGGTGCGTCCACATTTGTATCACTTGCCCGATCCGATCTTCGTCCCGTGGCATGATCGCGTATCACGATCACGCGTTTGGACGTTGCGCCGATCCGATCTCTCGTAATCCATGTTGCTACGCGTATCACACACTTAGATCGAACAAGTGGGGCGTGATCGCCGCGCCGACAGTGAGCGTCCAAGCAGCGCGATACGCTGTGTGGCATGACTGCGTATCGCGATGCTTGGACGCTCACTGTCGGTGATCATCCGATCACGAGCAAATGATACAAGTGTGGACTGAAATGCACCTTAAAGTTCCCCGTGACGTCACGCCGCGAGACCGTTTTTCGCACGGCATGACGTCGTGCGGCCCGTATTATAAAGTTGTAAAAATAAAATGTTTGTATGTCTCGTTGTGGCTTCATCACGCTAAATCGGCTAAACGGATTTCAACTTTTTTTGGTACACGGGTAGCTGGGTATCTCCAGATGGTTATAGGATACTTTTTACCCGACTATAAAAAAAAGAGGGCTAATGACTTTTTCTCCTCCGCGAACGAAGTTTTGGGGTGCCTTCTAGCAATAAAATACAAATAGAATGTGTAATATCATGTCAATTTAACTAAATTCAAGCGATAATCATTGAATTTGATAATACACAATTATCAAATTCAACGATTATTGCTTGAGTTTCGTTAAATTAGTGTCTATAGCGTGGTCAACGTTGTTTAGGTCAGTGTCGCAACGTCGGCAGCAGTCGAACACCGGCCTTGAGCGCCGTTAACTTGAAACCATTCATAATCCGCTGTTGGGCGAATGTAATGACCGATAGATTGAAGCATTCGTCATTTATCTACAAGGTGTCCGACGGCTATTCGGGGGTGCATCGAAAATTTAAGCTATTAACACGCTTTTATCGAACATCGTATCATAGCTGTGTTTGGATTTGTTAGAAAAGTCTTGTAAAGCGTGTTTTTCGAGTGTTTTTTAAACTATTAATTTTTTTAGTGAGATATTTGTCAAATCTAATAAATGAAACAGGCTGGTTTTCAGATATGTGATTTTTGACTATATAACCTATTCAACACCTAACGCGGAAACATGTTTGTATAAAATTTTCTCGATAGAAAAGAAATCGGAAAACGCGTCTTCATTTTCCGTTTTTTGTCTAGTTTGTACAAACGACAGATTAATAAACGGCTAAATTATGTAAAAATGACATTCTTCCCTGTATCTTTTACGTGATTAACTTAAATGTTAACAAAACATAATATCTTCGATTTCATTGTGCTTTTACAAATGGCGCTTACGCCAAAAAACCCCAAGAATGTAATGTATTAGCTTTCTCTTTCTTCGATGCGCGCGAGCAATAAATGCGTCCCTTATTACAAAATACGCTCATTGGCCGGCTCGGCGTTTGGAGCGTGATTTACGAATGGACATTCGTTGGCGATGCAGGCCCTTAAATATTGTAGACAGGATATTTTGCTGAAGAGAGTTATTCATCACCATCATTATTTTAGCCACAGGACGTCCACTGCTGGACACAGGCCTCCTCAATAGATTTCCATATCGGCTCGTGGTCAGCCGATCACCTTGCGGGTTGGTCTTCCACGCTGCGCTTGCCGGTGGCCACTCACGAACTTTTCTGCCCCAACGGCCATGCCCATGCATCGGTTAGGGAGACATTATTTTATTTAAAAATAAGTTTTTGTCAAAAATTTCATTTTTGCGACAAGCTTTTGTTAAACATACAAAAAAAGACACAAAATATATTATACAATTCAGTGACCTCCAAATAGTCAGACGAGCCACCTGAGGGGCTACTCCGAAATCCGATAATCGAAGTTCGTGAGGCGCCATCCCGCTCAGTCAAATACAGTTTAAAATGAGATCAGAGGGATGGCACTATACGAACATCAAATATTGGATTTCGGAGTAAGACATCTGATGGAAAGGGTCATCGTCGCCCGTGGATATGTGCAACACTGAAGGAGTCGTCCATACCATACGTTACCAGCCTTTGAGTGCCCTGTTTACTCGCTTCTTGAGGAATCCCATGTTATAGCGCTCTGAAAACACCTCAGGGGGAAGGTTATTCCACAACTTGCAAGTGCGTGGTAAGAATCAGCGTGATGCCCGTTTATTTTTGGGATGCCAAGCATCCAGATAGTGGGGATGTACTTTGTTTCTGAGGCGGGACGTGCGATGATAGAAACGTGACGGTGGTACCAACTCAAAAAGTTCTTCAGAACATTCCCCATTGTACAAACTTTACACAATGGGGTTGATATCTATACTATTACAAAGTTGTAAAAAATAAAGTTCTGATCATTGAAGACAGTTTAAAAAAAAAATTGTAACGCACTACTAGGAAGTCACTGTACCGATTTTTTTTGGATTTATTGTATGTTTGTATGTGTCGTTGTGGTTTAATGTGTGTGATTTCAACAATTTTTGGTACACGACGGGTAGCTGGGTATCCATAGATGGTTTTAAAATACGATTTATCCGAATACGCTGAAAAAAGGGGTTATGACTTTTCTCCTCCGCGAACCTAGTTGAGGGCGCGCCGTCTAGTTTAGGATAATATTGTAATTAACTTTCATGTATTTTTTGTAAATTGTAAAATCACACATATAAAAGTGCCCTTGACGCCTACTTGCAGGATTTGAATTTGAATTACTTATTAATTGTGCTAAATTGACCATTCAATCTCAAGTGGGGGTCAACTTGGTCATAAAATCAGCATGTCTGTCTGACTTAGTTTCGTAAGCACGAAAATTATAAACTAGACTTAAATAATGATAAGTTTGGGGTGAAGGTGAATTTATGAGACTTAACGCCGTAACTCGCTGAATCTATACAAGACTGCTCTTCATTGCACACCTCATAAAACAGAGTACAGAAAACAATACATTCAAGGAGAGGCAAACAATAGGCGGTCTTATCGCTAAACAGCGTTCTCTTCTTTTTAAAAGTAAATAGGTAAGGTAAAAATAAGTAGGTGGTGCAAAGCAGTTTCGATTGAAGTATTGTACATATATATGAAACAAACACAGTAAGTAAGTAGTATGAATACATACATACTACTTACATGTATATACGTTTATACACATAGGTACATATATTAACTAAACCATATACGAAGTATTGTACTAATATTACTCAGCTGTACAGTCCATATGACCAGTAAAACAAGTCGAGGTGCTATGGAAGGGACAGATATAGTCTTTGAGATGCTCTTTAAAGACCGAGAGGGATTTAGCTCGTCTTAATTCTAAAGGCACAGAGTTCCACAACCGGACAAACTGAAAAATGAACGAATCTATATAAATAAAACTCGGACGGACGGACGGACGGACGAACATGACAATATAAAGGTTCCGTTTTTGCCATTTCGGCTACGGAACCCTAAAACACCCACACTCTGACAATTCTCCGTATAAACTAACCGGATATTTCGCGATTACTTTGGCAGAGGAGCATGTATTCGTATGGCATCTTCATTAGTTACTTAAATGCTCTAAGCTTGAAGTAGTTACAAATGACCTTTGCCTTACCGCAAATGTATATATACATTAATTAGTTTTGCTTCGTGAGTTTGCAATCATTATTGTAACTACAGTCAACAACTAAAGATTATATCTAAGAATACTAGAAGTTTTCCACGACGTAAAATAAAGTCATATTGGTACTGTTTCAGTTTCACCGTAGTCGGGTAAAAGATATCGTATAATATAATCGTTATACCAAATATGATACGCCTAAGAAGCCATAAATAAAAAAAATCCAAAAATAAATAATTGAAAGTATTCTTATCGAAAAGTATGTTTCCTTTTCACTACAAAGCTTCAAAAACACCTTTTTTTAATAATACTTTAAATCTGCCTGTAGATATTTAGTTACTTCGTTTCAGCTTGGGTAAATATATGCTTTTGTATGTCCGTCTGTCCATATGTTTTCGTATACAGGTATGTCAACCGATTCTTGTGAAATTTTGTGACCCTTACAGTTTTGTCATGTTCGTCCATCGGTCCGTACGTCACAGGCATTTTACTCAAATACCACAAGATATATATTGATAAAATTAGGAGTATAGGTGTCTCGTATGAGTTGCTATTTAGTTTAGTAATTGATAGATTCAGGCGTTACTTTGCGGAATTCCATACTAGATCAATGGATTATAGTTCCTTTGCTGTTCCGCGAACTTGTGTCTTGGTTAGATGTGACAATAAATTGTGCTCACATGCGCATATTTTCATGCAGTTTCCACAAAACAAATACGCATGCAAATATAACAAACCACCACCAGACAGTATAAACCTTGGCACGTGTTTCTCCTCTCTACGAGACATCATCAGGAGATGCAGGAGATGTTGACGGTCCGGCGTCCACCCGAGAAAATTGATTGATTTTCTCGGGATTATACTGTTTGGTGTTGGTTTGTTGTATTTGCATGCGTATTTTTTGTTTAGTTAACTTAGTTTAGTAGTTTAAATAACAAATATAAATATTTCTAGAGTGGCACTTTTTCTGTAGTGTTTTTTTTGTAGTAACGACTGCGGAACCCTACACTGAGCATGGCCCGAGATGCTTTTGGCGGTTTTTACAACTTTTTATTAATAGACATAATTATGTAGTGATTCCAGGTTTTTTTATATTTTTAAATTTTAAGGTAATTTTATTGTTTCCAACTTTACACATATCAGTTTCGTCTGCCAATACGTCATTGAAGTTTGCGTAGAACAGAGACGTAAGCGCAGTACGCCTTGACGACTTGTGTGTGACGTCGTTGTTTAGAGAGATATTAAATAATATAATCTTTGCGTCATTCAGAAAAACCAAAGCGACGATGTTTTTGTAGTGTAAGGATTTACTTACTTATAAGATAAATACTTACATATTTCTAAGAATAGGTATGCTAATTACAATCGATGGTATTATAAAGTTGTAAAAATTAAATGTCTGTACATTGTAGATATAAAAAAATATTGTAACGGACTATTTCGGGTCACTGAATCGAAACATATTTATTTTTTGTAAACTTGTATGTGGCTTCATCTCGCCAAATCAGCTAAACAGTTTCTAACTACACAGATGGTTATAGGATACTTTTTACCCGACTACGTTGAAGAAGAAAAAATGTTTGTCTGTAAAATCGGTTTACGGACGATAACTTTACGTAATAACGTGGAAGAGAGATAGACGCGTCACAAGCCGACCGCTTACGCCAATCGTGCCTCTCTATCGCTTGTTCCGCGCTCTCGCTTGCACGCTCAACGTGACACAGGAATGTGACAGTTTTTCTTGCGTGCAGATTTATAAGACGTTATCACGTCAAAAAAGGGTTATGAGTTTTTCTTCTCCGCGAACGAAGTTGCGGGCGTCTTCTAGAATGTTATAAAACCGCCTTTTAAGGGGCTACCAAACGCGAATGACCTTCGATCGGTAACTCTCCACTTTTCTGTGTTGTATGTCTAATCGTGTTGAAAACCACCGTTGTTACCAATATACTGCTTCAGTTTATCTTCACGAGTCACAGAAACCAAAATTTGCTATTTTTACGACAGATAAACCAGTTTTTGCTACTTTTCTTAAAAACTATAGAACCTATTGAAAAACCAGTTGACAATTTTAAAGTGAACATCATCTTACTTATTGGTTTTAGTCCCATGTCTAAGCATCGCTTGACGAGGAGCCTATACCAATTTAAGATAAAAAAGGACTTAACGAATATTTTTTTTTCTCTTGTTTTACTAAATATTATAACATTATATAGGCCAAATACCCAGCTACAATATACATATTGTTTAAGTGGTTTGCAGCAACCTAGCCTAGCAGATGTCAAGCACCGTCGGTGTAATAAATAGGTCTGCAGTCTGTGAACATGTCATTGACAAACCAAACCACTCAATTAAGTTTGATAAACCTTCTATCCTTGCCAAAGAGAAAAGATATTTTCCCAGGATGCTACGCAAGGCTATTGAGATTAAAAAGCATCCTAATTTCAATAGAGAAGATGGATTGTCACTACCACCAGCTTGGGATCCTGTAATACATCTCATCAAGGAACAAGCGAGACACACGACTGCAAAACCTTAATTTCCGAACGGTGTAAAATATCTTTTCTGTTTAAAAGTAGTTTAATAGTCTCTGTTTTTTTAAATATTATAATTAGTAATGAGGTAGCCTGGGAGTTTTTCTTTGCAGCGTTTCTTTTCTCCTCAGTACGCCTTATTTGTGAAATGCTGCTTGGTAAATTATTAGAATAGAATAATTAAGCCCTTCTGGCACATGTGTAACTGTCTTTACAGCTTAGGCCCCTCTGGCATGTATGTACACCTTTATTTGTGTTTTTTCAAAAAATGGGTAGTTTGCACAAATTGTAATTTTGACAGAGGAAAATACATCTTTTCTCAGTCCACCCGTGACCATGGATAGCTGGAAAGCTTCCGAAACGTCGGGAACTAAAATGAGATAATATACGCGATATAATCCGTTAAATTGTTTTATTTCAAAGAGGAATCATTTTATATCACTTTAAAAACAGTGTTTGGGTCAATTTTAGAGGGTCCAACCGCACTAATTAGTTTCACCGCATTAATGGTGCCTTCTATAACAGATTAGAATGGCATTTTGGGATATTGTGTAGAGGTACAGTATCTCTACACAGCAAGTATAGTATCTCATTCGAATCTTTTAAAGAAGGCACCATTCATGCGGTGACACTAAAGAGTGCGGTCGAAATGCTCTGAAATTGACCCGTTTACCGAAACTTTCCAGGTAGCCCCTTAAGTTTAAGTGTTGTTATTGAAATGAGTCACGGAAACAGAAGAGAAAACTAAATCATTATGTTTTGTTAACAGAAATGGAGACCACATACACGGCCGACGAGATCGCGGCCATGCCCGACCGCATCGCGGCCACGTTCAGCGGACGATCCGTCTTCGTCACCGGTGGGACTGGCTTCATGGGGAAGGTGCTCGTCGAGAAACTTCTCAGGTACTTATGGTGCCCTGGTACGTGTAGATGGAATGTAAACCTATGGCCTCCTTCAGAGGGCGCTAGGTCTCTGTTGTTTACCTAGATATTGATTTCATTGGTAAAGAGTCCTTCGAGAAACTTCTTAGGTACTTCTGATAACCTGATACTTGTAAAAACCTATAGCCACCTTCAACGGGTGTTTTCTGTATGCATCACTTAGGCATTGAATTCATTGGAAAATACCTAGACGAGAAGCTTCTCAGTTATTTATGACACCTTGGTACTTTGCATAGAAACTATTGGAACGACGTTTTTAGTAGCGGTAGATAGACGACAAATTACTGTAGAATCAGAGTAGAATCCTATATGCTTTAGGTCAAATTTCGCGGTGATCGTTTTAATTTAACGTGAAATCAGCCGTCAATCAGCATTTAGCAACAGGTGAAATGGGGCATAATGAACACTTAAGTAAGCCTAATGAACAAACTGCTTGTTGAATAAATGCAGATATTTATGTTGGCCTGGCAGCTATGGTAGAAAGAAATCGATAAGATAGGTGACTTTCTGCTGATGCTACAATTTCTAGAGTTAGGTTTCAATGAAGTCTTGTTGATACTGCTCATGTTATCCTCATTCCTACCTATACATAGTAACTAGCGGCCCTAGCGGGTATAATATGCCCAATCGCATCACAATGACCTCCACCGGACGATCCGTCTTCGTTACTGGTGGAGCTGGCTTCATGGGGAAGTGCTCTTCAAGAAGCATCTTAGGTATTTATGATACCTTGGTACTTGTAGATGATAATCTATGAACACCTTCAGAGGTCGCTACTTCTCTGTTACTTTGACGGCTTCATCAGAATCAGAATCAGACATTTTTTTATGGGTAATGTTCTGGTCGAAAAGCTTCTAAGGTACTTCTGATACCTTGGTACTGACCTTGTAAACACTCCTACAATCCGATGTTCCAATGGGGGGCCTTTGGTTTCAAGTAGGGTACTCGTCCGCTCCAGTATTCTCTTGTTACCCGTGACTCTTAGATAAACAACCCTCAAATATTTGGAGGATTTTTGGAAAGACCTTAGCTTGACCAACACTGCTGTACCGCGCCTTAAGGTGCGTCCACATTTGTATCATTTGCTGGTATCCGATCACCGTAGCGTGGTATGACTGCGTATCGCGCTGCTTGGACGCTCACTGTCGGCGCGGCGACCAGGCACTACTTATCCGATCTAAGTGTGTGATACGCGTAGCAACATGGATTTCGAGTGATCGGATCGGCGCAACGTCCAAATGCGTGATTGTGACACGCGATCATGCCACGGAACGAAGATCTGATCGGGCAAATGATACAAATGTGGTCGCACCTTCAGGTATGCAAGCGGCGAGACGGGGGGCAGAGCAGCCGCTGATTCGTAATTTTTTTTTTTTTTTATAATAAAATAGATGGGCATTTGACCGCAATCTCACCTGTTGTTAAGTGTCGATGCGGTCAAGGATGTATCATGCCCGTCTAGAAACACCTGCTTTGGACTCGATATATGGACCGAAGTTGAGATTGGCAGATTCGTGATTCCGCCGTCGTCTGCCCCCCCGTCTCACCGCTCGAAAATCTAAGGCGCGGTAAAGCGGTATTGATCAAGCTATAGTATTTACTTAAGCTGACTCCTGGCTCTCTAGTCCTCTGAGTCCAACTACTAAGGTACTAGTGGGTAAACATGCCTGACTGACTTATCGTGATATCTAATATGTAGACACTCTCACAAGCCGACTCCAATGTGTAGACTATATTGCAAGCGCTTTTTAAAAAAACTGCTCTGGTATCTTGTTACCCTAGTACTCTTAGACCTTTTGCCGACGCTCAACTTAGCGTGGAAGAGTTGTGGGGAAGAGTCACTGACAATTTGAGACTCCTGCCTCTCTAGTGAGTCTAATACATCCAGTTGATATATTGCTGCAAGTAAAATTATGCTCAACCAAATCGCGGCGACCGGTTGCCCCTTGCGAAGCGTAGCCCTGAGATGACGTTTAGATAAGTTGTTCTTATAAACATTTTATACGTGAGGCTTTTAGAGCATGAGTAACCGCAAATGTGATCTGTTTACGTGATTCCAGGAAGTGCCCGGACATCAAGCAGATCATGTTGCTCGTGCGACCGAAGAAGGGCAAGACACCACGCCAGCGCATGGAGGACACACTAAATGACCCGGTGAGTCTAACTTACAACTCATAGGGATCGTCCTAATAGGCTTGTGTCCTAAAAATATATAATTAGGCCGTCGGTTAGGTCATCAGAAAATATTGGACAAGTATTTTTCTTTTGTCAATTAAACAAATCTCAATAACAGATGTGCAACAGCATTTACAAATATTGGACATTTTTAAATCAAATCTTCCTTGTCTTACATACTACGATCCTAACAATAAAGCGAAATATGAAAAGGATATGGAACTACTGCGTACCACAAGCTTGCGAAAGCAGTCTACGCCTCCAGCAACCGATACTATCAGAGTAGACATCCAGATCATGCACAGTTTGCAGCGTATTGTAACGCTTCTGTATTCTGCTTAGGACGCAATACTACCCTAAATTATAGTATTCCTCTATAGGGAAATGCTTGGAACACAATTTTTGACTTTGTAACTTGTTTGGTCTATAGGAGGTGAACACATCATATCTCGTAAACTATGCGTTCTAGCGAGATGCTGATTATATGCAAAATGAAAGCTGATTAAATTTGATACAAGTTATAATCATCAAGTTATTCGATATCATGTTTAGTTTTTGAGATACGAGTATCTGCTCTTGAAAGTCTGTAATTATGGAAAATTCCATCTCTTTTATCGCATTTCATGTCGTTTACAAGATCAAAAAATTATGAATATATAGCCCGTTAAAGTTCGTCATGCCGTGCGACCGTTTTTCGCACGGTGTGACGTCATGCGCCCCCACTGCCAAACTTTGATGCGCTTTATCTTTGTCTTTTTTTGTTTGATTGACTAAAGAAAAAATACGTGTTCAATGTTTTTGTAATAATCTGAGCGACTAATTAGATTTTTTTTAACCCATTAAACTACCCTATTCAACGCGACTACGCGATTATCGCGCGAGTTAGCAATGCGACCATCGATAACAAAGACTGAGTGTCCTCCAATTGAAGACGCGAGACGCGAGAGCGTTCGCGAAGAGCATCGGAGTTTGGCATCGGCACGTACGGCATCGGCTGGCCCTAACCATGAACGTCAGAGACGCTGAAGTTTTACTGTCGGGAAATATTGTGCCCTGCCGGTGCTCACCCCGCTCTCCGACAGCGCGACGCGATCATTGCGCGATCACCCAAATGTCAATTAGGGCACCTATTCGAGTTCAATATTTTTGATCGCAGTTCGCGCGAGTAAAATTCGCGTGAACTGTCAATAATCGCGCATTCGCGTTGTATTAGGACGCTCTCATAGGCTGCGTTTCCTTAAGGTGCGTCCACACTTGTATCATTTGCTCGTATCCGATCACCGTGCCGTGGCATGACTGCGTATCACGCTGCTTGGACGCTCACTTTCGGCGCGCCGATCATGCCGCACTCTTCTGATATAAGTGTGTGATACGCGTAGCAAATAGATTTCGAGCGATCGGATCGGCGCAACGTCCAAACGCGTGATCGTGACACGCGATCATGCAACGCGACGATGATCTGATACGGGCAAGTGATACAAATGTGGACGCAACTATAAGCTACACGAAGGGTCTTGTACGGTCAAGGAATTTAATTTGTGTACCCTTTCGTACCTTGTCATAGTGACTTTGATAAGGAATCTCTATCGGCTTTCATATTGATGTTGACTGTGACAAGGTACGAAATGGTATGTAAATTAAATTCCTTGACTGTACATGCACCAACATCAATATCTGCCGTAACAAAGCAAGAGAAAATATCTGACACGTCCTTACAGTCCTAGAAATAGTGTCGTGTCAGATATTTATGTGCACTTTGTTGTGTTGTGACTGATATTAATGCAGGTGACTGTACCGCTAGACGAAAAATTAACGAAAAAAAACCAAGAAAAGAAACTTAATCATTCAATCATTCCTATATTCTTTAACTCGAAGGCGCCCGCAACTTCGTTCGCGGGGGAGAAAAAGTCATAAACCCTCTTTGTTTCTTTAGAAAAGTCGGGTAAAAAGTATCCTGTAACCATGTGGCCCCTATTTCACAATCGTGACGATTGTGAAATAGGGGCCTGGAGATACCCAGCTACCCGTGTACCTAAAGGTGCGTCCACATTTGTATCATTTGCCCGTATCAGATCATCGTCGCGTGGCATGATCGCGTGTCACGATCACGCGTTTGGACGTTGCGCCGATCGGATCGCTCGAAATCCATTTTGCTACGCGTACAGTTATATCGGACGAGTACGGCATGATCGGCGCGCCGACAATAAGAGTCCAAGCAGCGCGATACGTAGTCATGCCACGGCACGGTGATCGGATACGAGCAAATGATACAAGTGTGGACGCATTTTTAAATAATTGAAATCTGTTTAGCCGATTTAGCGTGATGAAGCCACAACGACACATACAAAGATACAAACAGTTCATTTTTACAACTGCATGATAGTATAGATGTTTAATGTAACATTCTTCAATTGTTTAAAATGATTTTTAATTTGCATTTCTGCGCAACGACTCATTACTCGTATAGTAAACGCATGGTGACAACATTTTCAAATGGTTTCTCCCGAGCGCCCTTGGCGGCTTATGAAACACTACGTCCACCATCTTTAACAACTTGAGTACACTCCGCAACTGTAGTTGCATCTTATTTCAAATACTAGATGGTGCCCGCAATTTCGTTCGCGGAGGAGAAAAAGTCATAACCACTCTTTTATGACAGCGTAGTCGGGTAAAAAGTATCCTATAACCATCTGTGGATACCCAGCTACCTGTGTACCAAAAGTAGTTGAAATCTGTTATGCCGATTTGGCGTGATGAAGCCACAACGACACATACAAAAATACAAAAAATAAAAAATAAATTCTACTCAGTGACCTCCAAATAGTCCGTTAATACCATTTCTTTTATTTTTATGTACAGACATTCAATTTTGAATGTCTTTGGGTTAAACTCTACATATTTATGTGTAAAGATATATATGTAGAGTTTAACCCAAAATCACAAGCACGTGAGGGTTAAGAGGATATACTAGCAAAAGGCCTTTTTGAAATTAGGTACTTTTAAAAACTATTGCTATCGCATCGCCTCAAATCCCCCGTATTATAGTGCAAAAGGGACAAGGGACTGCAGCTCGGAACGATCTGACCTACAAAAATTGGCGAAAACAGGGTTTCGTAGTACCTTGTTTCCTCTTACCACATTTATGCATCTGCGGTACCTACCATGGTGAAGAGCAACGGGCATCATGCGTTGAGTTGCTGTCGTTGCGCAAGGAGATTTTCACGTCATCACGCTCTGAACGACATCGTCCGGAGGGCGTTAGTATCAGCCAACATACCTTGTGTTCTGGAGCCTTCAGGATTAAGCTGGTCCGACGGGAAAAGGCCGGATGGTTTGACCTTGGTGCCATGGCAGAAGGGAAAGTGCCTGCTATGGGACGCAACTTGCGTCAGCACTTTCGCTGCCTCGTACTTGGGTCATCAGACAGCCATCAGGGCATCAGAGCGGCCGGAGCTGCAGCCGAGACGGCTGCTCTCTGAAAGCGGGACAAATACTCTGCATTGACAAATTGTGTTCAGAATCCAGAAAGTTTTTGGCGGAAGTCGGGCGCCGTTTGCGAGAGAGAGGTCATGACCCCCGCGCCGGGTCGTTCCTGTTGCAAAGGTTGTCAATCGCGATTCAACGCGGTAACGCAGCGAGCGTGATGGGCACCTTTGCACCCGGAATGACTCGGGGCGGGTTATTTGAATAATTAATATTAATTTGTATTTATTATTATTGTTTAAGTTTTTATTATTTTGTAAGGTGTTGTATTTAAGTTATTTATTATTTTTTTATTTAAACGGATTATGTCACTTACATTGAATAATTGATTTCCTCTTCCAAAACTGGACTAATTTTAGTTTTTCTTTCACATATATTATAACGAGGGCTTCGGCTATGCTTCTATGTTTTCTGTTTTTCTTTTTTATTCGTTCAAATTGTTTACTGAACGTGTGCTTAAGGCGCTGGATGATGGCAGTTTTAGAAGGCCTCTAATTCTAAAAATAAACAAATTACTAAGAAAAATAAAACATAGGGGCGTGGCACAGGTAAGTATATATTATATTTATAAAATAAATTTGCTCTAAGGCAATTATCCAGGGAGGAAACGGGGAATTACGTTTGTATGGAGGAACGGCCTCTAGTATATCATTTTAAGGGGCTCCTAGCTCAGTCTGAGTATGAGTATCACCTTCGATCCGTAGATTTTTACTTTTCCGTGTTGTATACCATCGACCGTGTTGACCACGATCGTTTTTTCTTTACCAATATGTACCTAGCACCCATAGTACTCGTACAAGCGTTGCTTAGTTTGGGACTAGGTTGATTTGTGTAAGATTATCCTTACAAAAAACCGCTTTCAGTTTATCTTCACGAGCCACCGACACCCAGATAAACGCCATCAAACTTTGTAATTTTACGACTAAAAATCAGTTTTTGCTATTTTTCTTAAAAATTTAACGTTTTTGAAAGAAAAGGCTTGCTAAGGAAGCATGTTAGGTGTTTTCATAATCAACTATTAAGTTTTGAGTTTGCTGAAGGTTTATTGAGAGACTATTCTTCTCTAGACTATTCTTATATTTTTATTTTTATGGACCTCTCTGTAAAAAAATATAATTAAATACATAAAATAAATATTCTAATTTCTAAATGCGAGAAAGTGTTAAATAAAAAGTGAACTATCATATCATATACAGGGTGTTTGGTAACAGGATGCAAAGTTGAAAGGAGGTGATAGCTTAGGCCACTTAGAACATTTTAAGTGATATATGTGTTAGGCAAATGTTATTAGTTATTTTTTTATTAAGTTTTAGGATTTTTCTGGGAAAACTCTAAAATTTCAGACTACATCGACAATAGTACTTTTTTTACTGTAGGTAGCATTTTTTTGTATTTTTTTTTTGTATTGTGAAATGTCTATCAAACACCATAAAGTTATTTGAAACATCTGTGTCTAAAGAAAAAAAAACTACAGCGATTTAAAAATTAAATAAAATGAAAAAAAAATGATTTAAGTGTTTTCTAAGGACGGTAAAAAAAATACTAAAATAGCCCCGGTTCTTCAAACCATTTAAGAAACATGCTTGGCTATTGCCCTTTCATTTAAGCTATCAAACACGACTAATCGTATCTTTAAAAATAAGCCACTTAAAGCGATATATGCGCTTAAAATGTTCTAAATGGCCTAAGCTTTCACCTCCTTTCAACTTTGCATCCTGTTACCAAACACCCTGTATACTACTGGTTGTGCCCGCGGCCGCGCCCGCATGGAATTCGGTCTGTTTCAGTAAGCAGCTAATTCAGCCTTAATTTATATTCCTCTCCCCTGGAGGAGGAACTTAAGGAAGTAAAGTTGACAGATGGATACGCTAGAGGACTGTAGTCCAGATAAAATATTTCACGATAGGGTACATGCATGATTTTTTTATCGCTTTTCAGAACTAAATATCAAAATACCGTAAAAACTATTTCAAAATGTGAAATTAAGGCCAAGAAATACTGATCAAATTAAATCAAATCAATCAAAATATCCATTATTCAAGTAGGCTTAGATACAAGCACTTTCGAATTGTCAGTTACAATGAGAGAGTCTTTGCTGGGAAACATACAATATGATCCAACATTTGTTGCAAGGATTAGGGAAACCCAGGAAAACCTAATCAGATCATTTAACTTAAGTATAATACTTACTTATTATTGATAAAATCATCATTTTAAAAATTAAAATAATTAATAAGATAAATCCCAAAAGTATTGTCAATAAAAAAGAAAAAAATCTAGAATGTGTCTAGAATAAAATTCTAAATGTCAGAGTATATAAAACAATTAATATGCGTGAATTAACTATAACAATATTGTCTTAATTATACTTAAAACTTTTACAGTTGTCTTATAACTAATTTATAATTGATACACGCAGAGGTAGTACAAATTCTCCAGATCAATGTTAATATAAAATATAAACATTTTTTTTTTTTCAGAGATGTATAAGGTCTCTAGGCGTCACGACATGCGATAAAATTAAATATAATAATTTGACTGAATTCTACTGAGATGTTTAAGGTCTCTTAGGGGTCAAAGTGAATAATACATTAAACATAATTATTATTAAATATAAATTTCTTAGAGTTGTATGTGGTCTCTAGGCGTCATAACATGCAAATAGATAAAATTAGTTAGTTAAAATCCTCAGAAATGTTTAAGGATATACCTCTATAAATAAAACAAAACTCTTAGAGATGTATACAGTCTCTAAATCAAATAAAAAATGAATAACTTCAATCGATTACAGGATGAAGTCTCTCACGTCATCAGTTCATTAAACACTGGTAGGCAGTTACTAGGTATACAATTAATTTGGCCATTGCTAGCATGAACAGACCGGACCCCACAAACGGCACCCGTATACGAGCATGACGCATATCTCAGCCATCGCCTCCCTCAACCATATTTTAGGAAAGGTTGCGACCCGATCAACGACGCGAGCATGACATGCTCACACTGCCGGGCATTAAACACTAATAGTATTGCCCGGTGAGAAACAACAAATGTGCTCTCATGTTACATTAAATGCGAACTATTATTACTTAAAATAATGCTTACTTTACATACACAAGACTAAACTACTGGCTTAAAGACATCTTCATCGTCTAAAAAGTCATTTACTGTATAATATGCCTTGTTTAGTAGGTGACGTTTTATGTGGGACTTAAATTGCTGCAAGGTAAATTCACTACATCGGTACGTATTTTGTTATAGAAGCATACACAGTTCCCCACGAACGAAGTTCCGACCTTGCGGAGACGATGAGCAGGCATGGCAAGCTTGTTCTTATTTCTTGTATTGTAGTGGATAATATAGGCATTTTAAACTAATAATTAGACAGGGTGGTCCAATATGCACTGTTACGTCACAGTGCACTCCGGCCATATAAACTCCATATTAAATTCTGCAGGCCTATGATGGTCGCGCTTATCGCGCGATAAATGATATGTTAACGCGCCTGTCACTCTCGCACTCACATACGAGTCAGAAGGTGACGGCAGCTATGTCATTTATTTATCGCGTGACAAACGCAACCATCATAGGCCCGCTGTTTTGCAAGAAAGAGATAGAATAAAACGTTTGATGGCTTATATTTTGGTTATTTTTATAGTTATTCGAAAAAAATATTTTTTTCTACTGTTTGTTATATGAATGAGCTTTTAATAAAGCAAAAATAAAAATTCATGCATATTCCCAAACTGTGGTCGGAAAGTTATTTTCTCCAATCCAGGGACTACTTACACAACTAAAAACCATGAAAAATCGTAAATTTTCGCTTTATTTCGCTTTCGCATATTGTTATGTTTCTACGCAATGACACACTATACCATATAGAACGCGTGACCACATACTTAAGTGGTTTTGCCTGAGTACCCAGCGCGGCTTGCGAAATAATTCCTCCATCTTTAACCGTAAACCTGATAGTCACGGCCTGACTTCTATCCTACAATAAAGTTGTAAAAATGAAATGTCTGTACATTGAAGATGTTACAAAATAGTAGATTGTTTGACACAGGGACAAATATGACTGAGTGTCATACATAATGGCTTTTAGCCACGTGTTAAACACTTTGCTTTTCACTTCGACTGCGAGAAAATAAAAAAGACAACATTAAAATTGTATATTTCATGAAAAACTAAAAGTACAGTTTGAGCAATTCTATCAGAAAGTTTGGCCAATCTGGTCAGGATAGTTTGTTTGTTTTTAATTATTCGTAAGGAGTATGTAGCTGGCCGCAAGTTATTTTTACCATGTGATATAGAAATTTGTATGGGATTATATATATGCCTTTTTTTAACCCCTAGGGGCTAAATGTACTATTTAGTCTCGCTTCGCGAAGCTAACATGACGTACTTTTTGAGCAGGAGAGAAGTGAAAAAATATCTGTAACGGACAATTTGGAGATCGCTGAATGGAAATATATTTGTTTTTTATATTTTGTATATTTGTATGTGTCGTTCTAGGGGTTATAACTTTTCTCCTCGGCGAGAAAGTTGCGGGCACCTTTTAGTAAATAAATAAACCTACTAATAAATAGAAGGTGCAACTTCGTTCGCGGAGGAGAAAAGTCATGATCCCCCTTGTTTTCTTCAGCGTAGTCGGTAACAAAGTATCCTATATTCAAATAAAACAATTTAACGGATTATATCGCGTAGTATATTGTCTTATTTGTGTTCCCGACGTTTCGGAAGCTTTTCAGCTTTCCATGATCACGGGTGGACTGAGAAAAGATATATTTTCCTCTGTCAAAGTTACAATTTGTGCAAACTACCCACTTTGAAAAAACAAATAAAAGTGTATATACATGCCAGATGGGCCTAATCTCTAAAGACAGTTACACATGTGCCAGAAGGGCTTAATTATTTTATTTTAATAATTTACCAAGCAGCATTTTCATTAAATGAGGCGAGAAACGCTGCAAATAAACTCAAATGAGACAAAATACGCGATATAATCCGTTAAATTGTATAAGTTTAATCAGATTACATTTAAATCATGTCAACACAATAATAAAAAATAAAAAACAATTTACTTAAGACCAGCTTAGGCCTAGTGTCCCCTCGAAGTGTCCCTGGCGCAAAGGTGCCCATCACACTGGCCGCGTTACCACGATGAATGGATATGGACAACCTTTGCTCCGGGTACGAACCCGCGCACCTGTCTGTGTCTTACTTAAATGAGTAATAATCGCGGTAACAGAAGAAAATATTAAGTATCCTATAACCATCTAGGGATACCCAGCTACCCGTGCACCAAAAATAGTTGAAATCAGTTTAGCCGATTTGCCCTGATAATGGCACAAGAATACATAGAAACAAACAAAAAATAAAAAATAAATAGTAACTTTTCGATTCAGTGACCTTTAAATTTCCTCTTTTGTTCTAATATAAGAGTGTTTGTTTACAATGCAATTAATAAATTATACAGAGCTATGGAACGCCAATTTAGCGGTTATCAAACCCATGGCCAGTGTGTCAGGGCCAAACTGGCCGACTTCGCCGGCTCTTGCTTCACGGCCATTGGCCGATTGACCAACTGCCCAATTTGGTCGACCTTGGGCGCCAAGGTCGTTGACTGCGAGTATACCTGTTGTATAAATACTAGATCACACACACATGCTTACTCGTGGGCCCAGAGTATCTTTATATTGCTAAATTATTATAAACTTGAAGGTGGCGTATGCCAGACGTGACAGGACGTGTTAAGAAAACTGGCCAACTGCGAGTTGGACTCGCGCACCGAGGGTTACTTACAAAAAATAGGGTAAAACCCGGATAGTTGTCCCACTTTTTGAAATTAATTTATGTCTATTGGTACAAAAAGCAAAATTCTTTATCAGTAAAACGGATAGGTACTTTGGGTATCTTCAAATTTGTGAAAGGAATAAACATTATCTTTGATATTTACAGTCTTGGCAATTTTTGCTATCCCATATAGGGGATACTTGCCGCAAAATTTACGTGTAGGATAGATGCCCCGTCGGGAAAGAGGAGATTTACCCCGCAAAATCTTTGATCGCACCTAGCCACCATACAATCGCACAGAGACATGCAAAACGGTCAACTTAGTCGTAGTTGTAGAATCTGTCGATAGATAAATAAAATAACATTCGCGAAACTAGAGTAGGTAATTGCAAGAGGCAACTATACCCCCAGGGCAACTATCCGAGTTTTACCCTACGCTACAAACGGCCGTATCTATGAAAATCCAGTGCTAGCAGAGCCATTACTCCTAAGCAAAATGTACGCAGCGTTCGATCATTTTATATTGGTTACTGACATAGATAGACACACATAAAATTATACTGTTTTTAGTGTTTGTTGTTATAGCGGCAACAGAAATACATCATCTGTGAAAATTTCAACTGTCTAACTATCGCGGTTCATTAGGTACAGCTTGGTGACAGACGGACAGACGGACGGAGAGCGGAGTCTTAATAATAGGAACCCTAAAAACTGGCCAAGAGCATATCGGGCCATGCTCAGTGTAGAGTTCCTTATTCGTTACTACAAAGAAATGCACTACAGATGAAAAAAATACGATGTGCAAAAGTGTACAAGCAAAAGAGCGTATCTTCCTGGCACTTACGTCCTTTTCCTGAGAAGCGCAGTTTTCGCCAATAACTCAGAAACGGTACACCGGATCACGTTGATATAATTTTCGACATACGGTTTAGAAGATAGCGGGAGGAGGGGACACAATTTTCGCAAGTTTCGGATCGATTATATCCGAAAATATTTACTTAATCAAAGTGTTTAAAACAAACTCTAGTGTTTTAAAAATATACTAGAACGTGCCCGCAACTTGTTCCCGGAGGAGAAAAAGTCATAACCCCTCTTTCCTCAGGGTAATCGGATAAAAAGGATTCTATTGACCATCTGGAGATACCCAGCTACCCGTGTAACAAAAATAGTTGCAATCCGTTTAGTCGATTTTGCAACAAATAAATATCTGTTAGTTCAGTGACCTCCAAATAGACTGTTAAAGTTATTTTTTTGTAAATATCTTCAATGTACAGTCATTTCATTTTTATAATTACAACTTTATACTATTATAGAATAGATGTCGAAATATGTGCCGCATCTTGATCTTTGTTGAATTGTTTTTTTACCGCTTCGGTTGCATGTATGGAGTGCATCTATATCACAATATTACTTTGTTTTTTGACGAGAAAACTAATCATTTACGTAAGGAAACATTGTGCATTCTATCAGCAAGAGTCCACAAATCGCGTGACCCATGTTTGGGCAAGTAGCCGAGCAACCAAGACAAGTTAAACGGGTCATTGCGCCACCAGCTGCACCGAACTGCACTGACCGAGCCGAATTTCACAAGCGAAGGATTATATTATTTTACAAAAGGCACCTGCAACTTGTTTCGCGCAGAAAATGTCATAACCCCTGTTTTTTTCTTCAGTTTAGTCGTGTAAAAAGTATTCTATAACCATCTGTGGATGCCCAGCTACCCGTGTACCAAAAATAGTTGAAATCTATTTAGCCTTATTGACGTGAAATATCGGTCGCCTTTTGTATGGAGATTGACAGTCCTCTTGTTTAAATGGTCCTTGAATTTACCAAGTAAATCTAGATATCTAGTTTATGTAAATATGCCCAAGTTGCACAAGGTATTAGGCCACTGGCTCGATGAATACTTAGCACATAGTTAGGTGCATTATTGTCTTAAACATAATTTATTCGCACTCATGCACCCTTTTGTTTGGATTTTGCGTCATCACTAATGAGAATCACTAATTTCCTACTAATACTTGATCTTACTTGCATCATTTCGTTATTAGGGTTCCGTTATGAAATAATGGACTGAGCGAGCGTGTAGCGCGAGCGAATGGTCTCCGATTAAGCTTGGAAAAAAATGCTTATGTATAAAAATAAATAAATGAATAAAAAATCTTTATTGTACGTATTTAAAAAGAAAAAGTCGTTACAACGTAAAGTTGTAGAGTTAAGAGGATATACTAGTGGCCGTTCCTCCATACAAACGTAATCCCCCGTTTCCTCCATGGATAATTATCTTAGAGCATTTTTTTTATAAATATAATCTATACCTACCTGTGCCATGCCCCTATGTTGTATTTTTCTTAATAATTTGTTTATTTTAAGAATTAGAGGCCCTCTAAAACTGCAAAAAATGCCACCAACCGGCGCCATAAGCACACGTTCAGTAAACAAATTTAACGAATATAAAAGAAAAACCGAAAACATAGAAAGATAGCCGAAGTCCTCGTTGTAATATATGTGAAAGAAAAACTAAAATTAGTCCAGTTTCAGAAGAGGAAATAGTCTACTACGTAATCCTGTTTTCGCATATTTTTTGTAGGTCAGATCGTTCCGAGCTGCAGTTGTCCCTTTTGCACTCTAACACGGGGGAACTGAGGCGATGCGATAGCAATAGTTTTTAAAAGAACCTAATTTCCAAAAGGCCTTTTGCTAGTATATCCTTGACGACCGGTTTGGCTCAGTGGGAGTAACGTTGCCTGCGAAGCTGAGGTCCTGGGTTCAAATCCCGGTAAGGGCAAATATTTGTGTGATGAGCATGAATATTTGTTCCTGAGTCTTGGGTGTTTTCTATGTATATAAGTAATATATCTATTAAATATATCGTCGTCTAGTACCCATAACACAAGCCTTATTGAGCTTACCATGGGACTAGTTCGATTTGTGTAAAAATTGTCCTGTAATATTTATTTATTTATTTATTTATTTATTTATTTATTTATCCTCTTAATGTTTAGGTAAGCTTGTTTGTGTAACGCTCAGTTCAGACTCTCACCTGAAAGGCCGGCAACGCCTTGTGACTGCTCTGGTGTATCAGGTGTCGATGTGCGACGGTGATCGCTTGCCATCAAGTGATCCGTCTGCTTGTTTGCCTTCTATAATACTTTTTTTTGTTTCAAGGACCTTTATACAGGTGTACATATCGACCCTGCTCTATAATACATAAACTGTAAAAAATAATCAATCTGAAACTGTAAAATTTTCAGGATGATTGAAAACGTGACCCTATACGTAGGTCACTCGATAAATTCTGAGATAAAAAAACTATTGAAGATATTACTATTATTTATTTTACATTTTTTCAAAATACTCTCCATTACTCTCTATACAAAGTTCCATTCGTCTGAACTAAGTTTGGAAGCACTTTTGCCAGTCTTCATCAGATAGGTCCGAAATTGCTTCTTCATATGCAGCCACGGCTTCTTCAGCACTCGAAAAAAACTTCCCTTTTATTTTTTCTTTCACCACCGGAAATAAAAAGAAATCGCAGGGAGCTAAGTCAGGACTGTAGGGTGGATGTGGTAAGGTTTCTATCCCAGCTTTCTCAATAAACGCCTTTGTTCTGAGGGACGTATGTGAAGAGGCGTTATCGTGATGCAGCAAGATTCCCTGAAGTCCAGTCTTTGGTCTCCTCTCTCGCACTGCTTTGAAAACTTGCGGCAATGCTACTGTAGTATACCAATCAGAGTTGACTGACCTATAATTTTCCAGCATTGATGTTGATAAATGTCCGCCCCGTGAAAAGAAACTAGCTACCATTTTTTTGCCGACGTTACGAAGTCTTTGTAGTTTTGTTGGTAACTTTCACTCTGAGAAGACCCATACTGACGATTCATATTGGTAAATCCATGTTTCGTCACCTGTAATTATTTCCGATACATGCCGCGATGTCCTGTTGTCGAATCGTAGACGCATCTCACGACACCAATCTACACGAGCCTGTTTCTCAGTATCGGAGAGCAAATGTGGTATCCAACGACAACAGAGCTTCCTTACTCCAAGATGTTGATGTAGAATGATGCTAACGCTCCCCGAACTGATGCCTAAGATATTCTCTATGTCTTGTATGTTATTCGTGGATCTTCTCGCAACAACATTTCAGTAGTTCACACGTTTTCTGCAGTTACTGCTGTTTGCGGGCGACCACTTCGGTGGTCATCTTCGAAGCTGGTTTTACCCCTTTTAAATTCGTTGAACCATCTAAAAACTGTTGCCCGTGAAGGAGCAGAATCTCCTAACGCTGACTGCAATCGTTGCAAACACAATTGTTCAGATAAACCAAATTTAAAATCATAAAATATCACAGCACGCAAATGTTCGCGGTTAAGCTTCATCGTTACAAAGAAAAAACGCGGGAACCGTTTTAGAAAAATGACTGTAACATATTCATTTTTTAAATTGGAGCGAATCAGCAACTTGTGTTTTATTTTTAAATATATTTGCTTTTTAAAAACATATAATTCAGGTGCGTTCCATTTTCGAATTTCGAGCATCTCAAAACTTATCGAGTGACCTACGTAGAACCCATTAGGTTAGGTTTGTTTTGTAACAATCCTGAAAAGTTCATGATTTCGTAGATAATTGCGATTATGACAAACTAACATTCGGACAAAAAATATAAATATATGTGACATTCGATCTTATGAGAGTCAAATTAGACCCATGTCAAAAAACAAGAAAATGTGAAATAGATTTCAACTAACATGTATACTCCTCCCCAGCTGTTCGAGAAGCTCCGCACGATGCGTGGCGGCGTGCAGCCACTTTTGGACAAGATGACCCTCATTTCCGGAGACGCGGGCGAGCCAGACCTGGGGTTATCTCCGGCCGACCGCAAGCTACTTATAGAGGAGGCCAACATCGTTATCCATGCTGCCGCCACCATCAGGTAGGACTGGACAAGATGACCCTCATCTCTGGAGATGCGGGAGAGCCAGACCTCAGACTGTCTCTGGCCGAACTCCAGCTACTGACAGACTAGGCCGACATCGTTATCCATGTTGCCGCCTTCATCAGGTAGGACTGGACAAGAGGACCCTCATCTCTGGAGATGTGGGCGAGCCAGACCTCGGGTTGTCTAATGCCGAACGCCAAGTACTGACAGAGGAGGCCAACAGCGTAATCTATGCTGCCGCCTCCATCAGGTAGGACTGGACAAGATGACCCTTATCTCTGGAGATAGAGAAGCGAAATCCATTCAATTTTTATACAAAAAATGATATTGAGATTTTCTTGGTTTATATATATTTTTTTACTCTTTATGGCCTTAGGAATGCGTGGTTAAAATCTTTCCCATTCCTCACGGTTACTGTCTATAGAAGCATAAACTCGAAAACATAACCTTTCTGTCACAATGGGGTAAGCACCTGCCAAAAGATTTTTGCCCAGGCTAATCACCTCAGCCGAGCGTCTGTCTAAACCCCTGGTAATGTTACGTTTCAGATTCGACGAGGAGCTGAAGAAGGCGGTGCTCCTGAACGTGCGTGGCACTAAGCTGGTGCTGCAGCTGGCAAGGGAGTGCAAAAACCTGCTGGTGAGATACTTTTACAAGCTTTTTATTAAATTTCGAGCGTAGTATTTTGGGCGTGAATCTAACTGACCGGATCAAGAAGGGTCTTCTTCGGAATCCCTGATGTCGTTTGTGCTTTCGCATTTTTTTCAGAAACTGTAAATTATTCTTGACTTTTTAAAAGATAATCGTATAGTTTTATAGGGGTCTTCAAACTTTTTGACTCGAGGGCCACACTTAATATAAATTCGTGCTAGCCAAGGCTTTGGTTTCATGGCTGATCATGGGTTAATACATTAGTTAAGTAGTCTTATTTTTCAGGGGGTACCTAGATAACGCATAAGCGCTTGGTGTTGATTATCTTCATGCGTGGCTATGATTATGATCAATGACCGTTAGTTAGTAAAAAATAATACAATAAAAAATCTATTATTGGTTTGTATTATTTTGAACTCTTAAATAAATCCCATTGAGGCGGTCTCATTTCTAACTAATTAGAAAACGGCGAACGTGGGCTCTCCCGCTTTCTTCCCGCTCCCGCGCTCGGATAAGAGGGACTCGCGGGGCGGACTTGGTCCGCGGGCCGTCGTTTGGCAACCCCTCGTATAAATTAGGTTAGGTTAGGTTTCATAACAATCATGAAAAGTTTACAGTTTCATAAAAAAAAGTGTTAGGACAAACGATACATTAGGGCAAACGACTTTAGGGATTCCTATAGGATCCGATCAAGAATACAGTACTACGTTCCAAAATCCGGATAGCCGACATAACCCAAACAGCTGCCAAGCTGAAGTGGGACTGGACCGGACATGTCGGTCGCATGCCGGGTGACTTGTGGGCTAAAGTAGCCATCGAGCTCCACAAAATAAAGTCCGGCGTCGCGGTAGACCTTGACGAAGACGGCGGAACGAGCTTGATTCTTGAACTAGTGGGAGATTGCCCGAGACCGAGACACGTGGAAGAATGAGATAGCAATGGGACACTCTAGGCTTTTTGGTCCATGTTAGTAACTATAGCTTGACAATTTAAGTTCGTGACACTCCCATGGTCTGGGGGCGACGGGGGGAAAGACGTAGGCGAGTAAGAAGTGCACGCGGCAGGGTCATCGTGGTACTCCATGCTCACACTTTTTTCAATTATAAGAACAAAAAAAAAAATGTTTTTTTTATTTGTACGTTATACCAATGTGGAGTACATGAATGAGGCAGTAAACTCGATGGTTAAAGTATGTCGGTATACTCGTTCCCACTTTGTATATAATAAGTAAATATTTACATACATTGGAATTTTTTTTAAATGTATGTTCATCGAATGAATATTAGCCCTTACCGGGAGTTGAACCCATTACCGTCAACTTGAGAGCAAATTGTTAGCCTGTTCAGAAAATGTTAACATATGTAATCTCGATTCCACAGCTGTTCATCCACATATCTACTGCGTACTGCCATCTCCACGAGAAGCTTCTAGAAGAGAAGCCGTACCCCCCTCCCGCGGACCCTCACCAGATAATCCAGTCCATGGAGTGGATGGACGAGGCCACAGTCGCCGCCGTCACGCCGATGTAAGTACATCAACCAAAAAACCAGTCTGAGTTGGAATCGCACACGAACACACAGAATAACTAATACCACGGATCATTTTTAGGGTTCCGTAGCCAGGATAGCAAAAATGGAACCCTTATAATAAAATATGCTGTAGTTGCCTTTCAAATGAAACGTGAACCTTTTTCAATAACTTTGTTAATCATTCTGTAAAAAAATGTAATTAATTAACATTCAACAATTATAATTTACATTTGTATTTGAACATATTAAAATATTTAAAGTATATAAATAAATATATAATTATTTATGCACTCATAGTGAAGTAAAAAATATATTAACTCAATTTAAAAATGATAAAAGATTTTAATAAACTAAAGTTACATGTAAAGCAAACTGCAACGCTGTTATTCTATAAAAGCTCTTTGGGTGCCCGATTTGAACATTGAGAAAAAATGGGTAAAAAGTGCAATTAAAGAAAAGCTCTATAAAAAGAATGAAAAAACCGTCCCTGTTATTTATTTATTTATTTTTTAACAATTTTTATGAAATGATGATGTTTGTTTCCAGGTTACTGCAGAAGCTGCCGAACTCGTACGCGTTCACAAAAGCTTTGGGCGAGGCGCTCGCCGTCGAGGCCATGAAAGACATCCCCGTCGTTGTGCTGAGACCCTCCATCGGTAAGTTCCGAGCTCTCTTCTTTGTTATAATTTTCCTCCTTTGCCCTAAGGGGCTGTTCAAAAATTACGTCATCTATTTTTGACGATTTTTGACCCCCCCTCCCTAAAATCATCCAAGCATCATAATTCGAATGACCCCCCCCCCCACCTTCCAAATAAAATGATGTCATTTCCAAATAATGCGGTTTTAGCAGCAGTTTATAGAAACAGATGATGTCATCTTGGAAATGACCCCCCCCCCCCCCCCCCTTCGTTATGCTACCATCATCCGATGTCCAGACCCCCCCCTTATTTGAAATGACGTAATTTATGTATTATATTACCATCTGTGGATGCCCAGCTACCCGTGTACCAAAAATAGTTGAAATCTGTTAAGCCGTTTTGGCGTGAAGAAGCCACAACGACACATAAAAACCTACAAAAAATCAAAACAAAATATTTATCGATTTAGTTACCTCCAAATAGTCCGTTGCAGTCTTTTTAATGCAGTGTCTGTGTATCTTCGATGCACAAACATTTATTTTTTACAACTTTATAATAGTCGATTATTATTACTATTATATGTTTCCGGTTACAGTGATCCCGATCTGGCAGGAGCCGGTGCCCGGATGGACGGACAACATCAACGGACCCACTGGACTTCTTATCGGTAAGTTCATGCCGACATTGCCGATAGGATTTGATTTGTTAATACCACAAATATAAGTTACAACGATATACCTGCGCAGAAAGCCTTTTTTGAAAACAGATTAACCAATTATAAGGCAGCGCATTTGCGCGGATAAAATCTTCAACGCCCATTGGCCAAAATTCTGCGCGTGACGCCGGCAGCTCCGGCGCGCGCCATGTTGTCTGGCGCCGCGTGAGTCGCCGTGAGCGAGAGCACGAGTTCACCTGTCATTGCATATGTACCGTACGTATAGTGCAACAAGGTCTTTATTGAAATGGTCACACGTTCGGTTTCATTCGGTACTTGATAGCACTCGTCAGCGTGGCCGAAGATTGCCGATGTAACTTATATTAGTGGTACAGTCAGCAGCAGAGAAACGTGACCCCTCTGCCATATAATGTTAGTATGGCAGCGGGTTACTTTTCTCTGCAGCTGACTGTACTACTATAACGAGGTAATTATCACAACGAAACTTAATTGCTTATAAATAAGATTTATTTAACGGGGAAAACTGGGATGGGAACTAGTTACCATCCCAAACAGTAAAACATGCTCAGCATTGAAGCGGGCTTGCACCAATATTTTAACCTAGAGTTAAGACTTAACCTAGAGTTAATCTGACAGTTCTGGTATGAATCTGACAGGAGTTAAAATCTAACTCGGAGTTAAATTCATTAACCCTGGATTGCGCAAGTGGCCCTAAGAGTAGCTCTATAGTGCTTTTACACTTGTCTTGGAAGTGCCATTGATCCTATCGAAGTCTTAGACAAGACGGTTTGGTTCAGCGGGAGTAACGTTGCCTGCGAAGCTGATGGTCCTGGGTTCAAATCCCGGTAAGGGCCAATATTTGGGCGATGAGCGTAAATATTTGTTCCTGAGTCTTGGTTGTTTTCTATGTATACGTACAAGTAAATATATCATCGTCTAGTACCCATAACACAAGTCTTATTGAGCTTACCATGGGACTAATTCGATCAGTGTAAATTTGTCCTGTACGAGTATAATATTTTAATTATTTTATCAATATTTATTTAAGTATCTTAGTACTTAGTCTCAAATGTGCTTATCAGTGCATTTTATAGAGTACTCTCAACTGTAATTATATTTAAACTGTGACCTTAATAAAAATGGTTATCGAGATATTGGCACTTTTTAAAAAGTAGGTCATATTAGCTTCGCGAAGCGAGACTAAAATAGTACATTTAGCCCCTAGGGTTTAAAAGAAAGCCATATTATCCCATACAAATTTCTATGAAACTGAAAAAACAAAACTTGCGGTCAGCTACATACTACTTACGAATAATTAAAAACAAACAAATCAACCTCATCAGATTGGCCAAAATTTCTGATTCTGAAAAGTAAAAATTGTCTATGGCCATTATTAGTTTAAAAAAATATATAAGCTGTCAATTTAGCTATAAAGAATTGCTCAAACTGTACTTTTTATTTTCTCGCAGTCGACGTGAAAAGCAGAGTGAGCTCGTCCAAATAATCACCTCGTATCATAATGGCTTATTTTAGCCCCTTGTGAAACGATCTACTATTATACTCGTATGGTAACTTATGAGCTGTTCTATCACCCTCATTTTGGGGTTGGTTTTAGGGATACCCTGTATATCTACTAATGTGGTATTTCAGGAGCGGGCAAAGGCGTGATCAGGTCGATGTACTGCAAGAGTAACAGTTACGCGGACTACCTCCCTGTGGATGTGTTCATCAACGGCATCATGATCTGTGCGTGGGAGTACATCGAGCAGGGGTGAGCATATAATCCATCATCATTCATCATAATAGGGGTTGTCCGATCTCAAAACTTGTAAAAAATTATATAAGATCCTTATATAACACGTAAAAATAAGGAACTGAGTCAAAATTTTCAGTTACGATACCTTACTTGTAGCTCGTTTTATGAGCATTTAAGAGTCCCCGGTAAGTTCGCTTCTCCATACAAACGTAGTTACGCTCTCATTTTAAAACGCCTTGCTAGTTTGCTCTGAAACTTTGTACTTAGAATAAGTTAATGTATATGCAGGCCCGTGATTAGTTTATGTAGCTTCAGATACCATATTTAAAAAAATACAGCGAATTTAAATTTTTCATACAAAACTTGTTTGTGCTGTATTTTGTTTGTTTTATAAACTCGAGCCATATATACTCATTACAAGCTTATACTTAGCAAACTCAATACCTCATATCATTCTATATGCAAAGTTTCGTTACAATCCAACACGTAGTTTTATTATGAGAACGAAACTCCGTTTGTATGGAAAGGTGAAATTCGGCCGAACTTGCCGGGGCCTCTCAAAGTTCATTTTAAAGTATGAAGATATTTAAAACGGATGATTTATTTTCATTACTTTAAACTGTCATCAACCATCATATCGGCCACTGAACTTTTCTATAAGTTGTATTTACTTTCATTACAGAGTCAACAACATCAGCGTGGTCAACTTCACGTCGTCAGCGGAGATCAAGGTCACGTGGTCCGAGATGATCGAAGCTGGCCGAGAGATAATCATGAACCGCCTTCCTCTTAACGGAGTCGCCTGGTGAGTCAATTTGCCGTATGAGCTTGGTCGAGGTCAAGGTCAAGAGGTTAGAATGTTTAACACTAAAAAAATACCCGGAGAACTGAGGATTGCTCTTGGTGAAGTCGGTATGATGAGTCAACTTGACCTCTAACCGTCAAGGTCAAGACCACGTGATTAAAGATGTTTGAAGTGGCAGGGGATGTATACCCGCTTTATTCCGGCAGGTATTAATGCTGGTGGCCATACCAGCTTTCTCTTAATGGAGTTGCCAGCTGGTTTAATCAAGGTCAAGGTTACATGGCTGTAGAGCGTTGATCGTGAGATCAACTGAAATAATTCTGAACCACTTACTCCCGCTGCAGTCGCCATGCCAACTTATCCTCTAAATTTGATCAAGGTCAAGGTCACTCGCGTGGTATTAAGGTGGCTCGCGCTCACCTTAATACCTGGGGCCGATTTCATAAACGCTTGTCACTTGTATTACAAGCGGAAGTTTCTTTTCTTGTAATACAAGTTACAAGCTTTTGAGAAACGGGCGACTATGAAGATTGTCTGTCTCTTTCCTTTCAATACAATCCGAGAAAGACGGGCGATGCTATGTGGCGCGAGAAGCGTAGTCGCGCAGAGTTTTGCTAGACCGGCAGTACTCTCTAAATAAAGTTGATCAAGAACGAATTTTGTGTTATGTCAGGTACCCTGGCGGGTCCATGAAGCACTCCCGGCTGTACCACAACATCTGCATGGTGCTGTTCCACTGGCTGCCCGCCATCCTGGTGGACTGTCTTCTCTTCTGCTTGGGCTACAAGCCAGTGTGAGTACCTCCATTTTGTTTTACAAACATAAAGAATGGTCATCAGGAATTGCAACTTCGTTCGCCGAGAAGGAAAAGTCGTTTTAGGGTTCCGTAGCCAAAATGGCAATAACGGAACCCTTATAGTTTCGTCATGTCCGTCCGTCACAGGCATTTTACTCAAAAAACTATAAGATATATATTGATGAAATTTGGAACATAGGTGTCTTGCGTGAGCCGCTACTTAGTTTGCTAGTTAAATAAATATATATATATATATTTCTAGGGGGGGCACTCCATACATATAACCGAAATTGAAAAAAAAATTTTTTTGCAAATATCAATGTGTGACACATCAACATCATTCGACATTCGAAAAAATTAATTTAGTGAATATTTTCGGAAATATTCGCTCCGAAAGTAGCAAAAATTGTGTCCCTTCTAATTTCTAACCGGTCTTGTTCAAAAAATATGGAAAAAATTACAAATATAAAGCATAATCAATACTTCCAACGAAAATTGTTTTCAAGATGATCGAACATACCGTTTTTTGGCAATAACTGTAGGGGAGATACGCGGGAATTGAAGAAAATAATAAAAAAATTAAAACAGATAAATGGCTGCGGAACCCTACATTGAGGATGGTCCGACATGCTCTTGGCCGGTTTTTTGCTTTAGGGCAATCGGGTAAAAAGTATCCTATAACTCATTGACTACCTATAAAAAATCTATTGCTGTTATTTTAATTAGGTTGACCCGTATCTTTGGCTCTCGGGTGTATTGTTATTATAACAATGGTCTACGGAACCGTGGTGCGATAATACTTTTTCTGTTACTACCCCTATATTTGTTCCAGGTTGTGCCGCGTTCAGCGACGCATCAACAAAGGCTTCGAAGTGTTTGAATACTACACGAACAACCAGTGGGACTTCCAGTCCGATATCGCGCAAACACTTAGAAAGACGCTCAACGCGCGAGAGAGACAGGACTACAAAGTAGACGCCATCGGTAAGTACTACACCAAAAACCACAGACATCGCGCAAACACTTAGAAAGCGCTTAGCGCCTAAAGCGGAAACATGTTTGTTTAAAATTTCCTCGATAGAAAAGAAATCCGAAAACGTTTTCCGTTTTTTGTCTAGTTTATACAAACGACAGATTATTAAACGGCTAAATTATGTAAAGATGTCATTCTTCCCTTTATATTTTACGTCACTAACTCAAATGTTAAAAAAACCATAATATCTTCGATTTCATTGTACTTTTACATCTGGCGCTTACGCCAAAAAACCCCAAGCATGTAGTGTATTAGCTTTCTCTTTCTTTGATGCGCGCGAGCAATAAATGCGTGTCTTATTACAAATTCCGCTCATTAGCCGGCTTGTTGTTTGGGGCGTGGTTTACGAATAGGCTTGACGATGCAGGGTCTTAGGTTGTGTGTTTTTTGTACAGGGCTGGATATCTCGCGGTACTTCGAAGACTGCATCCTGTCCGCACGGCGCTACATCCTCAAGGAGACGGACGACACCATCCCCGCAGCCAGGAGACACATGAAAGTGTAAGTCTACTTCCAACGAGGGTACAATTAAACTAAAAATATCTATCTTACCGTGGTCCAAAAATATCTTACCACTTTTGCCAACCTTGGAAAAGCTGCCAATGTACTAGCAAGGATGAAAGATGAATTACAATTGGTTGTGAACTAAGAGTAAGAAAAAAAACCTTTCACATTTAAAGTTTTATCTCTATCCGGCCCATGTGGAAATTTATCGAGGAGGCCTGTGTCCAGCAGTGGACGTCCTATGGCTGGAATGATGATGACCATGATGACAATTCAATAATAAAATAAATACACAAGAGAATTATAAATTACCCTCATCTGAAATAAACTTTTTTGTCATAATCATGATTTGGCATAATTCATAATAGGGCATTTTTTTCTGAAACTGTAGAATGTTCACTACGTTTTAAGGCATAATTCAATTAAATACATTCGGTAAGGTTCGGCTTGTTTCATAAGATACCTGCAAAATTTACGTTGGGGTAAGACGAAAGTTTGTATGGGGAAAACTGAAATTTTATCGAAAATGCTTTTAAAGGCGTTGGAATAAAGTCTATCTTGCGAACTTTCCCATACTTCCGTCTTACCCCAACCCACCATATGCCAAATTGTGAATTATGCCAAATGATGATATGATAATGACAAAAAAGTTTATGACAGACGAAGCTAAAACCCTTTATATCGTTTAAAATCGTAATTTTAAAGAATTACTCAGCGACGTAAACATGGCAACGAATTGCAGAAATACATTGATTGACTCTGATGCGTTATTTCCAGGATGTGGTGCGTTGACGTGGCGTTCCGCTTCTTCTTCTGGGCTCTGATGCTTTACTGGCTCAGCGGCTGGTTCACTCCGCTCGTCTCGTCATCGCCCGCGCTCGCCACGGAGCGGGAAGCACTAGCTGCCTAACCTATTTTATAGTTTAAGATAGCTGTAGTTAGACCCAGTGCAGGCCGGACGTGCTCGAGAACTGAACGCGGGTACTACAGTACCCAACCATGAACTACGAATAGAACTTCCATGGATAGTAGAGTATTTATTAAGCAGTGTGTATTAGGGAATAGGGGTGGGTATCCTTCCATTTCATCGACAAACCTTTCTTAGAATTCATTATTTCATGGACTTTTTATTTCATCGATAACTGTTCCTCTGAAACCATACAATTTTCGAAAAGATCATCATGTAGAAGCCATTAGGTTAGGTTTGTTTTATAATATTAGCATATTATTAATGGTTTCAGAGAAAAATGCTTTCGATGATTTAATATGTCGACGAAATGAAATATTTAACGTTTTTCGATGAAACAAAGGATGACTTTGCCAAATGTATTGAACGAGTGCCGTGGACACTCAAAAGGAAAGAATTATTTCAGAAGGTAAATTACCAAAACCAAAATGTATTAATTAAATAAAACATACGTCTATTGTCTGAATGCAGTAAAACGTACTTCATACTGGGATAAATTTTAATATTCATGATATTCCCATGCTCAATCTATAGTCAAGCGACTAATAATACCATAAGTTAAGATAGCTCTCAATTGAACATCTTTGGGTACTATGGTAACCAACAAAGAGTTATAATAATAAACTACTCATCGACTTTGTAATCAATAATATGGGTATATTAGTATCCATTTAGATTGCAATCGCTAACATTGCGTGACTTAAAAACGAATAATTTTGTGATTTTTGTGACAACTTTCTGAATCAATTGTTTTTCAAATTTAACAGAAGAATATCATAGTAACATGTAAAAAAGGCCATCACCCTACTTAGTGTGATCAAGACATGGTATGTTTCTAGAAGTGCTTATTTTATAAGCGTAATGTTTTGTACATATATTATGTTGTTAAGGGTAGATATTAGTTTGTCTATTAGTTTGTAGGTATTCAGTCTCCGTGCTTTAAAAATGGCTCCACAGATTATTGTCAACAATCTGAGAGTGCGCAGCTATTTGCTAAAACGAGATAAAAATCCGAATCTCTCATTCTGAAAAATAGGTGCATCTCTTTCGATAATGTGTAGTTTTGTCCTGTTCAGTTAGCAAAAAGTTTCTAACCTAAAAACGCATATTTGTGCCATTTACAAGGTAAATGCCAAACTAACCCTTTACCATGAATTGCCATGAAGTTGCGTCTCTTTCGGAGTACTGTGGAGTCCTTTAGTGGGTAAGATTTGCTCAAGTAAATGTGACCATTACTATCTTACGTAAAGGTTTTACGAAATATCGATGACGCATTTGTAAATCCAAATGCTAGGCGTAAAAACTCATATCAACCTTTTATCTGCGCAATGGACTATAATGATCATAACCTCCTGATGCCTCTCCAAAAATTCAAGATTTCAAATTCGAAAATGCTAAAATTACTTTCACCTCCGGAGGTTAAGAGACAAAGTTTTAATGTAGTTAAAGGGTTGCATGATGGTTTTTTGAAGAGCTTGTACTTTTATATAAACAAGACTTTTTTATGAATAAACTATTTTTGATATATTTTTGGTGTTTCTTTTTGGAGATGACAGTTTTTTATAATAAACATCATGTTATCTAGTATCAGTAATACGGCACTTGTTTTAAATCGACTGAATGTCACGCTCACGTACTCACACGGACTGACTAATTAACAGATTTTAAGAGTCCCCGGTAAGCTCGGTTCTCCATACAAACGTAGTTACGCTCTCATTTTAAAACGCCTTGCTAGTTTGCTCTGGAACTTTGTACTTATAATAAATAAAGGTATATGCAGACCTGTAATTAGTTTATGTAGCTTCAGTTCCTAAAGTAAAAAAAATACAGCGAATTTAAGTTTTTCATACAAAACTTGTTTTTGCTCTATTTCATTTTTTTTATAAACTGGAGCCATATAAACAAATTACAGGCCTAGATATACGCCATGTCATTGTATATGCAAAGTTTCGTTACAATCCAACACGTAGTTTTAAAAAGAGAACGAAACTGGTTGCATGGGAAGATGAAATTCGGCCGAACTTGCCGGGGACTTAATGATTTTCTTACAGTGATTATAAAAGCTATTATTTGATTGTTAGTGTTTGAATTTGAACTTCAAGTTATATCAATGCGTTATATCAAATCGTATCTATTGGTCATCATTTTCTTACATTATTCTTGATGCTGAGGTATGTACGGTCAAGGAATTTAATATGTGTACCCTTTCGTACCTTGTCATGGTGACATTCATATGGAATCTCTATCGGCTTTTATATTGATTTTGATTGTGACAAGGTACGAAATGGAATGTTAATTAAATTCCTTGACTGTACAATGAGAATATAAAAAAAAATTAACACATTTTTTGCTTTATAAAATTATTAAACAACACTCGGATAATTTGCATTTAAGTTTAGGAGTGACGTTATAACTAAGTATAAACTGTACCTAAACGTGACGTCACGCGACATTTTGACTCAATGTATCGCCATTACGTTTCAATTACATAAAAATAGTATTTAAGTATAAGTCTACATATCTGTTTTTGTAGTTACACAAGTCTTAGCACCTCCCACAATTATTCTCCTTTGCCCTAAGGTTGTCTGGTAGAGAATGCCTTATAGCATTAAGTTCGCCTTTTGTACGATAAGTTCTCTTTTGTGCAATAAAGATTAAATAAATAAATGGCATTAATAGCGTGGTGTCGGGGAAAATTAAAGTAGGATTTTTAATTAGCCGGAGTAAACTGACGTTTACGGACACGTCGACCGTGATTACTTCATTATGGCAGAAGTACAGTATTTATTATGAATAAAAGTTACCATAATATCACCGGTTACACCGGCTACACGTATTTTTATGTATACTTTTGTAAATTTCTCTCTAAACAACGAAATATTCACGTTGACACCTGTCAGTTTACTCCGGCTAATTAAAAATCGTACTTTACCTGCAAATTTCACACAGTTACATCCGTAGTGACTTTTCGCTTCAAGCTTCAAATATCACCCCACAAACGCAATGTTGAGGTTCACACACTCTACACATTCTTAACTACACTACACACTACAGTGCAGGAACTTAAAAATACAAATGAAACCACTTACGTCGATTTAAAAAGGTATATTCTTAATATAATTATACTAAATACTAATGGTAACTGTGTCTCCCTTCATCCACGATACTATGCGTGCAATAACACGACGTTATACAGGGTGAATGTTTTCCCTATACTTTCGAGTGACCTTGACGCTTTCCTTGACCTTAGTGAAAAATTTAGCCGTTAGATGCGTACAGTAACATAAAGTTACTGCTGAAATGACACAAGTCAATTTGAGACTGTCAAACTCGTCATATAGTCTGTTTTTTGAGCAAGCACAAACTGGTGAGAATTTCAAACATAAAAGTATATTTGGTGTCGGGATTGATCGTAGAACCGGGTAATAATAGCTCTTTATCCTATGTCTATTTTCGAGGTACGCTGTGTGATGTGATCACATAATTATGATGAAATTAAGTGATGGTGTAATTGCAAGGTTAGGTACATTTAGACATAAATGGAAAGTGAGTGGTATAATCGCCAATTAACGCATGTTTGGCGAATTATCTGTAAGAAATGTACCACAATATTTATTCTGAGATAAATAAAATCAAAAAAATATTCAAATAACAACATTAAAACTAAAGCTCAAAATTTAATTTTACCTAAAAAGCATCTCCGAGGCATGCTGCCAACGATGCTGGCAGCGTTTCCTCGCTGTATGGCGATACTGATACGCTAAACCTGGAAACTGCCAGCCCTTTGGTCGGTTGAGGTGTCAACGAGTCGTTTTCATTTTTGATAGCTAAAAAAGGAGCCGGGCGCATAGACCCCTCAGGCCCTGGGTCTCAACACCCATGACAGTAAGTGATATCGAGGGCCAAGACCCATGTATTCAATTTTTTGACACGATTTCTAATTCAGTAATCTTAGAAAAAATAATATGATTACTTGAATGAACAATAAGAGTTTGGTTTGAAAACTCGAGTATAGGTTTATCTTAATTCGACTTTCTAATCTTATTAAAATTTTCACTCTGTATAAATGATGTGTTATTTACCTATGATGTAAAAGATCTTAATAAGAAATTTATGTACACATATATCTAGATATTAGTACTCCTTATATACTTACTAATTTTTATCCTTATTGTTTAGTATCTAAGAGCATCTTTCAGTAATCACTTAAAATATCAGTTAAAAATAGGTAGTATTTCAATTTAGAATATGATAATAAAATTCCAATAAAGGACGGTAGCAATCACTGTGATATTCCTTAGCCAATAGAATACCTTAAAACTGGTCCCATATAATAAATTAAGTGTTTTATAAAGTTGTAAAAATTAAATGTCTGTACATTGAAGATATAAAAAAAATAAGCGAAATATTTTTTTAGATTTTTTGTATGTTTACATGCGTCTTTGCGGCGACAGTGTATGTCGACACGTTTGGCTCAGCGGGTTGTACATCGGCCTACGAAGCTAGCGGTCCCGGGTTTGAATCCCGGCCCGGGCAAGTGTCTGTGTGATTAGCACGAATCTTTGTTCCTGGATCTTGGATGTTTTCTACATATGTAGTATTATAATGTATTTATATATATATATATATATTGTATATCATCGCCTAGTACCCATAGTACAGTACGATTACTTTGAGTTTACCACTGACTTATTTCATTGGATATTCGACTTTAACACTAATAGAAAAGAGTTTCTATTACAAATAAACGACGTTTAGATAGTGTAGAAACTCTTTTACATTAGTGTTAAAATCGAATATCCAATAGAATAAAAGCATATGTGAGTGGTACACACAAAGTAATGGTATTGTACATGATTTGCTTAGTTTGAGACTGTCGATTTGTGTAAGATTGTCCCTGTGTTATATATACCTAGTGTGTGATGTTTGGTGTGATGCTTCCTCTTCCGAGTGATGCGTGATATCGCATCAAGCGATCGGGTAATATTACATTTGTGATCAGTAAAATCACTTACACATGTCTAACAATGGCTTTCTTCACAGGGACAATAGTAATTTCTTTCGGTCGAGAAGAATACTAACTATCCTAAGTGTAGTTCTACCGCATTCGTCCGGCGAGCGCCCTGAAGAAGTAGTACCCGGTGGCTGCTTGCAAGATCTTGTGTACCCAGTACAGTCTGCAAGAGAAAACATAGTGTTTAAGGGGCGTATTTATCCTAGGGCCAAGGGGGCCATGGCCCGGGCGGCAAAGAGCGAGGGGCGGCGTAGCAACCCTCGGTGCGCGAGTCAACTCGCACTTGGGCAGTTTCCTTAACTTCTGGGGCGGCAAAACTTATTGGCCCAGTCCGCTTACCCATGAGTTTGGCACGAGCGAGTATCGAACGCTCGATGATGATCTATCTCTTTCGCACTATTGGCGCGTGCGAGAGAGGTGCACTGACTCTCGATACGAGATACTCGCTAGCGCCGATCGTTAACTCAGCTCATGGTAGGCACACAGGGCGCCAAATTTCAAAATACGCCCATGTATTAATGGGATGTATTTAAGGGAGTAAACTTCAGGTGTATCAAGATATATCTGTCTCACACGTGTTAAGTTTAGTCCGGGCGAGTGTGAGCGAGTCCGAAGTATCCTTCAGTATGAACCGCCGAATCCCCATCATGTACAGTCAAGGGCATAGATTACACGCCAAAAATTTCAAAAATATGTACACACCAACTCTACTGTCATAGTAATAAGGTTTAGATATATATTTATGAGATTCTGTGGTGTTTATTTATCTTTGCCCTTGCCTGTAGGTGGCCATCCGCCAGTATGAGAACACTCCACAATCCCTCGCCTTGTCGGCGGCGCCGTGCAGGGCTGTCAGCTGTTACACACCGAACTGCCACTCGTAGTGACATACGCAACGCGGATATTGCGCGATAAATACAGCATCGGTCACTCTTGTATTTGTCGCGATTATCGCGCGATAAATAATCAAAAGGCACATGTGACTAATTTTCTTCTGCCACTATCGCGCATTAAAGAGTGTGTCAGATGTCTTTTAGTGTATATATAACGCGATAAACGCGACAAATTTATGAGTGACTATTTTTTTTATATATATCGCGCAACAACCGCGCTATTCACCTTTTTCAGTCATTATCGTTCGATGAACGCCATGAAATTCTCGACTGGAAGATCCCCAACGTAGCGTCAACGGTGCGTCTTTCGCCGTGGTCGCTACTAATATATATCTGTCTCACCTGTTCAGTTTGGTCCGAGCGTGTCCAAGAGAGTCCGAGGTATCCTTCAGTATGAACCTCCTAATCCCCATCATGTATGTGGCGATATAAGGGTCCCAGTCGACCGCCGGCCAGTGAGGGAACACTCCACAATCCCTTGCCTTGCCGGCGTCGGCGTGTAAGGCTGTGAGCTGTTCAACGCCGAACTGCCACTCGTGGTTGGCGAAATACTCGCCGGTGACGGCGGCGAGTTGGAAGCGGCGGGCCAGCTTCATCATTCTGAAAATTAGTGGTTATATATGTTGAAATTTGAAATTCAAGGTTTATGGGAGCTTTTAAGTGTCTTGGGGCTAGTGTTGAGAGGCTTTGGGGGGCAGTATGGGAAATTTGGAGGGCAGTGGATGGGTTTAGCAACGGATATGTGTCATGCAGTCGGCCTCTCGGTGACTGTGCAGCTTCGAGTATTGAAGTTCTTTGGCTCTCGAAATCTCCAGAAAAAAGAACTCCATGGAAGGCAAGAGAGGACGCGGCTGATCACCTACTCGCTGGACTGACCTTATTAAAAAGACCATACAGAGCACATAGTACAGTGCACTCGCTTCGCAAACACCCGAGTGAAATGTAGACACATCGCTAGAGCTGCTGACTGCCAGAAGAAGGACGAGGATGAGAACCCAAATTTGGACACCATTGCCGTAACCACGATACCACTCTGCCAAGAGTGAACGACTGATCATAACCCCCAAGTTCTCCCTCCCCCGGACTGCCACTCATTCCTGACGATACTATGTACGACTGGTAAGTACAACTAGCAGCTAATCTCCCAGGATGCGTCCAGTACTCATATGCAGGGGTGGGAGCGACCCCACTAACATGTTTCTACCAAGATGAGTCAGCAACAAGTTTACCTGTACATATTTACCCATGGATCTGGGAATGTTGGGGGAAGTCATGACGTGAAGACGGGGCAGAAACTAGTTTACCTTTTCAATTACTATACTTATACAAAGATCTAAGTAGAAAGAAAAATAATTAAGGAATAGCGTCCTGAAAGACCAGGACGCTATTCTGATATACTGCAGTGGATCGCAATTAATTTTAATAATTTAAAAGATTGCGTGAAACAAAAAAAAAATGTGGATGTAGATGATAGCGGGCAGCTGATGGCACATCACCTTCAAGAACGTATAGAGGGAGACCCCCCCCCCCCCCATTCCCTTCCAGGTGGTACTCACATAGGTTTGCGGCCCTGCGCACGCAGCAATACATCGTAGACGAAGGCGGGCAACAGGTGGAAGGTCACCTCCCAGAACGTGTATAGTCTCTATGTATGGGGACTCCCCTCCCCCTTCCAAATGGTACTCACATAGGCTTGCGGCTCTGCGCACGCAGCAATACATCATAGATGAAGGCGGGCAGCAGATGGCAGGTCACCTCCCAGAACGTGTATAGTCTCTATGTATGGGGACTCCCCTCCCCTCCCCCTTCCAGATGGTACTCACATAGGCTTGCGGCCCTGCGCGCGCAGCAATACATCGTAGATGAAGGCGGGCAGCAGGTGGCAGGTCACCTCCCAGAAGGTGTTCAGGAAGCGGGACTCGGTGAACGAGAAGTTGGGGTACCACATTACGTACCTGGAAGTATGTAGGTTTTTGTTTTAACAGAAAATTCTTCTACTATAGAATGTATGTATTTATAGAGAGTATATTTATCAAAGTGTCCCTTAAGTAAACCTGCATACAAAACTTTGAAGCCATGTCGGCACGGGTTCCCATCACGGAGCGGTGAAATTTAGCCCATAAAACAATTTAAATCTATACTATTATAGTCTGTACATTGAATATATTTAAAAAAAAATATTGTAACGGACTGGAGGTGACTGATGATCCAAAAAAATATTTTGCGTTTTTTTTTTAATGTTCGTATGTGTCGTTGTGGCTTCATGACGCCAAATCGGCTGAACGGATTTCAACTATTTTTGGTACACAGGTAGCTGGGTATACTTTTTACCCGACTACGTTGTCGAAAAAAGAGGGGTTATGACTTTTTCTCCTCCGCGAACGAAGTTGCGGGCGCCTTCTAGTACCTATATATATACATATTTAACTAGCTTTTTCCCACGGCTTCGCCCGCGTACTAAGCGTAATTTTTAACCGTCTACAAAAAGAGGAGGTTCTCAGTTTGACCCGTATGTGTCATGTATCGTATTTATATATTTATCGTTAGGAGTAGCTACTCCTGTGAAGTTCCGAATAAAATAGTCAAACTAATCTTGTTTCCCCAAACAAACTTTGGACCCCCATTTCATCCACTTAGGGGGTGAATTTTGAAAATTCCTTTCTTAATACACCCCTTGACCTCATAAGAAACCTACTAGCCAAATTATGAATCTCTACAACCGGCGGTTTGGAGTGTGCGTTGATATGTCATTCAGTCAGTCAGTTTCTTCTCTTACATATAATTAATTTGTATGCCATACCCCCAAATTTAATTAAACATTTAGAATTGTTTCGTGCGTACAGCTCTCCGTGGCGCCACCTATGGTCTCACCGGAAGATCAGCGCTGGCTTTCGAGCCAGCATTATGCTGAGGTGAGACCATTTCAAGGCATACTAAGTCAACTAAGTTATTTTTGTCTTGCTGTAATTATGTATACATACATACATACATACAATCACGCCTTTTTCTATTACGGGGTAGGCAGAGACTACCTCCTTCCACTTGCTACGGTCCTGGCATAAAACTGCCGCTACATCAACATTCATTAATCTCTTCATGCGGGCTCACCGGTTTAGAGTACTTTTTCACTTGGCCTTTTTACAGGATGTCTCCAATCTGATCGCGAAGCATTCGTGTAGGCCTTCCTCTTCCAACATTTCCACTTACATTCGCCTTGTAGATCTTGTACCTCTTCATCCATCCAGTCATGCTTCTGCCTTCTTCCTTTTCAATATTTCTGGCATCCATCATCTGACATACTTTATCTATTTTATCATTCATTCTTCCCCTTACATTTAACGTTGCAAAGCGGCTCTCCATAGCCCACTCTTCGCTCTCGCTAGGACCGAGACGTGATGGGTTGCGAACCACATTGCCACCATTTTGCGTTCCCACGAGCACCTGGGGATAAAATATTCGAAGCCAGCAGAGCCCCGCATACCAGGTAAGGGTTTAGCCTTATTCTGGGGTCACCAGTCCCAGGGCAATTCGGCACGCTAACGACTGGACTCACCTCTAGACACGCATCCATCGGCACGGCATACCTTGGATCGGCGGAATAGGAGGAAGGATAACAGGGTAAAGAAAGGAATTGTACGAATTTAGACAGGAGAAAGGGTCAAAGGATACTACTGTCCCGGAAAACTATGTATGAGTCAGTAGCAGCTCGGGGCGCCGGGGTCGCATACCCGTATACCATCATAAAAATGCCAGAAAGGCAACTTCGAATGAGTAATCCCTGACTATAATTATGTATGCCCTCGAATGAATGTATTTTCTTTCTTTCATTCCAAATAACCTTGAACTACCTACTAAAAAAAATCGCAAACACCTTCTATTTCATAAATATGATTAGTATAGTTACTTGGTGGGGTTCTCCCGCGCCCACTTGACGCAGAGCCTAGTGAAGGTGCCCCACTGCAGGGGACTGACGGAGCCTGAAGTTACGTTGTACACGGGACAGCGGCCCGCCCTGAAAAACACAAGACACCTATTTAAAAATGTTAAAGCATATGACTTAGGTATATAGGCATAGGTATAGGTATAAGCAGCCCCCCTATCGCCTAACGCATTTGATGCTCGCAATCAGAATCAATTGTCATGATTTTGTATGGGCTATGACAGTTGATTCGGATACCAAGTGTCAAAATTTCGTAAATGTGCGTCCACATTTGTATCATTTGCCCGATCAGATCTTCGTCGCGTGGCATGATCGCGTGTCACGATCACGCGTTTGGACGTTGCGCCGACAGTAAGCGTCCAAGCAGCGCGATACGCAGTTATGCCACGCCACGGTGATCGGATACGAGCAAATGATACAAGTGTGGACGCACCTTTAGGCAATAACCCCGCAGGCTGGTATTCCGCAATTCGACGTCTATCATAAGTATCATGTCACTTATTTATAAACAATTAGCTTCTGCCCGCGACTTCGTCCGCCTTAAATTCGTGTATCGCGAATAAGGGTATTTTTCGGGATAAAAAGTAGCCTATGTCCTTCTCCGAGACTCAAACTATCTCCATACCAAATTTCATCCAAATCGGTTCCATGGTTTAAGCGTGAAGGTAACAGACGAACAGACACACTTTAGCATTTATAATATTGGTATGTGTATAGCGAGACAGTTAGGACGCGTCATGTCACGTCACTGGTTCGCCCCTCCTCTTCACCCCTCCCGTACCGCTCCCATACCTCAAGAACAGACTCAGTTAAGCGTTAGAGACCTGCATAATAGGAAAGTTTCCTGGATAAAACAGAAATATTATTCGAATTGGAAACTAAAAGGCGCCCGCAACTTGTTTTGCGGAGGAGAAAAAGTCATAACCCCTCTTTTTTCTTTAGCATAGTCGGGTAAAGACTATCCTGTAACCATCTGGAGATACTGAGGTATCCGCGTACCAAAAAAAGGTGAAATCCGTTTGGCGGATTTAGCGTGATGAAGCCACAACGACCCATACAAACGGGTCTCATTCGGAATCCCTAACGTCATTTGTCCTAATGTATCGTTTGTCCTAATGTATCATTTGCCATAACGCATTTTTTTCAGAAACCGTATTTTTTTCAGGATTTTTTAAAAGATCGTCGTATAGATTAGGTTAGGTTAGGTTAGGTTTGTTTTATAACAATCCTGAAAAGTTTATATAATAATTATTATATCTCATATACTTATCCGTGAGGAAGAGGGTGTCAGAAAAAGGAGCATCAGGATGGGAGGTACTCACTTGCCGGTGCCCTGTCTCCAGGCGGCCACGATGCAGGAGTTCACCACCAGGTCCACAGGGACCAGGTCGACAACATATCGCTCGCGGCAGTAGCCTGAGCGGTAAGTGCCACGGGAGATCTCCATCACTATACCTGCAAACCAAAGAACTAAGAATTAACGTCCAATTTCTCCTAATATATATATTAATAGCTATAATCTGACCGTTTATATTTTAATACTAGAAGGCGCCCGCAACTTGGTTCGCGGAGGAGAAACAGTCATAATCCCTCTTTTTTTCTTTAGGGTAGTCGGGTAAAAAGTATCCTGTAACCATCTGGAGATACCCAGCTACCCGTGTACCATAAATAATTGAAATCCGTTTAGCCGATTTAGCTTGATGAAGCCACAACGAACCATGCTAAGATAACAAAAATTTAATTTTTACAACTTTATTATAGTACTAGCGGCCGCCCGCGACTTCGTTCGCCTTAGATTAGCTTATCGCTTCCCCAAAACTCGATATTTTACTTATTTAAATAGAAGCATATTACCAAGATTTCAAGTTCCCTAGCGTAAAAAATATTTATTTTCTGTCCATACAAATTTTCATCCCCTTTTTCGTCCCTAAAAGGGATGAAATTTGACATACATTATAACCTAAGTCCTAGTCCTATTCTGATATATAAGGTACACATCTGGAAAGTTTCATAAAAATTCGTCCAGTAGTTTTTGTGATTAAGTGGAAAGTACATACATACTTTCACGTTTATAATATAGTAATGGGAAGGATAAGGACAGGGTACATGTATATTTTTTATAGCTTTTCTTAACACAATATGAAAATATCGTAAAAACGATTTCAATAAGTTAAATTAAAATTAAAATCGGCCAAGAAATAAACATGATATAGGCATTATTAGACGGCGATTTGACAGAGAGCTCCGACATGTACTGTTACGTTATAGTCTACTCCGGCCATATAAACTCCATATTAAATTCCGTTATGCTTGAAAGAAATAGAATGAAGTGTTTGATGGCTTATATCTTGGTTATTTTTATAGTTATTCTAAAAAATATTTGTGTCTACTGTTTGTTACATGAATGAGCTTTTAATAAAGCAAAAATAAAAAAATCATGCATATTCCCTATTAACGTCCAATGTATCCATGCTATAAGCTGCCATATAACCAATAAAACAAGAGGACTGACAATCTCCATACAAAAAGCCATTCCCCGATACATACAACGCCATTCGTATTTTCTCAGTTAACATAACGTTGCCTGCGAAGCTGAAAGGTCCTGGGTTCAAATCCCGATAAGGGCAAATATTGGTGTGGCGAGCGTAAGTATTTGTTCCTGAGTCTTGGACATTTTCTTTGTATACTACTGTATCTATTAAATATATAGTCGTCTAGTACTCATAACACAAGTCTCATTGAGCTTATGATGGGACTAGTTTGATTTGTGTCAAAATTGTCCCGTAATAGCACAGACTAATAAGAGATACTACGTATCAGACTGCCAACTCAGAAACAAATATTATTTGCACTAGGCAACTATATTTAATCTGTACGATTAGTGTTGACTGACGTTAATTTTTTTTCTATTCGAAATTGCAATATGGCAAGGGATCGTAGCGTATTCAGTCAAAGTGGTCTAGGTTCATTTAATGATGTCTAATATTTAGAATGAATAGTTCCCGGCACGTAAATTTGAACACATAACTTCAGTAATTGTATTTACGTGATCAAATTATATGCTGAGAATTATACCTCAGTGGCAAAAAAATAAAACACACATTAATGGTTAAAAGATTTAGATTTCAATTTTTTTTTTAAATTTGTTCTGTATTGCAAGCTTTCTTCTGTATTGCAAGTAATACGTCTGTCCCCTTTAATATTTTGTTGGTTGTGTTGCACCAATTCATAATTGTAACAGTGTAATCGGACAGTCAGAGCAATGAAATGACTGAGAATAGTTTTGTGCTCGGCGCAGTCAAATAAACAAAATGAATTCTTAGACATAATAATTGCTAGTTCTGCGGGCGATAATTTCGCAAGATCATCACGATTTAAACACTTCAACCACTAAGTATTTTCTCAGAGCACGGGAAATGGTGTAAAATAGCGTCCTTTTGCAAAGTTCTATAAACACAGCACTCTTAAAACATTTTGCAAAAAGCAAGACAGGATAAACACAAGGACATCACTCGATAACACATTACTGTGACAGTGACAGAATGAATTTCGACAAATAATATATTGATGACAAGACGAGTGTATTGACAAAGCAACAGCTAATCACAGCAGAGAAAAACGTCAGTCAACATTAAAAACAACATGGCGCTAACGTACGCGTTTTGTTATACGAAGATTACCAGCTGTGCGTAATAGTTATTTATTTTTCTACTCGTGAATAATTTGTGAATAAGAACTCCGCAAATCATACAAAAAAGGCATATTTTTTAGATTGGACCATCACTCTGTACTCTATGGTTTGTATTATGTGTCACTGAACTCCGCACAGAACTATCATGAATTTAAAAAAAACGCGTGTTTTATTTTAGAAACTATTTTTTAGCTATGTTTTATTTATTTATGTTTATGGATTACTCGTAGAAAAAGGATTGTATACAATAGTTATATAATTAGCTTTTTACGTCTCGTACCTTAATTAGGCCACTCAACAAGCTTCGTGGAAGAAACGCGGTACTGGACTGAAAAAGCATACATTATATAACGATTGCATAAAATACTATTATTTTCTTGTCGACTTACCAGTGACTCCGTAAATATTGTCGATCCAGCCCGGGAACGGCTCCTGCATCGCCGCTGTCACTGAAACATCATCACATCATCAGAATATTGGTACTAAGTGAATGTTTTACTGTTTATATTTATTAAATATATAAAAAGTACCTTCTGCCCGCGACTTCGTCCGCCTTAAATTCATTTATCGCGGATATAGGTATTTTTACGGGATAAAAAATAGCCTATGTCCTTCCCCGGGACTCAAACTATCTCCATACCAAATTTCGTCTAAATCGGTTCAGCGGTTTAAGCGTGAAGAGGTAACAGACAGACAGACAGACAGACAAACTTTTGCATTTATAATATTAAGTATGGATGCTCCTGAAGCCTACTTGCAGAATAATAGTAGAGTAGTACAAGGGGCCAAAATAAAACATTATGACACGAAGTGATTATTTGGACGGGCTCACAAAATAAAATAAAGGGCTAAAATGAGCGAGGACAAATATGTCTGAGTGTCATAATGGCTTTTAGCCACGTGATAAACACTCTGCTTTTCACTTCAATTGCGAGAATATAAAAAAGACTTAACATTAAAATTGTATATTTCATAAAAAAAACAAAGTACAGTTTGAGAAATTCGATCAGAAATTGTTTCGGCCAATCTGATCAAGTTAGTTGTTTTTAATTATTCGTAAGTAGTATGTAGCTGGCCGCAAGTTTTTTTTTAGTTTCATATAAATTTGTATGGGATTATATTGCTTTCTTTTAAACCCTAGGGGCTAGATTGACTATTTTAGTCTCGTTTCGCGAAGCTAATATGACGTACTTTTTGAGCAGGAGAAGTGAAAAGTTTTTAAATTTGGACCCTATGTTTTTTTCAAATAGTTATTTCAAAAGAAAATTTTCAAAATAATGTGAGCTCATAGTGTCTAACTCTGCTCATTATAGTATTTTAAGTGGTTTTTCTATTAGAAACACTCCATTTAAGATAAAATGCCGCTCAATATAAATAAATCATTTGCCAAAAACTAAAAAAAAATGCGGGTCGTAACGTTAACACTCAAATAAATATTAGGTCGCTCAAATATTATGTAACTTCTCATTTTGTATTTTAAGTAACTCAAATCATCTCAAATTAATGTGTCTGTTTCGGTTGATTTCTCGTCACTCGCAATCAGTCGCTTACATAGTACGTAATACTGTAACGTATAAATTCATTATTTTATCACTATCAGCGTTTAAATTCATGTTTTTCCTACAAATTAATTCGGCACGTATTATAAGTATATGAGCAGAAAAAAAATATTTACGCGATTAAGCCCCGTTTTATTTTGTTGTGATAATATTACATGAGTCCACTCTCTTATTGATTCATACGTAATACTTGATATCTATACTATTATAAACTTGTAAAAATGAAATGTCTGTTCATTAAAGCTATTTTCAAAAAATCGATTGTTACGGACTATTTGGAGGTCACTAAAATGAAATATTTTTTTTTGGATTTTATGTATGTTTGTATGTATCGTTGTGGCTTCATCACGCAAAATGGGCTTAACGGATTTCAACTATTTTTGGTACACGGGTAGCTGGGTATCTCCAGATGGTTATAGGATACTTTTTACCCGACTAAGCTGAAGAAAAAAAGAGGGGTTATGACTTTTTCTCCTCCGCGAACCAAGTTGCGGGCGCCTTCTAGTATTCAATAAAGCCTCGACGTCTTCCGTTGTCATAAATAGTCGAGCGAAATGTTTACACTTTCATTTTCTGATTGGGTTGTTTATATCTATACTCGTACATAAAACTAGAAAGTGTCCTCATACTCGTATGTGAGGGAGTTTAGTAAAACGTCCCACTTTGTCGATTCTAGTTTCGGAGTTACGGGCAGTTTAGTGAAATATGGCAAAACCTACCGAAAATCGACTTTTAATGAAAACTGATAGAACATACTGTAATAAACCCATGATTTATACTTTCAGGATTTCAAATTAGTCACAATCATGTATGTAACCTTAGTAGTTTGAATGTTATGGAGGCTTGAACATAAAAACAGAACGAAAATATATCAATCCTGAATATGGGTTTATTTTCTATATTTATAACACGACCCGCAGACCCATCATTAAAGCTGTATTTATAAATGTATTCTCATGCTAAAAAAGACAGAAATAATTTTATGGATCCCTTTAGTTAGTTATTATGTCAAAAAGTTAATAAAAATTAATTGAAAAGTACAGCATAAAAAATACGAATAAAAAATAGAAGATTGTATGACAAGGGGCTAAAATAAGCCATTATGACACAAAGTGATTATTTGGATGAGCTCACGAAGTGAGCGAGGTCAAATATATCTGAGTGTCATATAATGGCTTTTAGCCACGTGTTAAACACTCTGCGTTTCACTTCGACTGCGAGAAAATAAAAATGACATAACATTAAAATTGTAAACTAAAAGTACAGTTTGAGCAATTCTATCAGAAAGTTTGGCCAATTTGATCAGGTTGGTTAGTTTGTTTTTAATTATTTGTAAGGAGTATGTAGCTGACCACAAGTTTTATTTCAGTGTCATTGAAATATGTATAGGATTATATGGCTTTCCTTTAAACCCTAGGGGCTAAATGTACTATTTTAGTCTCGCTTCGCGAAGCTAATATGACGTACTTTTTGAGCAGGAAAAAAGAAAAATACGAAATATCAATAGTAGGACTTTTTTATCGATGATTCCGCTAAATAAAAAACAGTATTATTAAAAAAAAATTAACCGATAGATATAAAATAACATTTAAAATAAAATAAGTACTAACTCGAAAAACATTACACTTATGTTTTAAAAGCGGATTTTATACTTGTAGTAATTTTTTAGCGTATGTCCATACGAACGAAACCAAACCGTCAAAATGGGACACTAAACTTAGTCGGAAATAAATTCCGTTCAAATTCCGTAAAAAAGATCAAACAAACGACATTATTATCAATGACTATTAGATTAACCCTTAGGTGCACGATTTAATATTTTTTTACAAAAAAAATATATGTGATTGAAAAATACACGTCAATAATGGGAAAAATAAAATAATATATATTTTTTTTTTTTATTAAAATAATCCTTGTATCAAATTTGATACTCCATGGAGTGAGCACAACAAAAAAATACTTTGACTTTAACTTGGTAAAAAAATGATATGGTGTTTTTAGACTCATTACATCTTGTCGGTAATCAGCGACGCTATTAAATTGATTTTGGTGTTCACAAAGTGGCAAAAAAGCTTTTCGCCAGCGAGTGTTTTGTAATTGTCCATGGCGTATCCTCATTTATAAAAGGAGGATCTGGAAAAAATCACAGAGGAATCAGGTTCCTGGTTTCTTTATTAAATTTTCTTCATCTGTCACACCTGCAGGTGCTTCTTCTGCCTCCTCTTCCTCAAGAGCTGCTTGCAGTTCTTCGAGTGATGGATAAAACTCTACAGAATCTCCGTCAGACTCTGCATTATCTTCCGATATTTCTCCACCTTCTAACTGTGCCAACAATTCATCTGTCATTATCTTTTAATATTCTATGACAAACGATGGTGTAGAAAAAATAAAAGCTCATTTACACACCCACATTACATGCAATATTTTAGTAAAATGCAAGCAAACTCAAAAAAAGTATTATAAACCGTGCGAGTAGAAAAACGAAGCATACTGCATGGAGTATCATTTTTGATACCACGAAAAATGTCGTTATCACATGGAGTATCGTTTTCGATACCAAGTAAAAGCTCAAAAAAAGAATTTAAAAGAATAGAAATGTCACAAAACTGCACATACTGTAAAATAAATATAAGTTCCAATCTTTTTTGTACAAATTTTCCGATTGAAAATATCGCGGGATTCACCAGATAAACAAAAATTAAAACTTGTAAACACTGTTGCAAAAAGTATCCGCACAATTCAAACTTTTGACAGTTAATATACAAAATGGTTGCACTATGGTTGCCAGTTTTTTTTCTTTTGCTAGTATTGGAGCAAAGGTAGCTAAGTTCAGCCATAAGACCGTGATGATAAAAACAATATTGATTTTTGGGCGGAGAAAAGACAAGGTATCATATTTGATACCATATGCACATAATAACAAACCTTTATCTCATTCATAAAATGGGATAAATATACCAAACACATACTTTTCACTGAACAAGCACTAAAGTTTAGTAAATCGACAAAGTGGGACGCTACCTATAGAAAATCACTAAACTTTATAATGCATAAAAAAGTACTTAGAATTTGATATTAATACTTTTTATGCTTGATAAGTGTGTTTTTTAAGTAATCTTATGTTATATAATAAAATACACTTGACATTTGTATTTTTTTATACTGTACTTTTATATTCAGTTTTTCTTAACTTCTTGAAATAATAACTAACTAAAGGGATCCATAGGATTATTCCTGTCTTTTTTAGCATGAGAATATATTTATAAATACAACTTTAATGATAAATCTGCGGGTCGTGTTATAAATATAGAACATAAGCGCATATTCAGGATTGACATATTTTCGTTCTGTTTTTATGTTCAAGCCTCCGTAACATTCAAACTACTAAGGTTACATACATGATTTTGACTAATTTGAAATCCTTAAGGTATGCCAATTCATTTGATACTAACCACTCCATAACTTCAAAGTACAAGTGTGTTTTTTGCCGTCCCAAACTTTAACCAACGTTTTCTCAATTGTCGCTTTTTCACCTTTGCAAGTTTGAAGAATTAAAAAAAATAACTATAGCACTTAAAGACATATTTTTTTCACCAAAAACGTAGCGGATGATCTGTAGTATTAGGAACTACTCATAACTCTATATCGACAAAGTAGGACCTTTTCCCAAAAACAGTCACATATATTGTATACTAGCTTCTGCCCGCGACTTCGTCCGCCTTAAATTCGTTTATCGCGAATAAGGGTATTTTTCCGTGATAAAAAGTACCCTATGTCCTTCCCCGGGACTCAAACTATCTCCATACCAAATTTCATCCAAATCGGTTCAGCGGTTTAAGCGTGAAGAGGTAACAGACAGACAGACAGACAGACAGACAGACACACTTTCGCATTTATAATATTAGTATGGACTAGAGCGTGGAGGAGAAAAACTCATAACCTCTCTTTCTTATTCAGTTGGTAAAAAGTATCCTATAACCATCTGATGGCCAGCTAGCAAAAATAGTTGAAATCCACCCAAGAAGATTTTACTGACTTGATTTCTCGGATGGACCGACGACCGAATTACGTGTCGAGGATTATACTGTTCGGTTGTGGTTTATTGTATTTGCATGCATATTTTTTTGTGGTTACTGCATGAAAATATGAGCATGTGAGCACGATTTATTGTCACATATAACCAAGACACTATTTCGGGGATCAGCAAAGGAACTATAATCCATACTAGAAGATGCCCGTAACATCGTTCGCGGAGGAGAAAAAGTCATAACCCTTCATTTTACTACAGCGTAGTCGGGTAAAAAGTATCATAACCATCTGGAGATACCCAGCTACCAGTGTACCAAAAATTTTTGAAATCTGTTTAGCTGATTTTGCGCGATGAAGCCACAATGACACATACAAACATACAAAAAATAAAACCTTTTAAACAAAAAAATATTACCGACTCCAAAAAAAACTAAAAAGTAAAAAAAACGCCATAATTCAGTTTCTTCAAATTACTTACAAGTACCCGTTTGTATACTCAATCTATACAGTATATACAATTAATCTTATTTTGGCGTCGGTGCCATATAAAGAATGTGTAAAATATTGTAAATTGACGATTTTAGTAAGTTGTGACACGATGGCACCGACTCCAAAATAACATTAATTGTATATACTGTATAGACTGAGTATACATACGGTTACTTGTAAGTAATTTGAAGAAACTGAATTATGGCGTTATTTTTTACTTTTTAGTTTTTTTTGGAGTCGGTTTTATTTTTTTGTTTAAAAGTTTATTTATTTTACACTTTTTAGTTAATCGTTACTTAAAAGTACGTGTACGCTCGTGACGATTCGAACAAGCCCAAACACGGCTAGGATACATTATTTTATTACATAGATCTGGTGCCTACCTTCCGGCTCCATCATCAAATCAATTCGATGGTACCATTATCATCAGGAACATTTAAATTTGTGACTATGAAGTTGCTTAGCTAAATTAATCAAGATATTTTGTCGCCACCCGTGAATCATTTATCATTGAGGAGTTCCGATGGCATTCTGTGGTCTTCTGCATCAGTTCCACTTCACCAATGTACACTTCCTGAATGCAAATGCTTATTATGTTTCTTATAATACCAAAATCGCTATATGTATGCCTACAATATTTCAGGATTTCCTTCAATTCCTCATGGATTCCATCATCAGATCTTCACCAAAATGAAATGGGACCAACTATAAAGTACCTTCTATAAAAACCAAAAAATAAATTTTTGAAATCCATAAATAAAAAAAAAATAAAAAAAAAACATTCCGTCGAATTGAGAACCTTCTCCTTTTTTTGGAAGTCGGTTAAAAATAAAATATGTTTCCTTTTAGTGACCTCCAAATAGTCCATAGCAATCTTTTTTTTTAATATCTTCAATGTACAGACATTTCATTTTTACAACTTTCTCATAGTGTAGATAATTTAGGGAAGTATTGCGTCCTATACAAAATACAGAAGCGTTACAATACGCTGCAATCTGTGCATGATCTGGATGTCTACTCTGATATTATCGGTTGCTGGAGGCGTAGACTGCTTTCGCAAGTTTGTGGTACGCAGTAGTTCCCTATCCGTTTCATATTTCATACTTCGCTTTATTGTTAGAATCGTAGTATGTAAGAAACGGAGATTTGATTTGTTATTTACACTAAATTTATATTTCACGTCTAAGTAAAACTGTCCAATATTTGTAAATGCACATCTGTTATTAGGTGCGCGCAAGAAGTGCTCCTAGTTTTTAGTGTAAATTAAATGTAAAGCCTTATACTTTGTTGGTGTGTCGAATAAATTCATAAATAAATATGCCTTATCGTTGCCTGGCCTATAACAGTGTCCAGTCAATGAACTGTGAGTGTTAACTGTAACTGTAATAGACCTGTCATTTAATTGTTGGAACTAATCAATACTGAGGGTGACATCTAGACTTCATTAACTATTAAAACATTAATTGCAGGCGTGTCGGCGCCAAGGAACAAGTTCTATAAAACCGACCAAGTAAGAGTCGGACTCGCGCACCGAGGGTTCCGTGAAAACTTTAATTTATTCCATTCCAACCTGACGGGCCAGTTATCTAAAGTTTGCAACCCGTTGCTATAGTAATTTTCCTTTAATATTTATATTAATTATATGTATTAAATATGTTATTCATGTATTTAAGTATATGTCTAAATATGTGATTTTGTAGTTAAAGCCTCAGCACCGCCCACATCTTTTCTCCTTTGCCCTAAGGTTGACTGGTAGAGAATGCTTTATGGCATTAAGTTGGACTTTTGTACGATAAGTTTGCAATAACAACTTCGTCAGCAGAGAAGAAAATAATTATATCCCTAGTTTTTTTTTTATGCGTAGATAAAAAGTATCCTATAACCATCTGTCGATTCCCAGCTATCTGTGTACCAAAAATAGTTGAAATCCGTTAAACCGTTTTGATGACGCCACAACACATTTAAATATACAAAATAATAACCGGCTAAGTGCGAGTCGGACTTACAAAATATACGCTACAATCGGCTGTATCTATGAAAATCCATTGTTAGCAGCGCCCTACTCCTAAGCAAAATGTTCGCGGTGTTCGGTCATTTTATATTGGTTACTGTACTGACTGGAATCTGTCAACTATCACGGTTCGTGAGATACCTACAGCCTGATTACAGACGGACAGACAGACACGGACGGACAGCGGAGTCTTAGTAATAGGGTCCCGTTTTACCCTTTGGATACGGAACCGTAAAAAACGATTCAGTGACCTTAAAATAGTCTGTATCACTTATTTTTTTGATAATATAATCAGTGTACTGACATTTCATTTTTACAAGTTTGTTTAGTATAGATAAAACATAGAAAGCGTATTGCACACAGTTCGAGTAATTAAAACGTAAAGACGTAACACTTTCGCACATAATATCTACTATTCTTACGTCATCATCGGAATTCGGAACTATGTTCGTGGTAGATCATCAGACATTTGGGTGATCAGGGTTGCCAACGTGTGGTGATTTACAAAACAATCACGATTGGCAAGTAACACGATACCTAAGTATTGGCAATTTATTCTGAATCAAAAATGTCAAAGGGAAAAATTATATCCAAAATGACATTATTATTTCACTTAACTATATTCCTTTAGAATGAGTTTCTTAAAATTTATTCATAACTAGTTTCTCCTCGCGACTTCGTCCGCTTTAAAATCGTTTATCGCGGATAAGGGTATTTTCGCGGTATAAAAAGTAGTAGATGTCTTTCCCGGGGACGCAAACTATCTCCATACCAAATTTCATCTAAATCGGTTTAACAGTTTAAGCGTGAAGAGGTAACAGGATATGGATTACTTTATGCCATTATAATCATAGCCAGTAATAAATTGTTTTACATTTACTTTATACAGTCGCCAGCATCAATATCTGCCATAACAAAGCGGGCGAGAATATCTGGCACGTCGGTGCGTCCACATTTGTATCATTTGCCCGATCAGATCTTCGTCCTGTGGCATGATCGCGTGTCACGATCACGCGTTTGGACGTTGCACCGATCGGATCGCTTGAAATCCATGTTGCTACGCGTATCACACACTTAGATCTAACAAGTGGGGCGTGATCGCCGCGCCGACAGTGAGCGTCCAAGCCGCGCGATACGCAGTCATGCCACGTCACAGTGATCGGATACCAGCAAATGATACAAGTGTGGACGCACCTCAAACGGCCCTAAAAATAGAGCCGTGTCAGATATTTATGTGTGCTTTGTTGAGGCAGATATTAATGGACCTTGGTCTGCAATAACATATTTAAATTTGAATTAATGCTGGTGACTGTACATGATATCCTGATAGGGTGTAAAATTTTAGATTATTATACAGGTACCCTAAAAGGTGCCCGCAACTTCGTCAGCAGAGAAAAAAATATAACCCTTTTTTTCTTCAGCGCGGTCGAGTAAAACTATACTATAACTGTCTGTGGATGCCCAGCTACCCATGTACCGAAAATAATTGAAATCGGTTCAGCCGTTTTGGCGTAATGAAGCCTCAACGACATGTACAAACATACACAAAACACAAAACAATATTTTTCAACTAGATGGCGCCCGCAACTTCGTACGCGGAGGGGGAAAAGCATAACCCTCTTTTTTTTCTGTAGCGTAGTCGGCTAATAAGTATCCTATAACCACCTGGAGGTACCCGGCAACCCGTGTGCCAAAAATAGATGTAATCGGTTTAGCCGATTTTGCGTGATGAAGCCACAACGACACATACAAACATACATAAAATCCAAAAAAAATATTTTTCGTTTTAGTGACTTCCAAATAGTCCGTAACATCCATTTTTTTTAAAACATCTTTAATGTACAGACATTTCATTTTTATTTCTTAATAAAAGTATAGATATAGTCCGTAACATTATTTTTTTGATAACATCCTAAATGTACGGACAATTCATTGCTACAACTTACAATTTTATAATAGTATATGGATTAGAAATAATGCTACAACGTAATAAATAAAATCTTTTTTCAATCATCCACATTCTCGTCTCGGCCACATCCCCAACTCGTTCGTCCACACACCAATCCCAAGAATCCACTTCCTATTTCGTCTACATTCCTAGTTCCCGTATGTGGACGAGTTGGGCATATGGATGAGATAGGAATGTGGCCGAGATGGGAATGTGGACGAAATGAATATGTGGATGAGTTGGGCATGTGGATGAGATAAGAATGTGGCTGAGATGGGAATGTGGACAATGTTAATTTATGGACGAGTTGAGCATATGCATAAGATAGGAATGTGGACGAAATTAATTTGTGGTCGAGTTGGGCATGTGGATAAGATAGGAATGTGGACGAAATTAATTTGTGGTCGAGTAGGCATGTGGATAAGATAGGAATGTGGCTGAGATGGAAATGTGGACGAGTTGGGTATGTGCATAAAATAGAAATATGGCCGAGATAGGAATGTGGACGAAATGATTACGTGGACAAGTTGGGCATGTGGATGAGACATGCATGTGGACGAGTTGGGTATGTGGATGAGATAGGAATGTGGCCGAGATGGGAATGTGGATGAAATTAATATTTGGACGAAATGGGAGTGCGGACGAAGTGAACCTGAACGGCGATAGCATAAACCGGATTATGTTTTCGACTGGTCTATTTATGCAAGCGTAGATACAATATTTCGATCAGACGGAGGAGCAAGTTTTATCATTTTTAACCTGACAATTTTTTTTAAATTCACCTTATGAAATCGTTTAGATCGTGAATCAGGGCCGCCAGGGGTAGAAGATTGCCCCCTCCCTCTAATTAGATTTTCATAATTAAGTGGAAGAAGTTTAATAATTCAATCACCGTCCATGAGTCAAGGATATTTTTTAATATGGAATTTAAGTATTTTTCGCTCTTTTTAGGATTCCGTACTTCAAAACGAATAAAACGGAATCCTTATAGGACTACTTTTTCGTCTGTCCGTCTGTCAAGACCCTCTTTCTCAGGAACTCATGGAGATGTCAAACTGAAATTAATATAAAGAACTCAATTGTGCAGTCCCTTAAAGCTGTGAAAAAATCTAATTTCGAAGTCAACGCAATCAAAAGATATATTCATTTTTTTTTAAATCGCCAAGAGCGTGTCGGACCATGCTCAGTGTAGGGTTCCGCAGCCGTTCATACAAAAAAATGCACTACAGATGAACAAAATACAATATGAAAAAGTGTACTAGCAAAATAGCGTACATCCACGGCACTTCCTTTATTTGAGAAGCGAAGTTTTTTGCCAATAACTCAAAAACGACTCAACCAATTTCATTCAGTATAGTTTGTAAGTACTTATGAGGCCTAATTTTCATGAATTTTTCCATATTTTTTTGACCCGTGGTTGAAACGTTTGTGGGGGAGCGCTATTTTTTTCGATTTCCACAGCGAATATTTACAAAACTGCTGACTTTATCAAATATCTTATATTTTTATATGTCTATTAAATATATCGGCGTCTTGTACTCATAACGCAAGCCTTAGTGAGGTTACCATGGGAATGGGACTAGTTCGATTTGTGTAAAAAAAAGAACCCACACTGTGCACATGTAGCTTAGGAGCAGGGGTCTGCTAAAGTGCTAACACTGGATCTGTACGGATACCGCCGTTTTAAGCATACATTTAGCACGGAACTCTCGGTACGCGAGTCCAACTTGCACTTGGCTGGTTTTTTTTATAACGATTTTTGTACTACATTACATTGAAGATTTTTGCTGAACTCACAACCCTAGCAATATACGTGTTGCACGACTGACCAGGAAAAGTTAAAAAGTCATAAAAACTCGTACCTCGAGTGCAGTCGGCTAAGACGAGTGCCCGCGGGTTAGCATTGCATACAAATATCAAATCAAATCATTTATTTTCTTTTTTATTGTCGCTGTAAACGACTAAACGGATTTCAACTATTATTGGCAAACGAATACCTGGACTTTTTACCCGACTAATCTGAAGTTATAGGATACTTTTTACCCGACTAATCTGAAGAAAAAACGATGGGTTAGGTTAGGTTGACTTTTTCTCCTCTGCGAACGAAGTATCTTCCTTTCAGTTTTTTTTTTATATAAGTCTTTTTTTATGTTGTAGGGGCAAACGAGCATATGGGTCGCTTGATAGTAAGCGATCACCGTCGCCCTTTTTAGGGTTCCGTAGCTAAAATGACAAAAACGGAACACTTATAGTTTCATCATGTCCGTCCGTCCGTATGCCACGGCATTTTACTCATAAACTACAAGATGTATATCGATGAAATTTGGTGTCTTGTATAAGCCGCTACTTAGTTTGATAGTCAATATCGATGAGTAGTAGGTACATATTTCGACAGTTCTCTGAAGACTTTGAGGATACTTAAAAAAATGATGTAGTGAATATTTTCGAAAATAATCGCTCTAAAAATAGCATAAATTGTGTTCATGCACTTTTTCAAATAGTATATTTTAGATTTTTTTTTTATGAACGGCTGCGGAACCCTGCTTTGAGCATGATCCGACATGCTCTTGGCCGGTTTTATAAAAGTGTTATTATAAAGGTTTTCCAAGGTCTCTCACGTCTTCATTTTCCCTGGAGGCCGTTGCGCAACCTACAGGGTGCCATCGTTCCCACGATATTCATGAAATAGTCAGGCAGTATCGACCCGACGCAAGGATACACTTATTAGTCCGCCTCAGTGTGTCATGGGCCGCCATTGATCTGCTGTTAAGTCTTCTTCTACATCTATACTATTATAAAGTTGTAAAAATGAAATTTGAAAGTCAGGGATTACTCATTCGAAGTTGCCTTTCCGGCATTTTTGTTATGGCATACAGGTATGCGACGCTGGCTCCCCGAGCTGCTACTGACTCATACATAGTTTTCCGGGACAGTAGTATCCTTTAACCCTTTTTCCTGTCTAAATTCGTACAATTCCTTTCTTTACTCTGTTATCCTTCCTCCTATTCCGCCAATCCAAGGTATGCCTTGCCGATGGATGCGTGGCTAGAAGCGAGTCTGGTCGTTAGCGTGCCGAATTGCCCTGGGACTGGTGACCCAAGAATAAGGCTAACCCTTACCTAGTATGCGGGGCTCGGCTGGGTTCGAATATTTTATCCCTAGCTGCTCGTGGAAACGCAAATGGCGGCGATGTGGTTCGCAACCCATCACGTCTCGGTCCCAGCGAGAGCGAAGAGTGGGCTATGGAGAGCCGCTTTGCTACGTTAAATGTAAGGGGAGGAATGAATGATAAAATAGATGAAGTATCTCAGATGACGGATGCGAGAAATATTGATATTCTGTGTGTGAATGAGACAGAGCGAAAGGGTTGTGACAGCACAAAATGAAGAGATTAATGAATGTTGATGAAGCGGCAGTTGTATGCCAGGACCGTAGCAAGTGGAAAGAGGTAGTCTCTACCTACTCCATAATGGGAAAAAGGCGTGATTTTATGTATGTATGTATATAAAAATGAAATGTATGCACATTGAAGATATTTTAAATAAGTTTTTTGATAATAAAACATTTTTAAGACAAGCTTTTATGGCCGACTGTCCTTTTTCTTGAACATTCATCAACTACTTACCGAGACGATTCTAAAGAGCCCAAACTCGTTAGGATTGAATTATTTTATTACAGAGTTCCTATGACCATCTTCTTGCTCCATCATCAGATCAGCTCGATGGTATCATACTATTGCACTGTCTCTGAACTTACTTGAGTATGCCAAATTTTAGCTTAATCGGAAACCGGGAAGTAGGTCAAATTTAACTTCCAAGATTCCAACGGAACATACATAGTTATATTGCAAGTTAAATAAAAGCTTGTAAAAAATATATTTCCCTTCATTTGTTTTCGCAAAGTGGGTAGTTTGCACAAATTGTTACTTTGACAGAGAAAAGTATATCCTTTCTCAGTCAACCCGTGAACACGGAAAGCTGAAAAGCCGAACGTCGATAATTCAAATGAGATAATATATGCGATATAATCCGTTAAAATTGTTTTATGAAAAAAAATGTAACGGACTATTTGAAGGTCACTAAATCGTTTTTTTTTATATGTTTATATGTTTCTTTATGGTTTCATCACGCCCAATCGGCTAAACGGCTTTAGCTACTAATACTTGTTACACAGTTGGGTATCCACAGATAGTTACGGGATAATTTTTACCCGACTACGCTGAAAAAAAATGGGGTAATGACTTTTTCTCCTTCGCGAACGAAGTTCGTGGAAGTAATTACGACTTAAGTATTAGTAAAGTAATATACGACTAGCTGCCCGCCCCAGCTTTGCACGGGTGTGCAAGTACTAAGGAAGATGATGATACCTAAACTTCCCGTCTCCCACTACCGAAAGTTGTCTAGAAGAGACCTCTGTTTAGCGATAAGACCGCCCGCTGTGTACCTCTCCTTGAATTTATTGTTTTTTGTACTCTATTATGTGAGATAATATTGGATTAGGTAAGAATTATTTTGAAATAAAGACTGACTGTTGAGTTTGTTTCGGCTTTCTTCTCAACAGTGGTCTCCTCTTGGAAAATGCCGTAGAGTCAGACTTGTAAAAGTACCCTTGTGGCCTACTTACACAATAAACAATTTGAATTTGAGCTGTGCAATAAAGAGTTAAATGTATTGTACAGAATTTGGCATGAAGTCCGCCATTTGTGGTTACTATTGGTTTGTGCAATAAAGTTTAAATAAATATCTTCTGTCTCACTTATTATATGGAGATTGGCTTTTTTCCTCTTTTTAATGCAATTTTTAGTATACTTTCTTACATACAAACTTCGTTCTAACAATTACAAATACCTAGTCGCCGGGGTAGCAAGCTTCCCATTCGGTGCTGGCGCGGCAAAGCTGCATGTGTATTGTATATGAAATATGAATTGTTACCGTGTGCGTGTGTGAGTTCGCGGAGCGAGTAGGAGGACGCGGGGCGGAGAGAAAGGGACTCGTATTTGGTTTGTGGTTCGCTTTCAGTGCGAACGCGTCATGGCGTTTTAAGGGCCTGCATCGTCATTCGTAAACCACGCCCCAAACGCCGAGCGGGCCAGTGAACAGAATCTGTATTAAAGGACACATGTATTGCTCGCGCGCATCACAGAAAGAGAAAGCTCATACACTACATACTTGGGTTTTTTTGGCGTAAGCGCCAGATGTAAAAGTACAGTGAAATCGAAGATATCATTATGTTTTGTTAACATTTAATCACGTTAAAGATAAAGGGAAGCATGACATTTTTACATAATTTAGCCGTTTATTAATCGGTCGTTTGTACAAAATAGACAAAAAACTGAAAATGTAGACGCGTTTTTGAATAACTTTTCTATCGAGGAAATTTTCAACAAACATGTTTTCGCATTACTCTTTGAATATGTTATATAGTTAAATAACACATATCTGAAAACCAGCCTGTTTTATGGACTAGATTTGACAAAAATCCCGGTAAAAAAATTGCAAAGTTTTTCGATGCATCCCCTTAAATACGACATCGTCAAATCAAAGATATAACATATATAGTCGACGGCTTGACAATACCATTAAAGCCTGACAAGTTCCTATTTAGCCCTGATATAGTGTCGCTACAAACAGCTTACATATGGCAATAATACGTGTAGGTCATGAATAGTGTCAAGGTGTGTATTGGAATCGTGCAAGAACGAGTGAGATGAGAATTATGTACCTACTTGTAGATTGTGAAACTATGTTTTCAGGTAATCGGAAGAGCATGTCTAGTTGATAATTAAATATAATAGGAGTTTCCAGTCCCTACAAGGTACCTGTTAAATGTAACCTAATAAACTTTTTTTTAATAAACATTTTCATTTCAAATATGAATAATTACCAATCCGTCAAAATCCGATTCCAAATATTCAACATCCATATATTTATCAGATTCTAGCTACCGCCGCCTTGAATCAGAAAAAAAAAATTAATCTAATAATTAATTATTTCGTACCAAGCTAACCAGTTCATTGCAACCGCACTATTAATATCAGTACCCGTCATGTCAACAACTAATTTCAAAACATTGTTTATTGGAATGCTGCTGAATCCTTCGTTCGTTTACTGCCGCAACCATTTGAATGTATTTAAAATTATTATTTTTGCATCGGGGTGAACTTTTTTAGGCATTTTGATTGCAAAATCGATTATTATTCTGAAATATGAAGAATTATCTTCGTTTAGTTTACATCAGTGACATTCAATGACTGCCAACGTCAGTTGTCAAAAAAAAATCATTGCTATTAAAATAAATTAGTTCCACTGAAAATCCGCAACATAGCGCGCGAGGGCTAAATAGGAACTTGCCACGCTTTACCTACTCTACGTATCGTCGTGCTGAAGTCCGTGTCAGTACTGTACCACTCACCGGGTGTGAACCGACATCGACACCTGCGCAGTGGAAAAACGAAGCCCCGGCGCCGGTGCCGGTGCCGTGCCGGTGCCGGGCTGGTTAATGGGAAAACGCCCATATTCACTCACCGATGGACGGTCGCACGATGCAGACAGGCAGCTCCACGTGGCTGTATACGATGGACTCCGCCAGTGCCTTGGTCAGCGTGTACGTGTTAGGATGCTCTCCCTGGAAGAAATGTTGCATGTCATTGATTGGGTGCAGGACCGGCCTTAACCGTGATTGTGCCCTTAGGCAGGGCTTGTAATCGGTTACAAAAAAACCGGTATTTATTTAGGTTATAGCGGTTAATTATTTAGGTTACGTTCGAACGAAATTATTTAGGAGCTTTATTTCGAAGCGCTCTCTAACCGGTTACTCCGTGTTCGGATAAGGGATCAATGACCGCTGTCGCTCCGATAGTGGCGTAACGACAGTCAACTACATGAAAAATTAAATCTAACACCATCACCATAAAACAAATCCTAAGCGAGTGGTTATTCACCCTAGACTCCGCTCACGCGGAGGAACCGCTCTCTAAACGGTAAAGGAATTTCGCTCCCTGTTTTGCGCCCCGGGTTAGGCTCAGAGTGTGGCTCTAACCGGTACGAAAAATTAACGGGGTTACAAGCCCTGGCCCTGAGCGAGTCATTAATTGAGCAGTAAAGCAAGCGCCCCACAGTGGATCGAAATGAATAAAAAATGGACATTCGCATTTTTTCCAAAAATCGTATTTAAAAAAATGTTTTTCGGTTGTAAATAATGTAAGGAATAAAAAATGTTATATAAAATTTTACAAAATGGGAGGGAGCATCATTCTAGAAAATGTAGCCGAACAAAAACAAACTAAGACATATTGCACAATTTTTTGGTGTCATCTGACCCAAGATTGTCTTTTTTGAGGCCAGCGCTAAGTAAAGCTACTAAAAAGACCCTCACTTCTAAAGCTTTGGAATTATTAATAATAGAAAACATAAGCACTGATGACGCTGAAAATATAGAAAATGTTTGAAAGTGTAGAAGAAGATGGTGAATAAAATAGATTTTTAAAATGCATTTTTTTATTAACTTATATTGTTATATATTGTTGATTTCAAGTATATTTTAACTTTTTATTACTATCATGGTTACTAAAAACACCGCACTAAATGTTTCTATTTCAATGCAATTTTTAACTATTTCCTTGTAAAAAATTGATTTTATCTTTATCAAAATATCAAATATATGTTGTTTTTATACTAAATTGTCATGAATATACCGCTTTTTTAATGAAAATTAAAAAAGAACTAAGAAAAATGTGGTATTTACTGTCTTTTGATTGGACTATAAAAAAACGGGCATCTACTGAGATAAACTGTTTACTGTTTTCCACTGCTCTAAAGTACGACAATGATATTCTAAAGGTTTGAAAGGGGGATCGGTTACAGTTTTCTTACAATAAGATACCTATTTTTCAGTTTCATACAAAAAAAACACACTTTATTTTTTTCTGCTTAAAATAAGCCCCATTTTGAAAAATTTTATATAACATTTTTTATTCCTTACATCATTTACAACCGAAAAGCATTTTTTAAAATACGATTTTTGGAAAAAAATGCGAATGTCCAATTTTTATTCATTTCGATCCACTGTGCGCCCTGACCCACATATAGCAAACAACTCTTAGACTCTGGAGGCCTGCCCTGCCCTGGTCGCCCGGCCCTAGAGTTGGCCTTGATTGGGTGACTACGACTACCAAATGTTGTCTGAAGTTTTTTCATTTCAATTCATTTCATTTCATTTTATTGCACTTCAGTTATCACTGTTCAGCGATATGACCGTGTGTTTTTTTTTCTTTTGCTATTACTGAGTACAGTTTTGTGAGGTGCGCGATGAAGAGTTATTTCATTATACTGTAGCGTACGGCTGGGTACAAGTGTGGTGGTACGCGTGGGTTACCTGCGCCAGCACGTTCACCGTCCGAGTCACACGATGGAGTACAGCTAGTGTACCGTAGCGTACACCTGGGTACAAGTGAGATAGTACACGTGGGTTACCTGTACCGTAAGCTAGCACGTTCCCGTCTGTGGTGGGAACATCTTAGCGCAACGCACGATGCTGTCCCAGTTGCACGCTGGGGAACAAGCTAGTATACCGTAGCGTCCGGCTGGGTACAAGTGAGTTATTTGCAGTGAGTGCGCCAGTGCATTCATCGTCTATTACGGGAGCATCTTAGTGCAGCTGCGATGTTGTCCAAGTCATACGGCATGGGGTACAGGCCAGTGTACAATTGTACATTAGCGTCCGGTGGGGTACAAGTGCCATGGTACACGCGGGTTACCTGCAGCTGGTGCACAACTATTGACAGTCTGGGTAGAGAGCGAATGAGCGCAGCGTACGGCTGAGCACAAATGTGACGGTACACGCTGATTACCTGCAGAGAATGCGCCAGTACGTTGACAGTCTGCGGTGGAAGCATCTTCGCGCAACGAACGATGCTGTCTGGGTCGTACGGCGGGGGGTACACGCGCTCATCGATCGCCGGCTGCGGCGCGTTGCTGTACGCAGTGGACAGGTGTACCAGCGCCTGCGCAGAATACTACATTTAAACACAATGTACGAGGAAATAGAAGGGACTCCTACTTCCTCGACAAATATTTAATAGAATGAATGTCTTTATTCGTAAACATAGATATATTGTATAGGTAGGTAAAGTATTGCGAAACACTATGTTTTGCCGATAGGCGTACGAAATTGTTTAATATTGTGAGGTTATTACAATGCAAAAGTTTAAATTATATTCATGCATCAATGCATGCAATAATAAAATCAAGATAAAAAAACCTAAAAAATTAAGTTGAATGACAGTTAATTAAATATAAAGATATTGTCAAGATAGAAATATACTATATAGGTACTAATAATGTCAATTTAATGATACAGTTTTATATCAATGTCATGCTCAGAAATATTACACTTAATGTCAAATAAAGGTAACAGTTATAGTTCAGTGTCATTCAAAAATTGTTCGATATTATAGTAGCATATTTTTATTAATAGCCCTTTCAATGTCTTCTTAAAAGGTCCAATGTTTAATTGTTTAATAGTATCGGGAATTTCATTATATATGCGGTACCCTTCCTAATACACTTTTCCGCACTAAAGCTGTTTTACACTCTTTATGACGCCGAGTACTTCTGTACTGCGTACTGGGAGCTTTCGTGTGTCAACAATTTTATCAAACAGGCTGGGATTGCATTTCACAAGGATAGCCGTCTCAAAAATATATAAACAGGGTAGAGTAAGAATGTTCAGTGATCTGTAATACGGAATGCAACTATCTGTCATTTTCAAACTACACATGGCTCGTACACACCTTTTTTAGGCTTTGAATACTGCGTCTTTATCAACTGAGTTGCCCCAAAAGATGATTCCGTAACGTAGTATCGATGCAACAAGTCCATGATAAGCAATAAGTAAAGCTTCAGTGTTTACTATCTTAAAGAACTTGTATAGAGCAAATGCTGATTTACTTAATTTTGAACACACGTCATTTACATGGTATTTCCACGAAAGTTGACTATCAATAAGTAGACCTAAGAATTTTGTCACTCCTACCATTTCTATAATATTTCCTTCATAATTAATACTAATGTCTTTTGGTTCAATACGCTGATAAAAATGCATTACATTGGTCTTGGTCAAATTAATTACTAAATTATTATTATTAAGCCACATTATTATGTCAGTTACTACAGTATTAATGTCATGTTCATGATTTATCAGATTATCGCATTTTACAATAGAAGTGCTATCATCAGCAAATAAAATCATGGGATGGTCAATGGCTTTAGGTAGGTCATTTATATAAATCAAGAAGAGCAGTGGACCCAGAACACTTCCCTGTGGGACATCATATCTTAGGTATCTAGCGTCTGATACGAATGTTTGATCTGTTTTTCTTTTAGCACAACGTCTAGCTATTTCAATATAATGCAACCTATTACTAAGATATGATTTAATTAGATTTAGTACATTTCCCCGTACGCCATAACTATTAAGTTTGTCTAACAAAATTTCATGATCTACATGATCAAATGTCTTGGTCATGTCGGTAAATATGACATATATGGGTATTTTCTTATCAAAACTTGCCATTATATTATTGATGAGATCGTAAATAGCCATGTTAATATTATTTTTTTTCTGAATCCTTTCTGTTCCTTACATAATAAGCTAAAAGTATCCAAGTAGTTATAAAGTGACCTATACATCAATTTTTCAATTTTTTTTTAAATACTGGCACTAGAGCTATGGGCTGATAATTCTGCAGGTTTTTTTTGTCACCTTTTAAGTAAGGGCTTAATAATATAATTTTTTAACTTATCTAGATAAATACCCGTCTCAATACACAGATCTATTATGTGACTTAGGTGGGTGGCTATTGTGTCACATACATATTTTATTACAGCTGTACATATTTTGTCAAAACCTACGCTCCTTGTGTTCCTTAAGGACTGAATTATCAGTTTTATATCATGCGCTGTAGATGGTGCCATGAACATGGACTGGGCATTCTTGTTAATTTTAACCTGTGAATGTTTTACTTTCGTAGAATTTTTTCCTCAAAAGCCGTGGCTTTTTCATGACTAGGTCTGACCTAAATATCTACACTTTCAGTGTAAGAGGCAAATTAGTACATGATTAAAAAGTGTAAATTACCAAGAGACGGAGACTCTCATCCATTAACTCACTCCGTACATTTCAATGCGTTACACTTGCACATTACATAGAGCAAACAAATTACAACATAGATATATCCACTTTCTAATAAAAACCTTTATAAAGGGTGGAAAAAATATATGAGCCCTGGAGGAGAACTACCTTATTTTTTCCACCCTGTACATATAACTTTTTATCTATAAGATGTATTTCTAAGGCGAAAAGATTGTAGATAATTTTTTTTTTTTATATATTTTTAAGATAACTTTACCACAACCTTGTACGAAGTAGCAAATACTTCCAATGCAAGTGTAAACTTAAAAGGAGGATTCGACATAATTTGTTTACAAATAAATAATTTGAATTTCATACCGATCTCAAAATGTACTTAATGGACTTGTACTTTTCGAAGTAAAACATTATATGGTACTCTTGTCTATTACCTTTAGAACTAAACATATGTACGTAATATTAGGACATCCCCGCAACTTCAAAACAAAAACCGACCAAGAGCATTTTGGATCCGTTTTTGGCATTATGAAGTATACAGACTTCACCAGCTTTCTAGACATAGAAAACTTGTCCTTAAATTAATTAGTACCTATCTTTAATGTTACTATAGTTGTATGTCACTATTCTTATTTCAAGTATAAACAAGTTTCGGTCAGAAAAATCATTTTTGTGACAAGCTTTTATTTCCGACTGTACTTTTCTTTCTACATCCATCAACTACTTACCAAGACGATTGTAAAAAGCCCAAGCTCGGTAGTATTGAATTATCTTATTACACAGTTCCTATGACCATCTTCCTGATCCATCATCAGATCAGCTCGATGGTATCATACTATTGCATTGTCACCAAATTTACGTAAGAATGCCAATTTTTAGCTCAATTGGAACCCGGGAAGTTGGTCATTTAACTTGCAAGAATCCACCCGAACATAGTATACATACAGTTATGTAGGTACCTACATTGCAAGTTAAATAAAAGCTTCTGAAAAGAGATTTAAAAAAAAAAACGAGCACGTCAGTGGTTAAATATGACGACATACTTACCACAAAGAAAATTAAAGGTTTATCAAGCTTGGTCCTAAAACTGAACCCAGTGGCACACCTATTGCATATTTTATTACTTTAGGGGAGAAAACTTTCTCAGAACCCTCAATTACTTGCTTAATTTCACATATTGCTTTTTGTTTCGTAAGTAGTTTGAATATAATATTAGCGATCATAGCTTGTTTGAAATAATATATTATTCGAGGATATAAGAGTTCCCGGTAAGCTCGGTTCTCTATTCAAACGTAATTACGCTCTCATTTTAAAAGGACTAGCTAGTTTGCTCTGAAACTTTGTACTTACAATAAGGGGTATATGCAGGCCTGTAATTAGTTTATTTAGCTTCAGATACCATAGTAAAAAATACAGTTAATTTAAATTTTTCATACAAAACTTGTTTTTGCTGTATTTAGTTTGTTTTATAAACTGGAGCCATATAAACTAATTTACAGGTCTAGATATTCCCCATGTCATTGTATATGCAAAGTTTCGTTACAAGCCTAAACGTAGTTTTAAAATGAGAACGAAACTCCGATAATATGGGAAGGTGAAATTCGGCCGAGCTTGCCGGGGACTCTTATGTGCTGTTTTTCTTTTGGTCCATTTTAAACAATTACTTAAGGAACAGGGTTCATGGAATGTATGATATTGTATAATAATTCATTGAATAATGTACTTTATCCATTTTTAGGGCTACGTAGCCAAAATGGCAAAAACTGAACCCTTACAGTTTTGTCATGTAAATACGGTACGTCCGTCCGTCCGTATGTCAAAGGCATTTTACTCAAAAACTACAAGATGTATATTAATGAAATTTGGATTATAGATATATTTTGATTTAGTGTATGTTATCGGAAAAAATCGCTCTGAAAGTTGCATAAATTGCGTAACATCTAAACCGCAAGGCTGATAAAGATGATGCGTAATTAACTTTTAACGATATGTATTTTCAATATGATCGGATATATACCATTTTTGGGTTATTGCCGAAAAACTGTGCTTCACAACAAAAGGAGGTAAGTGCCATGAATATACGCTCTTTTATTGGTGCGCTTTTACGTATATTTTTCATCGGTAGTGCATGTTATGTCGTACCGGCTGCGGAACCCTACTACTCCAGTCATTTTACGGTTTCGCAAAACCTTAAGTCATAATAGCCTGATTTGTTTTACTCCAATTCTAAGACCCTATATTCACGAATCCCACAGACTTTCCACCCGGAAATAGGTATAAAAGAATAGTGTCAAAATATTCCTTAATAAAAATAGTAATTGTCTAAATCTACAAAATATACGGCTGTGCTGATATGTGATTTAAGTTGGCAGAAACAATTAGTAATAAATAACTTAAATACAACACGTTACAAAATAATAAAAACTTAAACAATAATAATAAATACAAATTAATATTAATTATTCAATAACCCGCCCCGAGTCATTCCGGGTGCAAAGGTGGCCATCACGCTCGCTGCATTACCGCGTTGCATCGCGATTGACAACCTAGTAATAAGCAGTTTTTTGAATAAATTACCATAAAACTACGTCATGAAGCTGTCTAGAATCCTATTAAAAAAGACTTAGTTGTACTTTTTGTCGTTGTTGAGATATTTGCATGTGCAAAAATATACATTCGGTTAAAATGTCATAATTTTTGTTAGACTGTGCTAATAATTTGCATAAAAAAGCTAATTACATAGTCACACAAAAAGCACATAAAATAAAGAATGATCAGAGTTTAATAATTCTGTCAAATTCAACAGCAAAAATGGAACCCTTTGCGCTAACATTAAGGATCACATTCATTTGCAGTACGCAACGGGTATTTTATCAGAGGGGCTACTAAGAAATCCGAAAAACGAAGTTCGTATCGCGCCATCCCGCTCACTCGAATACAGCATAACATTAGAGCAAGAGGGATACCACGTTACGAAAATCAATTTTCGAGTCACTCCAAAACTCCCTCAGTTTCGCATTCAAGAGCGCGCTCTTGTAGGTGGGGCGATGCTGGCTATAGATGTCGTATGTTATAGAAAAGAGACACGATACACACAGATAAACGGTGTAAAAATATCTTATCTTTCAAGAAATTTAGTAGCCTTTGTTTTTTTTAAATATTATAATTACTAATGAGGTAGTCTGGGAGTTTTTCTTCGCAGCGTTTCTTTTCTCCTCAGTACGACGCCTCATTTGTGAAATGCTGCTTGGTAAATTAATAAAATAAAATAAGTAAGCCCTTCTGGCACATTAGGCCTATCTGGCATGGATGTACGCCTTTATTTGTTTTCTCAAAGTGGGTAGTTTGCACAAATTGTAACTTTGACAGAGAAAAATATATCTTTTCTCAATCAACTCGTGACCATGGAAAGCTGAAAAGCTTCCGAAACGTCGGGAACTCAAATGAGATAATATACGCGATATAATCAGTTAAATTGTTTTATTTAAATGAGTAATAATCGCGGAAACAGAAGAAAATATTAGAGGCAGACAATTTTTACCGTGAGTCGCAGACACAGTTGTACTGGATAAGCAAGTGTAGTGAGTAAACCCTTCCAATGGACCAGCCGTAATTGGATTTTATGTCAATGTAATAAATGGTTTGATATGTGAAAGCTGTCTATGAGTACTCGGATGAAATTGTATCGCTACCTACCTACTGAGCTACTGCAAAGTGGCTACTTTATTATTCGTTTAGGAATAGCAAAGGGTGATGAATGCAGTGTAAATTAAAAAAAATTACAATCGAATTTAAAAATAGGAGGAGGCTTTCTTTATAAATATGTTTTCAGATTACTCGACAATCGCTTTTTAGGGTTCGGTACCAAAAAGGTATATAAGGAACCCTTATGATGCCATTCTCTCAGAGTCTGACTGTTATATCTCAGGAACTACTTATGCTATCCATTGGAATAGTTATAAACATGGCTACCCCATATTTCAAATTAAAGATTTGAAATTTGTTTTTGAAGTCTATGAAAAAAAAATTATCACACTTTCCTTCACAAATCGAAATTTGACCACAGCAAAAAATGTTTTTCATAACGTATAAATCAAGCCTTTTCATTCATATAATACTCTTATTGACTTTGTAGCTAAACTTTTGGCTTCCTCATAATGGTAGTTTCATAAACTATGAAAATACGTTTTTAAATCTTTAATATGTAATACACTTGGGGTTCCCACAATTATAACTTCTTATTCCAAATTTCAAATCTCCCAGAAGCTTACCGAGCAATAATTAATTAATTTTCTCGAATTACCGTAAAACGAGGCTAATTAAGACCCTCGAGGCTATTTGGAAAGAAAATATTATAAGTTTTGAGTTCACATATTTATTTGTCATATGGCAATGGTAGAAACGTAGATCTTCGTCTGGCATCCCTAAGTCTAATGCGAAGTTGGTTAGTGGTTGCAGTTAATGACTGAACAATAACAAAGTATTGTAACGGCCAAATAGTATAATTTTAGCTAAATAAAACGATGATTAGACACATAACTGGGAAATGTGTGATTGTAAATGAAACAATACTTACCCGATATTTTATTTAGTTATATATTACTAGCTTCTGCTCGCGACTTAAATTCCTTTATCGCGGATAAAAGTATTTTTCCGGGATTAAAAGTAGCCTATGTCCTTCCCCGGGACTCAAACTATCTCCGTATCAAATTTCATCTAAATCGGTTCAGCGGTTTTAGCGTGAAAGGGTAACAGACAGACAGAGAGCATGGTCCGACATGCTATAGGCCGGTTGTTAAGAGTCCGCAGTAAGCTCGGTTCTCCATACAAACGTAGTTACGCTCTCATTTTAAAACGACTAGCTATTTTGCTCTGAAAATTTGTACTTAGAATAAGTTAAGGTATATGCAGGCCTGTAATTAGTTTATGTAGCTTCAGATACCATAGCAAAACAAATGCAGCGAATTTAACTTTTTCATACAAAACTTATCTTTACTGTATACTGTTTGTTTTATAAACTGGAGCCATATAAACTAATTTCCGGCCTAGATATACCTCCTGTCATTGTAACACATAATAGCATCCCTTTATTTCCCATAATCATTGAAACTCATAATGTAATGTTAGTCATAAAACATTTGTCATAATTCTGTAACTTTAAAATTTTCAGGACATTTGAAAAGGTCGTCCTGTAGAACCCATTTGGTTAGATAAGGTTTGTTTTTTAACAATTTTGAAAAATTAACGGTTTCGTAGAAAAATGCGATTATAGCTAACGAACATTAGAACAAACATTACCTACATTATAGAAAGATCAGAGAAGAGAATAGAAGATAAGAGACTAGAAGAGATGAGATGAGAATATAGAGTAGAATAGAATAGAATCGAAAATACAGTAGAGTAGAATATTATAGAATAGAATACCAATGCTTTATTCAGGATAACACGTCATAACAAATTCACGACGGCAAAGCAAACAATAAGTACAATGCAAACGAGAGATGTGCACCTAAAATGGTCTCCACTCAGCAATACCGACTATATACCACTGTTATCGTGAAGTTGGCACCAAGGCACCCTCTGTCGCGTGGTATGCAGACAACTTCACTCCGGCCATCTTATTACCTGACGCAGTAGCGCCGAGAGGAGATAGACTTTGGCACTGGGCTTCGAAGCGAACGGACGTTGTTGGTAGACTAAGACGATTGTCGGTGATTCAGTGATTTCGAATTGATTTTAAGATTGTGTTCAAAGATAGTTTTCATAATACTATTTGTACTTGTAAATTTGAGCTTTTATTTTAACACCAGTTTCCTAATACCACTATATACCACTGCGAACGGCGCTGGTTTCTGTGGAACCAGCGGTCAGTTGTACAGGACAGCATACTGTGCGACTTGTTAATGGAAGCTCTATTGAAAATGTTTATATCTGTATAGATATATTATGGTTGTGACTTTTCAATGTTGTGGCAATCAATATAGAACCTAACCACTCACCTTGAGCTTAGGCATGGTGGAAGCCAGTTTGAGCAGCGAGGCGGTGCCCTGCACGTTGAGTAACGTCGCCGTGTGCAGCGGCTCCGTAAACCTGCGCCCACGCAGTTTATATTAGAAACAAATAACCACAAAAATAATTATGCAAGAAGCGCTAACTATAAGGTAAAGCGAGTAGAATGACTGATCTAGGCGCCAAAATTATACCAAAACTCAAAAGTAAAGAAAACCTAGTGGAAAATCATATTTTAACATAATTATGCTTTTTGAGAGAGACAATCTAGCTTTATCCAGATCTAAGGGTTAGGGCTGGCATTGTATTTCAATCTTTAATATTAAATCTTTGAATTGAACACAAGAGAGCTGCATTTGTTTTCTTTTGTTCCATACTCGTATTCAAAAATAATACATTGAACTCTATTCCGTACACGTGTAAATTCAATGCTCAGTAACAATATTGTTTGTATGTTGGGCGGCAGGAGGATATTATCTCTCTCTCTCTTTCTCTCTCTTTATTTAACACTTATACAAAATCAAAGGCCTGTCAAATGCCAGACAGTTCTCAAGAGAACATTACAGATAGATACCTACTATTGTTCTTCTATGTCAGTTCATCTCTTAAGACTTGTTCACGAAAAAAAGTAGCCACTGTTGTGTATTTCAAGTCTTGAATATGAAAGGGTTTTTTTTTATTTAATTACAAAGACTCTTCACTTTTCGTTTTGAGTGAAGTTATGGATATTTATATCAAATGCCATTCATTTTTGGGCTTACTTTCGAAATGTCTGGATTTTAGTCTTAGATTTTGTATTTTTCATGTTTGGATCGCAGAGGTTCTTTTTTTTCTGTACTCAAATATTATATATTATCGACGCTTTAATGTTCCGCGAATATCTTTCTAGAAATACCGTATGCAGGTCATAAATTGTTTTAAATCATACCAGAGGTACGCACATTTGTCTACAATCATTTTAACTCTAAGCCTTAACTGGCATTATGTAGGATTTTAACAACTTGTAAGGAAAAATGTTTGGATTTTAAATTCTGACCCATAAAAATGAATACTCTGCTGGCAATCTAATTGCGGTTTGAACTACCTAGGCCTAATGGGAAACAGTGGAGACTTAGTTTTAGATGGGTACCTTTTTTCGTGAACAAGCCTTATATAGAGATCTTGTTCAGCACTAGACAGTGCTGACCAAGATCTCTATATAAGGCTACAGTACCGTCTGCAGCGCAGTCAGGCTGGTCACCGCCATAATCTAGCTACACGGCTGGCTAAGACGCTATATTACCTGACGGTGGCCGCGGAGTGGAATAGCACAGTGACGTCAGCCAGCAGCGGCCGCTGGTCGGCGCCGACACCGAGCCCGGGCGCCGACACGTCGCCGGCGATGGCTGACAATTTGCCGAGCCGCTCCGGCCAGCGAGCGCGGATGCGGTCGAACACCTGTAGCAAAGCAATGAGTTAACTATAGCTATATTAGTATAGCGCGCCACCATGCGCAAGCGCGCGGGCCAGGCCTAACCTACTGACGTGCACATTACTAGCACGAAAGCTTCCACAGGCCGGCATCGCACGCATCGGACGCATCGCACGTATCAGATTTTGGTATGCCTTGTATAGAAACTTATACAACAGCGTCCACAGCTAACGGTGCAGATCATCGATGCCGGCCTGTGGACGCTAAGCTTTATGCTTTATGAGCAAGTGCTCATTAGTTTTAAGCATCTGTGTAGCATTAAGCGTGCAAAAAAATCAACCGACGTTTCGGTTACTTTGGCTTCAAATTCACCGGTTGATAAAAGACAATGGAGCCAACGATCCGGCATGCTTGATCTAGATAATTCACTTTCTAAAGGTCTGCCAGATGCGACTTCCACTGTTTTACTCGTTCTAACCAAACCCGGGATCGTATTTTCAACAAACCTTCTTTACCGGCTATTTATAATGCTGATCTCCAATAGGTCCCGCTTGTCATTATTATAAATAACATTAGAGATTTCTCCATTGCGTTACATCGATTCTTAATCTATGTCAATACTAGTCCATAATCTAGCAATCTGTCCAAAATCCCTGCTAACTTGTTTCTATCACTCTCTTTCATTCGATCATCAGCCGTGCTATCGCTGATGAGGTGTTGATGTGGGAACATGACAGAAATAGGTTCTCCAGCAGCTTGTCCAGGAAGCCCGAGCCGCCGTCACCAAGAACGCAGCACAAGTCGACACACTCATACGTTTCTATTCTCGTGTTGAGGAATCGCTGGGTACTTTCTATTTCTGCTCTCCTAGTATCCGCTCGTGACATCGTTCTTTGTCAAAGTTTGTGACAAAATGACGAGACGTTACGTATCCTAACTGTCTCGCTATACATTGATGTTCCCTAAACACACCCCCCCCCCCCCCCCCCTGTACCACTCCCATACTCAGGAACAGACTCAGTTAAGCATCAGACCTGTAGTTTCTGCTTTTCTAGTATCCACTTGGGCTTTTGCCTTCCACCTAGATCTAGATCAGCTGGACGGCAGACTCGGTCCTCTATCCTCAACTATTTTAAGATACCTACCTTGTTTAACATGAGACTTCTTTAGTTTTCCTACAAACAACATATTTTCAGGGACGCTAATGGCTCCAACATGCCTCTGAGGTGGAATGTCAACAAAAAACTGAGGGTCCTGATCATCAACAAGCCTGGTTCTTAATCAACTTGTATTATATTTATTTTTCCGACCACTGACAATATCTTCTTCTTGACTACTCTTCGTCTCTGCTTTCTTTGTCATATCTTCTAATACGCTATTAGACACCAACACGCCGATGAAGTTTGTCTAACCTGTTCCAATGAAAGTGAGGTCTTACATGAAGTTTAACTAACCTGGTTCTTCACCAGCTCTTTGTACCGCTGGTCCACGGTCAGGCCCCGCTTGGGCCGCAGCAGCAGGTAGATAGTGTTGATCTCTGGACACGACCGTAGGAGCTTCTCTAGCAACGCCTTATCAAAAAAACAAAACTAAAAAGTGTATTCTGTAGACGCCAAGGGCACATATAATAACAACAAAGTAAAATAGATAAAAAAAAACTATGTTTTATGGAGATTTAGTGAGACTCCTTCGCGGTCAAAAGTTTAGATTAGTCAAAATGTGAAAGTGTCAACAAACTTAAAAAAATAAAAATTGGAATGTAAATAATCTGGGATAAGATAATATTAAGCTAACAGTAAACTAAACTAAACTATTATAAAGCTATTTGAAGGTCACAAAATTCTTTTTTTTTAATCTTGTACGATTTTTTTTTTGATGCTTCATCATGTTAAAGCGGCTGGACTGAATTTAACCATTTCCATTACCAGGATAGCTGAACATTCGAGGATTCGCATTAGAGGAGGACTTTTGACCCAAATGTGCAAGCAAAAAAGAGGTTTTTCAACTTTTCACCTCGTGAACAAAATCGCAAGCCATTTCTAGTTAGCAGTTACGTAACAACTATAAAGCTATAGGTAATACTGCCTTTGAAGTCTTTGCCACCGGGAAATAGCGCTGGCGTAGAAGTTTGCGATGCTTTCGGCCTCAGACAGCTCCTGGGCGATCAAGTTCGGCCGTTCCATCAGCTTCACAGGCAGCGTCATTCCTGAGCTAAGCCGGTCGTAAATATCTTGCCCTCGAAGCTCGTGCGTGCCGCCGTCAACCAGGAGATTAGAGCCAGTGTAGAAGTTTGCGATGCTCTTGGCTTCATTCAGTTCAGGCAACTCCGGCATTTAGATTGTATCGTTCCCGCTGTGTTTGATTTAAACCCCATCAGCTTCACAGGCTACGTCACTCCTGAGCTAAACCAGTCGTAAACTATACCTTGCCCACGAAGCCAGTGCCGCCAGTGACCAGGAGAACAGCCCCGGCGTAGAAGTCTGCGATGCTCTCAGCTTCGTCACCGCTAAGTTCAGGCAACTCCTGGGCGTTTAGATTGGGCATGCTTGTGTCGTTGCCGTTATGCTCGATTTTTCTGGAATATACCAGCTTGTTAGTTAAATATGCTACTTTCCAAATGTTAATGTATGGAGCGGAAACTTGGACTTTTCGGATGCAGGATCGATCATGATCGATGCTTTTACCCTCATTTGACATAAACGTTTTTGTCATCATTTGGCATAATTAATTTTCTTCTGGACATGAACTCTTCAGGTTTGTTATGAAACAAACCTAACCTAACCATATGTATTTAACAGAATGATGCCTTAAAAAGTCCTGACCATTCTACAGTTTCTGAAAAAATACATTATACCAAATGATGAATTATGCCAATTGATGATAATGACGATAAAATTATGCCACATGAGGGTAACCGCTTCCCTAGAAATGTGGTGTTAGAGACGCATGCTCGGAATAAGCTCGACCGATCATGGGACAAACGTGTAGAGTCTACTCAAAGAACTTAATATAAAACAAAAACTTTCGTCGCTTGTGCAATTACGAAACCTCACATTCCTTGGACACCGGCAAGCATAACTCAATGGAGAGATTGGTAGTTCAGGGCAGAGTCGAAGGCAGTCTCACGTAGACCTGATTGACAGAAATCATCAATCACTGTCACCCAGAACTTTGGCAGAGTGCGCTCACTGTGCATCCAACTGGGACCAGTGGAGAAGATTCGTGAAAACAGAAACTAAATAAACAAGTAGACGACTCCCCATAACAGTGACCACTTTGTCAAGAGTGGACGACTGAGAACAATAAGTTCCTATATATCCTATATATCCTATATCCTACTGGTCAAAATAATAATTATAATTTGGTTCGGAAGCTCTTCAGCTTTCCTGAAAAGCTTCCGAAACGTCGGGAACTCAAATGAGAAATATACGCGATATAGTCCGTTAAAATTATTTTATTTAAATTATTAATAATTGCGGAAACAGAAGAGATAGTACATTACTGCAGAGGCTGCGAAATAGGGGACTGCCGCCTGAGTAGTTAGAGATCTAGAGATACGAGGCCGACAATCCCTGTTCGCGCCGAGGCTTGTATAGTGCGTTTCTCAAATGTGCAAGGAAATAAAAAACAATATTTTTTTATACAATATTTCTTTTTTTGCTACTAAAATGTTATTTCAATATAAATAGTTATTCGTTCGGAGCGAATGGAAACAAACGAAAGTCGCTTTGCAGGCCATGGTCCGCAATTTCGTATGAAAATATCATTATTTGCCCCTCGTCGCGCCGCACCCGAAATGTGAGACTTCGGGGTCTATTATGAGGAACACAACGTCGATATTTCATTGCATTTTTGAGAAAAAAATATAATTTGGTTCTTCAAGACAACGATCAGACAATACGTCGGCGAGGGTCGGAACTGTGTGCGTGGCCATTCTTTAAGTAGTACTATCATATACTACATATAATAACGTAGTTTATACGTGTATATGTTTAATGGGTTCACGAGCTCGCGGTGTTCTTTTCTATAATTTTTTTTCTCGATATTTTCCTAAAGTTAACGAATTTTGCTTTGTATCTTTAAATGTAAGAGAAAAAAAGTGTTCCTATTTTTTTATCTCTAATGTACACGTATTTTATTGATATTTTATTATTGTTCCGAGCAAGGACCATTAAAACAAGAGGACTGACCATCTTCATACAAAAAGCCGTTCCCCGATATGTACAACGCCATCTATGTATAAGAATTATTTTATTCAACTTTGCAAGCGCGACACAGTATTTAAATGTTACGATTTATTTATTATTAGCTATTTGCGAACTAATTGTTACTTATGTTTCTTTATTCAATTGTAACATAGTTAAATGTTTAGTTTTATAGGGCCATCTAGTGTTTCCCAGAATATCTTCTTGCGATCGGAACATGATCCAAAATCCAAAGTATGGCAAGTGTCAGCCCTCTATGCTTTAATGGTCCTTGGTTCAGAGTAAGTAATTACATTATTAACTAATTAGCAAACTAATTTTTTTGGCATAGTGACGCAAATAGGATCTTAGCCTCCGAAACGAGAGCACGCCTCTTGTCCCGATCCTGCGCGGTTTCCCGCCAATTTTTGGCTTGAAGGTTACGCAGATCCGCTCCGACCACGTCTCCCCAGCGGTACCTGAGACGACCAACTGATTGCCGACCGGCTGGTCGCCCCAGGCCACTGTGGACACTCCCTGCCGCCCGCCAGACACTCCCTGCCGCCCGCTAGACATTCGTTGCCGCCCGCCGGACACTCGCTGCCGCCCGCCGGACACTCCCTGCCGCCCCTCGGACACTCGTTGCCGCCCGCAGCCCGTCGCCCGCAAGCTCCGGCCACCTGCGCTCTTCCCGCTCACAGTTCAGTTACCTCAGCCGGTAACTGCGAGGTAACCGAGCGCGGGTGGACGGCACTTTCAGGGAGTGTCTATACTGTACGTAGTACTCTTTATTATACTGTGCCCCAGATATGATCCTCCTCCATTCTTTGAAAGTGACCAAGCCAGCGAAGTCTATGTGACTTTGCCTCTCGAATAATGTTAGACTCGGCTCCTCCATCTCAACGTTAGTACGAAAAGTGCTTCGGAAGATCCTGGGACCGACCAAGAGGACCGATGGCACATTATTAACTAAGTAAGTTATTATTAACTAAGTAAATTACAAAACTGGAAAGGACTCACGTGTCATCCATCTTGTAATCCACGGCGATGTCCATCGCAGCGATCGCGCGGAGGCTTCCTCTGTATTAACTCTGTAACAATAATAATTATTATTATTCCAAGATTTATATTCGGTGCAAATATAACTAATTGAAAAATCTTGAATGTTATATTCGACCCACTGCGGTATTTAGACATCAGATTAACAACACATCTGTACTATTATAAAGTTGTAAAAACAAAATGTTTGTAGGTGTCGTTATGGCTTAATCACGCTAAATCAGCTAAACGGCTTTCAACTTTTTTTAGTACACGGGTAGCTGGGTATGTTCAGATGGTTTTAGGATACTTTTTAACCGACTATGCTGAAGAAAAAAAGAGGGGTTATGACTTTTTCTCGTCCGCGAACGAAGTTGCGAACGAAGTATGTATGTACGTTCCACTTAATCTCAAAAACTACTGCACGAATTTTTATGAAAGTTTTCAGTTATGTACCTTATATATCAGAATAGGACATCCATACTTATATTATAAATGCAAAAGTGTGTATGTCTGTCTGTCTGTTTGTCTGTTACCTCTTCACGCTTAAACCGATGGACCGATTTGGATGAAATTTGATTTGGAGATAGTTTGAGTCCCGGGGAAGGACATAGGCTACTTTTTATCCCGGAAAAATACCCTTATCCGCGATAAACGAATTTACGGCGGACGAAGTCGCGGGCAGAAACAGAAGGCTATAAATTGCACATCTAGAAAAGGCGAAATTAATGCCATAAGGCATTCTCTACCAGTCAAGGTTAGGGCACGGACAGTATAATTACGCACTGGTTCACCAAATCATTCTGATTCTTGTCAATAAATATATACCCTTATATTATTGTTGATTACATAACTATTTAATTAATCAACCAAGATATAAGGTTATATTAACAACATCTTAATAAATACATAAATATCACGGACAATCTTACATAAATCCATCTAGTCCCAAACTAGGCAAAGCTTGTACTATGGGTATACTAGGCGACGATATACATTACATAATATATAGATAAATTATAATACTTAAATACATAGAAAACATCGAAGACCCAGGAACAAACATTCGTGCTCATCACACAAACACTTGCCCTAGCTGGGATTCGAACCCGGGACCGCCAGCTTCGTTGGCCGTTGTACAACCTACTGAGCCAAACGTGTCCTCAAAGAAGAAGTAATAACTTCAGCACGCTTTTATTTCCTTAAGCAATCCGTGCAGTAAGTCCGGCACGAGCAAACCAAATAGCGCGTGAAATCAAACCAAACCATTGAAACATAACGTTACCTAACGCGCACGCGCACGCCGACCGATCTTACGTCAACTCATCGTAAACACGGTGCCCGCGAGCACGGTGGCCGCTAGGAACCGGTGTGAAGTTAGCGGACAAAAGTTGGTGGTTAATCGGCTGCCAACATTTGGCCGCCAATTTCACAATAGGGTACTTCACAGTTCCTTTTTATCAAAGACCATTAAATCAAGAGGACTGACCATCTCCATACATAAAAATTCTTAAATAAAAAAATAACCGACTTCAAAATAAACTAAAAAGCCAAATATGATATTTTATGTACGGTACGGATTACATTTGAATCACCTTTTGAAGTCGGTGCCAGACCATTCATTTATTACTATTACACAGGTGGCACGCAGGAACCGCGACGGCGAGCCTTTAATTATTATCTACCTATATATTTAGTTATAGTAATTTGTATTTTCGTTGAATAAAGAACTTTAGTTCAGCTTTGGCACCGACTTCAAAAGGGATTCAAATGTGATCCGTACCGTACATAAAATATTATTTTTGGCTTTTTAGTTTATTTTGAAGTCGGTTCATTTTTATTTTAAAAAAATATTTTTTGCTTTTTAGTGATGTATTTTAGTGATATAAAGTATTTTTAAATGCCTATAATATTTGAGGGTTTCATCAGAACCTGACTTGGTGATAAGGAGACTACCTCAGGGACACACAAACCACTATTTCAGTGCATGTTTTGCAGTCAACATTTAAAAAAATACTTTTTACTTATCACCTCTAGAGTGTCGTTAATACGGACAAACATACATACACACGGGTCAAATTGAGAACCTCCGTTTTTGATGTCGGTTAAAATACCAAAACCTTCTCCTGAGTGTAACAAATAGTTTTTCTGTAAAACCGCATCAATTAATAATCGCGGACAAACATACATACATACGGAACAAGCTAAGAACCTCCTTTTATGAAGTCGGTTAAAATACTAAAACCTTCTCCTAAGTGTAACAAATACTTTTCTGAAAACCGCATCAAAATCGGTTCACCAAAACGCGAGATAATCGCGGACAAACATACATACATACATACATACATACCTACATACATACAGGTCAAACTGAGAACCTCCTTTTTTTTAAGTCGGTTAATGAAGTCGGTTAAAAAAGCTGTTCCTCGATATGTACAACGCCATTTATATGTATAAGATTTTTATTTTACAATTAATCAACTTTGCAAGCGTGACACGGTATTTAAATGTTACGATTTATTTATTATTAGCTTTTGCGAACTAATTGTTACTATACTATGTTTCTTTATTCAATTATAACATTGTTAAATTTTTAGTTTTAAAGCGCTACCTAGTTTCTGCCAGAATATCTCCTTGCGATCGGGGCACAATCCAAAGTATGGCAAAAGTGTCAGTCCTCTTGTTTTAATGGTCCTTGCTTTTTATGAACAGTCAAAACGGTCAGAAATAATGAAGTTAGAAAGGAAAAAAAGGTTCATGTCATCATAATAAAATTCTATACGGTCAAATTGCCTCCTTATTTTCAGTTTTTGATCATTTTAAAATGGGCAAAAGCTTATAAATAAGTATTCATGAATGCTTTCTACGTTTTTTTAAAAATAACATTTAACTGCAAGCGTAACATCATTTATGTTGACTACAGGAAAGTACCCGCCAACATTTTGATGCTAAGTAGAAATATGATATAACCTGAACCTAAAATAAAATGTTTATAATCAACTGTTTAAGAGTCCCCAGCAAGCTCGGCCGAATTTCACCTTCCCATACAAACGGAGTTTCATTCTCATTTTAAGGTGCATCCACACTTGTATCATTTGCTCGTATCCGATCATCGTGCCGTGGCATGACTGCGTATCGCGCTGCTTGGACGCTTACTGTCGGCGCGCCAATCATGCCGTACTCGTCCGATATAACTGTATGATACGCGTCGCAAAATGGATTTCGAGCGATCCGATCGGCGCAACGTCCAAACACGTGATCGTAACACGCGATCATGCCACGCGACGATGATCTGATACGGGCAAATGATACAAATGTGGACGCACCTTTAAAAGTACATGTTGGATTGTAACGAAACTTTCTCAACATGAGGTATATTAGGCCTGTAATTATTTTATGCCTCCAGTTTATAAAACAAACGAAATACAGCAAAAATAAGTTATGTATGAAAAACTTAAATTCACTTTTTTTACTACTTTAACAGGCCTACATATACCTTAACTTGTTCTAAGTACAAAGTTTTAGAGCAAACTAGCTAGTCGTTTTAAAATGAGAGCGTAACTACGTTTGTATGGAGAACCGAGCTTACCGGGAACTCATAAACGTGTAAAATATGTTTCAGTAACACAATTAAATTCCTAGATTTTAAACACGCATTCGTCATTAGGAGCAAAAAATGTCATAATAATATGAACCCCAGACTCCGGCTTAGTTTTGAAGATATTATAAGTTTTCATGCAAACAATTTATTCTTATTGCCAAGTACATTGAGCTATTTTGATCGCGACGTTGCCACATATGGGGCATGTGTTTTGACGACCGGTTTGGCTCAGTGGGAGTAACGTTGCCTGCGAAGCTGAGTTCCTGGGTTCAAATCCCGGTAAGGGCAAATATTTGTGTGATGAGCATAAATATTTGTTCCTGAGTCTTGGATGTTTTCTATGTATATAAGTAATATATCTATTAAATATATCGTCGTTCTAGTACCCATAACACAAGCCTTATTGAGCTTACCATGGGCCTAGTTCGATTTGTGTAAAATGGTCCCGTAATATTTATTTATTTATTTATGTGGCCAAGTTTTTGTGACGGAACAATAAGGGTTCCTTGTTGAGTAAGCAACCCTAAAAAGTCACGTGCCTTACACTCTCCGGGCATTTTTAACACTATTAATTTCATACTTTCTGCAATGGTATCGTTATTGACAAGAGAACCTATCTACATCTTGATCGAAATCATGATATTTAGCAAAAAACAATAGTTATTCGTTACGCAAAGCTGCAAAGTTGATTTAATTTATAACTAGTGTAGGTAGTGAATCTAGAAACACACTGAGGATAATAAATACGATGGATACTATGGGTTGAAACCTGGAATAAATTAATAAATAACAATAATAAATATTAGAGGATAATTTACACAAATCTAATGTATGTGTGTCTAATAATATACAATGTGGAATTTTAGTGGTTGTTTTACCACAGCGAGATGATTTTGAACATGAAACTGAACAACTTTCCACAAGGAACATAGTTCGAAATATGAAAACAAAAATTCCACTTTCCATAGAAAATATGCAATCAGCTAATCAAGTCTACTATGGGGACAAGTTAGAAGAATTTCCTGAAAATGTATTTATAAAATTTGATAGTAGAAAGTAGAAACCTTAAGGTGCGTCCACATTAGTATCATTTGCCCGTATCAGATCATCGTCGCGTGGCATGATCGCGTGTCACGAACACGCGTTTGGACGTTGCGTCGATACGATCGCTCGAAATCCATGTTGCTACGCGTATCAAACACTCGGATCGTACGAGCGCGGCATGATCGCGACGGTGCGACGTCCTCACTAGCGATCATGACACGCGATCGTGCTACGCGGTTATGATACGCCGCGATCCATCTCGAGTCGATTTTTGTCCGATCATCTTCTGTCTCGTCCATTGCAGCTACGCGTGAAAGAGATGGCCGAGAGGCGTGGCTTGAGTCGCTGGCGCAGGTGTGTTACGGCGAATTTCCAAAGTACTGCCATTTAGTTGCTACGCGCGCGGTACCGCCGACGCATAGGCACTGCTGTCCACGCTGGTGCTCGGCGCTCGCGGCTTATCAGCTGTCGTGATAATGATCTTCAAGTTTCTGCACAGGTGTCAACAAATTTGATGTGCGATCGCAGAGTGCAACAGTTTTACACGGAACACAACGCTACTACAAAAGAACGATCACGCGAAAAATTATGATTGCCGAAATGCCAGAATGATCGGAGCGGTGAAACGATACGGCTAGCGTCCAAACTGCAGCATGCAAAATGATCGGCGCGGTGATCGGAGACGGTGATACGCTACGGCTTAGTGTGGACGCGTTTCTTCACGCGGCGGCGCAAATGATACGGAATGCCGACAGTGAGCGTCCAAGCAGCGCGATACGCAGTCCTGCCACGGGACGATGATCGGATACGAACAAATGATACAAGTGTGGACGCACCTTTATATTTAGATAGATGATATATGTTGTAATAATAGATTCGAATAGATTTTAATAAAAACCGGCCAAGTGTGAGACGGACTCGCATACCGAGGGTTCCGTACAAACTTTCACTTACCCTAACATTATTATGTTACTCTGTTCCGGTTAAGTTTGCACTTGATGTCTAGAGACATGGTTATAGTTTTCTTGTAATATTTATGTTTACTTTGGTATTCGTTTATTCCCAAATCTAATCACTTAAAGAAATTGTTCAAAAATGTACAGATCACCTTTCATATGATAACCTATAAATTTACTTCGAAATCGGAATTGTTGTCAATTCTGTGAGGTACGAACATATTAACGAGTCACCTCCGCCTGCGTTCTCCAAAGGCATTCTGTGAGCCTTTTCATTTGTAAACTGTATTCCGAAATAATTTCATAATTTGACAACACACATTTTGAATATTATCAGTACACTGACTATTTACGTACCTTCTGTTTCAGCCGACGTCGAGGCTGATAAGTTAAAGTTCGAGGCGATAGACAAGATTTTCTGCCCGGACCGAACTGAACCCGTCTACGTTGGCAGTGTTATGTCCAACTTGGGATACTGTGAATCTGCGTCGGAAATAGCAGGGATCACTAAGGTTTGGGTCATTTTCCTGAGCCTCTTTTAGTATGGAGCCAACCACAAAATCGCGAAATTTACATAACGACATTGTTGCATTAAACAAGCTGGGATGACTCAATAAGGTGCAGCTGGTATGGATTCCAGGGCATGAAGGCTTCATCGGCAATGAAAACGCAGATGAACTAAATTGAAAAGGGTCTGCAACTAACTTCGTAGGACTTGAACCATATGTGGGACTCTCACAGGGAACCATAGTAACGGCTATTAAGGACCATGCCAAGAACCAACATCAACAAGAGTGGAAGAAGGTGGAGGGCCTGAGGCATGCAAAGCTATTCATAGAAGGGGTAGAATCAAGCTAGACCAAGAAACAGTGGAACTACAGCAAAAGACAACTTAGACTCATAATGGGTGTGTTTACAGGTCACTTCGGAGTCAAAGGACTCCTGGTCAAACACTGATTGTAGAATGTGCGGTGATGAGGCTGAAACAATGGAACATATACTATGTGTATGTGAATGTCATGCAGCATGACTCATGCCCTCGCCAGACAGAGAATGAAGGAATTTGCTGATGGGTACGCAAGGTCTAAGGAATTCCAGACGCTGCCATTGGCATCTATCATCCGGTTTATGGAGATGGTAGAAAAAAACATTGAGTAGCAAGAAGGGGTAATTACACAAAAGATCCCTCTGGGTCGAAGTGTATCCCTAGATCCCTAGTAAGAGAATAAGATAAGATAAGATACCCTATTTGACCCAGTAGCTAGACTTTTAAGACCTTCACACCTAATGTTAGACTTACTGCTAGTCTTTTTAACCGACTTCCAAAAAAGGAGGAGGTTATATGTTCGATAGTTTGTATTTTTTTTTATGTATGTTCACCGATTACTCCGCCAATTGAGGACAGATTTTAAAAATTATTATTTTTTCATTCGAAAACAAAGAATGGTGCACCCACAAAAAGAGAACACAGCTTGACCCACCCATGTTCTTCTAATATGATTTAAATAAAATACTTTAAACGCGTATATACTAGCTCATTTGTTTTTAGTATTTGTGTTTGCTATTTACATAGCAGTATTTGTTATTCAAATAAATCAATAAGTAATTATTGTTTTTCAGTAACCTTGAATATGTATATTACCTCCAAAGTTGGTAGAAGTTACGAAGAAAATATGTTTCACACATTATAATATTTTTTTAGGATTCCATAGTGCGTTAAAATAAAATAAATTTTGCCTGCGAAGCTGAAGGTCGTGGGTTCAAATCCCGGTAAGTGCAAATATTTGTGTTGAGCATCAATATTTGTTGCTGATTCTTAGATGTTGTATATATCTATTAATATATCATCAACTGGTACTCTAAACACAAACGTTATTGAGCTTACCATGGAGCTAGTTCGATTTATGTTAAAACTAGCTTCTGCCCGCGACCTCGTCCGCCTTAAATGCCGTTATCGCAGATAAAAGTATTTTTCCGGGATAAAAAGTTGCCTATGTCCATCCCCGGGACTCAAACTATCTCCATATCAAATTTCATCTCTCAACATAATATCTCTTCCAGACAACCTAACATAAGTATGCCAAATTTTAGCTCAATTGGAAACCGGGAAGAAGGTCAAATTTGAAAGATAACCAAACAAACATACATTGCAAGTTAAATAAAAGCTTGTAAAAAATACGAGTATACATCGATGATTTTGTTTTAAAATCGAACTTAACATGGAACCAATTGTTTAAAAACCTTTGCAAGCGTAAATTACGTACTTATCTATGAAATAAATTGACTGTTATTAAAGGTACAGACAGACGTGCTCATTACTAGAACGAAACCATGCTTGTATTGAGCAAGTGCTCATTAGTAGCACGTGTGTAACATCGCTAGTAATGCGCATGCTTATTTAGAGCGTGCCGAAGAATCAACCGACGTTTGTATTTCGAGCATGCTACGAGGCGCGGGCAGAAGGGGGTGTGCTTCGAGCGCGTCCGAACAGTCCGTACGTTTACTTTGAGCATGCTTATTTACGAGTATTCTTAAAACAAGCATGCTTATTGCTGGCAAATGTGAACAGTTGCAGATCGTGTTAATTTTAAGCAAGCTTATGAGCATGCTTCTTTTTGAGCACGTCTGTCCTTACCTTAACGCGATTTATTACGTTTTATTACGTTTATCGATCCGTTATATGTCGATGCAACTCGTCCCTACTCTAACTTGGCAAGAATATTAGCCTAAAAGATTTTAGCATCAATTAAACCTTTCGGTATAAATAGTTATAATTAACAAATAAACAATGCCCTTCGCCTCTATAGGACAATCCCAGACTAAATTCACCTTCAAGTGTAAGTTGCGCAAGCATCTCTTCTTCTCTTCAATCTTCAAGATTAATTCAAAAATTCTAAATTCAAACAAGTTTGGTTTTACATTTGTTGTTGTTAATAAAAAGATTTGAGCCTTCCATTAAGCAATGTATGTATTGGAAAGTTCCGTTCTTCCTTCACTCGGTGGTTAGCTAAAACCAGGTAAGCTTAATATGCTATTAGTATAAATTTTGCCAATTTCAAATTTAAATTAATATACCATTTTAAATCGTTTTAATAAACAATTTATAGCTTTTTTTTACCATACTTAACTATAGTACATTGTACACCAAGGGTAGTAATAAGGGAATTGCTAAAGTTTGTAATCCCGCTACTGCCCGAGATACACACAATATTTTTATCGCATTTGCGAGAATATATAAAAATATAGACATTAAAATATATTTCGAAAACACCAGCCAAACAGATTAATGGCACTCGCTAAAACAGATTGTCAACTTTTTTCAATATACTCTTCCACAGATAAGAACTGCGTTTAGTTTTCAACCTTGACATGCCAAACTGCCCAATAGCACCGATTTTCAAAATGATATTTTATCAAATAATTGCAAAACTCTTTGAAATAACAGTAAAACCTGATAGCCCCGTTTTTAAAATGATATTCAATCAAATAATTGCAAAATCTATGAAATAACAGTAAAATATAAATAAACTTAATTCAGTTAAATGTACCGTCTAAGTTATATATACAGTAAAATTGGTTTATATTTATAGTCAAGTTTTAAAGATAATAAACCTTTGCCAAGCCAAACCAAAGCGGATTTGAAACCTCCTTAGTCTGAAATGACGTACGAGTGCGTTCTTTATTTTAAAAGTAAGCTACTCTATACGCCTTCTTGTAATAACAGTCTTTACGAGCAAGTGTAATGAAAAATAGAATATGTAAACTGAAGAAGTATATATTAAGAATCTTCATAGTAGTGTAGAAGCAGGAACCTGTATGTGGGTATATGTTGATATATATATTACGTATTATGTATAGTTTGGATAGTTTATAATTTGGGTGTCTCACTCTTCTAATTATAAATTTGTACAAGCTTGGTACCGATATCCTGCACCAATAAGTTCTCTGTTTAGCCTAATCGTTGACTGGTAGAGCTGCTTTAGGCACTTGTCCCACCGCCGGCGATAAGCGATTAGCTATCGGCTATTTTCTCGCCCAAGAAACGAACAAAAGATAATCGCTCCCGTGTAAATAAAAGAGAGAGATAAATCGCCGGCAGTGTGAACAGCCAGCGATGAGCTATAAATATATCTCTCTCATTCATTTACACGGGAGCGATTATCTTTTGTTCGTTTCTTGGGCGAGAAAATCGCCGATAGCTCATCGCTTACTCGCCGGCGGTGGGACAAGTGCCTTATGGCATTCAGTTCGCCATTTATACTTTCTTGTATTGTGCGATAAGGTTAAAATAAATAAATAATTAGTGTATTTTTCAAAATCTGTATAAGGTTTCCTTGACTTGAGATGTGATGATAAGTCTCGCTAAAAGTTCTCGCTCTATTGCTATGCCATAGGATGGGCAAGGAAGGGGCCAGCCCTCTGTTCGCCGATGGCTTCCATGAGTTATGCGGGATACCTTAGACTACATCGTGCAATCCCTATTTTTCTTAGTTAGAGATCCTTACGGTCCCCAGTTTATATATACTCGTGATTCTGTGTGATTTAATAAAATATATTAACTGCATTGAAATGCCGGAAGAAAGGCAAAAGCGCCTTGCTACAAGGAGAAAAGACTTGCCACAATTGATAGATGCCAGACTTAAAGTTGTTAAGCACTCTTCGGGTTTTCAGGGAGAATTGAAGTCAGTCACCAGCGTGAGCATGTTTAAAAGGAAACTGAGTTCTTTTTTACTGAAGAAGTGTTTCTACTCAGTTGAGGAGTTTTATCAGCACAAAAATGTCGATAGCTAATGAGTATATAGCATTTAATTTAGCTTTATTGTATTAATGATTATTTGGTATAGTAATATTTTGTAGTGACGTTCTATTTGGTTCCTATTAATTGTATGATTATTATTATTTTATAATTTAATTTAGTCATTTGACATGGCCATTATTGTATTGTTTTATTATGATTATTGTATTTATTTATTTTTCTATTTCAAACGCAATGCTAATTGCTAAATGAATAAATGACTTATGACTTATGAGCCGTTTAGATATTTTTTTACAAGGTACAGAAATCCGTGGATAGTTTTACTCGACTATGGTAAAGTAAAAAACCGCCTAAGAGCATGTCAGACCATGCTCAATGTAGGGTTCCGCAGCCGTTTATACAAAAAAATGGACTACAGATAAAAAAAAATTCTAACAAAAGAGCGTATCTCCCCGGCACTTACGTCCTTTTGCCGAGAGGCGCAGTTTTTTGTCAATACGTTAAAAACGGTACGAGTACCTATGTCCGATCATGTTGAAAATAATTTTCGTTGAAAGTATTTATTAAGTTTTATATTTGTCTTCCATAATTTTTGCTACTTTCGGAGCGAATATTTCCATAAATATTCACTAAAGCTAAAATTTTCTTTTGAAACCTCAGTGTTTTTAGAAGAACTGTCAAAATATGTGCCACACATTGATATTTGCTGAATTTTTTTCCGTTTCGGTTATATTGTATGGAGTGCCCCCCTCCCCCCCTCTCCGCCCCGTGAAATATTTCTTTTTTCATTTAACTATCAATCTCACCTCTATGACACTCCAAATTTCATCAATATACACCGTATAGTTTTTGAGTAAAATGCCTGAGACATACGGACGCACAGACAGACATGACGAATCCATAAGGGTTCCGTTTTTTACCATTTGGTTACGGCAGCCGGATGAAATAGATGAAAAAAATAAGATCAGAAAAATTGCACCAGCAAAAGTATCTTCACAATACTATCCTTTTGAGAAGCGCAGTTTTTCGACAATAACTCATAAACTGTATAGGTATCCCATTATGTTTTACTTTTACCGGGACACATTTCTTATAAGGTGGCATCAAACGTATGTAAGTTGTTTTAAATAAAAAATCACTATTTTCCTTCTTTATATTCTAGTTATATATTTTTTTTACTTTTATACGTTTTGATATGTTTTCTTGAAGAACTACGCATTGAGTTTATATACTCAAAACATATATTTAGTATAGGCTAAGTACAAATATTGTAATAGATATAAGAGTTATTTCGAAAAGATGACTGACTGTTGAGTTTGTTTCGGCTTTCTTCTCTTCAGTGGTCTCCTCTTGGGAAACGCCGTAGAGTCAGACTTGTAAAAGTGCCCTTGTGGCCTACTTACAGAATAAAGATCATTATTTCATTTCATTTTATAAATAGATAAATATTACAGGACAATTTTACACAAATCGAACTAGTCCCATGGTAAGCTCAATAAGGCTCGTGTTATGGGTACTATACGACGATATATTTAATTTAAACTTACACGATCTTTACTCATTATCACAACAACAAAACGGGGCTTAATCGCGTATAAATATGATTTATTTGATTACCTTTCATTGGTAATTCTTCGACGTTTCTGGACGTCGCGTTACGTCCATGGTCTCGAAGAAAACTCCTCATATTTATACGCGATTAAGCCCCGTTTTGTGGTGTTGTGATAATGACGATATATTTAATAGATATATTTGCTTATATACATAGAAAACATCCAAGACTCGGGAACAAATATTCATGCTCATCACACAAATATTTGCCCTTACCGAGATTTGAACCCAGGACCTTCAGCTTCGCAGGCAACGTTACTCCCACTGAGCCAAACCGGTCGTCATGTTGAAAAGAGTTTTTGTTGAAAGTAATTATTAAGCGTTATTTTTGTAATTTGTATATATTTTTTGGACTTCCCGATTAACAGATAAAGGGGGGCATAATTTATACGACTTTCGGAGCGATTATTTCCGAAAATATGCACTTAAACAATTTGTATTTTAGAAAACTTAAAATGTTTTTTTTTACTTCTCTTACATGTGCGATTATGAAGTGCTTCCCCTAGATTGTTTTGTTATTTAACTACCAAATTAAGTAGCTGCTTATACAAGACACCTACACCAAATTTAAACAGTATACATTATGTCTTATTTGAGTAAAGTGCCTGTGACGTACATACGGACGGACGGACGGACGGACGGACATGACGTTTTTGGCATTTTGGCTACGGAACCCTAAAAAAGAGAGACGGTTGAATTGCTCAAAAATAACCCATAAAGTATTATTAATCCATCACAGTAAACCGAGACTCACCAAGAATAAAGGGAAGCGCACACCAACGGCACTGCACTAGTATAAGGGTGAGGGCACACCAACGGCACTGCACGGCTATAAGGCTGAGGACATGGTCCGCGCGTGTACGTCGCGCCGCGGCCAGGCTTTCACTGAGCGCGCGCTCGCGTAACCGCCCGCCGGCGTCCTAACGCATACGGACGATAAGTCGCACTGAAACGCTGCGTCTAACGCTTCTTTCTAAGCCCCAATTCCACTACAATCTGTTAGCGTCAACGTCAGATTAGAATAACGCGCGAACAAAATCATTTCTACTCGAGCTACACCATGGTCAGAAATAAATAAATAACACAGGGACAAGCTTACACAAATCGTCCTAGTCCCAAACTAAGGAAAGCTTCTACTATAGGTACTAGGCGACGATTTACATAGTATACATAGATAAATAATAATACATAGAAAATATTGCCCGATTTGATCGTGTCGGCCGTGTATACGCATACAAAATCCAAATCAACTTATGCACACTAACCTTTAATACTAAAGACCAATATGTAACTTTAAAACGAGATATCCAAATAGGTCGCAGAATACAAAAACAAAAACAGATTTAATCGCAAAAGCTGTTTTCCAATGGCTATATATGTCGCAGGGAAACAGCTCAAACAGAGATTTAAACAAATCTCGAAGGGATGTGACCAAATCATGCACGATGTTACAATGGCGAATCCATTTTATCAACAACTTAAGTACGCTTGATATGCCAACTTATAAGACCCGTGTCCCGGTAAAAGTAAATTATTTGGTTTCTGTTTTGGGCCACGCATTTTTGTCTGTTAAATAGTCCTCTACCCTGTATAGGTTAATACTCGTCGTAGAGTATAGTCAATAGGCGCGTAGGTGCCGTCCGAAACATCCGCTCGTGTGTTTCGTCGAGTGATAGTGGAAGCGCATAACGCTTTTATCAGACGGCGACGCAAGCGGTCAGCTTTTGTCAAAACGCGGTCAAGTGCAGTGCGACCGCGTTTTGATTTCTGACCGCTTGTCTATCGATATTTTTGAAAAAAATTAAAAGTAGAGGCTTTGTTAGCTGTAAACCTTTCGGGCCTTTCAATTCAACCCACATACCTCTGACATTTTAAAAATCCAAAAACTGGATTGACAAAAAAAAGTCCATATAATTATCGAACCTTGTCACGGGTCCGGAATAAGTAAAACAGGAGACCAGGGCCAGGATATTTATTGGAGTAAATAAGGAAAGAAAAGAGGCACCTGCGGACAAAACAGACAGTCCTTAGCTACATAGTCTATTTACATTATTAAAACAGTTAGCCATTAATTACAAAATGTATAAGAAGTTACGTTTCCGTGCCTAGTATTATAAATACGTGTTGACAACACGACGACGGTTCAACAGTATGGTTGTACTCTTAGATTCAGGTTTAAATATGTATTCTAATGAATAATAGTCACTCAAAACACTCAGGTTTCGGGAGCAAAGGAACTATGCTTTGCTTAGGCTTGAGGATTTTAAAAAACAATGTTCAATAGTGAGACACTTAGGAAAACATCTGATCAGGTCCCGAGTACAGAATTGAATGAAGCTCGAGCGCGTGTGTTCGACTGTGGAATTTTAAAATAATTTTGAATTTGCTGTCAGAAGAATAATTTTAAAAAGCTGCGCATAGCCAGACAGTTCGTAAGCAACGAGTCGTTATGCGCCTCTTTACAATACCCGGCCTGCCCTGGAAGAAAAAATCCTGAGGGATGTTAAATCCTGATGGGATTTTTTGGGATATACGGCTCACAAAATTCGACGAGAATCGGTTGAGAAATGCGCCATGTAGAGGAAAACAGCCGGACATACGAAAGCATTTATTGATTTAAAAGTCATTGGATAATGTTAATATCTTTAAACGTCGACTATGGGACTTTTCATTAAATAGGGTAAACCGTACATTCCCAAAGTAGAAAAACTTCGTCGTATAATGGTTAAAACAATATTTTGATTAAAACTATAAATTTGTGTTATAAAAGTCAAAAAAAACGTTCGTTATTATGTTAACTTTGATAAATCATTTATTTTTTGTATTATTTTTAAATAGTTTTATCTTAATTATCTTCCTTTGCGTGTCCAGTGATTTAAGTTGTGAAAGCGATTGCATGCCTGTTATTGAGGTACAGGTTAGATATAATTATAATTTATACAGGATGTAAAACTTGTACAGTAGTACCACAAATATAAGTTACAACGATGTACCTGCGCAGAAAGCATTTTTTGAACACAGATTAACCAATCATAAGGCAGCGCGTTTGCGCGGGTAAAATCTTTAACGCCCATTGGCCAAAATTTTGCGCGCGACGCCGGCAGCTCCGGCGCCATTCATTTTGTCAGTCGCTATGAGCGAGAAAGCACGAGTTCACCTGTCATTGCATATGTACCGTACGTATAGTGCAACAAGGTCTTTATTGAAATGTTTACACGTTCGGTTACATTCGGTACTTGTTAGCACTCGTCGGCGTGGCCGAAGATTGCCGATGTAACTTATATTCGTGGAACTACTGTACTGTACTTCGTTGGTGTGTCAAACAAAATAAATAAATAACGCGAAAAGGGCCCATTTAAAACAGACGGGATCTGAACCTAATAAACGAGAAATATCATATTAGAAGGCTGATTTCTTCGACAGTATTCCAGTGACATTTTCGGTACTGCTAGAGACGTCAAGAGTAGGTCGAAAAGTTTTAACACCCATCTATCTACTCTTTATGAGGTCTATTCACAACACAAAGTCCGACAAACAAGTAACATAACATAAGAGTCCCCGGTAAGCTCGGTTCTACATACAAACGTAATTACGCTCTCATTTTAAAAGGACTAGCTAGTTTGCTTTGAAACTTTGCACTTAGAATAAGTTAAGGTATATGCAGGCCTGTGATTAGTTTATGAAGCTTCAGATACCATAATAAAAAATACAGCGAATTTAAGTTTTTCATTCGAAACTTGTTTTTGCTGTGTGTCGTTTGTTTTATAAACTAGAGCCATATAAACTATCTACCTTCTGCCCGCGACTTCGTCCCCTTAAATTCGTTTATCGCGGATAAGGGTATTTTTCCGGGATAAAAAGTAGCCAATGTCGTTTCCCGGGACTCAACCTATCTCCATACCGAATTTCATCCAAATCGGTTCAGCGGTTTAAGCGTGAAGAGGTAACAGACAGAAAGACAGACAGACACAGTTTCGCTTTATAATATTAGTATGGATTACAGGCCTAGATATACCTCATATCATTGTATATGCAAAGTTTCGTTACAATCCAAGACGTAGTTTTAAAATGAGAACGAAACTCCGTTTGTATGGGAAGGTGAAATTCGACCGAGCTTGCCGGGGACTCTTAAGCTTCACGATTTCTCCACCGGACTCTCTAGGGCCGCGAGATGAAAGAGCGCCATTACCTAACCTTACCTAACTGCTCTATTGCAAAACTGCTCATTAGCTATTTGTTGTCATAGGCATTTTACTCGACATCCAACTTGTATGGAAGATCTGGATAGTTTGGATGGATCCAGATCTTCAATACAAAATAGATCTGGATTGTAAACCTTACGAAAAACACTCTACATTAAATTGCCTTTCAAAGAAAAAACCGGCCAAGTGTGACTCGGACTCGCGCAGCGATGGTTCCGTGCAAAATATACGCTACAATTTAATCGGCCGTTTTTATGAAGATCTGGATCCCTACTCCTAAGTAAAATATACGCGGTGTTAGATCATTTTATATTCGTTACTGACAGACAGACATAAAATTATACTCTTTTCAGTATTTGTTGTTATATCGGAAACAGAAATACATGATAAAAATAATCAGCTAAACGGATTTCAACTATTTTTGGTACACGGGTAGCTGGAGACTTTTTACCCGACTATGCTAAGAAAAAAAGAGAGTTAATGACTTTTTCTCCTCCGCGAACGAAGTTGCGGGCGTCTTTTAGTACGTAAATTTATACATCACATACCTACATAGACTGCTGAAATCATAACCCTTTAGCTTTGCCGTAGTCGGATATAAAATAGAGGATAATGCAAACCGGTAAAGCAGCATCAAAATCCAGTATTGCGACGTCATCTAACTGACATACACTTACTTTCTTATCCGCGGCTAGAGTAGGACAAACTCGTGATCGTCATCGTCACGTTTCTCTCATATGAATGAAATGACGTAACAACAACACAATTCTTAAAAATTATATAAGATCCTGATAAAACACGCAATATAAGGAACTACGTTAACTTAAAGTTGGGTGGGAATTCCATTTTTAAAGTATGATCGTATTATTAACTAAAAATACCATTGATTAACCCATAAAATGTATGGTAATTTTTGATATGAGACCGTTTCGATACACGCAAGTTTTAACATATAGTTCGTTTTTTGACACGTTTGGCTTAGTGGGTTGTACAACGGCCTACGAAGCTAGCGGTCCCGGGTTCGAATCCCGGCCAGGGCAAGTATTTATGTGATGAGCACGAATGTTTGTTCCTGGGTCTTGGATGTTTTCTATGTATTTAAGTATTATAATTTATCCATATATTATACTAAAAGGCGCCCGCAACTTCGTTCGCGGAGGAGAAAAAGTCATAACCCTTCATTTTTTCTTCAGCGAAGTCGGGTAAAAAGTATCCTATAACCATCTGGAGATATCCAGCTACCCGTGTACCAAAAATAGTTGAAATCCGTTTAGCCGATTTTGCGTGATGAAGCCACAACGACACATACAAACATACATAAAGTCCAAAAAAAATATTTTTCGTTTTAATGACCTCCAAATAGTCCATAGCAATCATTTTTTCGAAAATGTTTTCAATGTACAGAGATTTCATTTTTACCATTTTTACCCATAGTACAAGCTTTGCTTAGTTTGGGACGAGGTCGATATGTGTAACATTGTCCCTGATGTTTATTTATTTATATTTATTATTATTTTAGAATTAGAAAAAGGGTAAACAATTTTTACGTGTCTTTTTATTGAATAACACTTTCAAAAAATAAGTCACAGCAAATATAATACCTGTTCCATACCTGTGTCTGTCTGTGGCATCGCAGAATCGATCCGATCGAAATAGGTGAGGCCCATTTGCTCCCTGAAACTGAAAAAGTTACACCATATCGTTAGCTGTAGTTAAACCACACAAACCCGATGAAAGTGAATTGTTCCTTTGTGCGACGAAAATATTCAATACAGTTGTATTGTTAATTGTTAGTCTCACAACGGAAACTTTAATATAAATATTTTATTACAACACTTCCAACTTTTTGAAGTCCTCCCCCCCTAATATTTTGTAACTTCAAACCAACATGTAACCGAGACTAGAAACATTTCAACAAACATCAATGTGTGGCACAAAACAATATTTTGACAGTTCTTTTGAAAACATTTAAGGTCTCCGATTTTTTTTTTTACAATTAGTGAATATTTTCCCTCTGTTCTTAACTCAGTGCTATGAAGACGAAAGTCTTCAACCAGAGGGTATTACCGGTGATAACCTACGGAGCCGAGACGTGGTCTCTGACTATGGGCCTCTTAAAGGAAGCTCAGAGTACTCAGCGAGCTATGGAAAGGGCTATGCTCGGGATTTCTCTACGGGATCGATTTAGGATGAGGAGATCCATAGACGAACCAAGGTCACCGACATAGCAAACAGGGTAAGCAAACTGATGTGTCAATGGGCAGGGTACATAGTTAGAAGAACCGATGTCCGTTATTAGGGCAGAAAGATTCTCGAGTGGAGAGAAGTTGCTCGTACCGACAAGCGCAGCGTGGGAAGGCCACCCATCCCACCCAAGGTGGTCCGACGACACCGACGACCTGGTTAGGGTTTCGGGGGCTCGCTGGATGCGGGTCACCTCTATCCGGCAAAATGTGGAAATCTATTGAGGAGGCCTGTGTCCAGCAGTGGACATCCTACGGTTGAAATTATGAATAATGAATATTATCGGAAATAATGGCTCCGAAAGTAGCGTAAATAGTATAAAGTAGCAGTTATACGCGATTAAGGCACTTGTCCCACCGCCGGCGAGTAAGCGATGAGCTATCGGCGATTTTCTCGCCCAAGAAACGAACAAAAGATAATTGCTCCCGTGTAAATGAATGAGAGAGATATATTTATAGCTCATCGCTGGCTGTTCACACTGCCGGCGATTTATCTCTCTCTTTTATTTACACAGGAGCGATTATCTTTTGTTCGTTTCTTGGGCGAGAAAATAGCCGATAGCTCATCGCTTATCGCCGGCGGTGGGACAAGTGCCTAAAAGCCCCGTGTTGTTGTGTTGTCATAATGAGTCAAGATCGTGTAAGTTTAAATCAACGTTTTTTTAAAACGCTTTTACTAGGTCGACCTGTATGTAAATGTAACTAACTATGTTATGGAATCTAAGGTAACTAATTTAACCATCTGCCAAGGATCGTAGCGTCATGAAAATTAGCAGCTGTTGATACTGTCGAACTGATCTGCTGATGGAGCCGGAAGATATGAACTTGAACTTTACGATGGAACATCGTATCATAGCTGTGTTTGGATTTGTTAGAAAAGTCTTGTAAAGCGTGTTTTTCTATTGTTTTTTAAACTATTAATTTATTTTGGTGTTTTCTTTAAGAAAAGTTTTATAGCAGCGGCAACGTTCATGCCCCCTTCTGGCTCGGGTCGTGTTGAGAGCGCGTGGCACAACAGCGCTAAATGGCAAATAGAGGAGGTAAACAAGTGGTGAAAGTGGTCGCGCTCCGCCGCCGCAGGGCTGCGCCTGCGTCGAGAGCTTTTTACATTTACATGTTTGAATTAAATTAAGTTCTGTATTACGGAAGAAGGAGATATATAAGGCTCTCAAAAAGTACTTAAAAGAGTCCCTAATGGCAAAGGCTTATTATAGGGTAGAGGACTATTTAACAGACAAAAATGCATGGCCCAAAACAGAAACCAAATATTTTACTTTTACCGGGACACGGTTCTTATAAGGTGGCATATCAAACATATGTAAGTTGTTTGAAATAAAAAATCACCATTTTGCTTTTTTATATTCTATATATTTTTTTTACTTTTATAAGTTTTGATATGTTTTCTTGAAGAACTACGCATTGAGTTTATATACTCAAAACATATATTTAGGATAGGCTAAGTACAAATATTGTAATAGATATAAGAGTTATTTCGAAAAAATGACTGACTGTTGAGTTTGTTTCGGCTTTCTTCTCTTCAGTGGTCTCCTCTTGGGAAACGCCGTAGAGTCAGACTTGTAAAAGTGCCCTTGTGGCCTACTTACAGAATAAAGATCATTATCGCATTATTCTCTTTATTGAGTAGGGTTAGATTAAGTACAAATATTCTACTTGCTGAGATTGCGGGCAGATATGATTGCCACATTTTAATGCACTGGGTGGTTCAGATTAAAGGCGTAGCCCAAACTGTAATTTAATTTAATTGAATGTAATTTGTTTCAAATAAGTAACTAACTTTAAGTCTTGTAAGATATTGTTACTAACACATATGGATTGTATTTAGTCCGAAATAAAGGTTATATTATTATTCTCATTACTGTTTCGTTTTTTTTGTACCCAAATATTTTTGAAATAAAACTTGTTTTTGAGATAAAAAAAAATACTGATGATTTATTTTAGTACAGTAATTGACACAGAATAAATTTACTCAATTATTCAATTATCTTCGACTCAATGGCTATAGTAACAATAAAAAAAAAAAAACCACCCTAGGGACGGAAAAGTTATTTTCCATCGGGCTACCCATGAAAATTAAACATTCCGATCAGGAGAGATGAAAAATTAATTGCGATCCACTGCAGTCTAAGCCGGAATCGAACCAGCGTCTCTGTTATACCGGAACAGCGTCCTGATCCAGTAGACCCTAGTTACTCACACGTTTTATTTCGTTTCAGTGACCTCAAAATAGTCCGTCACAAACATTTTTTTTAATATCTTCAATGTACAGACATTTCATTAATACAACTTTATTATAGTATAGATAAATACATTCCATTCTATTCTATTCTATTTACCGATCTATATACTAATTATTTTGACGATCGGTCTAGCTCAGCGGGAGTAACGTTGAATGCGAAGCTGAGTCCTCTGGGTTCAAATCCTAGTATGGGCAAATATATGTGTAATAAGCATAATATTTTATTTGTTCCTGAGTCTTGGATGTTTTCTATGTACATATATAAGATAAGTAAAATTTATATTACTTACTAAGAAGACGTCTAGTACTCAAAACGCAAGTTTTATTGAGCTAACAATGGGCCTAGTTCCTGTATAAAATTGTCCCCTCATATTTATTTATCGATCGGTTGATCGAACTATCGATGCTCGGCGCGTCACTGCGCATGACCGGTTCGTAGTTATGAAGAACTATGTGGGTAATGTTACGTCACAACGACATGCAACCGCCGTTACAGATGTCTACTCGGTCAGCCTAGCTCGCACCTGCGTGAGGGATTACTCCGAAACTCAAAAATCGTAGTTCGTAAAGTGCTGTTTTGTGTCGCTCTCATGTTATGCTGTATCTGAGTGAGCGGGATGGCGCCATACGAACTTCGCTTTTCGGATGTCGGAATAGTCCCACTGATATATGGGAATATATGAGAATCTGGGAATAGTCGACGGTGTAGACGCGAGGTGCAAACTTAAATCAACCAGGGGGGTTATTTCCTAACGAAATTTTGACATTATCACAACACACCAAATTTATTACCATTCGTTGGTAATTAAATAAAATCATATTTTAACGAAAGATAATTAAATAAAACCATATTCATACGTGATTACCCCGTTTGTTGTGGTGTGATAATGAGTGAAAATCGTGTTAGTTTAAATCAATGAAATTTTGATCAACAATCAATGTTGGTATCCGAATCAACTGTCATATCATACCCCATACAAAATCATGACACTTGATTATTCCGAGCGTCAAACGCGTTAAGGTGCGTCCACATTTGTATCATTTGCCTATATCAGATCATCGTCGCGTGGCATGATCGCGTGTCACGATCACGCGTTTGGACGTTGCGCTGATCCGATCGCTTGAAATCCATTTGCTATGCTTATCACCATACCCCGCAATCGAACTAGCAAATCTGTAGCAGATGTACGTCAGGGTTATCACTATGTACTAGGAACTAATAAAAGCACAATGGTATTTAAATCATCAAATTTATTATCTAAAATATCTCATTTACCTCGACAAACAATATTCCTGTATGATTACGTCCTTGTCCATAAATGTAAAGAATGAAAGGCACCATCTTCTTTAAATAATTATTTTGACTTTACGTGGGATTTATTTGAATATCATTTTCCTTGTGACATGAAATATGACTTTAACAGATTAATTTTTTTTTCAGTCTACTTTTTGTACTAGGATTTGTGCAGCCATTTTTTTATTATACTCTGATCACAGTGACACCACACATTAAAACACATTTAACATTGATGAAATTGACATATTGATCTATTTTCTTTGATCAATCAAAAAATGAAATTAAACAAGGTTATATCTAAAGAGGGTCAGTGAGGTTATCATTAAATTGTACTTATAAATCATACGTACCATAAAGTAACTAAATGATTCCTCGTAATCGCCAACCCTAACATAAAACTGTCATATGCTACGATTTTGCTACCTCCGTTGCGAGGTATGCTTATCACACACTTATATCGGAAGAGTGCGGCATGATCGGCGCGCCGACAGTGAGCGTCCAAGCAGCGCGATACGCAGTCATGCCACGGCACGAGCAAATAATACAAGTGTGGACGCATCTTAAGGGTTCCTTTTTTACCATTTTTTGGTACGGAACCCTAAACATTACAAATTGTTGTAGTTTAAACTTGTTGTATAGTTTACTTTACTTAGTCACAGTAGGTAATCACTAGAAGGCTCTGCAATGTTGTGCATTATGTGAGTGTTAGTATTATGTTACTACCGGTGGGAACCTCTAATTGGCTTTCCGATACTTATTTTATGCTACCAATGTATTACTCTTAGCTGTTGGTTCTCCGAATAAATAAAATGAAATAAAAATAAAATATGCTATGGTGGAAATTAATGAATTATTCTAAAAAATAAAACTGCAATTTTACTCGCCTTCGCCTGTGTAATCGGTTATTTCTTTATTGCTTTTATGTCGTGTATAGATCTCTTAAATCGAATGTCACTGTCAGTGTCAGTGTCATTCAAGTGACATGACATATGTCTCATCTCATGTCGTCTCTCGTTATTTTTGTATTGTGTACTAAATATGCTTAATAAATAATAGATTTTCTCATTGATTAACAGATTTAAAGTGACGGGTAGTATATTATTAAGTGCTCTTGACTGCGATACTGTGCTTTGGAACTCTGTGTTCACTACACAAAAGTAGTGCCGGCGTTCCCGCGCCGCCGCCGCTGTGACGAATGGAGGGAAATGGACTCAGCATGTCCAAGGAGGCTGTGCATGTGAAGCAGGAGCCACTGTGTGAGGGCTCCGGCGTGAGATACAGTTTACACGCCGACCACACCGTGAAGGATGAGCTCGCGGCGGACCCCATCGTCCTGCATCCTCCCGACACGGGGTCTACAGCTAATGGTTAGTTATTGTACATCATTCCCCTCCAGGTAATCAAGTTACAGGGGATAATAATAATAAATATTCCGGGACAATTTTACACAAATCGAACTAGTCACGTGGTAAATAGATATATTACTTATATATACATAGAAAAGATCCAAGACTCAGGAACAAATATTTATTGCTCATCACACAATTATTTGCCCGTTTGAACCCAGGACCTCAGCTTTGCCAGCAATGTTACTCCCACTGAGCTAAAATGGTTTGTCAAGAGATGTTTTACTACTTTTTATCATCAGAATCCATCATACTGATCATGCTTTTTAAATACACTGGACCTGGGAGATGTGACAGCCAGGGATGTCAATACCGCTGCCTACTGGGCATCCATTATTTGAAGAACCTCGAAAAATTAAAAATATAAAACTATTGACAAAACGACTGACTGTTAAGTTTGTTTCGGCTTTCTTCTCAACAGTGCTCTCCTCTTAGGAAATGCCTTAAAGTCAGACTTGTAAAAGTCCCCTCGTGGCCTGCTTACAGAATAAAGATCATTATTTCATTAAACCATTATTGCCTGACACACAGGGAATCCTGGTTCCGGCTTATAAGTATTTGTATTTACCCTAAATTGTTTGTTTTTAGCCTATAGTTATCATTATTGTGAAATACGTTTTTTCAATAAATTTTATTATTATTATGTTATCTCAACTTCCTGGGTCACTCATTTGAAAGGCATGACTGAGGCCGAAGCCAACAGTACAGAGGCCCTTTCGAAACATATAATTTAATTTGCGATGGAGCACCAGTCGGGACCTATCCCTCTCTGCATTATGTAAATGCAGACACAGACAATTCCCGCGCAGTGTAGGACTATGGAAAATAAAAGAAACAAACTATAACCTGGTTCTATGGGGAGAATGTTAAGTGGACCGGTTGTATGGGCTATGGAGTGAGATTACCGGACACCTGCCAAAACAATATCTCACAACAAATTGTTAGTGGCAGGCGGTGACTAGCTGTGTACTAGCGGGCCCATGGGTGGCTTATATTTCCGACTGTGAAACATAGTGATTAAGTTTGTTGCACCCATTCTCTTATGAATTGCATTTGGAATGGGTGGTAGATGAAAACTTTAAAAAACTAAAGTACATTTACTAAGTGTAATAATGAAATTACTCACAGAATAAAAATATATTTGAATTGAATTAGATTTTGGTATAACAAAGTTTATGTACATTAACACATATTTTTAGCTTATGCTACTATCTGGGCTATATTAATATGATGGCTCTACTCAGAATATCGGGTTGATCTGTTGCTCCATCACTGCATAAATAAGAAACAAACCAATATGCTACTAAACTCGTTCGGTGACAGTATGTCCACAGTGGTTCAATATGTAGGCTTAACAACACTTAATTGATTGCACTGTCTTTTATAATGTGGTGAACAATTTACACTTCAAACTAATGGGAACTAACATCCCCTAAGGCACAGATATACACAATCTATATCTGTGCCCTAAGGCCTGAAGGTGGTTTATTTTGGCGATTTTGAGATGGTGTGGCTGAGAAGACAGCCAGCCTCCTATAAAAATAAATGTCAGAATTAGGTCCTCATGACGGTAAACAAATGTAAACAGAAAAAGGACACATTCAATCTGTATGCTTATTAGATTAATTAACTATAGTTCCTTTGGTTTTCTGCGAAATAATATCTTGGTTATAATGTGTCAGTAAACTGTGCTCACATGCACATATTTTCATCCAGTTTCCACAAAAAAATATGCATGCAACCAGTGATGATGATGACCTACGGATCCGAGTCGTCGTCTCTAACTATGGGCCTTTTAAGGAAGCTCAAAGTCACTCATTAAGCTATGGAAAGGGCTATATGCTCGGAATTTCTCTACAAGATCAAATCAGAAATGAGTAGATTTGTAGACGAACCAAGGACACCAACATAGCAAATAGGGTAAGCAAACTGAAGTGGCAATGGGCAGGGCACATAGTTCAAAGAACCGATGGTACAGAAAGATTCTCCAGTGGCGACAGCGTACCGGCAGCGACTTGGCTAGGGTTGCGGAGACTCGCTGGATGCGGGTCGACTCTATCCGGCCCATGTGGAAATCTATCGACGAGACCTGTGTTCAGCAGTGGACCTCTTATGATTGAAATGATGATGATGATCCTTAAATAACAGTGTCATCCTGTTGTTTGTCAGTGCGTTTGAAAGAAGAGGCAGATAGCGCAACGGAGCAGTCCTCGTTGAAGTGTTGCGCGCGCTCCCGCGGCGTGAGCGAGGCGGCGGCGCGGGCCGGCCTGTACGCCGGACACGACGTCCAGGGCGAGCTCGTGCTGGGGCCGGAGCGTCTGCAACCTGGAGACGCGGCCTATGCACTTCGCGGTGAGTTCCTTCGTTTTGTAGTTGCTAAAGGCAAATGCAGGGCTGGATTTACCATCAGTGCCGTTACACCATGAAGAATGCCAAAGTCAATAATAGGTTTTTATCATGAAATAGATTTAGCCAGCCTTAAAAAATAGTCGCTCTGGGTACTATAGTGTGACCAACAACAATGTACCGCACCTTAGGTATGCGAGCGGCGAGACGGGGGGGCAGACGATGGCGGAATGACGAATCAGCGGCTGCTCTGTCGTCGTCGTCGTCCCCCGTCCCCCCGTCTCGCCACTCGCATACCTAAGGCGCGGTACAGCGGTGTTGGTCAAGCTGTAGCCCCTATAAAATTACCTTGGTTTTGATTATGACATACCATACAAGCAAAACATGACACGAGGCATCATTTTATTCTACTCTGCGCCATCTGTTTTGCCTGAAATTATAAAATACACCATCTTTTGCTCTGTGTTTTGAATTGACATATGTTTCATGTGGTCGTAGTTTATATAGATACATGTAAAATATTTTTATTTTAATAACAATCGGTCTTAAACGACGCTGATCTAAATCAGCCTTAAAGGCCGACGGGGTGAGACAGAGAGAGTGACGGGGGACGTGCCAGCGCTGGCATGCCGCGTAAAGTGTTTATACGGTGTAACTCGCCTCTAGCCACGCATCCCTCGGCACGGCATACCTTGGATTGGCGGAACAGGAGGAAAGATAACAGGGTAGAGACAGGAGGAATTGTACGAATTTAGACAGGTGAATGGTAAAGGATACTACTGTCCCGGACGACTATGTATGAGCCAGAAGCAGCTCGGAGAGCCGGGGTCGCATACCCGTATAATGTAACAAAAATGCCGGAAAGGCAACTTGGTATATAGTAATCCCTGACTGTGTCTTCGTCTAAATCAGCTTTAACCCAAGCGTGGTTTCAGTTTTATCAGATGAGTCGGTAACAGATGGCTCCGAGCAGAAGCTGGTTCCCGAGCGTGCTTTCGGCTTGTCGCAGCTCTCGCTTCGAGACTGCTTCGTGAGACTCGAGCGCTCCGCTGTCCTCGAGGCGCCGCTCGACAGCGACATGTGCGGGGCGAGATTCGCTACACAGACTGCTGAGACATCTGAATTGGCACAGGAAATACACAGCAGTAAAGTTGGCAATGAGAGAGCCTATCAATGTGCTATTTGTAAGAAGCATTTTGCACTGAAGACCCATTTAGCGGAGCACATCGCGGAGCACGCAGCGGGGGGTGGGGCGAGCGGTAAGTTGTTGTCAGTAATTCACTTTCTATTCGTAGTGAGTAGAACAATTGATTTGGGATTTCTACTTTACTTTGATGACAGACTACACATCTAATTTAGAGGTATCTGTACACGACAAAAAATGTGAATATACGGCTTTTAATGAACAAACGATTCCCTCTGGCGGGATTGATATGTGTGGTCCAAAGATGGATTTGCGAAGTAGACCCCTCAGGATTTTTGATTAAGTGGGTAGTGGGGGGATTCAAAGATGGCAGCCAACCTGTATATTTCAAAATAAGAGGACTCCTTTTTTAGATCCACTTGGGCTAGTTTGGTATCAATTTCGTTTAAAAAAAATGAATACGCTGAATTCATGTCTGACCCTATATTTTACCATTTTGGAACAATGCAAATATATAAATCTTTCATTTGGTTATTTTTGATTCGGTGCCCTAATATTGAAGGTATAAAGTTATTTTAAATAATTCAATAAATTATATAAGAAAGCTGTTTTTGTGCACATTCTAAAAATATCAATATCAATATGGTTCTGCCTACAAAATGATGGCAGAAATAAAAAACATCTGTCGTGGGCGCATCGGCGAGTACCTAATAAGTTACTAGCTTTTTATATGAAACACATTTTTTTTGTTTCTGTGTTATAAATGTGGGAAAACTAATACCACATTACTATCTATTGTACCATAGATGCAAGTCAAAGCGCAAAGAAAAATACGATTGCTCTCGCACGTGGTCACACCAGGACTCGAACCCGGTACCTCTCAATTACGTGTCAAGCGTGTAAACCCCGCCACCAGCGAGCACTGTGCCAATCGCCTCGGATAAATAAAAATATACCAAACAATAAAGCTAGCCCTTTGCAATTGCTTACTGCTATCTTATATGCCTTGAAGTCCCTTTATAAGGGCTACCCTAACAATTAAGCGCTTTTTATAAAACTTTCCCTATAGTCATTTCGTGTTACGTGAAAGAGACAGGATTAAAATTTATCTCCGCTAGTGTATGAGATGGAGAGGAAATAGGTACTAGCCTAGGGAATGAAGCGGGGTTTAGGAAAACATTTTGTTTACATTAGAAATTCGATAGCTCGTAAGGATTTTTAGTTTAGTTCTGTTGGCAACCTGTTAAAAAGCTTGATTGCTTGAATTGGTCTTGTAAAACACAAATACAACCTAAGCGTGGTTTCAGCTGCATCAGACGAGTCAGTGATAGACGGCGGCTCCGAGCAGAAGCTGATTCCCAAGCGCGCTCTCGGCAGCTCGCAGCTCTCGCTTCGAGACTGCTTCGTGAGACTCGAGCGCTCCGCTGTCCTCGAGGCGCCGCCCGACAGCGACAACTGCAGGGCGGGGTGCGTCTCACGAGATAAATTAACACTATATATAATAACATCAATACTTTTATAAGGGATAACGATCAATCTATGTAAATTGTAAATTTACTTTATATAAATGTTTTTTTTACATAACACTCAAATTAACTAATTCTAGTTCGTAGAACATACATAACGTATAACGATCATACATTACGTATAGCATATTTTTTCCAGATTTTAAAGGGTTTTAACTCGTCTAAAACAAAACATAAACAAAATTAGATTTTATTAATTGAATGATTATTAAGACAGGTCCGACTTGGGTTAGGTTATGTACGACGACGAGCGAAGCGAGGAGGAGTGTTAGCTTGAACTGCGACGAACGAGCGAAGCGAGCGAGCCGCGGAGTTCTATATCGAGTGGTCGAATAATCCTAGTCATAATCATACTCAAATTGATTAAGTAGGCAAAAATTGATTATGCGCGATTAACTTTCTGCGTGATTAATTTATGCGAATGTATTATTCTGCATTAGGTGTTATGAATATTATACGCTTTAATCGTTATATCAATTGGTATTATATCAAAATAACATTATACTTTACGAAAGTAGATATTTTGACATTATCTCTTTCGTTCATTATATCCTTATTATATATCGTTCATTATATAAGTGAACGTTACACTAAACAAGCTTATACAAAGTGAGTGTATATATTATGACTGTTGTATGATAATTTCTTATATCTTATTACTTACCCTGCAGGGCGAGATTCGCTAGACAGACTGCTGAGACATCTGAATTGGCACAGGAAATACGCAGGAGTAAAATTGGCACTGAGAGAGTCTATGAATGTGCCATTTGTAAGAAGCAGTTTGCACTGAAGACCGATTTAGAGGAGCACGTCTCAGTGCGTACACATACGGCGGTGAGCGCAGATAACGGTAAGTTGTTGTGAAGTAATAGGGTAGTTTCCTGGGAAAAAAAAATATTATTCCAATTATAGTCCATCAGATTATTAATGTAAATAATTTATTGTTGAATGAGAAAAAGACTAAATGTATCAAGTTTGTCACGAGTAACGTAAAACACGAGCAAGCAAGCGTTATGGTTAAAGGTGAGGAACTGGAACTAGTTAATAGTACAGTCTTTCTCGGTATAACATTAGATTCTAAGCTCCAATGGGGTCCCCATATTGCTAATCTCTCGAATAGACTGAGTTCTGCAGCTTTTGCAGTAAGTAAGATTCGTCAATTAACAGACGTGATAACGGCTCGATTAGTGTATTTCAGTTATTTCCACAGTATTATGTCATATGGCATCCTACTATGGGGCAGTGCTTCCGACATTAATACTATATTTGTTTGCAGAAATGAACTATACAGACTCGCTTAGAGATAAGTTTAAGGACATTAATATAATGACAGTGCATTGTCAATACATTTATGAGAATATTATGTATGTACATAAAAATATTACCCAGTTTAAGAGGAACTGTGATATACATACTATTAATACTAGAAATAAGCATAAGCTCGCAGTGCCTGCTACTAGGCTCCATAAAATAAGGCGATCATTCTTAGGTAAGTGTGTGAGGTTTTATATTCAACTTCCTAGCAGCATAAGTGAGCTGTCTATTGGTATATTCAAAAATATTGTAAAACGAAAATTAATTTCTAAAGCTTATTATAGCACACAAGACTACATGAATGATTAATGTAAATTATAGCGTCATGTAGGTATATGTATAATTATTTTAACGAATGCCTATTGAGGTATTATTATTATTTTAATCTTAACTGTTTTATATACTCGGACATGTAGAATTTTATTCAAGACACATTCTAGATTATTTTTTCTTTTTTATTGACAATCCATTTGGGATTTATCTTAATAATTATTTTATTTTTTTAAATGATAATTTTTATCAATAATATTATTCTTAAGTTTAATGATCTGATTAGGTTTTTCTGGGTTTTCCCTAATCCGTGCAACAAATGTTGGATCATATTGTATCTCTCCCAGTAAACACTTCTCTAATGTACTGTACCTGACAATTCGAAAGTGCTTGTAACTAGGCCTACTTGAATAAAGCATTATTTGATTGATTGATTACCAAAACATATTGAATTACTTTTATTTTTTCTTTTGTCAATCAAATAAAAAAAGACTCAAACTTTGTGAGAAGGGGCGCATGACGTCACGCCGTGCGAAAGATGGTCGTACGGCGTGACGTCAAGGGGAACTTTAACGGGCTATATCTGCATCATTCTTTGTTTGATTGACAAAAGAAAAAATACGTGTCAATATTTTCTGATAATCTAACTGACAAACTCATTATATTTTTTAGGACACAAGCCTATTCACGTTCTGTTTGTGGAGAACGAAAACTGAATTGATTCAGGGTTTCTACTTTACTTTCACATAGTTTGACGACAGACTACACAATAATCGAATTGTAATTGTGGATATCGATCCTCATTACCATTAGTACATTATCACCCTAGAAATGCCATCAAAAAATATATATGTGTAATTTTTTATTTGTTTTAACTTTTCTCACTAACCTCAAATTTAATTTGATTTAATTTGTATTGATATTGTTACTAACACGTGGGTTTCGGCCTGAAGAAAATAAAAATAAGAATAATAAATAAATAATAAAATAAACGTACTCATACTGTGATTACCCGGAGCTGAATAACTTGTGTTATTTTGTTCCAGACTTAGTCTCGGCGTGCGGCGCGCGGTTCGTCCTCCGGGAGTGCTCCGTGCGGCTGTCGCGGCCCGCGCCCACCCACCGCCCCCTCGCCCCCCGCGCCCCCCACGCACCCCGCGCAACCCTCGCCCCCCTCGCCCCCCGCGCCCCCCTCCCCCCCCGCGCCCCCCTCGCCCACCGCCCTTGACCCCGCGTGGGGAGCGCCCCCCTCAAGCCCTACGCCCCCCGCCCCGCCTCCCGCGCCCGCCGGGCATGACAGCAACACATCTCACCGCAAAACCAACATAAACCGTCGCATTCGACTGCACTTTGGAAACCATTGTAGGTTATTCCACTTACAATGGCCTCCCAAGACGAACGCGGATACTGAGACGAAGATATACCCGTGTGATGCTGGCGAGAAGCGTTTTGCGACCGATACAGGGTCACGCCGACGTGAGCGAACGCACGAAAAAAATAGCTCGAGTGAAAACCTTTACTCCTGCGAGATATGTAAAAAACGATTTGCGAAACGCGATAACTTGAAGAAGCATGAAAAGATCCACACGGGAGTTAAGCCTCACTCGTGTGACGTATGTAAGAAGGAGTTCAGGAACGTAGGCCATTTGAAATCACACAAGCTCATTCACACGGGAGAGAAACCATACTCTTGCGATATCTGTGGAAAGAGATTCACTCAGTCTAGTCACGTGAATGCGCATAAAGTGATTCACTCGGATGTAAAGCCTTATTCCTGCAAAATATGTAAAAAGAGGTTTAAACGGGCGAACGAGGTAGAACCGCATAGACGTATTCACACGGGAGAGAAACGTTACTCGTGCGAAATATGCAAAAAGCGTTTCAGGTATTTGCACCATTTGAAAATACATAATCGGGTTCACACGGGAGTTAAGCCTTACTCCTGCGGAATATGTAAAAAAGCGTTCGCGGATTCGCAGAAGCTGAAGAATCATAATCTTATACACGCGGGGGAAAAGTTATATTCCTGCAAAATATGCAAAAAGAAGTTTTTGCAGTTCCGATATTTAAAGATGCACGAACTGATTCACACAGACGTGAAACCGTACCCTTGCAAAATATGCAAAAGGAACTTCAGGCATTCGAGCGGTCGCAATAAGCATATGCGGATTCACACAGGAGAGAAGCGATATTCGTGCGACATCTGTAAAAAGGCATTTAGAGAATCTGCCTACTTGAAGAATCATATGCGTACACATACTGGTGAGAAACCGTTCTCCTGCGAAATATGTAATAGAAACTTTAATAATGCGGCCAATTTAGGGAAACATTTACTTATTCACGCGGGAATAAAACGTTACTCCTGCGACATATGTAAAAAGAGGTTTACGAGCTCGAGAGATGTAAAACAACATGAATTTATTCATTCCGGAGCAAAGCCTTTTTCCTGCGATATATGTAAAATGAACTTCAGACAAAAGGAAACTTTGAAGAAACACAATCTTATTCACGCGGGCTTAAAGCCATACTCTTGCGACATATGTGGGAGGTCGTTCAGAAGCTCGAGCAATTTGAAGAAGCATAGGCTTACTCACCTCAAAGTGAAAAAAAATTGAAACGGGTTTAAGGATTGCAGGAATGTTCTTAAAGGAGACAGAAACGCCTTCATACAATGGGGAATGGATGAAAATTTACAAAATTATGAAATTTTGTTTATAGGTAGGAATAAACCTCCTTATTGTCTGAAAACAACTACAGATTTTTCTGTGGCTTATATCAATGCTGCTCTTGCCGTACCGTATAAGGCGGACATATAAGCCTATTTACAACAAGAGAGACAACCCCTTTTCATCTTTTTATTTTATTCTAAGCGACAGAAAAATCTGTATTTATTCTGAGAATAAGTAGGCTTATTCCTACCTATAAAAAAAATTAAGATTTTGAAAATTTTCATCCATTTCCCATTGAGATGTTGACTGTATTCACATAATAATGTTGATGCGAAATGGCACTTTATATGAGCAAAATCCTATAAAAAAACTTTGAGTTCGATACCTTACGTGTGTCTTGTTTTATGAGCCTTTAGAAATAGGGAAAGTCCATTTTTAAAGTATGAAAATATCAATAAATAATAATACCATTGAATAACCCATGAAATGTATGTTAACTTTTGTTATGAAACCGTTTAGATAAACGCAAGTTTTAACAGCTGCAGAACAAAGTTCTCAATAAATGGAGCGTTTTTGGGAAAGTACAAAAATGTGATTCTAATGTTGTATCTCGTGGAGTTTTTGACATTGAAGTAGATTTTTCACCAGTATTTCTACTAATGAAAGGTCGTTCTATAACATAGCACGGAAGAAAGTTGTCAAGTCCGTGTCCCTATTCTGGGCCTGGGTGTTAACAAAATTAAAGTAGTGTATTGTGAAGATTATAAATAATACTTCACGCTAGTATATGAGACGGACAGACTAGTATTTTAAAAGTAGGACTACTTTAAACTAGAAGGCGCCCGCAACTTCGATCGCGCATGAGAAAAAGTCATAACCCTTTTTTTACAGCGTAGTGGGATAAATAAATAAATAAAATAAATAAATAAAGATTACGGGACAATTGTACACAAATCGAACTAGTCCTATGGTAAGCGCAATAAGGCTGTGTTATGGGTACTAGACGACGATATATTACTTATATACATAGAAAACATCCAAGACTCAGGAACAAATAATTATGCTCATCACACAAATATTTGCCCTTACCGGGATTTGAACCCAGGACCTCAGCTTCGCAGGCAACGTTACTGTCACTGAGTCAAACCGGTCGTCAAAAATAAAACGTATCCTATAACATACCTAAAATACCGGTGTACAATCCATAGAAATATATTTTTCTATTCTGTGGAGTGACCTCCAATTAGTCCGTTTGAATATATTTTTTTAAATATCTTCAATGTACTGTCACCGGCCTTAATATCTGGTTTACTATTGTTTGGCAAATTATGTTTTCCAAACTGTTTCACTTTCCAAATATTTCATTTCCCAAACTTAGGTTTTTTCGAAAACAGTAAAATTTTCAGAATTTCTATAAAACAAACCTAACCTAACCTATTGGGCTCTACACAATGGCTTAAAAAAATATCTGGATTTTCTTCGGTTTCGGAGAAAAGCGCGAGTTTGGGAAATGAAATATTTGGGAATTGAGGCAGTTTGGGAAGAATACTTTGCTAAAAGAAAGCATCCGTTAATATCTGCCTGCATGAATATCTGACCCGACTTATATCAATTACTAGGGCCGTGACGACGTGTCAGATATTTTCGCCCGCTTTGTTACGGCAGATATTGAGGCTGGCGACCGAACAGACATTTCATTTATACAACTTTATTTATATGTAATTAAATTAAATGTTGACTATTTTTTTTTTATTCAGCACCCTTTATCTTCTTAATTCTTTACTAATATTATAAATGAAAAATGTTGCGAGAGATAACTAAAGGGTGTTAACACTTTCACAACCGACATTTTTGTAGGGCTACGCCCGTAGACAATAACATTGAAAAAACCGAATTTAGCAAAAACTTGATGCTCTAGCAGAGCGCCCGCCGGGCAGACGCCTTACTTCGAAATTCGAAGTTCCTCTCGCTCTCTCTCTCAGGTTAAGCTGTATTTGCGTGAGCGGGATGGCGCTATACAAACTTCGAGTTTCGGAGTTGCCCCTCAGGCTCAGGATCGTGAATTTGTTAAAATACCCATCTTACTATTGCAAAAGTAGGTTTATTAATTTGTTTGTCTTTCATAGAATTACAAATCAAGGAGATTGTTGTATATAGATTATGGGTTGGAGATTTTAAGACTACTTTTCATCCCAGAAAATAACATTCTTGATTGTAAAATATGGTTGGGGATTTTTTTGGTATTATTATGGTGATACTAGAAGGATGCCCGCAACTTCGTTCGCGGAGGAGAAAAAGTCACAACCCCTTGTTTATTCTTCAGCGTAGTCAGGTGAAAAGCATCCTATAACCATCTGGAGATACCCAGCTACCTGTGTACCAAAAATTGTTGATATCTGCTTAACCGATTTTGCGTGATGAAGCCACGACACATACATAAATCCAAAAAATATATATCGTTTTGTGACCTCCAAATAGTCTATAATATTTTTTTTTTAATACATATCTTCAATGTTATAATAGTTTTTACAACTTTATAATAGTATAGATATTTAAAGGTGCATCCACACTTGTATCCGATCTCCGTGCCGTGGCATGACTGCGTATCGCGCTGCTTGGACGCTCAACTGTCGGCGCGGCGATCATGCCTTGCTGGTCCGATCTAAGTGTGTGATGCGCGTATCAACGTGGATTTCGAGCGATCGGATCGGCGCAACGTCCAAACGCGTGATCGTGACACGCGATCATGCCACGGAACGAAGATCTGATCGGGCAAATGATAAAAATGTGGACGCACCTTAACGCATTTGGCGCAGTGGCGCCACTAATTTAACGGCTTTCGACGGACACTGGAGCCGGTAAATATTTTTTATGCTGCTCACACTGACCGCTCATCCCCCGTCAGTGCTATATTGAGTCAATGTTATATTGAAATCTGCTTCTTGTCCACAATCGTACTGCAGATGTTATTGTCTATGGCAGACGTCATGCATATAACCTGTCATGTGTCATGTCATCCTGTCAAGTCAAACTGACACATTGTTCCACATAGGTTAGGTAATTTTATGTTTGGGCTGTTTTTGTTTACGCTGTTAACTGTGGTTGTTTTGAGTATTTTATACGAATTAACACCACCAATAAAATAACGATGAGTTATAAATAGTGTTATTAAGTCGGAGCTGTCTCGCAGGATAGTCCTGCCTTCATTGTTTGTAATACCGTGCGCCAGCTTTTTAAAATTTACGAGCTTTTTAGTGTTAGATAGATATTAAAAACCATCATTAAACAAAAGTTGTGCATCAATACCGTCACGGCATTATTGTAGTGCCCGCAACGTTGTCGTCGTGAGGAACTCAGGAAGCGGTCGCCGCGAGATGTCTCAGGAGTTTGTACTCGTGCAGGAGACCCACGACGTGAAAGGGGAGCCCCTGAAACTGCAGCCATCTGATGTTCATTTTGCAATTCAGGGTAAGTTTATTCTTAATTAACTTAGACTGTTGGAAAGTCTTCGAAACATAGCAACTATCTGCTTTAGGCAGGGGCGGATCGTGAATTTGTGGAGCCCTGGGCTAATACTGCTTAGTAAGTAAGTTGGCGCCCCACTTAATCATTAAACTACTTTATTGTGTTTTTTAGTTCAATTGTCTTCAATGGGGGCTGGGGGCCCTTTAAAACCCTGGGGCCCTGGGCTGCAGCCCAAATAGCCTTTGGGTAGATCCGCCCCTGGCTTTAGGGGATGATACTGTTTGTTTGTTTGTTAACACTTTATTGTACATAAAAACAATAAAACAAAGAAAGTAAAGTAATACATTGGTACAAAGGTGAACTCATCCCTATAAGGGATCTCTTCCAGTTAACCTCAGAGCTAACGAGAGAGAAGAATAAACATCTATGCAGATAGACAAACCAACAAGTTAATATGCACAATGACATTAAAACTATTAAAAGCTAAAGTAGCATACACATACACATAAACCCTAAATAATAAATAGTATATCATATAGGTATGTCATATTAATAAATAAATATATGTGTGTAAATATATACTGATGTGTCATAATAAGTTAACCACATTGTTGTGACATGTGCAATAAAGAGTTATTGTAAGTGACATTCTTACCTTCAAATATTGACCGATTTGGTCCATTTAATTTAAAACGGGTGGGTAAAAAATACCCCATGCTATTAAATTTAAGTACTTTTGTTATATTAAGCCTTTTATTGGCTTGGGCTTCTAGATTATAATATTATTATTTTGTATGACAAGAAAGTAATGTTTATTTATAATTTAGATTAATTTTGCATTTAAAAAGGCATGTGATTACCTAGCAAGTACCCTGTAAAAAGTATGTGTAATGTAGGTAAGTCTTAGCTACATTGTGTCCTACAAAAAAGATATAATTGTTTCTGGGACAAATACGAGAAAAAGGGAAGCCGGGGGAGGACCTCCTGCATTAAAACAAATGCAAAAACACTTTTATTTGGATGGGTTTTAGCTACTTTAGATATATTTGTAATGAATATAGAGAAAAGGAGGCTTATGATAGGTAGCGATGGATAAATTACCTAATACCCGTAACATTCTAACAAGCATATGATTATGAGAACAACCTATCAATGTCTAGAAATATTATTTCCTGATTTATTTATTTAATCTTTATTGTACAAAACAAACTTATCATACAAAAGGCCAACTTGTGCTCAGTGTCGGGGTCCACAGCCATTCATACAAAAAATGCACTACAGATGAAAAAACACGATATGAAAAAGTGCACTCCATAAAAGTGTATCTCCAGGGCACTTCCTTTTGCTGACAAGCACAGTTTTTTGGCAATAACTCCAAAACGCTATATCTGATGAGATGTTGTTGAAAATCATTTTCCTTGAAAGTATTTATTAAGCTTTATTGTTCCAATTATTTTTAATATTTTTTGAACATAACGTTTACAAAATCACAATTTATGCCACTTTTGGAGCGAATATTTCCGATAATTTCCACAAAATCAAATATTTTTTAGGATCATCAAAATTATTTTCAGAGAACTGTCAAAATATGTGCTACACATTATATTTGCAGATTTGTTTTCAGTTTAGGTTACATGTGCCCCCCTAGAATTCAAATATTGTCTAGTTGTTCATTACTTTAGTTACGACGCTGCCTCACACAGAGCTACTAGTTTCATTATTATTTTGAAGATTATTTTTTTAATACATGGTTGATAACACAAGAATTTATTATTGTCTAATTTTCATTTCACTAAGCTGATTTTTTCATTTCGACTTATCTAGTTAAAATATTCTATGAGGCCACATCGTTCTTGCAGACACATTGCCGCTTGAAGAGTAATTTGTTTTGTAGAGCATCGAACCATATCTGGATTATTTTTTATTTGATCAAATAAATAAAATACTTAGATTTCAGAACAACAGATCCATAATGAGTTAGTTCTAGTAAATTTTTAGTTACTTAGAACCTTTTGCTTCTTACAAATCTATTCTCCTGTGTCGCAGTTCTTCGTATACATAGGGCTGCTAGAAACCCTTCACTTTATGGCCTGAAATAATCCAGGGGTGTCATTTATTCATTTATTCAACATTACAAGCCATGTTTATCACAGGAGATGTTAATTATAGGTAGTAGATACATGACACCCTGTTAGGGCGTATAATGTTAGTTCTTAGGTACTAAACACTTATCTTATTCAATAACTACACTACATCAACGTATGTCAAGAGGATTTCATTCAAATTAAATTAACTACTACAATGTATGTCAAAACGACGTCATTCAAATTAATTTAATACATGTCAAAAACGATATCATTTAGCTTAAATTTCCTACTACAATGCATGCTAGAGACGATGCCATTTAAATTAAAATAATAATTACAATGTGCGTCAATATGATGTCATTTAAACTAAGATAACTAATAATACTAATACTAATGTCAAAACAATTTCATTTACATTAAAATAATTGCTACTATGTCGAAAAATTACATTCATATCAAATTAAGTACTAAAATATATGCAAAACGATGTCTTTCAACTTAAGTAAACAACTAAAATTTATGTCAAGACTATGTCATAATTTAGCCACTACAATATATTAAATAAAGTAACTACTATAAATAAATAAATAAATAAATATTACGGGACAATTTTACACAAATCGAACTAGCCCCATGGTAAGCTCAATAAGGCTTGTGTTATGGGTACTATACGACGATATATTTAATAGATATATAACTAATATATATAGAAAACATCCAAGACTCAGGAACAAATATTTATGCTCATCACACAAATATTTACCCATACCGGGATTTGAACCCAGGACCTCAGCTTCGCAGGCAACGTTACTCCCACTGAGCCAAACCGGTCGTCAAAAACTACTACTACTTACTTGATATATAGCATTAAATTAAAATATTCATAGGAGATGGCAATTTTTAATGTCTTATGTTTTATGGATTCCATTTCATTAATTTATCATCATTTAAAAATTCATCGATTGTATAGTAGGACTTGTCAATGAGTAGCTTTTTTAACTTATTTTCATATTACCTATATCATATCTGGTGACCATGCTGGGCAAGCCACAACGCACGCTATAACAATCCCTAACGACGAAGGCAGAATGGGCGGGACAACCATCCATTTTGCAAGCTTAACATTTATAATATTTAGTTATTGGATTGATGTGTGTATCTCTAGTAAGAAAGTACTGGTCAAAATGTTCGATATCTTAGAGGTTATTGGCTTATCTAAATAAAATTCGCATTTCGTTCCTTACAGTGTACACTCGGGAGGAAGAGTGCTCAAGAGAGGAAGCAGTTCGTGTGAAAGAGGAGCCCTCGTGGGAGAACAGCGCAGACTTGTGCAGCGTAAGCGAGGCGGCGGCGTTGGCCGGCCTGTACGCCGGACACGAGGTCAAGAATGAGCTGGTACTCGGCCCGGAGTGCCTGCAGCCGAGAGACGTGGCCTATGCACTTCATGGTAAGTTGCTTAATACGCTGCTAAGGGTTACCTATATCAATTTCGAAAAATATATTTCCGAACATTTAAATTCCGCTTTCGTATTGTTTATCCAAAATTATATTTCCATATTTTCAGAATTTTAAATGGTTGCAGTTTTATTTCGGAGTTGACTTAAAACCCAACTTATTAAAATTCCGAAGAAACGTTAGCCAAGTTATTTGTGTGATTGTAGAATCGTAATGAGATACAATATAACATACATAATACATGCAGGTAGTAGTAAATCATCTTGAATTTGCTATTAAATTTAATGTAGGCGCTGGTTTAAGTAATCTATCTAAATGCGAGTAAGTCAGTAAATTGCGTTTAATACTATCATCGACGTACCTCTTGTCATTGCAAATGATTTGAATCGTATATATTCAATTTATATTTTTTTACTTCTAACCTAACGCACTATGGTCTCTCCCATACGATTTGTTCGATAATTTTCACAAAGGCATTTTTTCATAGTAACAAATTTTCACATCGCGTTCTTTCATGATCGGAAATTTAATTACTCGTCTCTTAAAATTCGGAGTGTTATTATTCCCGTGTTTTGTTTTTGTCATGAATATTCAAGAACAGGGTATGTATGATTATTTTGTGTATTCGTATGTTTAAATATTACGCTTAATTGTTATATGATAGCTGCTACGCTAGAAATATATATTTAAGAAAATATTTTGCTTACAGCAAATATCTACTTCTTGATTTTTAGTACATATTTCCTATTTTTTCCTGGTTCTTTTTATTTTAAATTTAAACTTACACGATCTTCACTCATTCTCGCAACACAACAAAATGGGGCTTAAACGGGGGTCTTTTTATTTTGTTGTGTCATATAAAAGCTTACTTTTTAGTTATTTTTAAATTAGTACTTTGATAATCCTAGTTTGACAGTTTTATCGGTGCCACGTTGATCTGAATTTTTCGTAGCCTTGCGCTACGAAATACGTGATTAAGGTTTAACTTTTTAAATTATGTGTACATTGTTAATTTTTGCATGATACTTTACTAAAATGTTTTTTAGTCGTGTATGTACGTTTACACGCATGGATATATTTAATATTTGGATTAAATATGGGCAAGAAGTTAAGCGTTACCGAACGAATTCAGCAGATTTTTGGCCATATACAAGATAATTTAGCGACAGAAAATATTGATTTGGACAAGTTGTATACCAGAGTGTCATATATATGTCAGAAAATTGTGGTATACTGGCGTATAACCGTTACATAAAGCAGCAATTTCTTGAGAAACATAGAGACTGGTTGAACACCGAAGAATACATTCCTCTGTCTAATGATGATTCACTATACAAAAAACCCCTAACAAGAATCGAAAACGGTCACGCAAAGATTATGGAGAGTGTTCAAAACGCACACAACAAAGAAGACGATTGGAGCTCGCTGAAATTGACAACTCCATGGCTTCAGCGCCGAGCGACGCTTCGACGCTATGGTGCCTCATAGTGAGCAAATTTACAGTTTTAATAAGTGAAGTTGTTTCATTAATCGTGGAAGCTAAATTAACTAAACATCAGTACATTGTAATTAAAAATTTTGTTAATTCCAAGTTACCCCATAATTTGTTACCTAACTATATGTCTGTATTAAGAGAAAAGAAAATTTGTTATCCAGTTGCGGATCAAAATACTGTCACCGAGTCCAGTGCTGAAGTGGAGTTACAAGCTTTGCTTGATCACACGGCTTCTAGGTTATTAGTGTCACAAAAAGAAGTGTTAAACTCTACTTTTGATGCTGGCGAGGCACCAAACCCCCTCGTACTGATAGGTAAATGGGGGTTTGATGGAAGTACAGGTCACAGTGAGTACAAGCAATCTTTTTGTGACCTTAAAGGAACCGTTGATGGTGACAGTCATTTATTTGTAACTTCGCTTTGTTCCGTTACAAATGATTACGAAAAACTGCGATCAAGAAGACGTGATTATTTGGAAGAATCCTCGTCCTTCTTCGACCAGATATTGTCGTCCTATTCGATTTCAATATAAAAAGGAAACCACTCAAGTCTCCGTCGAAGAAGAACGGTATTTCTCTGAAAAAATTAACGCATTGCAACCCACTAAAATAAATATTGGTAACAGAAAATTCACTGTTCAACACAATTGACAGTTAGCTATGGTGGACGGAAACGTCTGCAATGCGTTGAGTAACACGTCTTCGGCTAAATGTTATATCTGTCAGGGAACTCCAATTGATATGAATGAATTGAATGTTTGTGCTTAAAAAGCTGTGAATTAAGATCATTTTTGTTTTGGTTTGTCACCACTTCATACCAGGATTAGGTATTTTGTTTTTTTTTGACATGTTTCCTAAAGACTTGAGGTAAAATTGTGGCAAGTTAGAGGGCAGGAAGCAAAAGAAAAAGTCGCAGAGAGAAAAAAACACATTTTATCCCAATTTAGGGAGAAAATGGGCTTGATCGTGGATAAGCCTAAGTCAGGGGGAATTGGAAGCGCAAATGATGGAAATACAGCTAGACAATTTTTGGAGAATCCTGAAATTTCGTCTGAAATTACTGGAATCGAGAAAAAATTAATACAACGTTGTGCCGTCATTTTGCAAGCCTTGAATTCTGGCTACAAAATCGACCCGGATAAGTTTCGAGAATTCGCCTCGGAAACTTCCAGACAAATTGTCCTAACCTACCCGTGGTATTATCTTCCAGCTTCTGTGCATAAGGTATTAGTGCTTCGTCCTGCAGTTATAGAACAAGCACTCTTATCTATAGGTGAATTATCAGAGGAAGCGGCAGAAGCTAGAGATAAAATTTTAAAATCATACCGACTGCGTCACATACAAGAAATGTCCAGGAAGTCCAAAAACGAAGATCTTCTGAACAGACTCCTTTTGAGCTCTGATCCGTTAATAACAAATCTCAGAAAATTGCCTAAGAAGAAAAAATCCTCGCTTTCCAAAGAAGTTTTAGCATTGCTAAGTGTTTAAGAAATTATAATACGCGTTTATTTTATTCTCTTCTGATTTGTGTTTTGTAAAATAGCTGTTAAGTAAATTATTTGTACACATTGTATTTAAAAAAAAATACATATTTGTTTACCTAAATGAATTTGTTTTAATCATAAATATCGAAGAAATACCGCATTTAGTTTTTTTGTCGCTGCGTTATATGGGCGGTAAACCGCTGTGCTAACCTACTATTTTGGTAGCAGTTTATTTTTGTTAGGGGTGACAGTTCTAATCTAACCTAACCTACTGTTCTAGAAAATTCTTACTGTAGTTCAAAATTATTACTTACATTTTTAACTTTCTTCAGATAAATTCAAGCACATAAAACGTAAGTTACAAATACACTTGTAATAAATAAATAAATTACAAGTGTATTTGTAACTTACATCTTTAAATATTTGTTTTTTGTTTGTATTGTACTTAATTTATGTTTTTGTTAAAATAGCATGGTTTTCAAACGCAAAAATTGGGAATTGTAACGCTGGTTATAGAATTTCGGTCAAATAATACTGTGGTAAAATGAATCAGTGGTATTATAAGTTTATGTACAACCAAATTATCAGGTAAACGAAATGGTTGTCAAACGTAAACATTGGGAATTGTAACACTGATTACAGAACTTCGGGCAAATAAAATTGTGGTAAAATGAGTCGGCGGTATTGCAAGGGTATTTAAAACAAAATATTTGAATTTTATGAATTCGAGAATCCGTTCTCGCATAAATAATAATCGAGAAAAAAGATTTCGTAACATCGATAGTTTACCGCTGCTAAGGGGTGATTAAGATTAATTAAGTTTAGGTCTTAAGGTATTGAAATGTAATTCAAGTTGAATGTCGCTTTATGAGTCATCATAATATCAGTTTGTAGACGTCCACAGCTGGACAAAGGCCCTAAAGCAGGGCCAGTTTCTGTTACTGTATAAAAGGTATGGTAGCGGTATTGGATATCAATGTGATTACTTCTATATTCAAATAACATTACGAACGAAATCAAACATGAATGTATATATCGATCATTCTCAATGCAACGAATGTATGGAATGTGGTTCTCTATTGGAAGGCATAAAGTCATTTATACTAATATTGTTACGCATAATTGCTTTACGCCGAAATAGTGATGTGCATAATCATCATTACGCATAATTTTTAACGCATAACATTAAAAAGCATAAATACAAAAAGCATAATCATCATGAAGACTAATGACAAAAAGCATAAGCACAAATACGCATAATAATCAATTGGCATAGTATCAAAATGCATAACAATATTGTCCTAAGAAATTGTAATGTACAAAAAGCAAAAGGCAAGACTCGATATGACCGAGTAACGCATCATATTTTTGAAAACTAAGCCACTCTGTTTGCATCATATTAAAAACATATGTGCTTGTAATGCATTTCAGCAGTTTTTTGTGTCATTTGAAATTTTTTTCCAGAGGAGTCGAGTCACTCGGGTCGGCCCGCGCTGAGGAACTGCTTCGTGCTGCCCGAGCGCTGCGACCTCGACAAGTTCCGTGGCGCTTTAGAGACTGACTTACAACCTAAAAACACCTGTTTATACGAGTGTGACAGGTGCGGCAAAACTTACCGACATAAATTCAACTTAATCCGTCATGTTCGACTGCACGTGCCTGGCTCGACGGGCACGTTAAAGAAACACGAGCGAACCGTCCCCGGTCGCGAGCAGTCGAAGACGATGTTCGCGTGCGAGACGTGCGACAAACAATACTCGACCAGGTCCGGCTTGATCTACCATAAGAAGACATACCCGCGCATGAAGCCGTTGACCTGCGCAATGTGTGACCTGCGGTTTGAACTAATTTGTGACTTAAACATCCACAAACGGACCCACACTCTCACGGGTGAAATCCCTTACTCCTGCAGGACAGGTGCAAACGCATTTAAACAACTGGCCGATTTGCAATCGCTTAAGCCTACATGCAATGTGGACATAAAGTTTTATTCGTGTGAAATATGTAACAAGCAATTTAAGAAACGCGGTTTCTTAAAGAATCATTTAAATAATCACAAAGGAGAGAGACCTTACTCATGCGATGTATGTAAAAAAGAGTTTAGGAAGTTAGGACATTTTCAAGCACACACACGGATTCACACTGGAGAAAGGCCATATTCGTGCGATGTATGTGGAAAGACGTTTACGCAGTCGAGTAGTTTAAAAGGGCATCTACTGATTCATTCAGAGGTAAAGTCTTACTCCTGCGACGTATGTAAAAAAAAGTTTAAGCGGCCGAGTGGGGTTAAGACGCATGTGCGAATTCACACAGGAGTAAAACCTTACTCCTGCGAAATATGCAAAAAGCAGTTTACCACTGCAAGTCGTTTAGGCTCTCACAAACGCGTGCACACCGAAATTAAGGCATATTCTTGCGACATTTGTAAAAGAAAATTTGCGTGTTCAAAACGATTAAATGTGCATAAGCGATCACACCCGAGGGATAAGCCATATTCTTGTGAAATATGCACCAAGAAATTTTCGCAAGTTAGATATTTACAGTTACACAAACAGACTCATACTGGATTAAAACCTTATTGTTGCAAAGTTTGTAAAAAGCACTTTACGCAGTCGAGTGTTTTAAAAATACATATGCGAATTCACACGGGACTGAAACCCTACTCTTGCGATTTATGTAAAAAGAAGTTTAGTCAGGCTGGAAATTTAAAGCAACATGTACGCTCGCATAAGAAAGCGTTACGTAAGAATAAGAAAGCGTCGCGTCGTTGATCAATGATGTATAACGAGTTTAGGGAATGAGATCATTTCAAAGGCTTTCACGTATTCACTGATGCATCAGAGGGTTGCTCGGGGTCATTACTTACTTTCTTGAATTATGGTACGATACGATACAGGTGACAAATACATACAATGAAAAACATAATTCACCTTTAATATGGCATGCAAAATTTTGTACTTAAATTAATTACATTAAGTTTAAGTTATTAAATTAATAACTTGTTTTTAATAAAGACATTGTTAGTATAAGTCCAATCAACATTTTACAACATCCCTATAAAACTTCCTTAATGGGAAATATAGGTGAAAAGCTTAAGTAAGTCTCCTATAGTATTGTACGCTTCTACTACAGTAGCGTATCCGTATAGGCAATTTGATGTTACATATTAGAAAAATGACATAAGTTCCATATCAATTTTATACACTACTACATACAACAGGTGACTTATTTAAGTATTTCATCAATAAACTTACAAACCATACATATTCTCTTTGGTGAATGACATTACAAAATATTCCTTCAAGCCGTAGAATTATTTATGTTTGGATATTTTAATTGGGCTGATTTTATTAGGTGCTGTAGTTAGAAGGTGCTTGCACTTCGTTCGCGGAAGATAACTCGTATTTTTTTCAGCATAGTCGGATAAAAAGTATCCAATAACCATATGTGGATACCCAGCTACCCGTGTACCAAACATAGTTGAAATCCCTTTAAGGTGCGTCCACATTTGTATCATTTGCTCGTATCCGATCATCGTGCCGTGGCATGACTGCGTATCGCGCTGCTTGGACGCTCACTGTCGGCATTCCGTATCATTTGCGCCGCCACGTAAAGAAACGCGTCCACACTAAGCCGTAGCGTATCACCGTATCCGATCACCGCGCCGATCATTTTGCATGCTGCAGTTTGGACGCTAGCCGTATCGTTTCACCGCTCCGATCAGTTTGGCATTTCGCCGATCATAATTTTTCGCGTGATCGTTCTTCTGTAGTAGCGTTGTGTTCGGTGTAAAACTGTTGCACTCTGCGATCGCACATCAAATTGGTTGACACCCGTGCAGAAACTTGAAGATCATTATCACGACAGCTGATAAGCCGCGAGCGCCGAGCACCAGCGTGGACAGCAGCGCCCCCGCGTCGGCGGCACCGCGCGCGGAGCAACTAAAAATGGCAGTACTTTGGAAATTCGCCGTAACACACCTGCGCCAGCGACTCAAGCCACGCCTCTCGGCCATCTCTTTCACGCGTAGCTGCAATGTACGAGACCGAAGATGATCGGGCAAAAACCGACTCGAAATGGATCGCGGCGTATCATGACCGCGTAGCATGATCGCGTGTCATGATCGCTACTGTGGACGTCGCACCGTCGCGATCATGCCGCGCTTGTCCGATCCGAGTGTTTGATACGCGTAGCAAAATGGATTTCGAGCGATCAGATCGGTGCAACGTCCAAACGCGTGATCGTGACACGCGATCATGCCACGCGACGATGATCTGATACGGGCAAATGATACAAATGTGGACGCACCTTTACCCGATTTGGCGTGATGAAGCCCCATCGACACATATAGATACGTAAACATTCTAAAAATCCAAAAATATATTTTAAGATTTAATGACCTCCAAATACTCGTAGTCATTTACAATCTCTTTTTTTATATCTTCAATGTACAGACATTTCAATTTTACAACTTCATAATAGTATAAAATAGATGTAAATAGGTAAATTAAAAATAGACATGATGTTCTTATGTAACTAAATTTATTTAAAATCAATAGAGGTAAATCAACAAAATCATTTAAAAACATGTTTTTAAATGTTTTTGTTATACATAATATTATTTATTATTGAATCAAATAATTAATTTAAGTCCGAAATGATGTGGGTTCTTTATTTCACACTTAAAACATGTCAACACAACAATAAAAAACAACAATTTACTTAAGACTAGCTTAACCCTAGTCAAAAAGGGCCCCTCGAATTGTCCCTGACACAAAGGTACCCATCACGCTGGCCGCGTTACCACGTTCAATAGCGATGGACAACCTTTGCACCAGATACGAACCCGCGCGGGCGTCAAACCCCCTCTCCCTAATTCGACGTCCAACTTCTCTGATGTACGCAATAACCTCCGTCCCCCAGCACCCAGTAGTCTCAAACGCCGGGGTACAAAATAATAATTGCCGTCCAGGGCTGAATATTTATCCCGCTTTTTGACTGCGGCAAAATCTGCAGCGGCACCAGCTGTACGGACTGTTCGGCTAAGATGCGAGGCGGCGAAAGTACCTACTGACGCAGGTGGCATCCCACAGCAGACACTTCCCGTTCTGCCACGGCACTAAAGTTAAGCCGTTAAGTTAAATCAAATAGGTATTTATAAATCTCGCACTTTGATATACTTATTTATTCGCTTTCTCCCCTTCCTCTATTATTAAATCGAACTGTCGTAAATATTCAAAATCTAACAAGTCCGAAAATTTTTTATTGCATTACACAGGACGCACGTGCGAGATTGTTTGCGCGGGAAACGATAATTGTAGGCAGAGCCGTCCGTGCCCAACGAGGCGTGGCGGCCGACTAGCATTTGTGTCCTCTGGGAGACAAGATCGGTATTTATCGCGCGGCCTTGAACGTGTGGGTATAGCCTTGTCTGTAGATCTATTGACCAAAATGAGTGCTGTATATCTCAGAGAGCTAGAAATATGGATCTTTGCATTTCAGTAACACGCTCTCCGTATCTACACACCGGGCACAAAGGTTGCTGTACCGGATGACCCCACAATTATAGTATTATATAGATTTAATATAAGACCTGAAATACCTAAATAGCTTAATGTACCGGATGACCCCACAATCACAAATATAGTATTATATAGACTTAAAATAAGACCTGAAATACCTACATAATTTATAAGCTAATAATGAGTATAATTTGTTCAATAAACTAATTTCATACCTTTCTATCTAACCCCGATAGAAAGATATGAAATCATTGCTTTGACTTAACAATCAAAGGAATAATATTCATATGTTCGAGTTAAATATCAATTGTATAAAGCCCATAAGGCGATAAATTACATAGTAAACTGATGTATGTAAACTTTCCACAGGAATTGCACAACATTTGCAACTATACCATAACATTGGTAACTTTCCATGAAAACCCAATATGTTGCACAATAATTGATAATCATAATTCTGAGAAATAATAAAATTACCCCCTCCCTGACCAATATACGGCTCGACTATAAAAGACGAAGCTAATTCTATTGGCGATAACTCCACTATGTGTGCCATACAAATAAGCACACAAATATAGAAATAGTCCCCGTACTATTCAGTCGTTACTACTAAGTTATCGGTACTACTTACAAGCCATTGGAAATACTTACAAGAAACAATCGTCAAGTGAATTAGCTTCAGTCAGATAGATATCATAGTTAAAATAGGAAGCCTAAGTATTGGTTTAGGAACGGGATTTCGATATAAACTGTGACTTCTTATTCTCCACTTCACCTACACTGCTCTTAAAGCTATCGAAAGGGGTTCAGACTGCTTTTACAGTCCTCAGTCTGCACAGTTGCGGTAAGTAAATAAAGGAAAGTTCATACGTTAAGTTAAAGCATTCTTATGCAAAATACCAATGGCGTTCGTGGGTTTATTGATACATAAATCAGCAGCGGCGGATCGTGAATGTGTGTGGCCCTAGGCTATTACTGCTACGTAAGTAAGTGGGCCCCAGTTAATTGATTGAACTACTCGATTGTCCTTTTTAGTTCAATTGTCTCCAATGGGGGCTGGGGGCCCTTTGTATCCTGGGGCCCTGGGCTCCAGCCCAAATAGTCTTTAAGTAGATCCGCCCCTGGAAATCAGTTAGGTTCCCCTTATCTGGCATAATCTCGATTGTCCGAATCATCATTTGGCATACCTAATGCATTATTTTCAGAAACTGTACAATTTTCAGGACTTTAAGGCATTATCCAGTTGAATACATTAGGTTAGGTTTGTTTTATAAAAATCTTGAAGTTTACTTGCTGCATGCGTAAACAAGGAAACCAAATCAGTTATTAACCAGCGCACGCGTAATTGACACGGAAATCCACCATGCTGCAAGAAGATTACAAACAATTACATATGAAATGACACTTTAAGAATCATGACACTGATAAAGATTACATGCCATACACATACTGATTTCAAGTACAATTAAGACTTGAAATGGGAAGAAAGAAGGCTTAAAATGAGAACCATAATAGGTCTTTTTTTATGACATAGGAGGCAAACGAGCAGACGGGCCGCCTGATGGTAAGCGATCACTAGATCCCGGACTTTTGTCGCGATGACGTCACAATAGGGCATGTTGGGGAGTAAATGGAACAGTCTACTTTAAATCAGTACATATGATAAATAATTTTAATCTATTTATATACATAAGCGCCTTCTACTCAAATTTGTTGCGATATACTAATATAAATCAAAATAGTTTTCTTCATTCCTTACATTTTACGTATTAGAATTATCAGATTTAGTAGTACTAAGTGCTCAAAACGATCTATATAAATAACTTAAACTTATTATAAGCCTACACAAGTACTCAACACATTATCAAGAGAAGTATTTAGATTTGTACCTATTTAAAAAAAAAACACTTTTCTATTTAAACCAAGGACCGTTATCGATGCTAATTTAAATATTACCACAAGTAAGAAATAAAAAAAGGGGTATTTATACTGAATTTGAAATTAGTTCAATTAAATATAAACATACGTAATAATAAGCGAGATACTGGAAATAAATACCGGTTATATTATATGGAAAGAATACCGGTATTCAATCCCTGATTTAAAGTAGACTGTTCCATTTACTCCCCAACGTGCCCTTTTGTGACGTCATCGCGACAAAAGTCCGGGGTCTAGCGATCACCGCTGCCCATAGACACTTGCATCACCAGAGGAGTCACAAGTGCGTTGCCGGCCTTTCAGGTGGGAGTACGCTCTTTTCTTAAATGTTTGAAGGTCGCATCGGTCCGGAAATACTGCAGGCGGCAATTTATTCCACAGTTCAGTCGTGCAAGTAGGGCAATTCTAGAAAAACGCACAGTTGTGGACTGCCAACCACCTAATTGGTGTCTTGTACTTTAATATGAATTTCTATACCAATAAGTTTCTGTCGAAAAAAAACGTTTTTGTGACAAGCTTTTATTGCCAACTGTACTTTTCTTTGAACATCCATCAACTACACACTGAGACGATTCTAAAGAGCCCAAACTCGGTAGGATTGCATTATTATTACAGAGCTCCTATGACCATCTTCCTGCTCCATCATCAGATCAGCTCGATGGTATCATACCATTGCATTTTTTGACGACACGTTTGGCTCAGTGGGTTGCACATTGGCCTACGAAGCTAGCGGCCTTGGGTTCGAATCCCGGCCAGGGGAAGTATTTGTGTGATGAGCACGAATGTATGTTCCTGGGTCTTTGATATTTTTTATGTATTTAAGTATTATAATTTATCTATATATTATGTATATCGTCGTCTAGTACCCATAGTACAAGCTTCGCTTAGTTTGGGACTAGATCGATTTGTGTGAGATGTCCTTAATATTTATTTTATTTATTTATTGTCACCAAACTTACATAAGTATGCTGAATTTTAGCTCAATCGGAAACCGGGAGCAGGTCAAATTTATATATATACATAGCTACTCGTACACAGCAAGTTAGTAAAAAACTTGTAAATACTGCAATTGTAAATAATCCTTCTGAGCCGAATAAAACAGCGAATTAATTAATTATTCACCTTTATTATTGGATTTCCTTTACGGACCCAAGACAAGAAGAATATTTAATGTCGGGTGTTACCATACACCATTATTGTATGAAAGCTGTTTGAGTTAGGGTATAACACCTTCAAATCGTTACAACTAAATTCCTCATTTGCAGATGGCGTAAAGCCTACAAGAAAATCGAACAGTTCTCTGATGTCCTCAACTTCTTCACCCTCCGCGAGTGGCGTTTCCATAACAACGACATGATCAGGCTCTACAACGAGCTCTGCGACGCCGTCAAAATTGTCTATGACTTCTAAGTCGTAGACAATTTTGTAATTACACCAGCACCATCGACTGGAACGAGTACTTCTCCAACTACATGAAAGGCATCAGGGTATATCTGCACAAAGACCCAGTGTCCACTATCCCTGAGAGTGTGAAAAGGTATATGAGACTCAAGTTCTTGCACTATGCGATTCTGACAGTCATTAGTTTGTTAATGATCAGATTACTCTGGTTCCTTATATCTTTTATGTTTTAAGGCATCATAGGACCAACGGAGTCGATGCGTTTTTTAGAAAATATTGCAGTGTACACTTTTTACATCATATAAATACCACAGTGTAAAAAACATACAGTGGGCCGACGCCTTTGATGTTTTCGTAAACGACAAGGACATGTCCCGAGCTACTAACTAATACGGACTATGCAGCTCGGGCTCGCCCCACCCGCGTCTCGTCTTTGCACCCCGCACGATTGCTCTGTCTAGACGGCTTTGTCGGAACTGGATTGATTTCTAGACTGTGTAAATACTTTGTGTGCATAAATCATAAAGTAATAAATCATCATGATTCAATCACTCATGCTGATTTTTACTCAAAAATTTATTAATAATGTCGCATTTTAAAATGGGGCTCTTGGTCTGTTAGTCCGGCTTTAACCCGAATTCACCACACTTTAGCGGCTGATTAGAACTGTTAATTGGTCGACCTGGACTAGTGTCCAAAATTAAATTAAATAAAGGTTATTCGGATGTAAGAACTATGACTGACTTATTAAACATTTAAATATATCAACCGCGACGGTTTAGCCGTAGTGCGTCCTAGCTCTTATGCCGGCACCGCACTGCGCCATAGTCGTCAAACATTTGTTTTGCATCTCTTTTGTTTTCTATGTCAAATGAAAGGGATACAACACGATTGTTCGGCGCATACGGCGCGGTGTGGTGCTAGCATTTTATGTATATATATTTACATTGAGAAATGAGTGTCAGTAGTACCACGAATATACATAAGTTACATCGGCAATCTTCGGCCACGCCGACGAGTGCTAACAAGAACCGAATGAAACCGAACGTGTGAACATTTCAATAAAGACCTTGTTGCACTATACGTACGGTACATATGCAATGACAGGTGAACTCGTGATCTCGCTCATGGCGGCTGACGCGGCGTCAGACAAAATGGCGGGCGCCGGTGTCGCGCGCTAAATTTTGGCCAATGGGCGTTGAAGACTTTACCCGCGCAAACGCGCCGCCTTATAATTGGTTAATCTGTTTTCAAAAAATGCTTTCTGCGCAGGTACATCATTGTAACTTATATTTGTGGTACTACTGCATTGTTATTAACTAACAGAGTCTGGTGAATTTGGGTATAAGGTTTTGTAGCGCTTTTTAAAGTAGGTTTTCTAACTTAATTGTAATATGATATGTTTTATTTATCAATTTTGCACGTCTAAACGTCACGTTGTAATGAACTCGTTTTGATGTAATGAGTGCAATATTTGTTACTGGAATTGGATGTTTTTTGCGTATTTGCGTATTATTTTTATCTGTATACGTATGTATATGGTCGATAGAAGCTGCTTAGTTTCGGACTAGATCGATTTTTAAAATATTATCCGAGAGGTTGATTTATTTATTTTTGGTCACACAGACAAAAGTGCCGAATTAAGAATTTGACGAAGAAAATGTGACAAATCAATATAAAATAATCTCTTTCTACATTCTTCCTTTACTTTTCTTCTTTCCATAAACAAAATTGACTTATTGTTACTTTTTCTTTGTTTTTTTTATAATACACAAAAATTTTGAATTGTCACAATTTATAACCATGAAATTTCGATAGTAATCGTTGTTCATTTTTTTATGTTATTCATGGAACATTTATCCATATAACATGTATATTAAAGTGTCTTGATCTAGATTAGTTTGTACAAATGGACGCAGTACAGCAAAAAGATCCAACCCACTAGAAGACATCATCAAAATCTCCATGTTTCCAGCGCCAAATTCCAATTTAAGAGATTTATATTACCTTAAGGTTGTCTGGAAGAGATCGCTTCTTAGCGATAAGACCGCCTGTTGTTTACCATTTCTCATACTGTTTTAAATTCAAGTGTCTGATGATATTTTCTTTTGGTGTGCAATAAAGAGTACTGTATGTATTGTATTGTATATTTGGATCGTCTTCGCTCCAAAAACAGTAACCTATTTTGATATAATTAAGTATACAGAAATCGCATATTTATATTTTAGGATCTAATGTAGGCAATGTAATATTCTAAAAATCTGAAGATCCTATTTTACTCCTTTTGGTTTAGTATTTGTCAAGTACAAGGACCATTAAAACAAGAGGACTGTCAGTTGTCATACTTTGGATCATGTTCCGATCGCAAGTTATTCTGGAAAAGACTAAATCGTAACATTTGAATACTGTGTCACGCTTGCAAAGTTGAATAATTGTTAAAAAATAATTCTTATGCATAGATGGCGTTGTACCTAGGTACATTATCGAGGAACGGTTTTTCGTATAGAGATGGTCAGTCCTCTTGTTTTAATGGTAATTGGTAATCTATAGTACAATTTCAGTACAAAACTGGCACCGAACTGTGGTACCCTGTGAACAATATTTCAATTAACACACGCAATTCAATAATTAATAAGTATAATGAGGGTTTATATTGATAACCATAAAATCGAAAGCTGTAATGTAATCTTTGTCCGAAGTCCTGTTAGAAAAACCGGAGGGGTTACTACGAACTTCAAAATTATTATCGTGTCCTCCCTCTCGCTCTCGTGTTAAAGTGTGTTTGAGTGAGTGGGACGGCGTTAAACGAACTTCAAATTTATAACATCGGAGTGACCCTAATAACCGCATTTTTCACCGAAACCGTTAAGTTTTAGGGTTGTCACAAAAGAAACCAAACCTAATTCGGATTCTGGGATGGTTTTTTAAATCCCTAATAGTTTACCGATACATTATCACGAATGATTTTAAGACAAAAATGAAATTATAACTTTCAATAATGATGGACATCAAAGGGCGTAGATTATTTAATGAAATGATATTTGCTCACATAAAATGATTAAGGCGGATTTGTAAATAATATTATAAAATGTATTTTAAGTGTTGTACATAGCGTATTAGGCATATTTACGGTTACGGAGAATATTGTGAATGGAGCGATATTTTGGGGTTTGATGATTTTATAATTACAAATTGTACGAAACACAACGTGTTGTGAAAGTTGGGTTTTAATTTGTTCGTCCTAAATAACAGAAATAAAGAAGATTTAATAAATGATTATGATTTTATTCGTGGTTTTATTGCTTTTTTTTTACTAGTTACTTTCTAGATTCCTAAGTTTGTGTGGCGTGAAAAAAGATGTGTTGACTAAGGTAGAATATCGTTATTTGTTATGCAAGGCTGCAAAGTTGTTATATGGCGCGAGTGCTGGAATTAAATTGAACCAAGAGCGGAGCTAGTGGTTCAAATAAGGATTCCTGAGCATAACGTGGCTTTCAAGGCAGGAGAAGTCAAATAATTTTGCAGCCGTGAAAAACACACAACAGCGAGGAAAATGTGAGATGTAAGAAAAACTCTGAAATAACAAACTGATTATTTTTTTCATTTAAAACTAGAGCCTGACTACTGAAATATTACCCAATTTTTTGGCGCGAAATTCAAAAAATCTTGGGCTGGTCACACTTTGTGTAGTAGGAATTATGGTTTTGATACTAGAAAATATTTTTGATTTTCTGTGCACACGTCAGATACCCAAACCTAAGGAAATAAGTTAAATATAAGTTGACGTGCTCTCTCAGTCAGCTCACATAATTTCTACCATTATCTACAGTACAGTGAACGATAAACACATATTTTTACACTTTCTCACCATATCAGACGACACGTTTGGCTCAGTGGGTTGTACAGCGGCCTACGAAGCTGGCGGTCCCGGGTTCGAATCCCGGCCAGGGCAAGTGTTTGTGTGATGAGCACGAATGTTTATTCCTGGGTCTTGGATGTTTTCTATGTATTTGAGTATTATAATTTATTTATATATTATGTATATCGTCGCCTAGTACCCATAGTACAGGCTTTGCTTAGTTTGGGACTAGGTCGATTTGTGTAAGATTGTCCCTGATATTTATTTATTATTTTATTTATTTATTATATGTAACATTGTAACAAGGCGAAAAATTTAATAGGTACAAGTCTGCATATCCTTCTGAGGCCGTGAGTGATTTATACATATCCGAATTTCGAGCTCGATTTCTTTTAAAAGGACACTGAGAGTTTGGGGGAAATACGTCAAGAAGTCGTTTGATTTTTTCAGATTTCGAAATTAGTCTCATTGTAAGGTAACCTCGGAAAATAACATTTGTATCATGTCTTAGCAATAAAGAGAACGGACATAAACGCATATTATAATATAATTATGTTTATTTTCTTACAAAAAAACAAAATTCAAAACAAAACAATATATCCTAATAATAATATCGACAGTTAGATGGCGTTAGCGTCATACAAATTTATGATTATTTCAGCACTTACCGAGTATAAGAATGTATACCCAGGTCACTTCGACCTACCACACGAAAAATTTAAGTAGAATGATTCAAGGTTAACCGGGACAAATGCGTCTTTTGGCAAAATTAAAAAAAGACGCATTTGTCCCACAGTCGTAATTGTCCCGATTGACCTTACTATGGGTCTGTTAGGATTGTTATAAAAAAATCCCCGTATGGCGATCTTCTTCGTTCACACGACACGTGTGTAACTTGGTAACGGGTAACTTGGTACATACAGAGCAATCTTCTAGAAGATCTTGGATCACTTCTCGTGCTGGTTGAGCCTGCGGAGCCCGGTGACCGCCATGCCGTAGATCTTGAACTTGGCCGGCGTGGCCGCGAAGTTCACCTGCTCACGAATCATAAATAAGTACCTATATAATATTTACTTCTGATCTGTATTTAAGGGTACTTTTCTTATCTGAAGAGTATTTACACCTGTACACATTGTTCTCTAACTATGGAGGGGTTGGTATAAAATTATTTGCCATACTTTATGGATTTTAAATGAGGTACCTAGTCAAAATCATATTATGTATACTTGTGTAACCTTAGTAGTTTGAATATAAATGTAATCTCAAGCTAAAGAAGACAGAAATAGTTCTATGGATCCCTTTAGTAAAAAATATCATTCATTAAATATGAATAGCAGGGTTGGGTAACCATCGAGAATGGGCTTTTTTACGTCTTATAGGTTCAATACGTATAAAATTTTTGGTTTTTAATTATACTGTTTTTGGTTCAGCGATTATCGATAACAAAGCCTATTACCGATAGATATAAAATAACATTTATATAAATATTAACTCGAAATACATTACACCTATGTTTTAAAACCTGAATTTATACTTGCAGTAATTTTTTAGCGTATGGACCACCAAACCGTCAAAATGGGACACTAAACTTGAGTCGGAAATAAATTCCGTTTAAATTCCGTAAAAGAAGATCAAACAAACGACATTAGTATCAATAACTATAAGATTAATAATAACAAACCTTTATCTCATAAATAAAATGGGATACATATACCAAACACATACATTTCACTGAACAAGCACTAAAGTTTAGTAAATCGACAAAGTGGGACGCTATACCTATAGAAAATTACTAAATTTTTTAATGCATAAAAAAGTACTAAGAATTTGATATTGATACTTTTTATGCTTGATAAGTGTGGTTTTTAAGTAATTTTATGTTATATATTAAAATACACATGCCATTTGTATTTTTTTGTGCTGTACTTTTCAATTATTTTTTTATTAACTTTTTGACATAATAACTAACTAAAGGGATCCATAGTATTATTTCTGTCTTTTTTAGCATGAGAATACATTTATAAATACAGCTGTAGATAAATCTGCGTGTCGTGTTATAAATATAGAACATAAACCCATATTCAGGATTGACATATTTTCGTCCTGTTTTTATGTTCAAGCCTCCGTAACATTCAAACTACTAAGGTTACATACATGATTTTGACTAATTTGAAATCTTAAAGTATGCCAATTCATTTGATACTAACCACTCCATAACTTCAAAGTACAAGTGTGTTTTTTGCGGTCCCAAACTTTATACAAATATAAGCATAAAGTAATAAAAATGACCGTCTTCGGTATAATTTCAAAATACGGGTTCCACGTATGATGCATACATAATCTGGTCTGCCAAGGTGTTTTGATAGGAAAAGCCTCGGCAGACTTATATATTCATGAAATGAGGGTTCATGGTTCATACCTACCGACTGGAATTGGTTTCGTGATGGTATCAGATGGGTTTATTTAAGAGTCCCGATGGTCACCTTTGACAGCGTCTGCCGAGCACTTCCGGCAAAAAAAATACTGGCAGACTTCGCTTTTCTGTATCTTCCAGTAAATTTCTAACTGATGCCATAACTATTATTTCGGTATCAGATGGGTTAAGTGACACCCCCTTTTTCGCTTCGGATATGACTTTCTTTTTTTTACTTTCGGCAAGTTCTGCCGTGGCAGACTAACAAATTCGGACTAAGCATCAGTTTTATGGGAAACCATTGTGCATTTCATTGCGGCATCAAGTCAGTTCGAAATTTTGCGGTCCGCTCTCCTACTAAAAGACACATTTAAAAAACTTACACGATTATATCTTCTTAATATACAAAGGCAGAAATAAAACTTCATACGCACACACACAAATACAAACACATATCTGTCGGATATTTATTTTATTTCTTATAGCTTAACAAACAAGGTTGCACCATTACATGCGCATTTAGAATGTACAAGATTCGCCCGTCAATTAGGCAGCCAAATTTTTAATAAAAAATAAACCATTTTTTTTCATTCAAATTTTGAATTTTGATTATTAAGTGCGTAGTGTGACTAACCTACAGAAGTTGTGGAAGAATCGTGGTATAGGCCTTGATACCAGGGTACGACTAGTACAGGCACTGGTATTCTCCATCTTCATGTACGGTGCAGAAACCTGGTGCATCAAAAGCTTGGACAAGACCAAAATCGATGCTTTTGAGATGTGGTGTTGGAGGAAGATGTTAAGAATCCCATGGACCGTAATGAGAACAAATGAGTCCATTCTGTGAGAACTAAAAATTACCAAACAACTCTCAACAATCTGCCAGGAGAGGGCTCTCAGATTCTTTGGACACATAATGCGATCGCCACACCTCAGCCTCGAACGTGAGTGTTGAAGGCAAGCGGAAGAGCCCCTGCAAGATGGTCGAATTCCATTAAACAAGCATGCGGTTCCATGCAGAAGGCAGCTCACATAACCCTTGATCGCGTTAAGGGCCTACTTCGTCATTTGTAAATCACGCCCTAAACGCGGAGCCAGCCAATAAGCGTGATTTGTAATAAGGGACGCATTTATTGCTCGCGCGCATCAAAGAAAGAGAAAGCTAATACACTACATGCTTGGGGTTTTTTGGCGTAAGCGCCAGATATAAAAGTACCATGAAATCAAAGATATTATTATGTTTTGTTAACATATAAGTAAATCACATAAGATAATAATAAATAATAATAAATATTACGGGACAATTTTACACAAATCGAACTAGTCCCATGGTAAGCTCAATAAGGCTTGTGTTATGGGTACTAGACGACGATATATTTAATAGGTATATTACTTACATACATAGAAAACATCCAAGACTCAGGAACAAATATTTATGCTCATCACACAAATATTTGCCCTTACCGGGATTTGAACCCAGGACCTCAGCTTCGCAGGCAACGTTACTCCCACTGAGCCAAACCGGTCGTCAAAAATAAAACGTATCCTATAACTTACCTAAAATACCGGTGTACACTCCATAAAAATATATTTTTCTATTCTGTGGAGTGACCTCCAATTAGTCCGTTTGAATATATTTTTTTAAATATCTTCAATATACTGTCACCGGCCTTAATATCTGGTTTACTATTGTTTGGCAAATTATGTTTCCCAAACTGTTTCACTTTCCAAATATTTCATTTCCCAAACTTAGCTTTTTTCGAAAACAGTAAAATTTTCAGAATTTCTATAAAACAAACCTATTATAAAGGGAAGAATGACATTTTAACATAGTTTAGCCGTTTATTAATCTGTCGTTTGTACAAACTAGACAAAAAACGGTAAATGAAGACGCGTTTTCGGATAACTTTTCTATAGAGGAAATTTTCATTAAATATGTTTCCGCGTTAATCACTGAATAGGTTATATAGTCAAGAAACACATATCTGAAAACCAGACTGTTTTATTTACTAGATTTGACAAAAAATGCGCTACAAAATAGCTTAAATTTTCGATGCATCCCCTTAAGTGGAGGGACATAGTTTTTGGTCACGGAACGACGGGGAACGACGAAGAAGAAGTGTTACGAGCTACCCTGTCATAGGGACCAGTCTGAAAACCAGCGCTGGGCCACTAGGCCGGCATACGCTGAAACTGGTACCCATTACCAAAACCTTCTGTTAGTTTTCAATTAAATATCTTAATATACTCTATATTAAGATATTTAATTGTAAGTTGCTGTCTAATATAAGTTGTGTTTTTGATAATAAACAGTTTTTTTAAAATAAAGAAAACGGAAATAAACGCATATTATAATATAATTATGTTTATTTTATTACAAAAAAACTTGATTCTGGCCGCGACAAACAATACTTACAACATCAAAACAATATACCATTCATTTATAGTCTAGTTTTGGTTATAATTTCAAGTTTGCGGAATCGTAATAATATATAATATCGACAGATTGATGACAGGACTGTAATTAAGTACAATTGTTGAACTAGATGGCGTTAGCGTCATACAGCACTTACCGCGTACTAAAAAGTATACTCGGGTCACTTCGACCTACATCTTGAAAAAATTAAGTAAAATTATTTATCGTCAACCGGGACAAATGCGTCGTTTGGCAATAACATAAAAACGCATCATTTTGCAGCTATCCCTGCTCTCTTTTTCACTTATACTGTCAAATTTTACCAAGGGGGGGTATGGGTAGTTTCAAACTATTCGGATATTAAGAAATCTTTAAAAGACGCATTTGTCGCATAGTCGCAATTGTCCCGGTTGGCATTACTATGGCTCTGTTAGGATTGTTATACAAAAAATGCCTCTATCAGTTTTTACTCAGAAACACCAGTTACGCATACTCTGATTGAGCAGTTTCAACCCTAATATGAAAAATGTGTTTAATTTATATTTTTTCCATTCAACTTTATGTGAACAACGGAACGGAACTATGAAAAATATATTATAATTTTGTGACACTTTTCTTTTAGGATCGATAAGTGATTCTGAATAGCGTGCCCCATAATTTATGGACATTAAAAAAATGCACCCCCACTTTTTGAGTCAGATTGCTTTTGGTCTCGACACTTAATGATTTTTTCATACAAAATTTTGCATGGAAAACAATCCGATTGTCATTTTCTTACGCGCATACAGAATGTACAGAGTCATCTGTGGCATCAAACTGACTTTTCGGAAATATTTACTTTATAATCAAAAACTGATAGTTCTCTCGATTCTGTGTAGGTACACTTGTTTTAATTTCCATACATGATTAGGGCACGTTTCTCACAATAAGTTTTATCGATCCTAAAAGAAAACAGTGTCACAATTATCATATATTTTTCTTATTTCCGTTCCATTACCGTCATATAAGGTTGAATGGGAAAATGCCCGTATGGCGATCTTCTTCATTCACAAGACACATGGGTAACATGGTAACGGGTAACTTGGTAGATACAGAGCAATCTTCTAGAAGATCGTGGTTCACTTCTCGTGCTGGTTGAGCCTGCGGAGCCCGGTGACCGCCATGCCGTAGATCTTGAACTTGGCCGGCGTGGCCGCGAAGGTCACCTGCTGACGAATCATAAATAAGTACCTATATGTTATTTTTTGTAACATTACAGATTTTTAATACCTAGTAGTTTATGCAACTGATAGATATCTATCTATCAGCCCCGGACGTCCACAGCTGAACGTAGGCCTCCTCTATAGCTCGCCACAGAACGCGATCCTGCGCAGACCACATCCACCGACTCCCCGCTCTTAGTCAGGGGCTGATACATAATGCTAGTCAAAAATTATCAGAGTTAGTGCCTGTCCTATCCTATTCAACACTTCCTCATATGTTAATTTTTCCGTCCAGCTTCGAAGGATATTCTAGTATGGAACACTATAATAGTCTAAAAAGCCTCACCTTCGGCTCGTCCTTCCCACTATCCGACGCAGCTTCGCTCTTGATCTCACCGGTGTCCTGTGGAAACAACTATTATATGATAGATGACTGATATGTCAAAAGTGTTTAGGGCAGAGCTGTTATAGCATTTGATTTTAGGACGAATCTTATTAGGAATTGGATCGATAGTAATTGCTCCTAAGGGCCGATTCCACCAACAATCAATTTACACGAGAGTGGCTAACCCAGTATAAACTAAATCTAACGATTTACTCAATGGTTAACTTCATTTCCATTTCACCACGCTAGTCTACGGATAACAATCTCTCGCATAGTTACTAAGTAACGTTGAACGAATGAATTGAATGAAATCGTAATGCACCCAAGTAAGATAGACAATTTGTCCCATGCTTGAGCAATGGTGCTGCGTATTTTTTAAATTTATTGGAGTAATACATCAATTGTGAAGTAAGTATTGAATTCACTTGACAGTGACAATGAACAATACTAATCTACATCTAACAGTTTACTCAGCCAAAATTGGCGGTGTAAGATTATTCTCTAGTTTAGACATTTTATCTTTAGGTTAATTATTGGTGAAACGTAAAATGAATTTACTCACGTGTAACTAATGATTTATTATTGGAATAAGGCTTATACTACGTAAAACACGGGGTACTAGCAAAAGACCGTATCTCGCCTGCACTAACGACCTTTTGCTGAGAAGCGCAGTTTTTCGGAAATAACTCAAAAACGGTATAGCCGATCATGTTGAAAATAATTTTCGTTGAAAGTATTTATTAACGTTTTATATTTTATACGTCCATAAATTTTATAGACGTATAAAGGGTTGTCACAATAGATCAAATCTGGTCGCGGCATACAGAAGGCCCACGAATCAACAATAATATTTTTTTTTAGGGATAACAAACAACTATACAATGTATATAAAAATTAGAGTTACATTATATATGTGTTACAATATGCATAGCCAACAGCAGTATCCACGGATTACATACAAGAGTTGAGGTTGTCAAAAGTGGAATAGTTGTACAGATTAATACTTAGTTAAATACTCCACTTCATGGAGAAAAGCAAGACATACAAATTCTACATAGTTATTTTATGTGAGACGGGTGTTCACTACACAAAAACGCGCTTCTCAATTTCTTTTATATGATGTTGATTTGTCAAGCAAGGCATCAGTTGTCGGCACGTTTTCACAAAGTGATCACGTACAGCAGTTATTTAACGTATATTAAATAAGTAGTGTAACATGCAGCACATAATATAGTAAAGTATAAGGCGAATCAATAATAATAATAAGGCTTCGGTAGAAAGTCCAATGACAACTCTCCACCCTTAGCCCTTCGCACCGATGTTGCCCTCTGTGCGCCTACCATGAGTTCGGCATGAGCGAGTATCGAGCGCTCGATGACGGTCTATCTCGTTCGCACTATTAGCGCGTGCGAGAGAGGTGCACTGACTCTCGATACGAGATACTCGCTAGCGCCGATCGTAAACTCAGCTCATGGTAGGCACACAGGCCACTATATGTGTCGCTATTTACGGGGGCCCATCTAGCGGTGGGCAAGTCATCGTCTACCAGTGCCTTTAGCCATGGGACACTTTTTCCTGGTAGATGTCCGATTGTCTCATGCAATAGCCCAGTATTTAGTCCATCCTTTCAATCCCATAACCCAGAATATTTAGATCTCATCACTCTCCAATGGTCGACCTGCTGGTGTGCGTGCGGCGCGGGCCGTCGACCTGCCGCCAGCGCCGGTAGGGGCGCGACACTCGGCGGTTAACGCTTTTGGGTACCACATAACATATATTGCTTTTTGCCGTCGATATATAAATATAGATATACGCACCGATCCGGCCTCTTCTGGCACAGGAGGTATGTTGGCCCCGAGTTTGTCAGCCAAAGACTCCACCTGAGCGTACAAATGGGACATACAGATTTTTTTTACATGAGTTATGCGTCCTTCCTGGGGACATCCCATTGTTGAACGCTGCTTATAAATCATCTGTCAATATCAGAGATCGCTACCGGTATAACTTTAAATTTAAATACCTTAGTAAACTCTCAATATTTTTACAAATATTTGTAAATGGTAATCATTAGTAACTTTGAAGCCCATTAAAATACATTTTTTTATAGTAAGAGAGATACCAAAATTAAAAACCGGTTATTTTGAATGCGAATACCGGTATTCGATCCCTGGTCAAGATACACGAGTCCTTATGATTAATATTCGTATAGTATACTAGAAGGATAACATGTTATCCTTCAACATCGACATTCAAAACTGGGAGAGTGAGTCTGACGACCGAAACTTGTGGAGGAAAAATCTGAGCGATGGTGTGGTCGCACATGATGAAGCCTGGTTCGCTTCTCTTTCGCGTAAGCGTGACCTGAGACACCAGCACGCAGCTCCTCCCCCTGCATCGACAGGTGCAACATTTATATGTCAAATATACCGCCGCGGCTGCCGCTCTCGAATCGGCCTTTCGAGTCACGTTCGAAAGTGCCGCACTTTATTGGACGCTGTTTGAATCATCTTTCATAGATGCAAGAGGCCGATGATGATGATACTAGAAGGTGCTCGGAACTTCGTCAGAGCAGGAGAAAACTCATAACCCCCTTTTTTCTTCAGCGTAGTCGGGAAAAAAGTATCCTATAACCATTTGCGGATACCCAGCTACCCGTGTACCAAAAATAGTTGTAATCTGTTTAGCCGATTTGATGTGATGAAGCCACAAAGTGCCGCAGTCTCCGTCTCGAACACATACAAAGCGAAAAAAATTAATTGAGTCAGTGACCTCCAAATGGTGGTTTAATTTTTTTAACCCTTTGAACGCTTTACATATTTGAATGACGTCGTCAGTGACACACCAACCAATTATCATCGCGAAGATTTACGACACCTTTAGGCGTCATGGTGTGGTTGGCACGACAGCACACCGACACCTTTAGGTGTCTTTGGCGTTCAAAAGGGTTAATAAAGGGGTCGGCAAACTTTTTAGAAGTCGAGCCAGATGCCGGAAAAATATCGACTTTTCAAAAGCTCAGAGCCGCAGTTTTCTGTTTCGGGTTTATCACTTTATACCAAATTTTAATAAGACTTTTTTTAAGGGGAACTTGAAGAGCCGCATGAGGCTCGCGAGCCGCGGTTTGCCGACCTCTGAATTAATATATTCAATGAACGCACATTTCGCCTTTCCAACTTTATAGTAGTATCTATTGTTTACCGTGGGATACTGCGACAGGCAAGCGCGCGCATGCCCTATGCACGGGGGAGGCACGGCGCGGCCGTAGCGGTCGCGGTCCGCCGGGTCGAACATGTAGAACCCTGCGCAAACGACATACCTGCAGTCACTACTTTGAAATAAGTTTTCCAGAAAACATATCATTGTGTTGAACTTTAAAAAAAAACATCACAAGTGACTCCATCTACCAGAGGTGTGGTGTTAAGAAAATTACAAGGGAAGGCAAAGCGTATTTATTTACTCTTATTTAAAGAACAAGGTGGTTATAAGCCTTTCCTTGGGCAACTCAGTGGGAATCGGATTATATGGACGCCACGCCACTGCCATCTACCCACTAGTCATTTGGCACATGATCTGCCATACACCCTGTATACCCTGGGTCTAGATGAAGGATATGCACTAAAATAAGACTATTTTAATTATGATACGACTACGTTTTGTTATTAATACCCTTGGAGTATTTTCACAAATCAGGTAGTGAACGCCGCCAGAAACTGTTTACTGAGGCAGCCTCACGATCCAGCCCGGAAACAGACGCGAGCCTCGCGAGGCAGGCTGAGCCGAAAGACGCTAGACCGTCTACCTCTACTACATTTTTTTTATACTACTAAGGTGGCAAACAAGCGTACGGCCTGCCTCAGCCTATGAGCGCTTGCAACGCCAGGGGCATTACGTGCGTGTTGCCGACCCTTTAAGAACCTATTCACTCCCCTCTTGAAGAACCCCATACTGTAACTTCCGGGGAAAACCGCAGCAGGGAGGTCATTCCACATTCGGAGTGTGCGCGGTAGAAAATTCCTTTGTTACCGCGCACGGTGCGCGACCATTTTGGTTCCAAGATTTCACTTTTTACAGATTATACATAGATAAAAGTATTGTTACGCTTACACATAAGAAATACTATTACCATTTTAAGTATTTAAAAAGAACTTTTTTTGACTCTCATTTTATATACCTACTTCCGGGTTGAAATTATGTTGGACTCATGAATACAGTGTGTTAGAATATGGTATAAAATTGAAATAAAAAAAATCAGGCTACTGTGAATTAATGTTCTGCGAAATCGTAAAATGACTGAAGTATCTACGGAATGTGATTGATTAATTTCTCACAGCTCCGGTCCAGTGAAGACGCAGCCTAAAGGCGATTTACCCTACTCTAGTAGCACTTGCCTCTGGGAGTCTTGAAAAGCGCGACAGCAAAGCCTTCGCCGGCCACCAACACGCCTTGTTTCTCCTCTTTGAAGAATGCCGTCAACTGCAAACACAAGCTTCTACTGTACAATACCATTACTTTTGAGTTTGCCACTGGGCATTCTCTTTTATTGGAACAGATCGGACTTACAAATTAAACGAAATACATTGCTGCATATTCACAGTATAATAGCACTAGTGTCTGCCACAATTTTGTTTTCTTTACAATCGAACTCTCTTATAATATTAATTTGAATGACAATTGGGGTATATCCACATAAAAAAAAAACATATCAACAATTATGAGGATTCAGTTTCTTCATTAAAGAACAGCGCCATCTCTCTCACTGTGCTAATACTTGATGGAGAAGTAACGGGACAGAGACGTAGCGTCGTGACACGCATTTCTTTGGGTATGGCTAATGCGTAACAGCAGGGGCAGATCGACGCGTAGAAAATTTAAAAAGTGATTGCCGCCCAAGCGGTCTGGCAGCTGAAAGGGCCCGATTAGCTGACCGTTAAGTATGCCAGACCAAAGGTTAGAAGATGTGGACTTGAGATGAGACACGCAGAAGCATAGTACTGCAGTGTGATGGTGCACCATGCCATTTTGCCTTGGACGTAAGAAACTATTTCAATCAAAGATACCCTGAAAGATGGATTGGTCGTTGCGGCCGGGTGACGCCTGCCTTATAGCCTGGCCTCCACGGTCCCCCGACCTAAACCCCATTGTTTTTTTTGTATGGGGATACTACAAAGACCTCATCTACTCAAGCATACTTGCATTGAGCAACAGGGGGGCTATTTTGAAAATTTCTTGTAATTAAACACCTTGTAATTGGTTTTACTTTGTTTGTATTAATCATCATGTAAATTAAAATTTTGCACTTACCACATTTAGATTTCAATTTTTTGATTGAAGCCTTATGAATAATAAAATGAAATTTTCAGGGTAGCTACCTGATAGATAGAGCAAGTTTTTAAAAGCCAAACGGTAATTTATTTTTATGTGATTTTATCTTTTTAAAGCCCCTTGAAGTTGTGAACATATTGGGTAATTTTATCATTCTTGGCATTAAATTTTTTTTTATTCCATTCAAAGATCTAATGATAGTAAATGTTACCATACTGAATTGGCCTATCTATCAGCTTAGCACACAAAAAAAAACAAGCATCTACCGCAATAATCCACGTCACCATAAATAAAAATCTCATCGTACTCGGCGATAGGTGAAAAATTAAAAAAAACGTCATAACTCCGAAAATACGAAAAATCGCGGAACATACATGGGGGTGATTTAGATAGCCCTCTAGGTCCTCTACGTCCCAGTTTCAGTATATCACTACTTCTTGGGACACCCTGTATATAATAAGCTGGAAATTCCACTTACAAGAGCCTAGCCCTTAAAATATGATGATGATGATGACAATACTAAATTATTAGTTAATAATGTGAACAGTACACCTATGGAACTTGTATATATGTATTGGAGTGTAGGTACCTGAGTGGCGAGGTCGGTGTCGACGGAGCCTTCTTGTCGCGGTTGGAACACCACCACGCGACACACGCAGTTGCCCGGCGCGTACAACTTGCGCAGGACCTGCGCAGACAAATGTACAGTCGCGGAATGAAAAGGTTTAAACAAAGTAAAGGTAAACAAAGTCTTTTACGCGTTGCAAGTACATGTTACCTTTTCAAATATTATACACCAGTGGCTTTCTGATAATCTCTTAACACTTAACTACTCAAAAACTAAATATATGGCTTTTAGTATAAAGAATAATAAGCAGGCACTGGATAAAAATATATCTTTAAAAATTCACACTTGCCAGGTCGATGTTGGCCGTTCCTGCCAATCTATATCAGAAACCCCATCCATTAGGTATCTAGGTGTTTTAGTAGATAAAAACCTCTGTTGGCGTGAGCATATCTCTAGCCTCACGGGAAAGGTCAGGAAATTGATATTTGTATTCAAAAAACTCAGACATGTATGTGATAAGAAACTACTAATATCAATTTATTATGCGCTTTGCCAATCGGTAATTACCTACTGTAGTACCGCGTGGGGAGGTGCATCAAAAACTACAATGCTTAGACTAGAGCGGGCTCAACGAGCGGTACTTAAAGTGATGACATTTAATCAATTTCGTTATCCAACACGTGCACTTTACCTAGACACCTCAGTTCTGACAGTTAGGCAAATTTTTATTAAGCTAACATTAATCAAACAACACAAATTTATTCCTGACTCCTCTACAACCAGGAGGAGAAATGACCTCGTAAATTCAATTCCACCACATAAAACAAAGTTTTCTAAGAAATTCATCCATGTTCTTGGTCCCACTTTATACAACAAAATGAGTAAAAATATAAATCTACGATCACTTAATGCTCATTCTTGTCAAAAAGCAATAGAAAATTACATGCAGAAATTAGATTATGAAAATACAGAACAGCTATTGAACAATATGGTGTAACACAGGGACGCAAGCACACACACACATACACATACACACATTATAGATTAAATTATACTTAATAAATAAAAAATAAAAACAACAAAAAACAACAACAAAAGAAACAACAGATGTTTACTTCATTAATTAAATTAAATTATCCTAAGGTTTTGCTTATACTACATGTTTACCTCAACTCAAGTCACCAAGACCGGCCTGCGCTGCGCTTGCCACGGGTAAATTGCTATGTTGCATTGGTTTATAATTGTACCCACATATATTTACTATACTTTGAGATACTTAGTGCTACTTGTTATGAGTATTAAATCATAATTGATAAGGACGGTGAATCCTGACCCACCGTGATACAGTTCACACTAGTACGGGGGTCAGTTGAAGCTTACTTACCTTTTATAGGTTTTATAGGTTTAAATAAATAGTTATATTATTATAACCATGTAAGCTGAGTATGTATAATTTTATGGCTCAATAAAAATATTTGTATTTGTGCAACATACGAGAGTGAAGCATTGCAAATCATGTTTGTCTGTTTGACAATAAAGTTCAATTTTGCTTGGGCAAACTTTCCTTGAGTATTAATAATTGAACTAAAACCTTTTATTACATTGATCTTGCCATTACGCTGTGTCAAGTTTGATAAGTGTAATGATTATATTCTCTTCGCATATAATGATTAAAACTATCAAATGTGAATAACAGTTCCTGTTAATGTCATCATGTATATATCTTGTATTCGTGTTAATATTTGCAATGGCGAGAAATTTAAATATTCAAGAAAGAGCTCCCTAAACCAAAGTTCGATTATGTGCGATCCTCTGTTCTCCTTCCTAAAATGACTGAAGAATGAAAAAGATAAATAGTTTAATTTTAATTCGGCTTTCCAAAAAGCAAAGAGGTCAATTCTTAAAGTTCACTATGTGGGCCATGTAGTGAAATGACATGCATTATGACCGAATGTACCATACCTACTCGGTTGATAAAGCAGTTACTGATAACTTATGCTGACCAAGCAAAAACAGATCTTAAGGTGGTTCACCACCAGGAACCTACGAGTATCTAGGTACATATAACAAAAATTTGTTTGACGTACTACTAAATGTCTAATGGTATTAAGGGCCTGCTTCGTCAAGAAATGCCTATTCGTAAACCACGCCCCAAACGCCAAACCGACCAATGAGTGGAATTTGTAATAAGGGACGCATTTATTGCTCGCGCGCATCAAAGAAAGAGAAACCCAAGTAACAAAATTTGGTACTATAAAAGTCCTGGGAACGTTTTTGGTTGTGCTAAATATTCATTCGCCATTTTTGCTTAAGTGACATATGTTATGTAGGTAATAAAAGGACGTACTAAATAACATTCGTGGACCGTAACTCAGTCGGTACTTTCACTTGCGAAAATAATTGTATTGATAAAATCGTTATGCTGATTTCAAATTTGACAATGCCCCTTCATTATTTACGTGTTTTAATTAAATTTTAATTTATAAAATAAGGACTTCTCCCGACTGCGGCTGCTATAGTACACATAGGCTCCAGCCGTGCTGCTAATGTGCTATCACGGCAGAAAACAGCAGCCATATTTTAACAAATTAGGATTCCATTGTCCAAATATAAAATAGTGAAGTCAAAATATATTTATTTGAATGGAGTTATATTAAATGCACAATGGGGCATAATTTGAGATGTGGTAAATGTGTTACCACACCAATTCTAAATCTGTTGGCTTTCCTTCTCCGGAATATATCCCGATCACAGAAGGAGATAGCTAGGGCATTTCATAAATATAACACAAAATTGGCCATATCTGTTGTTTTGAGCTGTGATAAAGGGGTAGTGTCCTCACTCTCATATTCGTCATCATTATTACTGGTCTGACAAGAAATAACTTTATTGCTACAGCCCTATTGTGGTACAAAACAAATATTTTGTGCAGAACCACGTGCTATATGTATTGGACTCACTTGACCAGTATGAAACCTTTTATGAAATACTAGTGATATATTTGATACTGAAAAGCTAGTATAGATCTAAGTAGTCATATGATTATTATTTTTAGTGCTATTATGTCACGCTTTAGTCTCGTAACAGTAACACAAACTCACTTATAGAAGATATTATGCTATTTAGAATTTAAGTTATTTAGTAACTTTACCAGGTAACTTATAGTACTATTTGATACTATAAAAGAGTTTTAATGACTTTTAAAGAACTCTAGCCCCATAGCGGTGTTGAGGGAGCTTTTAAGAAGGTAAAACGTTACGTAATGGGTGTGCAAAGTTGTTTTATAGTGCAGATTGATTATATAATAGTGTTTTCGGTACTGCTACAATACTAGTACTATAAAGGTTATTTTGACGCATTATTAGTGCAAAATAGGTACATAAGAGTGTCAGTAAAGTCGTCTATAGTATTATATAGTACTATAATTGTTTTTTGCATATCTATTACAGTGCAACACTTTAAAGATTCTATTGTATGGTTCTTTAAGCGTTCTAAGAGCTACATTATAGAACTTAAATGCTCTTTAATCTTATAGAACCATAACGCTCTGTTAAAAACCTTTATAGTACAAGCAGTCACAATGGTTACCATTATAGGCCTACTATGCCACTGTTTGGTGATATAATGCCTTAGTTATAGAACCTTTTGTTACCTAAGAAGCTAATACACTACATGCTTGGGGTTTTTTGGCGTAAGCGCCAGATGCAAAAGCACCATGAAATCGAAGATACTATTATGTTTTGTTAACATTTAAGTTAGTGACGTAAAAGATAAAGGGGGGCTTGACATTTTTAGATAATTTTGCCGTTTTTTAATCCGTCGTTTGTACAAATTAGACAAAAAACAAAAATGAAGTCGCGTTTTCGGATTTCTTTTCCAACGAGCAAATTTTAAACAAACATCTTAATTCCACGCATCATTCCGCGTTAAGCGCTGAATAGGTCTCTGATCTGAAAACCAGCCTGTTTCATATACAAGATTTGACAAAAATCTCACTAAAAAATAGCTTAAATTTTGATGCACCCCCTGAAGTTTGCCTTTAGTACGATTAGGTTTCGCTTATATGCAATAAAAAAATCTGACACACACCACACACATACACACACACACACACACACACCAACACACACACACACACACACACGCATCAAGTACTCCCACAGACATGTACGCACGTGCTCACACACTAGGTCTGAAATAAATTGTGTACCGTTTCCATCTGCAGCATCCCATTGGGCGGGTGGTAGTGCAGGCAGCTGTCTTGGTGGAGCTGGTCTCCGCTCAGCAGCACGGCGTCCAGGGTCGACGAGCACCAGCGACACACGGCGCGAACGCGGGACATGGCTACCGCCATCACGCAGCACGACAGGGCCTGAGGAGCAATATCAAATAATATTTTTTTCGTATTCTTTTTTAACCCAAAACGGGTAAATGTACAGATGGTTATAATAAGACACTTTTTACCCAACTGGAGAAAAAAAAGAGGGGTTACGACTTTTTCTCCTCCACGAACGGAGTTCCAGGCAGCTTCTAGTAATATTATAACCGTAAAAGTTTGTACCGATACGTGTATTATATGTACGTTCCTCTTAATATTCAAAATTACTGGACGAATTTCAACCAAACTTTCCAGTAATTTTGATTAGACATCAGAATAATAAATAGGCTATTGTTTGCTTCTCTATGCAGTATTTCATTTTTCTCTCTCGTATTGCGGACGAGGACTCAGTGAAACGGCCAACCATAAGTATCTATTCTTCACCACAAGCCAGTAAGAAAGATAGCAGTCTCTTGGAAGTCAAGATCCCCCGGTTCTCTATCTATACGGGGTTACAGTTTGAAAGCTGTCGCCTATGCATGACCGTCTAGGCTGGATGCTCCCTCATCTACAGCTAACCTTTTAACTGCTAGATCTCTGGCGAACTTGCTCTCTTTTGTACACGGGGTTACAGTTTGAAAGCTGTCACCTATTTATGAGCATGACCCTCTAGGCTAGAAAGCCCTCATCAACAGCTAGCCTGTTTGCCGCGGAACCTGTGAGGGAACTTGCCCTCGCCCTATGTTACAGACTAGAAAGAGAGGGCAATAGAGAGATCTCCCTCCAGGCAGGTTGTTATGCCTGGGGACCGATGTCCAATTCGACTTGGTAGGAAATTGTATTTAAGCAACGACTTGAAAAACTTCGTTAGCGCGATGCAGAACATGTCAGAATTGACAGATGACAGAAGCTACGCCACAGCAGTTTAAAAGCTGTAGCCTATGTATGCCCCTCTAGGCTCCCTCATCTACAGCTAACCTTTTTACCGCTAGATCCCTGGCGAACTTGCTCTCTTATGTATACGGGGTTACCCTTTGAAAGCTGTCGCCTACGCATAAATGTCTAGGCTGGATGCTCCCTCATCTACAGCTAACCTTTTTACCGCTAGATCCCTGGCGAACTTGCTCTCTTATGTAAACGAGATTACAGTTTGGAAGCTATCACCTATCTATCATCCTCCAGGCTGGATGAGGATCTACAGCTAACCTGTTTGCCGCGGGATCCGTGAGGGAACTTGCGGCAGGCGATGGAGTGACGCGCGCTGAGGAACTGCGACCCGTCTTGTAGCACTAGCCATCCATTGGCGTTGCGACGTCCTGTAACAACAAGCATGTTCATAATGTGGAAAGCTCTGTATAATCCGCGGCACGTAACATGGCCGCTGCTGGGCAGGTACTCAACCCCCCCGCCGCCTCGTTGCTATGGATACATGCAGTGCGTCTGCCTTCGCCCTTACCTCAGATGAGACTCTAAAATCGACTTCTATACATGTTTTACTTACATGCCGCGCATTAAAAATATAATTTGACGGTACATTGCGATCACTGGCATGACATGACTGCCTTCGGTCATGAGTAATTCATGATGAATTCATCAAACTGCTCAATCGTCTGTCCAAAATAATTGGTAGTCGAAGTCGACCGAGTCGACTAAGTGTAACCGATATCGGTTGACAAGTTCGCCATCGACAAAGAGAAAGTCGATATTGACGTTTCAACATGTCGAAGCAAACAGTCGACGTGGTGTAAACAGCGAGTCGCCGGTGTCGCCTCCAACGTAGGTTCATCGTTTAACCCTTTTGGCCCTTGGTTTGGTTTTCTGAATTCAGTTTTGACAACCTGCTTGATGGAGCAATTCATTTTGATCTATGATCTAGAACATATACCGCTACTTAATGTGGTTAGTATCGGGGACTAACTAAAGGCGCTTTCAGAATGATTATCCCTTTAAATTTCTCTATGCCGGGTTTGCACCAAAATTTTAACCTAGAGTTAAGACAGACCTGACAGTTCTGGTATGAATCTGACAGGAGTTAAAATCTAACTCGGAGTTAAATTCGTTAACTCTGGACTGCGCAAGTGGCCCTAAAGATGTCGCACTCCACGCCTCTGTGTTACTTAAAGACGGTGGCATAGAACCAGCTGACTTAGTAGACAGACAAACGTAGTTACGCTCTTTGTACTTAAAATAAGTTAAGGTACATGCAGGCCTGTAATTAGTTTATGTAGCTTCAGATACCGTATAAAAAAATACAGCAAATTTAAGCTTTTCATACAAACCTTGTTTTTGCTGTGTGTGTATTACGCTTGTTCTATAAACTGGAGCCATATAAACGAATTATAATAGGCCTAGATATACCTCATGTCATTGTATATGCAAAGTTTCATTACAATCCAACACGTAGTTTTAAAATGAGAACGAAACTCCGTTTTTATGGGAAGGTGAAATTCGGCCGAGCTTGCCGGGGACTCTTAAAGCCTAGTAAATAAATGCTCACCCTTCAGCTTGGCCTGCTCCTTGTCCTGAGCATCGGTGGCCCGTTGAGCGTCCTTGCAGGTGACCCCGCCTGGCGGGTGCTTGCGATCCGCTTCTGAGGCCCGCCGCGCGAGTCCATCGATGCCCACCTAGTGAAATAAAGATAGCATAGAATGAGTTAGCTTACTACTCCTAAGATAGCTAGGTAGTGCTTCATTTACGGTCCCCCCTACCAATCGTTACATCGTCCCAAATACTGGAAGCTCAGAAGACTGAAACAAAAGAAGGAATTGCGATAGCAAGATCTGCGATGAAGAGGTTGATAAATATATGGCGGGATAGGAATATCACAGAGAAAGTGAAGTTTCTTGTTCGGTTTTCTCACTTTACTAAGGGCTGAGAGCAGCCTGAGGGTGCAGAAGATCGCATGAGTGGTTCAGTGGTTAGCTTTTTGTATGAATATTCATACAAATTTCAATCTTAAACGAAAAAATCAATAACATTCACTACAATGCATTCGAACCCGCGACGTCTACTTTTACGCCATATTGCTCTTCCAACTGAACTACCGCAGTGTTAACGTAGGCCGCATAAAATCTCCATCATGATCTAGTACTGCTAGCGCCCTCTGTATTTTTTCAGCTTAAATGCTCAGAGCAAACCACTCGAGGACATGCGGTAACTATGTCCCCTGACTCATTGCTGTCCAGTAAGTATTATGACGGTGAGCGAGATGGCGCTGTTCTCAATGACTATAAGGAACCATATAATCATTGAGAACAGCGCATGCATTTTTTTTTTGTTTGAAGTGTCTCGTTTGGTATGCTCACCTTGCTAGTGGCCGGGAGAAGCCTGAGGTTGGGGGAAGACCGCACCAGCGGCGGTTCAGTGGTGAGCTTCTTGATCGGCGCCACGTGCACAGAAATGTTGTACAAGTGGTAGTTGCGCGTGAGACGATCCGCGGGCGGTATGTTTTGAAGGTACCTGCCAATTATAGCATGTTTTAAGTTAACGTTTATTTATTTATTTAAACGCAACAAAACATGGATTCTCAAACTTACCTAATACTTAACTAGAATCTACTGAACTATTTTTTTGTGTTTCTGAGTTTTAAATGCGGGAAAACTAACACCACATGTGAGTGACATAGATACAAGTCAAAGCGCAAAGAAAAATACGATAGATCTCGCACGTGATCACACCGGAACTCGAACCCGGTACCTCTCGATTACGCGTCGAGCGTGTCAACCCCTCCACCAGCGAGCACTGTGCCAATTGCCTCGAATTTATCTATCCACTTTGAGCCCTGTCCTGTGCTTATTTTTATGTAAACAGGTGTAATACGTGTTCTCATAGATAGCGCTAAGGTTATAATACTTTTCAAAAAACAAAATAGGTACATGGGTCAAAGCGAATGGATAAATTCGAGGCGATTGGCCTAGCGCTCGCTGGTGGAGGGGTCGACACGCTCGACGCGTAATTGAGAGGTACCGGGTTCGAGTCCTGGTGTGGCCACGTGCGAGAGCAAACGTATTTTTCTTCGCGCTTTGACTTGTATCTATGCCACAGTAAACTACAATAAGGTTGTTATCTTGTTCTCTCTCTAGCACTCTCTTCCACTCTGTCATCAGCCTCGCTATCCCACTCGCAAACAAATCACATTCAGATTGTGCTAAGAGTAGGGAGTTAATGAGCGCGGTCGGGCGAGTTTAGTTTTAAGGCGCCATCTAGTTTTAATACGCAATCCCCTTGCGGTCAGTGCCCGATCCAAGTATGACGATTGTTGCTTTATTCGTCCATGCTACAGCGCAATGTTTCAAGTGGCTGACATTAATATTTTATGGCTGATGTCTTACGCGTGAGCCAACAGCTTGGGCGACGTAAAGGTTAGAACGCAAGCAGCGCCGTCGTCCTGAGAACAAAACATTATTTAACTTTATTTACTTAATAAGGGTCTAAATCTCAATGGGAAGGTTTGGCAACACAGCGTCAGGAATGGCGTGGGATTGTGAATTTGCAAACGCGAGTTCGAGGAAAAGACAAAATTCGGTTTCAGCCGAATATTCCGTACTAATACTAACCCGTCCCTTTGTCCTCAATTTGTATCTATTTATTAACTAGAAGATGCCCGCAACTTCGTTCGCGGAGGAGAAAAAGTCATAACCCGTAGTTTTCCCTTCAGCGTAGTCGGGTAAAAAGTATCCTATAACCATCTGGAGATACCCAGCTACCCGTGTACCAAAAAAGTTGAAATCCGTTTAGCCGATTTTGCGTGATGAAGCCACAACGACACATACAAACATACATAAAATCCAAAAAAATATGTTTTGTTTTAATGACCTCCACACAGTCCATAACAATCATTTTTTAACTCGCTTTTATTAGGTCGACCTGTATGTAAACTAACTATGTAATGGAATCTAAGGTAACTAATTTAACCATTAAAATAAAACAATTTAACGGATTATATCGCGTATATTATCTCATTTTAGTTCCCGATGTTTCGGAAGCTTTCCAGCTTTCAATGGTCACGGGAGGACTGAGAAAAGATGTATTTTCCTCTGTCAAAGTTACAATTTGTGCAAACTACCCATTTTTTGATAAATTATTAGAATAAAATAATTAAGCCCTTCTGGCACATGTGTAACTGTCTTTACAGCTTAGGCCCATCTGGCATGTATGTACACCTTTATTTGTGTTTATTAAAAAAATGGGTAGTTTGCATAAATTGTAACTTTGACAGAGGAAAATACATCTTTTCTCAGTCCTCCCGTGACCATGGAAAGCTGGAAAGCTTCCGAAACGTCAGGAACTAAAATAAGATAATATACGCGATATAATCCGTTAAATTGTTTTATTTCAATGAGTAATAATCGCGGAAACAGAAGAAAATATAATTTAACCATTTTCCAAGGATCGTAGCGTTATGAAAATTGGCAGCTGTATGTAGTTCTGATGACAATACACTAATATAGTACCGTCGAACTGATCTGCTGATGGAGCCGGAAGATATGAACTGGAACTTCATGATGGAACATCGTATCATAGCTGTGTTTGGATTTGTTAGAAAAGTCTTGTAATGCGTGTTTTTCTATTGTTTTTTAAAGTATTAATTTATTATACTAACCCGTCCGTCGGTCCTCAGGCCCGTGGGGCCGGCGGCGTGCGGCTCCAGCATGTAGACGCCGTGCGGCGCGCGCCACACGGCGGCCGCGAACGGCGAGCACCACACCACACCCACCGAGTTGCCGTCGAAGAAGTGCTCCAGCGCAGACCTGATTTAAAACGACCAGTAAAGGCCTAGAGTCGGACCATTTTATCTCTTCCAAGCAAATGAACTGTCAAATATATAAAAACTGAATATGGCAATATATTGTTTGGCTCAGTGGGAGTAACGTTGCCTGCGAAGCTGAGGTCCTGGGTTCAAATCCCGGTAAGGGCAAATATTTGTGTGATGAGCATAAATTTTTGTTCCTGAGTCTTGGATGTTTTGTAGGTAACTATATAAGTAATATATCTATTAAATATATCGTCGTCTAGTACCCATAACATAAGCCTTATTGAGCTTACCATGGGACTAGAGCGATTTGTGTAAAATTGTCCCGTAATATTTATTATTCTAATTATTATTATACACTTATTTATTTTGAATCTTATATAGGATAGGTTTTTATACAATATATATATAAAATAAAATACAAAAAGCAAATACAAAATATAAACACATTATAACAAACCTAACCTACGGTGCCGCCGGCAGCGGGGCAGGGTTCAAGCTACCGGTGGTTAGGGCTGCACAGAGAGGAACCTCCTGACAACGCGGGCCGTGTCCCGGATTACTGCCTTGTGTATCTGACCCTTGATCCAGCCATCTAGCGAGAGTCTCTTAAGATGCTCGTCGAGACTCTTCGCTATAAGACCGTTTACCGAAACGACTATTGGCACAATGATCGTCGAATCAACATCCCACATGGCGGTCACCTCGTGAGCCAAGTCAAGGTACTTGCTGAGTTTGTCCTTCTCGGCCTTCACGAGGTTCTCGTCATGTGGGATGGTAATGTCGACGAGCATTGCTCGGCGCTTAGATCGATCTACCAGCACGATATCAGGCTTATTGGCTACAATAGTCCTGTCCGTGAAGATAGATCGATCCCAATACAGCGTGGCACGACCATTTTCGAGAACTGGCATCGGTACATACTTATAGTATGGCACCTCAGACCCCACAAGACCGTATTTAACAGCAAGTTGCTGGTGAATAATCCTGGCTACTTGGTTATGTCTGTGCAAGTACTCGCCGTTAGCAAGATGTTATTATTATTATTATTACCATTGTATCTGCCACAGAGGTCAAGTTGCTTATTCAAATTCAAATTCTTTATTTCTTAGAATACACGTTTTTATGATTGAAAAAAATGGAGCCGCCCAGTAAGCAATTAAGATGCCTGTATTAGGAGGTGCCGCTCTTCCTTAATTATGATGTGAACTTATGCTACAGCAAATAGAGTTGGTAGCTGAAATATTAGATCATTAATAAAACTACATCCAGACAAACAAAAACAACAAAGTGGTATCTCTACGTGTGTGTGTGTGTGTGTGTGTGTGTGTGTGTGTGTGTGTGTGTGTGTGTGTGTGTGTGTGTGTGTGTGTGTGTGTGTGTGTGTGTGTGTGTGTGTGTGTGTGTGTGTGTGTGTGTGTGTGTGTGTGTGTGTGTGTGTGTGTGTGTGTGTGTGTGTGTGTGTGTGTGTGTGTGTGTGTGTTTACATTGAGACACGACTAAATGCGTTAAGACTAAATGTGTTAAGTTTGTCACGAGTAACGTAAAACACGAGCAAGCAAGCGTTATGGTTAAAGGTGAGGAACTGGAACTAGTTAATATTAGTCTTTCTCGGTATAACATTAGATTCTAAGCTCCAATGGGGTCCCCATATTGCTAATCTCTCGAATAGACTGAGTTCTGCAGCTTTCGCAGTAAGTAAGATTCGTCAATTAACAGACGTGATAACGGCTCGATTAGTGTATTTCAGTTATTTCCACAGTATTATGTCGTATGGCATCTTACTATGGGGCAGTACTTCCGACATTAATACTATATTTGTTCTGCAGAAGCGGGCTGTTCGTGCGATATATAAAATGAACTATAGAGACTCGCTTAGAGATAAGTTTAAGGACATTAATATAATGACAGTGCATTGTCAATACATTTATGAGAATATTATGTATGTACATAAAAATATTACCGACTTTAAGAAGAACTGTGATATACATAATATTAATACTAGAAATAAGCAGAAGCTCGCAGTGCCTGCTACTAGGCTCCATAAAATAAGGAGATCATGCATTGGTAACTGTGTGAGATTTTATAATAAACTTCCTAGCAGCATAACTGAGTTGTCTATTGGTAAATTCAAAAATATTGTGAAACGAAAATTATTTTCTAAAGCTTATTATAGCACACAAGACTACATGAATGATGAAGCCGCGTGGGATTAATGTAAATAGTAGCGTCATGTAGGTATATGAATAATTATTTTAACGAATACCTAAGGTATTATTATTATTTTAATCTTAATAGTTTTATATACTCCGACATTTAGAATTTTATTCTAGACACATTCTAGATTATTTATTTTTTATTGACAATCCTTTTGGGCTTTATCTTATTGATTATTTTAATTTTTAAAATGATGATTTTATCAATTAAGTTAAATGATCTGATTAGGTTTTTCTGGGTTTCCCTAATCCTTGCAGCAAATGTTGGATCATATTGTATTTCTCCCAGCAAACATTCACTCTCATGTAACTGATATTTCGAAAGTGCTTGTAACTAGGCCTACTTGAATAAAGAATATTTTGATTGATTGATTGATTGATTGATTGCATTAAGTCTTTGGCTGGTAAGATTAATCTTAGTACTTTTGAATAACACCAATATGGTTTTTATTAAAATAATGTTCAAGTGAAACCATTTAGCTTTTAGCAGCCTCTTAAGTGCACTGAGAATATATTATGTGGTGTTAGTGACTTATTTATTATTCCTAAGACAATTTGGTGCCCTATATTCAGTGTTGTCATATACCAAAGCACAGATAAAATAATTAAAGTTGGTGGGGTAAAGATACTATAGCCAAACTCTATACCAGTGCGCCTACCATGTGTTCGGCACGAGCAATATTGAGCGCTTGATGACGGTTTATCTCTTTCGCACTATTAGCGCGTGCGAGAGAGGTGCACTGACTCTCGATACGAGATACTCGCTAGCGCTGATCGCAGCACACAGCACGGCGTAGCACGTAGGCACACAGGGTTCGGCGACCTTTTGTGGTGGCAGAGTCAAAAATTACAATTTACAAAATTTCTAAGTTTTTTAAAAAGCCACTAAATTGATACATCCTCAGCCGCATCGTCACTTAACAACAAATGAGATTGCGGTCAAATGCCCGTCTATCATCAATTAAAACATTTTTTTTGTTGCTAACAATAAATAGGTAGTACTTTTTACAAACTTTTATTAACATTCACCTATCCCGTTGTCTGTCGGTCTGTAATCAAATCTTGCAAGTTTAATGTTAATTTCTCATAAAAAATAATGTCCGCGATCTTGAATAATATTGATATTTTTTTACAAAAAATGACATTAACCAACTTGGATTGTAAAATAGAGTAAAAATCTAATTTAGAAGCTCTAAAAACGAGTATAATGATAAAATTTCATAAAAATTACGTTCAACATCATGTAAATATAAGTAAAAATTCGAGTTTAGGAGCTCAAAATCTCTTAGAAACGAGTATAATGTTATTTTTACATAAAGATAATGTCGTTGGGTTCCGTATGTGACTCGCGTTACATCATGCAAATCTTATTCTACGAGTAGTTTTTTGGTGTGTCGGTAAAATGTTAACGTAAATCAAACGTAAAGGTACAAATTAGGTACTAAATGTTTCCAAAAAAAGACTAGTTATAACGCTTATAACTAGGTGAAACCAGCGTGGTCCAGCCATCCTGACGTCAGAATGGCTGGTCACTTTATTTTTAATATTTCTTCCTCATTAGCGAGGTACAAATTATTTCGTATCAGAGACAAAATAGTACAAAGTACGTACAAAAACATAGGATAGTTAAACTTCCAAAATCTCTCTTTGTCGAGACATCCTGACGCTCACATACGTCACTTGTCACCCCTCCCGTACCTCAAGAAGAGACTCAGTTATGCCTTAGGCCTACTGATGTGCAAATTTCGGAAACTTTTTAAAATGCTTAATAAAGGTCATTTAAACAGGTAAGTTAACACTAGACTTAAGACCTTTTATATAATAAAAAATGTTAAAAAAAGGTCTTATAAACATATAAGTTAACACTCGACTTAAGATCTTTTTTACGCATTTTGGAAAGTTACCGCAATTTGCACATCAGTAGTTAGGGCTATACATACCTGAGATTGACGGCGCCCGTAGGCTTAGCGTGCTCCAGGCGGCCCGAGTACAGCTCTTGCAGGTCGTAGCGCACGTAGTTGGAGCCCAGCACGAACCGTTTGAGCACCTGTAACATGTCCACGTGTCATAAACGTTTAGGTGCATTTCAACCACATTCCCATTTCGTTCCCATTCCTACTTCGCCAGCAATTCCATTTCGTCCACAATAAATACGGTACATGCATGACTTTTTCTAATCGCTTTTCGTAACAAAATATCATAATATCGTAAAAACGATTTCAAAAAGTGAAATAGAAATTCAAATCAGCCAAGAAATACGCATGATATAGGCCTTTAAAAACTACTAATTAGACAGCGATATTATAAAGAGGTCCGACAAACAAAAATTCATGCATATTCCATATTCGTCCACTTACTGTCTTGTCAACATTCCCACTTCATCAACATTCCCATTTCGTCCATATTCCCATTTCGTCCATATTCCCATATCGTCCACATTCCCATTTCGTCCACATTCCCAGCCTTAATGCACTGGCAAACAACCATGTAGGTCACCACCAAACACATGAAATAATAAAAATGTATTTTATCTTCATTATATTTCTCTCTCATCATACATCATTGTTTTATTTTCATTATATTTTTGTTTTTATGTACTTCTGGTTTTACTTTCCGCGTGTTAGTTAAGCTACGAATGTTGACGAAGTGGGATTGTGGACGATATGGGAATATTGACTAAGTGGGAATGTGGACGAAGTGGAAAAAGACGAAATGGGAATATGGATGAAATGGGAATGTAGACGAAGTGGGATTGTGGACGAAGTAGGAATGTGAACGAAATGGAAATGTGGACGAAATGAACCTAAACGGTCCTAATCCTTATCATAGTGGGAAGACATTCACTGCTGGCCTGTCCTCTAAAAATTTCTATGACCATGTATTGCCCACATACAATGGCAAGATCAGCCCATGAAAAATTCCACCCATTTTTGATGACCAAAGAATAATTGCAGCTCCATAGAATTCGGTTTTGCTGACTTTAAAAATTTGCCGTCAGTACATATCCTGGGCTGCCCACCAGTGGCGTAGCGTGGGCTCAGGCGTATCAGCGGGAGCCTTTCTTCTTCCAAGATAATGTTCATCATACACAAGGGGGCTTCGCATGAGGCTCCATTAAGTGCGAGGGACCGCTTCGCCTACGCCTAGCTATGTCACTGCTGCCCACCTTATCTCGTCACACTTAATAGTTGTTTTTGTATAATACGAGGGTGATAAAAACAGCCAACTGCTGAGAAGTTACTCCGAAACTCAAAAATCGAAGTTCGTAACGTACTGTCCCTCTCGCTATTATGTTAGCCTGTATTTGAGTGAGCGGAATGGCCCCAAACGAACTTTCGTAGATTGCTGTTTCGTAGACTGAGATTTCGGAGTAGCCCCTCTAGATAGTACGCACATACTGCAGTCTATGGATGCTTGCAACGCGAAAAACATGCGTGTTACAGACCCTCTAACACTTTCACGGAGACTCTGTCTCCAGACGTAAATTAGGACCCTTGTGATATGATACTACGGCAGTGGCCGGTGACTTTTAACTTCACAAAACTGTCACTCCTAAAAAGTCATGGGTTTTATATGAGGGCAAGTATTTCGTACCGCTTTACGCACATCACCGAGTTATCTAGTGCCACAGCAACAGCTTCAGGGTAACCTCAAGATTACCAACTTTTTTAAAGAGGACGACCGGGTGCTGTGGTGCATCACGGCAATAGATGTTACGTTTATAGCCCTACTGCCAAAACGAGAGGGTTTTAGTTGTATAAAGTTATATTATATCTGTTATAGTTCTGGCACAGTGTTCAATTACAAGTAAATCTGACAGTCCGTCTGCGGGCGTAACACTTTTTTGTATGACTTCTGTGCTACAGTATGTTATTTTCAAAATGGTCCCGTGTCCGTGAAAATGTTAAAACGTGGCATTCAGTTACAAAAGAGTTTCCGAAGAATGCGGCTTTGATAGACGTTATATAAATTTAATAATATTTTAAGAAGCATTTGGTACAAATACATAGAAATATGATTTAATTAATTAAGTACCTACTTTGCTTTGGAGTTTCTTCGAGACTAAACGTAACGCGACTTCGGAAACGTCGAATAATTACCAACGAAAAGAAAATAAATCAATCATATTTACACGCAATTAGACCCTGTTTTGTTGTGTTAGTGAAAATAGTGTAATACCTGCAGTGGCAACAACACGTCGTCGCCGGGACGGAACTCGTATCCGAGCGAGTTTATAGAGGCTGCGAATAGCTTGCAACCCTCCGTTATAATCTGAAACATGTTTAATTATAATTATTAACAAAATAAACACTATCGCTCAACCTACAACATGATTTGAAGAAATAACCGCTAGGTTTAAGTGGGACTCAGACTCTTTGACCACCTGCGGCAGCAGCTTGTGACGCTACATGTATGATGCTGGTTAGAAGACTGGTAGAATATGATAAGAAGGGACGATTACAGTGGCGCGTGTGTTGAATCTACCAGAACCACCCAGACAGCTTTTGCTTCTCGCAACAACTTGTGATGCTGACAGGAGACTGGTAGAATCAGACGGGAAGGGGAACTACAGCGGGGCGTGTGTTGAATCCACCAGAGCCACCCAGACACTACGACCTCCTGCAGCAACTTGTGACGCTCCGTGTATGAAGGTGAAAGAAGACTGGTAGAATCTGATGGGAAGGGTGGGTTACAGCGAGGCGTGTTGTGAATCTACCAGAGCCACAAGACAGCTTTTGCTTCATGCAATAACTTATGACGCTCCGTGTATGATGACTTGTAGAATCTGACGGAAAAAGAGGTTTACAGCGAGGCGTGTGCTGAATCTACCTGAGCCATCCAGTCAGCTTTTGCCTCTTTCAGCAACTTGTGATCCTCTATGTATAATGCTGATAGAAGACTGATAGAATCTGATGGGAAGGGATGGAAAGGGAGCACTTATTATTCCGTGGAAGGGAGAGTTACAACGGGGCGTGTGCTAAATCGAGCAGAGCAACCCAAACTCTATAACCACCTGTGGTAACTTGTAACGCTTCATGTATGATTCTGGCAGAAGACTGATAGAATCTGTTGGAAAGGGAGGGTCACAGTGGAAAATGCACCAGAGCTACTCTTTCAACTTTTATTCTACACTGTTATCATACCTGTAGAAGATTAGAACGCTGCTAGAATCTGATGAGATGAGGAGATTCATCATGTTGCAACTGACCTGGTCGACGGTGCGGCGCGTCCAGAGATGCGGCTGCCGCACGTGCGTCATGCACGCCCCGACAATAGCGCTGGCGGAAGATTGCAGTATCGCCTCGCGGCAGAACCTGAGAAGAAGATGATGATATAAATAAATAAAATAAATAACAGGGCAATCTTACACGAATCGACCTAGTCCCAAACTAAGCAAAGCTTGTACTATGGGTACTAGGCGACGATATACATAATATATAGATAAATTATAATATTTATAATACTTAAATACATAGAAAACATCCAACCCAGAAACAAATTTTCGTGCTCATCACACAAACACTTGCCCTGGCCGGCATTCGAGCCCGGAACTAGCTTCGTAGGCCGCTGTACAACCCACTAAGCCAAACGTGTCGTCAAATAGCTAAAAAGTTAGGCTATCTACACTAATATTATAAATGCGAATGTAACTCGCGACGGGCGGCAGGGAGTGTCCACAGTGTGGTGTGGTTAAAATGTTTCCCATTCGTCGCGGGCTCCGTGTACATAGAACTCACTTGTGCGCGTCGGCGGGGCGCGAGCCGCGCAGGATGGTGCGCCCGCGCGCCGTCTCCACGTACGCCGTCAGCACCTGCGCCAGATCATCAATAAACGTCAAGATTCCTCTAAATCTTTTCCTACTAACGTACCAACGCCTAAAGGTGCGGCCATACTTGTATCATTTGCTCGTATCCGATCACCGTGGCGTGGCATGACTGCGTATCGCGCTGCTTGGACGCTTACTGCCGGCGGGGCGATGACGCCGCGCGTCTTCTCCGATCTAAGTGTGTGATACGCGTAGCAACATGGATTTCGAGCGATCGGAATCGTCGCAACGTCCAAACGCGTAATCGTGACACGCGATCATGCCACGGTACGAAGATCTGATCGGGCAAATGATACATATGTAGACGCACCTTTAAATTGACAAAATCACGATACATGTTTTCTCGGGTGGACGCCGGACCGTCTCATCTATGAAAATCCAGTGTTAGCAGAGCCCTTCTCATAAATAAAATGTACGCGGTGTTCGGTCATTTTACATTGCTTACTGATATAGACAGACAGACATAAAATTATACTGCTTTTATATTTGTTGTTATAGCGGCAACAGAAATACATCATCTGTGAAAATGTCAACTGTCTAGCTATCACGGTTCATGAGATACAGCCTGATGACAGACAGACAGAGAAACAGTCAGACACAAGGACAGACGGACAGCGAATTAAGTCTTATTAATAGGGTCCCGTTCTACCCTTTGGGTACGGAACCCTAAAAAATCAGTTATAATTTTTTGCGATCAAGGCATACCGCGAAAAGGGGCATAGCGACAAAAAATATATGATTTAGAGGTGTTGTCATGTGTCACTACTAAATCGTGTGTTTATTTTTACAAGTTTTTATGTACTTTCACCTGTCCCGTTGTCTGTCGGTCTGTAATCAAATCTTGCAAATTAAATTTGGTCCAGTTCCCGATTTCCAATTGAGCTAAAATTTTGCATACTTATGCAAGCTCGGTGACAATGCAATAGTATGATACCATCGACCTGATATGATGTAGCAGGAAGGTGGTCATAGGAACTAATGCAATCCTAGCGAGTTTGGGCTCTTTAGAATCGTCTCGGTGAGTAGTTGATGGATATTCAAGGAAAAGTACAGTCAGCGATAAAAGCTTGTCACAAAAAGGAAATTCTTGACAAACTTATGTCTATTCCGGATACATAACATAAGTAGCAGCCCTCGTAGCTCCGTGCAGTTCAGGCACTTGTCCCACCGCCGGTTAGTAAGCCATGAGATATATTTATATTTCAACGCTGGCTGTTCACACTACCGGCGATCTATCTCTCGCTTTTATTTAAACGGGAGCGATTATCTTTTGTTCGTTTCTTGAGCGAGAAAATCGCCGATAGTTCATCGCTTATCGCCGGCGGTGGGACAAGTGCCTCACTTCCAATATTCGGATGTCTGACGATAAAGACATTAATAAAGACACTCAGACACTCACCTTGTTCTCATACCCTTCGTCGGGCACGGCACTGCGCGGCGCGGCCTTCCCGGGCTGCGTGGAGAAGTCCCAAACCACCGAGATGGGGGTTATCGTGAACCTGGGACATTACAGAACACGATTATGTGACCCGACTCACGCCTGACATTTTATTATGGTCTATTAACCACAAGCGAAAACAGGGTATTGTACTCTGTTTGCAAAATCGCTTTAAATTGATGATTTACTAATTAAAAGCCAGAGGAAAAAAACTGAAAATTAAATACGCTTTCATGCCATAAAATTATATTAGATTTAACTCTTTTTTATTCCAGCAAATATTACGATCTAGAGATTAGGTGAAAAGCTAATGGACGTTCCATGTCGTTCCATTAACTTTTGCACCTAATTTGTAGATCCTAATATGAACGTTTTCATTATGTTATAACATTGTTAGTAAGAACACTTAAAAATGTAGGTAGAATAAATTAATAGTTTAAAAAATCCTAGAAAAACACGCTTTACAAGCAGGGGCGTATTTACCCTAGGG